>OY757311.1:9633939-10357235 GCA_963583905.1 Stenurella melanura
TCAATTACAATTAAACCCTATATATCATACTTAGTGAGAACCGTGGTAATAAAATTTGAAAGTACTTAAATCCGGAATTTAAATATGTATATGTCGAAGATCTTTAAGTGCTGAAAAATAAATTACTTAATACTTGAACGGGTGACCTTATAAACTGCAACTAATAAGATTAAATCTGAAGGAAATAATAACTGCGTGGGATTTTTTCCACGCTGGCGCCAAATCGTGTTGAAATATATTATGTAGGTATATGTGAATTATTCATTACGTCGTGTACTAGCAACGTATTTTTGTTGACGAAACTTGCTAAGGATTTTGAGAACGTTGTTTAAACATTGTAATTAATAGGAACGTGCTGAATATTACAAACTTAGTATATAATTTAGGAATGGAAAAATATTATAGATTAAGTCACTTATTGCACATACCCATTACGGGCCTCCTGATGTGAGAGGGAGCAAATGTCTGTCAACCCCCACAAAATGGTAATAATGCCTTTCACCAGGAGAAAGAATCAGGATAACTTAAAACCGCTTTCTATATCAGGTGAAATTACTTTATTTGCTATGGAAGCAAAATACCTAGGTGCTACACAAGATAAGACATGTATGCACATCAAAGAATTTGTGGAAAGTCATGGGGCATTAATTCCCAAAAAATACGCTGGATTTACGTTACGGCCAAAAGATCAATGGTAGATTAAGTATGTATGCGTCAATAGTTTAGTGGAAGAAGGGGCTGGAGCAAATCACCAAAGCCAAACTCTCTGAATTTCAGAGACTGGTGACAACTAATACAATAAGCAGCACAGCGTCAGCTGCCCTGGAAATCATTTTCCTACCATTTACTTGGAAAGAGAGGCCAGGTGGGCATCGTAGATTCCAACTGCGATCAAATTGTCACAAGCTAGAATCATGGAGCGCAGCAGGCTATTAGATGACAGACTATCATAGCATCATGACAATATCTTCAGATGTAATACCCTACCATTACCAGCCACGAGCTACCTGTCTCCTGGAAGAGATGAATGAGATCAGAACTGAACGGCTCCAAAACTCGTGAAGGAACTGGAGCCGGAGTGTACCCTAAGGTAATAAACCTCGAGGCTGAGCGATAACGTAACTTTCTTTTACGCGGAACTGTGTCGCTGAACTGTGTGTAAGGAAGCTGGAATAGATACATCCTAGACACAGATCAATAAAAATGTTTTCAGATACCCATGCAGATTTTAAAGCTCTTGGATCTTATCGCTGAATTCTAAAATGGTTTGGAATTGACAAAAGTCTCTAACTTGACTGGGCAGAAATTGACTGTGATCTGGATACCTACTATTGCATGGATGGCAACGAAATTGTCGATTCTTTGGCCAGACAAGGCGCGGCATATGAATCACTAGCATTTTTGCCAAATTCTCGTTTAAAAATAAAAATTTTTCCAATTTGGTTAGTGTAAGGTAATGAACATTGGAAACAAGTTAAAAAAAACTAACAAACTATAGGGTAATTTTGCCCGGTAGTGGTGTCATTATAATTTTTTCATCAAGCTACGTCCAGTGTACAGTGCTCTCAACTCTCAAAAATTAGACAAATTTCGTAGAAATTGCATTAAAATTGGTAGTTATGTATTTCCGGAATAGCTGGTAGCAAAAGTTAAAATTTATTGTATAGAAATTTATTTTAGTTTCAAAGCCGAGCTGAAGTGTGAAGAAAACAGTGTTTTTCGTTGATTTTTACGATGTATGTAGTACGGAAACGCTATACAAGTTGGAACTTTTACGAATTTGTCTAATTTCTTAAATTTCCTCCCGCTGCAGTAAGTTCGAGGAGAATGAAGAATCGGCCATTTTACCGAATCCATAAACATAAACATAAACATAAAAAATCCGTAAAGGTATTTACACAGAACTTCCCTCTTTATTTGTGCATGGCGGTCACTCTAAAAAATTATTAATTACGTAATGACATTGAGAATAATAATCGGAATATAGTTATCACTTTTATTACAAAGAAAACCTGATAACTTTTTGTCAAAAAAATATACAGAGTGCTCATCCAACAGCAAAAACTAAATACTAAATAACAGGTGCCAAATATGGAAGGCTTGCGCAAATACCTTTACAAATGTCCACCATGGTTGAATTATTTCTTGGGATGACCACCCTGTACATTTTTCAATAAAAGTATAATAGGTGCATATGCCAAATATTATTTCCATCTGTCACATTTTCAATTCCTCAATCACGTAGTGGACTGGAAGTATAGTAGCGGTTAAAAAATATATATTTTTTTTTGAAATTTTTCAAAAATGTTGGTAAAAAAAATGTTCAAATTTTTTCTGTTCTGAAATAGGCTTAGAATCGTGAAACGTGGAAATTTTAAATTTGAGCAAAACGGAATGTTTCCTTCTATTCTATAGTAGTGGTTAAAGAACTACAAATGTTTAAAAAAAAAAAATCAGTTTTTTTTTCAAATAGATTTAGAATGTCATGAAACGCTGAAATTTTAAATTTGAGCAAAAAAAATGTTTTCCATCTATCTAGTGGTAACATTTTTTTCCAAAATGGTAAATAAAATGTACATTTTTTGTTCTAAAATAGGTTCAGAATGCCATGAAACGTGGATATTTTAAATTTTGACAAAGAAAAAAAATTCCGTCTATTTTAGTGGTAAAGAAAATTTTCAAAAATGGTTCAAAAAATTTCAATTTTTTATTTTTTTTTGAAATAGGTTTAGAATGCCATGAAACGTGCAAATTTTAAATTTGAACAAAGAAAAAAATGTTTCCATTTATTTCAGCAATAAAAAATTTTTCAAAAATGGTGCAAATAATTTTAATTTTTTTTTCTGAAATAGGTTTAGAATGTCACGAAACGTGGAAATTTGAAATTTGAGCAAAAAAAATTGTTTCATTATTTATTCCCTTTAGACGGTCCCCCCTGTATATTTTCCAGTGAAAGTTTAACCATTTCTTCGATGACAGTAGCGTCAGCTACCTACCAAATTTGACTGTTCTCCGCCAAGTAGTTTTTTTAGTTAATGCGCCAACAGACAGACAGACAGACTGACGGAATTGAAAAACCTATATTTTCATAATCTACATGATCTGAAACGTGAAAATCCGGAAAAATCTCGGAGGGTGATTTTTTCTCGAATACAATACTTCCCTTCGGTATGCGAAGGAAGTAACACACACATAGTAAACAACCCCCAAATACAAAGCCTCTAAGAGGCCGTCCGGAAGATACAGTTCACATTTGAAAAAACGCAAACAACATCTATTACCCCATTACCCCTAAACATTGCCAGTGTCTGACCAACTCGCGCTCGCCACTAAGGCGCTTAGCCAACTGAGCTACCGTGCCATAAAAATAGAAATAAATACTGACATTAATTAGAAATGGAACATTATTTATACAGATTACGGCTAGTAACCTTTAATATGTCTGAATTATCAGCAATATCGACAACACATTTATAGTAATAAAAAACGTAAAAACTGTTGTTTGCCTTGCCCCTGAGATCACTAATGTTCCTAATTTTAACGGTAAATCCGTCCAATAACTTTTCCAAATTCTTTGTACACGTAATAGTTGGTAATCTTAAATGTGAACTGGTTTAAATATAATTTAAGGTTAAGGTAATTAACTAATTAATACTATTAATTAATTTATGGGAAAAACAAAAACACTTAATCCATTAATTTTATTTGTATAAAAATAAGACCTTCATATGGCAGAATAACAAATAGATGAATCGTCAAAATGCGACATGTCTATGAATATTTGCATAAATTTAAATAACGATAGTTTTTTCTATAAATATGAATTTCTGATAAGAAGCGGCTTTTATGGTAAATTAATAAAAGTAGGTTTTCGGGTCACGAGAGTTGGGGTCAGTCGGGTTGGCCGACCCCAGTAAAATTTTAGAGGAATGGCATATATTAGTAGATTGCACTAACCTTGCACCATGTTGCACCACCAAACATAAAGCTTGCACCACACTTGGGGGAAAGTTATGAACGGTTTAATGTGGGGGGGGCTAACTTGACAATCCCCCCCCCCCAATCATAGGAGAAAAAAAGTAAATGTAACAGTAGCTTGCACTTGCCTTGCAACACCTTGCACCAACAAACATAGAGCTTGCACCAGTTTAGGAAAGACATTATTAATGTTTAAAAGTGGGGGGGGGCTAACTCGATACTCCCCCACCCAGTCATAGAAGCAAAAAATTAAACTAATCATAAGCTTGCACTCACCTTGCACTACCTTGCTCCACCAAATACAAAGCTTGCACTGATTTTGTAGAGCGACTATTCAATGATTAACCCTGGCCGCACCAATAGAATCGTTCCTATATTAAATTTTTTTTCGAAGGTCATTCTTTAAAAAAAAGCATGAAGCGGTTGTCAATTTTCAAACTGACTGACTAGAGGGCTTGATCGGCAAGATTTTTTTACAAAAGGTAAGTAGTTAATAGAGGTGAAGCGGTTTTAAGAGAGAAGGTGAACAACAAAGATCGTTGATTAGCATAATTTTTCTCTTTATTATGTTTGCTAAACTACAAATTAACAGATAAAAACAAAAAAGTTATAACCTTTAGTAACATTACACTCTAATGATGGGTTACCATACCTAGCTATAGAAATAATAAAGAAAATCTGTTCTCATGAATAACTTCTAACGAAGAGTTATTGTAATAAAATAAAAACCATTCTAAAAATCAATGTAAAAAATATAACCCTACAATAAAAATAAATAGGCAAATTAATAGTAACAATAGTAAGTAAACATTATACAGTGGCTATAGGTAAAAATAATAATAATAATATAGAGAAGTACATAAATGTAAATGTAAAAATATTGACAAAACAAATAATACATAGATGTAAAAAACTTAAGGGAAACGACGACTATGATTGCATATTTGAAAACATCTAGTGTAAATTATGTCAAATGAGCGTATAAAACCTACATTGTATATAATATTACTTGGATTCTGACCGTTTTAGAAGAGGAACACGGTTGACTTTTCGTCATCCTATCATCGTACTCCTCCCACTTATTATTGTGCCTTAAACAAAAAGCTATGAAATGACCCAAGGAGTCCTCAGGGCCTATATAACCGATAACTCCTCTTAGGGTTCGTATTTTTAATTTGTACCCGCAGTGGAATTGCTCCAAGCTGTACTGAAAAGTCCAATGTTAGTGTTTTGGTATTGACAGGTATAAGAAAAAAATGAGTGAGACTAATATCACAGCTGACATAAAGCAAACCCGGACAATGTTTACTCCTACACATTTTTCTGTAAAATTTCCTTGTGATAAATGCAGATATCGACTGTTCGATTAAGTTCATATCGTTTATTTCTATCTCCAAACAAGTTAGAAATTTTGCTTCAAAGTAATTACAATTGGTACATTCGTACCTTTGTACCGCACAATTGAAGGTTACTTTATTTAATATTGTAGTTATTTGTGTAGCCACATCTAAGTGAAAAATACCTTCTGGAGATTCAGTTGTGTTAAACACATCGTTTAGTAGTACTGCTCTAAGACGGTAGGTTTTTTTAGAAATGCCACCCTTTATCATATTTATAACTACATCTGCTACTTTAAAAATGTTTGTATTTAAATTTATCAAATTTTTAAATGTGAAACTATCGCAATAGGCACTGGCTAATATTTGCACCATCGAATCGAATCCGCAGGTATTGGATAATGTAACCGATTTTGTTTTTGATATTTTAATAGGTTTTAGATCTGCCAAATGTCCATTTCTAAGAATTCCAATAGGTATAACTCTTCTTCTGGTGTCATAATTTGCTTCAATTATTTCACTTGATGGTTCGAGCTACGAGGTCCTTGGTCTTTTCTTTGATGGTAAATTATTTTCACTGCCTAAACCTTTCCAACTTTCAAATGACAGCTGCTCACGCGCTGTTGAATTTGTACAAGTAACACACAAAGCAGCGTCTGTGTCCCATTGGGATGCACACAAACGGTGGAAATGAATTGGTTTTGAACAGATACTACAAAATCCATTTTCTTCAATATTCAACTGGCAAGATGGACAACCTATATCGGATACATGTTTATCTAAAACAAATGTACATATGAATTTGGTTAATACTGATATAATTTCATATCATGACAAATTTCATAAATTATATCGTCTACGGTCGCTGCATTCAAGAATTTGAACCTTATTTATTTAAAATTGAAAACTACAATGGTCACAATCAACCATTGCTTAAGCAGTGGAGTTTATGAACAATTTCATAACTAAGTAAATATGTATCACGTTTTTGTCACTTACATGGTTGACTTTCTCTGTGGTAATCTATAGGGAACGTACACATCTCGGACGTCATTTTGCCTTCCTTGAAATTAAATTGTAAAGTTTATTTAAATTTTTATTTGTTTGCACAATTTCAAGACAAAATACAACTTACTTTTTCTGTGTACATTTCACATTGTATTGGTTCCCCAGAGATATTGCTCCTGCCTTCGGTGTCACTATAGGCTACTGTAAAAAGCGCCTTTAGGAGGCTTTCAAGATCTCTAATATTAGTGGACTGGATTATCTGCCCAAATACCTTTAAGTAAAATTGCCGTGTCAGTCGATGCTGCTTTTTTAGACTTGGAAAGTCGCTAACAATTTTAATAACATGCGCTACATCACACCTAATATAACAGTCTTCTCGAAATGGTTCTTCCAAAAATAGGGTTTCATAACAATGTGTCAAGTAGTCATTCAAACTTTTAAATTGCGTAAACGCCATAACAGAAGCATACAGTAATGCTAAAGACATATCTGTTACTACTTCCTTTGGTTTTTTTGCACCGCTCTTCATCCAGTTAGCCAACCAATTGTATATACTGATAGCATTTTGACTTTCAGACAGCATATTTGAAACTGAATACTGGCAATCTTGTTGGGAAGTTTTAGCTCTTACGGTAATTTCATATAAAAATATATGACTTGTGATTTTTCACCCGTCACTCTTTTTATTTTCTTTACCACACACCCGGTTGCATCTATTTTTATGCTAGAATATTCTCTGTTACAGTACCTATTATATACGTGTATTTGTGTATTAGTCCAATAATGCACGAAAAATGGATCTATACCGATGTGTTTTATAGCCCCTTTCATAGTCGGATTGACTTTTAATATACAAGTAGCCAATACTGGATCTTCATGAAACCTACTTCTTTTAACTTCCTCGTATTTGGCGTCACGTATTGTACGCGCACTTGGCAAATTTGCAGGTTCTGGATCTCCAGACAGCATTGTACGTGCTGCTTGCACTTTGCGATATTGACTTGGGGCTATATTTGAGTCAATCAGTTGTTTAGCTATTTTACGCCGAATAGCTCCACTTAATGGTCTCTTTACAATGTTAGTATGTGCCACCTTAAAGTTTCCAGAAGCTGTAAAATTTATATATGCGTTAGAATACTTAGATGGTAGATCCTCCATCGTGCCTATCAGGGTAGATTTACATTCCTTACAGTTACCATAAAATGTACCTTTATATCTTAAACTCTCAGGATTTATTTTAGCTCTTTTGAACATATATGCGCATCGACAGTCTGACTGTGTCAAGGTCTCCCTTATCTTCTCATAAAGAATATGAGTCCATAGTTTTTGACCAAATACTTGATAAGTTCGTGTTTTCTTTTTCCTACTGCTTACTATAGTTTCGTACTTGTCATTTCTTTTGTAATTCTCAAAATGGGGGTTCATCGCCATAAAGTCTTGATGTGTCAACATAACTCGAAATTTGAATTCATTTTTATTCACTTTACTACCAGTTTCAGTACTTTCCTCACTATCCGTATCAGTATTCTTACTTTCATTACTCGAATCAGTAGAATGTGATGCGTCCTTCTCGATTTCAATGGTATCTGTATCTTTACTTTTTTCGTCTATATTATCATCGACATCGTAAAGAATATTATGGACGTTGAAATAATTTTTTACTGCTGCTGTATAAAGTGCCAATGGAGTGGCAATGCCATCTATTTTTTCAGTCATTTGAATCCATACATTATCCTTTTTGCTAACTATATTTCCCGATTTTAATAAATGTTCCTTGAACGTAAAGAAAGCATTTCTAATAACTGAAACATCCTTATCCGATTTAGGTCGTCCCATATTTTAGATCTAAAAAAATTCGAATTAATCATAATACAGTGCATAAGTGCTTGAGAAAATAAAGACACCACACAAAATGTGCGTTCTATATACAATAATAAAAAATCGTTGCAAATATTTTCTTGAATTTGTAAACGTATTTACACTGAACTTCTCTCGTCTCTATTGCCCCTTAGTACATAGATATAACATGACCCCTGACGCCTACGCATAACTCACATCATCTGAAAAAGGCCATCACTATTTATTCTAAGTAAAAAAAGCTATGTACATGCATCTACCTTTTTCACCATTTATTCGATCTGATCTTAGTACGCAGCTATAGCACGACCATTACGCATCATCATCCTTTCCTACTTCGCATACTCAACTCCCCCATTACCGAATGCTACTTTGCTATAAGGTAATGAAAGTACCAATATGAATTAAAAACTACTTTCTTATTTTTTTCCTTTCTGCTACTTTTAATTTAATTTACCTGTATATCCGGTTTATAAATAAAATTAGTAAAAAGAAAAAATATTTAAACAAGGTTTTTTTTAAATGCTCTAAAATGAAGAAAATAAACTGAAACAAAGACCCAGACTCATCATTTTGTTACGTTATACATTTTTATATGATATAAAAGCTTGTCGCAAAAATTGTACGTTACCGCTGCCTAAGGAATCACTACTTAGGAAAGTTTGGATGTGATCCAGACTTTCCTTCCTCTTTAAAGGTAAATTTCTTGACTACATTTGCACATTAGTATGCGGAAATAATTGGTAATAGAATTTTAACAATATTTGGGGCAGATGTCATAACAAAAATACAAAAAGTGCAATTTAGCAAGTTTCGTTAAGACATTGAAAATAAACTTTCAAGCCTGACATAATATTTACAAAATCTGCAAAATGCACAGGGAACGGGAATAAAGAAAAGTTTTAGAAAATTTCAAACTTTTATTAAGCTGCGGATAAAAAAATAAAGAAATTACACAACTGTAATACGCTTTACATTAATATTCCACAAAATAATGGGTTTATTAAAATGCGAGAACATGAATCTAGGTATCAAAATATATCCAATACACAAGTTTTGAGAGGGAACGGCTGTTACCGAGCCCTCTCGGAGTTTGAAAGGGATTTGGGGGTGTTGACTAGTCGGAAGCCCAGGGTGCCAATTGGTATCATGTACTCCGATTTCGTCGGAAGGAAGTGTGAACTGTGTAGTTCAGGATTGTGTTCGGCCAGAGACGCTTTCTTAGCGTCAGAGGCCGGAACGGGCTAGGGTAAGGGTACCGAGCTGGTTGTTTGCTTGGTTTTGGGCTGTTTAGGCTCCTCTTCGTCGGTGTCCGTTTGATGGGTGGCCGACTTTTTTCTCTTACGGGCTGCTGCGTCTTTATTGGCAGCCGTGGGGGTTGGGGTTGCTCCCTGGATAGCCCTCAGGAGCTCCTGGTGCTGAATGTTTTGAGCCTCCAGCGATGCTCGGGCTTGATCGGCCACTTGCTTCTGCATTTGGGCCATTTTCTCAGTAAGGTCCTGGATTTGAGTCCTTAGGGCCTTATTTTCACATAGGAGTCGTTGTATCGTACGATCCTTTTCGTCCTGGACGGGTTCATTGTTCCAGGAGCTTCCAGAATAGTCATCCATATTGCTGTCCTCCTCAGCAAATGACATTTTTCTTTCCTGTAAGGGAATACCTAGAATATTATAGGAGAGAAAAAGTACATGTAAAATTAAAGAAAAACGATATTCGTCTCCAATGGAGACTTTTACTTATCTCTTTGTTCTATTATCTTGAAAGACATATAGAACACCTCTTCTAAGTAAAACTTGGTTGTGGTTGTAATAACTGGGGTTTTATTCCCCTAATTATATGATTTAATCAGACATTACCATTGGCAGAGTACGGAGTGGCCCAAGTACTTTTGGGGACTCCGTCGATATTATAGTATATCCATCGAAATCAAAACTGTGCTTACCCTTTTCTTTTTTATGTGATTTTATCCTTTTTGGTGTCCACCAACCAGGTTACTTCACAAACAAACTTTACTGAATATAAAATGAACCTAATTTCATGACAAGCAAATAAAACACGTGATTTCTCAAAACACTTAGATCACTATATTTACATAAGAAAATGAAAGCAAATGAAAATGACAATAACAAACACTTAAAGACGATTAAATAAATTAACAAACGATAATTACACAATATTAAGAAATGAAATGGTCCGCGGCAAGTTCAAATTCTTTTAGCTGAATCGCGACCGAATATACCTAGATCATTTACAACACATTAATTTTCTACTTATTAAAACCGGCAAAATACGAAACAAATGTACTTAAACTTTACAATTGGAAAAGGTTCGCAAAATGAGAATTCACTATACCCCGTAGATAGATGATGACCGAACCGAAGTTAAACCAAAAATGAAAATAATCTCTACATCGAAATAATACGTTTTCAAAGTGGGCAGTAAACTTTAAACTCTCGACCAATTAGGATCTTCTTTACTTTAAACCGTACGCATTTGAAATTACCTAACGAACCATGGCATTTATCATATGGTCTATCTTTAACATTTTATAATACCAGTCCAGCAGATGGAAAAAAACCCCTTTTGTTCCTTTCTTTGCCTTTGCATAGGGGAAAAAATCTGCCTTCTTTGGCCTATCTATCTTATGGTCTATTACATAGGTTCCTGGAAGCCTCTATCAACTGCTTTAGTCCTGAAAATCTCACTAGACCACCCG
Source organism: Stenurella melanura (assembly GCA_963583905.1). NCBI lineage: Eukaryota > Metazoa > Arthropoda > Insecta > Coleoptera > Cerambycidae > Stenurella > Stenurella melanura. The sequence continues at coordinate 9,644,836 of OY757311.1, forward strand.
GCGAGGCCTTATTTAACAAGCTCGACTAATAAAAGAGAATTGGACATAAAATAATTTGGATGGTTATTTATTGTTTCCAAGTGGCTAACGTCGACTACCTAATAAAGAGTAAAGTTAAAAAAAGCTCCTGGACTCTAAATAACATAAAACAGATGTATCTATGACCGGTATTTTACGATAGTTTACTAAAGCCCCGACCCTTCAAATATTACAGAAATCAGACGTAAGAAAATACGGTGGTTCTATGAGACCAGGGCCGGACTTGGCTTCCTTAATTTGACTTTTGTTACATTGTCACTACTAGTCACTACTACTAACACTGCGGCGCTGGCGTTGCTACTCCGTAAACACGTCCGCACGCTTCGGTAGATACGACTCGACTGGAGAAGAAACGATCCAGCTGGCAAGATCCAACAGCCAGGACCAGAGGAGTTCCGCTAATATCGCCAAGACCGTCCGCATTTGCGCGCGGAGGGGGAGGTTGACGAAAACGCGGGCCCACCTCCAACCATCCGATACCGTCAACAAAAGTCAAGAATATTGGCGCCAGGGTTAATCACTGAATGATCGCTCTACAAAATCGGTGCAAGCTTTGTATTTGGTGGAGCAAGGTAGTGCAAGATGAGTGCAAGCTTATGATTAGTTTCATTTTTTTCTTCTATGACTGGGAGGGGGAATATCGAGTTAGCCCCCCTCCACTTTTAAACATTAATAATGTCTTTCCTAAACTGGTGCAAGCCCTATGTTTGTTGGTGCAAGGTGTTGCAAGGCTACTGTTACATTTACTTTTTTCTCCTATGATTGGGGGGGGGGGGAAATCGTCAAGTTAGCCCCCCCCACATTAAACCGTTCATAACTTTCCCCCAAGTGTGGTGCAAGCTTTATGTTTGGTGGTGCAACATGGTGCAAGGTTAGTGCAATCTACTAATATATACCATTCCTCTAAAATTTTACTGGGGTCGGCCAACCCGACTGACCCCGAGAGTTGTGATAAAAGATGATTTGGCTAATTTTCACATTTATATCCCAATTAAAAAAAAAAGTTTTTCATTATTTAGATCTCAGGTGGACCAGAAAAGGGCATAGCCCATTTTTTTCTCATTGTGCTGAACCATAACTTCCGCTGATGACCTTAAGGTTTGCTTAGAAGCTTATCTCTTAAAAGACATTTTTTAAATAAAAGCTTTTTATTTTAAATATAATTTTTTATAAATTATAATTGTCTCTCTACTTTTTAGTCTTTACATATTTTACAGACAGACAGACAAACAAACACCATTCATTTGATACCCATGTCAAGGGGGTTGTGAAAAAACAGGTAATCCGCCATCTTGGGTCGTCCGCCGTATTGGATTTAGAATGATATTACATTGTTTATCGTATTTCGCTCGTCAAACCCTTTGATTTGATACCCATATCAAGGGAGTTGTGAAGAAAACAATAATTCGCCATCTTAAGGCGTCCGCCATATTGGGTTTAGAGTGACGTCACATAGTTTATCGTATTTTACTAGTCAAACTCTTTAATGTAATACCAAGGGGGGTTATGAAAAAAGGTGATCCGTCATATTGGGACGGCCGCCATATTGGATTTAGATATTAGACATGCTATATTGCATTATCACCAGACTTATACACGTGTTCAAAATTTAAAAGCTCTAGCTTAATTAGAACTAGTAAAAAAATTTGATTACAAGATTTATAGCAGACAGACAGACAAGTTAAATAGAAGCTTTAAGAAAATACAAATAAGCATATGTATGTAACAGGCTTTCATTAAATTTTGAGAAATCCGAAATTTAAGGTTATGTATGACAAGTGAAGCACGCGTCCTATTGACCACATGGAGGTAATTTTGGTTACGACATACAGTGTTGCAATCCGCAAAAAATAAACAAGGTTTAGATACTGCCAATATAAACAAACTAGCAGCGAGACATATTTTAAAATAGAATGTCAAATTATTCTTCCATTATTCATTCGCTGATGCTGCTACTTCGTCACTGATCAATCAATTTCGGTTTAGGTTATGTTCTGATTTTTGTTTTGTGTGATCGTAAATGCAAAGTATAATATTTAGTAATGAGAATATAGAAAACTAAAGAAAATACGAAAGAAAACAGCGGAATGGACTGCTGTACTTTTAAAAATATCAAAAATTTTAGTGGCCGTTTTTTAAAAGCGGTTCAGTTTTTATGCAGATAGTCCTGCTGTTGTTGAAAATTAAGTTTCATGTTCTTTAACACTATTGTCTACAGTTCTACCACCCTGACCAATATAGGCAGTATTGCAATCCTTACGTTTCGTTACATATACACAAAATCTGGTGTACCTATATTATATGAAGGCCGTACGTCTAAAAGGCAACTGTGATGCTGTCAAACATGCTAAATAGTAAAGGGTGGTCAATTAGAATAATTCATAAGGTATAAAACACATATCAACTTGTTGTAAATAAGAATTTTTTATATAAAAATGAAGTAACATAATAACACAATAATATTGTGCAATTGTTTTATTAAGTACGATCCTTATTACATTATTTTTCCTCGAATGTTTCAATCTTGAATCTGATCCATTGATCCATGTAGTAACATACTAAATTCCCGTGTACGGGAAAATTTACTAAACGGCAGAAAACAAAACAGAAATATGATTCCCAATAAAAACCCAATTTTATTTGTTTCAGATGAAAATTGCGTGTGTTGTGCTGGTGGCGTGTGCATGCGCATGTGCGGCTGCCGATCCGGCCATTAACCAAATTAGGCCGGTTTCCAACAGACCAGGAAGATTTCTTTCACTGCCAAATCCACAAAAATGTGCAAACAGTGAGTATGCGTATTTATTATAAATGTTGCTTTTCCATGTAATATAAAACAAATATAATATTATAATACATTATTATGTTATTAATAAAATATACAAAACACACATTTTTTTGTTGGCTATGTATCAACATTAAAAATTACTTTAGTTTACTTTTACGAGTAAACAATACGTTTTCAAAAATAATTGGTAATATCGTTAATAATTTTCTCGCAGAGCTATCTGAACTTAACTGAGCTAAAAACTTATTTCCTCGCCACTGACTTTGTCCTTACCCCACAGACGGTCTTTAGAAAATTCCGGTTCGTTCTCGAATAGAACCATGAATTCTCTAAACTTCACTAGAATAATCCATTTGTATTCTCAAACCACACTTTTAGCGCCATCTCTGAAGTGGAGTTCAAAGTGTGTCGAATTCGGTGACAGACGCGTGTTTCGTGGCTCCTACGGGATCTCGAGATAAATCCGGATAAAGCGGCAACAAGACGTCGAAATTGTATTGAATTACAGCGTGAACGATTCTGCATTAATTGATATAAATTAGCGCGAGTCTGGCTATTTCATATAGTTGATACTTGATTGAATTATGTTGGTTGAATAAAGCAACACAAAATAGTGTATATAAACAACCCGAGAAAGTGTACTACTTGACCGTGGAATCTATACCTGGATCCGTCCCTTCTTGAAGTGGGTGATATAAAATAAGCAACAGCCAGCCAGATGTGTGAATGAAACCGATAAGTTTTTGTTTATGTAGCATTAGAATTGGTTTATTTATTTATGTCTTTATTAAATTTTAAACAAGAAATGGAGATCAAAATTGAAAAAGTATTAACATAATACATGGATGATGAAATGGAAAAACTGCCGGAAATTGAAACCGATTGTGTCAAGGAAACGACATACAGGGTATGTCCCTTCGGACCTCTTTTCTCATAACGCGAAAAAAAAATTATTACCTCGAGATAGAGCCCTTTCCAGCAACTCTACTATAAATGGATATTTACCTGTGGAGCGATTAATAAATAAAAACAAAACAAAAATAAAATAAAAAGTAAAAGCTGCCAGATTCAGAAACAGAAGAAACAGAAAACTTAGTAGAAGAAAAATAAGGAGATGGCGATAGACGGAAACTTAGAAGCAGCATGGAAACTGAAAAGAAGCATCTCGCAAACACCTGCACACCCCAGCCGATGATGACAAATGGAACCTTAATAGAAGCATGGAAACTTAAAAGAAACATCTCACTATACTTCCCATCCTATATTCCCACACCATGCGTCATGCGGCTCTCGCGGCTGACAACAAGCATGTCCAATGTCCAACCCGGTGTATGCAGCCGGTCCGGCGGTATATAAAACATCCGAGATTTGGTTCCGGCATGCGGTTTGGCCATCCGTTGGGCGTGTTCGACGGACGACCAAGCTACGTGTTGGAACGAACCTCCATGGATGGCCGGAATCGGCAGCAATGCCCATCTTACGCTGGCAAAAAAAATAAGTCTCTGAAGTGGTAGTTAACTCCAGTGCAGCACTATATAGGTTTATAATATATAATTTTGTTTTGACTCAACTATTTTTCGATAGCTCTATGGAGATGAGAGGTCCTTAATAACATTTAATTGATATAGAGTTAATAACAGTTAATAAACGATTTTCTATATATGTACACAGCAAACTACTATTTTAAAAATATCAGTTGTTAATGCCTTCTTCGGGAAGTACAATTTACTATTATAACACCACGAGAGATGGCGCTGCAGTTTAAAAATATTTTTCGATCAAAAAAAGTTATTTTTGCAGTAGTTTTTGAAATATTTTATTTGCATTGTTTAATTTTTTAGTGTTATCACCAAGAACCTACATTCGAAAACCAGTATTAAGAAAGTTACAGAAATTGAAAACAAAAATACAACACTAAAAAATTAAACAATGAAAATAAAATATTTCAAAAACCACTGTAAATTTGATTTATTCGAATAAGAACAATTTTGCTTACAATATAGTTCTTAATCGAATGGCATATGTTCCAAAGCTTACTTGATCGAAAAATAATTTTAAACTGCAACGCCATCTCTAGTGACAATGTTATAATAGTGAATGGGCTTGTTCCATGATATCCTTTTTATATGGTTTTTATACTTTTTCATATAGTACTTGATATTCTCATTATACACTTAAAATTTCGTATTATTAACTTTTTCCGTTCTCGAGATATAAGGAGTTGAAATTAGTAATAGTTGCAAAAACCGAGCGCTTATTTGTGACGTCACTATACGCAAGTGACGTAAGAAAAATGGCTTTCTGGGACCTTTCAAATTTAACCTGAAAAGTCGAAAAATATGGAATTTTTAAACGCTGGTAACTAAATAAATACGTCGAGTGGAAGTTCGTTCTATGTGTCTACGGAAAGGAGAAGGTCGGCGATGAGTTATAATCGTAAATTGCAGGGTCGAAATCGAAAATGCGTTCTGGCAGGAGCGAGAGAAAATTATAATTTTTTGACATTTCACCAAATTGTACTCCCCTACTGTCAAGTAGTAAGCAAAACAAACAATACTTCGAAAACACTTATAATTATAACCAATAAGGAGCATCAAGTCTATTGAGATCGCCGAGTCTATGCGTATAGTGACGTAGCGCCTGGCCACGCCCCATTTTCGCGAGATGGAAATTTGTAATAGTTTTTAAGATACTAAACGTGCGAATAAGATTCTGATTTTTTGCAGATCCATTAATTTATACTTGCACTTTCGATTTATGAAATAAAAAAAAATGCCGAACAAATCCATTGTACTATCTGAAGAAGGCATTAACAATATAAATCTACAACGTTTGCAGAATAAAAATATATTTTTTAGTTTCCGAGATATCGGCTGAGGGAAAATTAACTGAAACACCCTGCATAGTCTCATTCATTTAACGATATTCAGAGAATGCACATTGCGAAATGTACGGACCTGTATTTACAAAAAAATTGTTCATTTTATTTTTTGTTTTCACAATACACTATTAAATAGGAAAAGGACTTCTAGGGTCATTTTCAAAGTAATTTTTCCCGGTCCGACCCTGTATATGAAAGAGTGCTTTATGGCAAAACAAATTAAATCAAAGCTTTTCTGATTACACACTGCATTGCTACTTTCTCATACAAACAGTATAGATCTGCGGATAGTTGCTTGTTCTCTTGATACACCTGTGAACCAACTAAAGAACAATACTATTTACGCTCGTCAAGATGCTTTCGATAACTTCATAAATGACATTGACATTTGAACAAACCTTTTATTAACATAAAAAACAAACAATTGTGTTATTCTAAATAATTAAAAACTAAATGGGAATAACAACCTCGTCGAAACATTTAATTATATTGATAATATTGGCTAATTATTGAGCAACGTTAAAATCCACTAATGTACATGTTAATGTACTTTAGAGAAGAATCATGACATTGCATTGTAGTGACGAAATTCAGAGATGGTACTACTATTAGCAATTTACATTGCTGAATAGTCAGTGGTGTAGAGCAGGTTATTGAGTAAACAATTTCTTGCTTGTCTTACAAAGTAATGAAAAAAATTTTTGGTAGGCATAACGTTTCCACAAAATTACAATATATTGTATCATCTTCAGCTATCCTCTTTTTAAACGAGGACTGAAATATATCCAATGCTTCATTGCATCGTATACTATTATCAATACCAGGATACATCATTACAAAGCTTGCCTGCGTCAGATTAACACCGAAACCGAGCTTGAATATTACAAACGATACCCGTATATGACTATAGTCAACCAGATATGTTATGCGCTTGCGGTAGTCGATCTGAAACGAAAGTAGCTGTTTATTTACCTGGCTCTGCATCACAAGCCAGCTATCTGTTCTCGGTCTATCTGTAAATGGGCCGGTAGCATAACCGTAGGTAAAATGATATGTATTTACCTTTACTGAATCATCTATAGAGTTCATTGATTGATTGATTGACTGATTGATTGATTTGTCAGCATAAGGTAGTGCTGCATTGCTGCCACTTCCGGGCATTCAATATGAATGTTTTAATATCCCGCCAGACCAGCTGCATACGCTGAATCGGATATGGGACATAATTGTTGACATCAGCGAGAGCTATATGACGCATAGGGTAGGAATATAGGATGGGAAGTGTAGGTGTTTGTGAAATGCTTCTTTTTAAGTTTCTAAGCTTCTTTTAAGTTTCCATCTATCATCATCTCCTTATTCATTCTGCTTCGTAGTTTTCCGTTTCTTCTGTTTCTAAATCTCGCAGTGTGCACCTTCTCCTGTCCGCTATTATTTATTAACAGCTCCACAGGTAAATAGACATTTACAGTGGAAGTGCAAGGAAGCACTCAGTGAAAAATATTTGAGACACCCTGTATGCCGATCCGCCAAGGTAAAGCAAAATAAAAAGTAAAATTTGCAAAAAATAGAAATATATCTAGAACATTTGGAACGCTCTGGATGTTAAGCAGATCCCAACTCCTTTGACCTTAACGACATTTTTATATTCGAAAATATGCCGAACATATGGGCCATTAACAAGGATAAATAAACCAATAAATAAATAGGACTTATCTCTTCGTCTGTGTGCATATGTTCTCAGCTTCCTTCTTTATTCTGTGGGAATCCTACCCTACTTGCACTCACGTTTGGCTCACCTGACACTAAATATTTATTGCTTAGCTTTCTCTACCGCAATAAACCACTTGAAAGGGTCTTGGGTGTTGATTTCCGTCGACGGTGATCGAGGGCACTGGCACTTGCACTTGTTTACTTTATTTTTGGTACTATTAAAAAAACACTGTACAAGTAATTTTCTAATATGACTTCCATATGAACTTTGTTTTTCTATTATGACACTTCATTTTACGCAGAATTTCTTGGCCTACCCGTGGCTTAAATTATCGAGTTAACGGGGGTTTTAACCGATTTTTTAGCGCTTTTTTTTCGGGAGCGTCCTACAATACGTCTATACACAACGTTAGTCAACACTACTTACTAAATATCTATGGAGATGTTCATCAAGTAAATACTGTTTATTATAAATAAATATTTATCATTCATATCAATTAATATAAAGTAGTAAAAAAATATTCAATGTGTTCCAAAAATTAATTGTGGGTCAACGCTCATGACATTACTAGAATTATCAACAATTCCCTTGTCGATCATTTTTTATGAATTTCCAATTGGCTTTAGATAAAGTATACGTACTTTTATTTTGCGTTTACGGTTGATTTAGGCCGGTTTCTTATCACAGATCCGGATTGCATTGTGGTTACTATTTTGGTACCCTTCGCTCTCTTATGCATTGGCTGTTAGTAGTTAGTATGTATAGTAATATTTTTATAAGTTTCTATTCAACTTCACATGTTTGTTATTCAAGCGTCGGGCCCCAGTCAGCCAGTTTAGTTCAAATCTGCAAGTCTATTTTGAAACACTTTCAATCGATCTATTGCAATAACATTTTGCATGCATATGTACCTATTTTAAGATCAAATTCACAGAAAAATGGACTATATAAGACGAAAGACAGAAAACAGGTCGTGTTTGTATCAGGGTCAACTCCGGCAAAAATTGAAAAGTCCATGGCCTATTACTGAAACCAGAATTTAATTTAAATTTTGTAACAACACTGATATTTTAATGAATCTGGCGCCCATGTGGACAGATACAAAAACAACCTTTAATTTTTCACATTTCTGTGACGTCTATCTCCTTAATGATATAAGGAGTCTGTATTGATTGATTGTTAAATTTGAAAATTACTAACTTTGGATAAGTAAACATCGCAAAGTGTGATCAGCACCATTTAATAAATAGTTATGTCACGATATTGAAATATAAATGAAATCAGTTCCGGGTATGTGCGAAAATAAATATACATGTTCCTTGAATACTTGTTAACACTAAATGGAAAAAAATGCAAATAAATTAACCAAATAAAAGTTGGTATGCATTGTACATGTCGTGACATGTGAAGAATAGAATCTGACGAAACCTTGATATTATGATTTGGATCAAATAATAATTTTTAATGTGTCCGTTCGTCTTTCAGGATGCAAGATGTTTCCTTCGCAAAACAAATATTTTCAGCATATACCTATAATAAGGATAAAAATTATGAAAGTTTAAAAAATGCCTTATTTACCTATTAATGGAATCTACCATGGAATTAAATCTTAACTTGGGTTTGCTTACGCTTGTGACTTTTACATCAAAGGAACAGTTAGAGCATGATTGTTGACAAATGATAAATAAGAATAAAAAAATTATTTTTTTGGCGCTTCGGAAACTAGACCTATTTTCTTTCTCAAGGCTTTATTTAAAAAAATATATGCGCTGTTAATATTAAATGCACACTATTCATTGTAACCAGTATCCATAGATATTTACTACGTACACAAAACTACTGATTTAGTTGACAGTTTTATTTTAATCAATATATTATATTTTTTTTAACATTGATAACCAGGTTGTACAAATAACCACGGTACAATTCGACACGCATCCAACAATATTATTGCAGATTCTTCCAATTTTAAATTTTTGCTATCCGCCTCTTTTGCTAAAATTTCCTTACAAAAAGTCGCTCCTCCCACAATTTTGATGTTTGATTTTTATTTGTTTTAACCCTTGGATCGATAATAATAATTTTTTTACCAAGTTGAAGATAAATTCATAGGGATTATCACGTGTTTTGTAATTTTTAGAAAAGTACTACTGAATTATGTCGTATATACACCTTGCATATTATACAGTCTCGATATTTTGTACATCTTTATATTCTTCGGTGCTTAACTTTATTAACAGTTTGCTCTAAAATTATAATAAATCACACTTTATATAAAACTGATATCGCCCATGCTGCTAACTAAGCTTATACTATATTTGACAAGATAAACGCAGATCCATGACTACACCATATCCTATATCCTATATTATGGTATGGCATTACTGGACATTTTTTAAGGCTGTGCCCGTTGAGATATTTGACCAGGATGTCAATATCAACACACTGCAATTTCAAACAATTCCACCGAAAGCCATTTTCCATAAAATGTGGGGAGGTCCTTTGTATTTTCTACTATACAGAAATATAGATGTTGGGATCATTAAAAACAGAGAATGTAGGGAACAGATGTGACTTGAATAAGTTTGTTGTTTCCCCTGGTATAATACGGCACTATTCAATTCGTTTGTGGACGTTATAAAATCATGATATTCTCTATGAATTTATTCACAACTTGCTAAAAAATCATTAAAATCGGTCCAAGCTTTAAAAAACTTTCAAACATTAAACTTCATTAAAATTATGGGTGGATCGATTTCTTTCACGACGAGTGTACTTGAGAAATGAGAAAATTGAACCGACTTTAAAAAACTGTTAAAATTAAGAAATCAAAGTACACCATCGCGTCGTTCGGTTAATTGAAGTTTATTACCTAATAACGATTATGAGGTCAATTAAAAATTCGTTTAGTTTTGTTTTTGTACATTCTTACGCCGACTTCAAAATCGATATTGAGAGTACGTAGATAAGCTATGGGCGTACGGGACCAAAATCCCATGTTATTTCTTATGGAAGTTCATTCTAGTCATTTTTGACCAATATTAGCCCCCACCACTTTTAGGCCCCGCCCTCGGGAGGGCCCTATTGGTCAAGGGGCAAGATCCTATTGGTCGACGGTTTCCGTACACACTCGCCTAGTGGTTGAGGGGTCTAGACTATTTCTATTGGCTGAGGCTTATTATTAGTCGATGGCATATCAGATTGCTGCCAGTAGCGGCCCGTCAGTGGTGGTAGGGTACGCAGTGCCCACCCAATTATCTAAGAGCGCCAAGGCCAAGCAGGAGTTAGTCATAAAATTTTGCCGTTAATTAATTTTAATATAAAAATTAAAAAATTAAAAAGTTATTTTTATTTATGGTAATATTTTTAATATTTTACTACATATTAATCCGCCTTCGCCAACTTCACACACAAATCGGCTTAATCTTAATACCGGGTCGCTTGCCGCTAATATTTTATGCGCATGAGCCTAAATTCTAACCACTGGTAACCAGGGTGGGCGGCGGACACTGAAATTGTGGTATACTACGTCTGCGCATATGTTGGTCATTCTCTTCGATCTTACGCCTGCAATACGTATCAAAACGGGACGTATGTCTGTTTTGCGTCTTTGGGCCCAAAAGAAAACTTAATAAACATGAATAATGGATATTGAATTTTTAATTATTGAATAGAATATGTTTACATTTGACAATATATCAAACTCAAACTGGAAAATGAAACATGACTAATTAATAAATGTGTTAAAATTGATTAAATGATTAATTAATTTTTTAAGCTTATGAGAATATTGAGAATAGCCAATAGAATATTAATTGTTTACCTAATTTCTAATTCGATTTTTGATAAATAAGAGAAAAAGCAGGAAGTTAGTGTGACATTAATTATGATTATTATTATTATGAAAATAATATTATTTATAAATGCTGAAATGCAAATTCAAACAGATACCTTCGTAGTTTGTGGGTGGAATGTGGACACTACCTGCCTCATCCCTTACCTCTCTTTTACAATCGTAATTTCTAGCCAAACATCGTTTCATTTTCGAAAGTATGACGTATCTATTACGATTTGTTATTTGTTTATGCTTCTGCAAGTGACTGCCCACAACTAAAAGCCACAGGCCGCCACTGATTGCTTCCCCATCGAGAAGTAGCCATCAATAGGAAGAGCCGTAAGACCACACGATACTCTAGGCTGCAATCTGATACGCCATCCACCACTAAGCCTAGACCCCTCACCCAATAGAAAGAGTCTAGACCCCTCAACCAATAGACGCATGTGTACGGAACCCCTCGACCAATAGGACCTTCCCGAGGGCGGGGCCTAAAAGTGGTGGTGGGGGGGGTGGGGTAAAATTGGTTAAAAATTACGTGAATGAACCTCCAAAAGAAATAACGCGGGATTTTGATCCCGTACGCCCATAGCTTATCTACTTACGCAATAAGGTTCAACTAACAGAAGAACGATGAAATTTTATTTCACAATTTTTACTTACCTACCGTCTTTTTACAGACGGTTCAACTTTTTTGAAAAATAGCATATTCACCCTTTTTAGTGACCTCATTTATGTAAATCTACAAAAGTTATGCAATTATGACAATCCTATTAGATTTGTTATTTTGAATTTTTAACTTTTGACATCAGATTCAGTAACAGTTACTTGTAAAGGTGGCATTTGTAACTAGAAGCGGCCATTGAGGTCCACACGGCCAACTTCCCAGCATGGCATGAATATCAATAATAATAATAATAACAGAAAATTTTATTTCTAAGAAAGACTGTATCAAAATATATGACATTTCAAACTATCGATTGCCACCAGAACAAATTAGATCGGATAAATATTTTTCAAGAAATCCTAAAATCCACTTTTCTGCAGTCTCTTTGTTTTAACAAAAAAAAGCGGATGGACCGAATTCGATGAAATTTTTGGAAAAACTGTTGAAAAGTAGGAAAATATACACGTTACAAAAAAATTACAACAGACCAAAATTCATAGTTCACGAGATTTTTCATTTTCCGATAAAGGTAATTTTTTTCGCGATTTTCAGGAAGAATTTGGAGTGCACTTTAGAAAAAAGTCATAAAGAAAAAAAGTTGTATTTTAATAACACATTCACCAGAATTTTTCTGGATTTTTTATTAGATTATATAGACTTTTTATTCCGCCTCTCCCCCCCTTTGGAAAAATTCGAACCGCTATATCTCGGAAAATACGCCTTTTTCCGAACATTTTACAAGAGTAAAACGTTGTTATTTTTCATCAAATTCTAAAAATACATTTTGTTTTTTTAATTTACCTCAATTTTGCTACTTAACAAATCACCAACAAAATCATTGTTTACAACAATTCCGGGGCAATACCGGCTAATTCTTTTTTTTTTTTGGAGTTTGATCTAGACATCAAAACGAACAGAATCCACAGTCTCGTGAAAAAAAAATTGGGTAAACTTTTCAATCACAAATGCTTATTAGCCTATACTAAATAACCAATTCGCTTTTAAAAACATTTTCCACGACACTGTATACCCATTATGAATATTATGATATAACACATTTTGATATTACCGAAAACAATAGGAGAAATATAATTAAGTACATTTATAGTCTGTTACATTGTACCGGTAGGCAAATATAAACAAGTTGTGACATAATAGTAGGGCTATTGAGTTACCCGCAAGTTTTAAGTGACCTCTTAAACTTTACGAAACGTATTTGTAATCCGCGAGACGCTAGATCTGAAGAACTTAAGGTTCATTGGTTCTGAATTCGAATTAAACATCGTTAAGTTGTGTACCTGCTGTAATATTTAAATTAATTCGAGTGGAAAATGTTGGGAACGACATTTTTTAACTGAAATATTGTGAAAGGCACTCGTGTAGATTTGAATGATATATATTAGCATAAAGAATAAATAAAGACGTTTTAAAATGACCTTTCATTATAATATTTCGAATTATTTGTTTATAAACAGTCATAGTTGCACATTTAGATATGCAAAAATCGTCTATTGACCATAAATGTCCGCCTGTTTTGCAATTACTTTTATAACAGCTTACTTGTATTAGACTTACATTCAGGTCTGTAGCCAGGGGAGGCCCACATAGTGGGACAAAACTGTAGAATTCCACCCAAATCAACTTATAGATCATAAAATTAAAATTTTTTATCATTGTCATCTAAAAACATATTTTTACTAACAAAATATAGGTTTTTCCAATAAAAATCAGTGTCAAGGGCAAACATTTATAAATGTTTTATATTTTTTAATTTGAAATTTTCGTTTCACAAATCAGGAAAGTGATCTGGCAAATTATATTTTCCATTTTCTTTTTCAATCGTTGACAGCTGCAACTCAACAGTCGAACATACCTAATAACTTTTGTCCACGACTATTAAATAATGTACTCAATATGTATGTTTTTCCTTAAGGATAATGCTATCCATTATTCTCTGCAGTGAATAATGATTTCATTATTCACTGATTGCAGTGAATAATGAGGACAGTCAATTTTTGCAAGAAATGACATTAGTGGCTTTTTACTAACAATTTAAAATGTCAAAATTATAGTAACCAAAAGACAAGTATTGTCTCTCTAAGTTTTCTAGGAAGCACTCAAATGCCGAAAAGGTATTTTAATAAACACTCAAAAACTACATTAGTAAGTTCTTTTCAAGGCATCATCTATTTCTATTAGCAACACGCGGAAATCCCCAACATTGTTTTTGAAACCATTTACTTACATGTCTACAAACTGTATTATTTTATTAGTAAGCCATGATGTGTCAAAACGTAAATTGATTTGAAACGTCAAAATTTCAACGCCAACGTTATTTACAATAATTTTACATTTTAGGTACTCAAAAAGGGTAATATAATTAAATAAATCGGTACTGACAGTGAAAACTAGATTTCAAAGATACCGCCAGAGATAAAGGAAGCTGCAGAAATCGCCTCATCAAACTTGTGGCCCGAAAAATCGACAAAATTATATATGATGTCTGATGACATATGAATTTTTCCTAAACAGGAGACATTGAATGAAGATGAATAAAAAAAAAATTAAATATTTAATAGTCGTGGACAAAGTATAGTATTCTACTCGCATATAATGGCCCATCATTATATGCTCGTTGAATAATATACTATAAAGTGTATTTATAAAGAAAATAATGTAAGATTTTAAAGGAAATAAACATAATAGTTATTTATGCACCAAGTGCGTTATATAGATTATAACGCCCGTATAAATACATCTTTTAGTAGTCTATGACATTTGTTGATACTTTGACGTTTATTAATTATATCTGTCAGTATGTTGTGTTCTTTCAAATTTAGTAATAAACCTTGGTCAATGCTGCTGCCTTTTTCTTTTTACCATTTTTACCAAGCAGTCTATGACAGTTGTTGATATTTTGACGTTTGTTGATGTTGCTTTGTTTTGTACGTAGACAATACTTTTAACAAAATAAAAGGAAAATTAATATGGAAATATCACAAAATATCCAATGCGGGAAAAGCCACAGAAAATGTATTACCCGTCAAATCCAAAGCATTATACGATAAGGAATATGAAACATTTATTTTTTCTTTGTTTCTCACATAACAGGGCGTTATGGCCATAACGCCCGCTCATTATGCCCGTGGTCATTATAAGCGTCTTTATGGTAACCGTATCCAAGGTAATTTTTGTCAAAATTAAAAATAAGCATGTGTGTTATGTTATTACAAAATATTCCATAAAAAAAGAGATATTTAAAGTGATTTAAAATTAAATACTTCTGTAGTTAATATTTATTTAAATTAGACACTAATGGGCCTTTTCAGCATATTTTTTTTATTGCGGAATCATAAATTTTATGAAAAATTAAAATACCCGTATTTTTTCAATTTCTATTTTGATGCAGATTAGAGCCAGAAAAAAATAATTAAAATCACCTATTTACAAGTCCAATTTAAACGATTATCCGTAACGCGCCATTAATACGTCAGCAATCCCAAGCCAATAGTGTAAAAGGCGACTCGGCAACGTCGTACAAAATCAGCTTTCAATTGACGTTTGTAGTGATGGGCGATATCGCGATTTTCCAATCACTCCTTAACGACTTATATTTTTCACTTCCGGTGGTTTTAAATTAGCGCCATCACAATCTGCAAGCTGATATGTTTACCGTTCGCCGTAATTTGTTTGTGTGAATGTATGGCTGCATTAAGCAGCAATGGACAAGTATGAATTGAAAGTAAAACGATGTAAATTACACTTTATATTAATATTTTATATAATCACGGTGATTTAGTCACGGTGATTTAATCACCGGCAGTGACATATCGCCCATGACTAGACGTTTGACAGCTTGTTGATGTTAACATTTTGGTTTTGAGGTTAGCGTAAATTGAAAACCTCCGATTTCGATTAAAATGTCTAGCAAGCAGTGTTTTGTTCCATTCTGTGAAAATACGACCGAAAATGCCCCAGAAAAGACGACAGCTCAAATGAAAGTTTAAGGTTATCCGCTATCCGCATGTTCGGTGATCACAGTGGGCGTTTTCTTTATTTCAACGTTGAGTCCATCAGGTGGCACCAGTTCCACCAATGTTGTTCCTTTATTGTCTGGTGGATCAACCAGATGGTTAAAATTTGTTCTTTTATTTATGATGGATATGATCTGGTGGCATTACCTCAGAATAGATTGCATCACTGTGCAACCTTAAACTTGTGATGGTGGACTGATGAAGTGATGAATGTTGTTTGGTGGATGTGAATCTAACCTCAAAAGTTAGTTATAGACAATAACATTGTATAAAATTAAGGAATTCTTAGATCGGATAAGTATAAAAATAACATATAATGACATTGAATAGACGACTGATCCAACAGCAGCATGATGTGCCACAGTTTGTAAAATATAATTTTTTATTTTTACATATGTGGCTCCCTTTTAATTAATAAAGTTTTTTCTACTATTTTCTGCAGATTACTTGCAATACTTGCATCTCAGATAAAGAGACTTGGAATAAAAGCTGCTTTCGTATTCGTTCAACACTCAGCAGTGATTCGTAATCATAATAAACAGGATTTCAGTGAACAGTAATCATGATACAAAAGCTGCTTTCGTTTGCAGTGAACATAACAAACAGTATTTCAATGAACAGTGATCATATGATCATACAAAATTGCATGGTAGGGGCAGAGACAACACATGAAACAGGTTCGTTATGATTACGAATCGCTCTGCCGAACGAAAGCAGCTAAAGTAAACAAGCTTAATATTAGGTTAGGATAAAACCAACAAGACTATTCTTTTATTGTTAAACTGCTGTGTTCATCAGTGGATGACGTCATTCCACCATATCCATCACAGATGGTTTCCACCAGAAAAAAATGTTGAAATAAAGAAAACGCCCAGTGTTGTCGGTTTGCAAGTTCTTCTGTTGTGTCCTCGATGATGATTGGTGGGATTACGTGTGCAACCAAGGCGCGTGAAACTCGACCGTTTGAAATACCCCGTGAAAGTTGTTGTATTTCGCTAATTTATTTCTCAGAGATTGCTGTTCTAAGACGCCTCATTTTTAGATAAAAAATTATTTTATTTTCCCCAAATGACACCCACCATATTTAAATGTCAAAATTCGAATGTACTGTAAAGGCCCATTGGTACTTGTCAATTTTTCAGTCGACTCAATGAAAAAGCCATTTATTAAGTATTTTCAAAATTTAAGATGCTAAACTGTTCATTTCCTATTAGATTTAGGAGATACTTGACAAGGAATTAATGTCAAATATATTACGTTTATGCTTTTGGCAGCTGTCAAATCGTCAGTGAACTTAATGAAAATGCCATTTCTTATGTATTTTCAAAAATTAGAACCTCGCTAGTTCGAAATTCGAATAATCCAGACTGGTTTTCAAGTCAAGTGATATAAATGTGTTATCGTAAAAAACTTTCTTCTAAAAATTCTGCTATATCCACAGATAGGTACATATTTGATTTTACACATTATGTAGTAGGATTGTAATTCATTTAGGATGTCTCCACACCTCAAATCAGTATTCACCTTGTGGAAACCTATAGTGTGTCCACCTCTGCGCCATCTCTGAGGAGCTTCTAGAAGCTGGAAACTTGGCGGAAAGTCCAGAAAGCGGATCGATACTAGCTAGATTGTTCTAGATACTTGTAGAAGAATATGGATGGTTGCTGGAAATTTCCCTATGTATTTTGTGGTGTATATAAGGCAACCGATTCACGCAGTAAGGCAGTTTTTAAATGAGTTGGAGTTGAGATAATTCCGATGCGATCCCATATGAACAGTAAAGCAAAAATGACAAGGAATAAACAGTATTTAATGTTGTTAGTTTGTAAACGTGTTGTAAATAATAATAAACGTGTTGTAATTATAAAAAAAAAAACAACATTCTAAATTAAGCAAAAATGTAATATATTTATTTACAAAGGTAAAGGCTACGCTGCGCTGTGGTAATTCTTTACTTACCCTGCGAACGTGGATCCACTGATAAGAACGAAACAGAAGAGATACCAAATTATTTTGTTAATCTTCTTGTAAAAAAAATCTTGACTAATAAATATATTTTAGATTTATCGGCAACATTCATATGCTAAAAAATTATCCTTGTACCTTGTATCTGCTATAAATTAAAGTATTAAATATTAATTATAATTACTTTTAATTTGTTGCGAATAAAATTAATAAATAATGCGGATTTGTGTAGGGATTTAAAAGATGAAACATCAGCAATATATTGATAATTAATGAGTAAGTGTTAATTTTAATAATGTAAATAAATTAACAAATTCTTTTTGTCAAACAATTAACAATCTTGATATTCGAGACAGTGAAATACTTATTAATTCATAGCCAGATCAAATTCGAAAATAAAACCGAAATTATTTTCTATTAATTATTATTAATTCAACGTGGAAAATAAATAAATTTATTAATTATTAAACAATATAAACATTTTCTTAACAACATGAACTGAATTGCTACATATTCTGAGGAACTTTAGTAAAATATTGGAAAACGGAAAAAATTATTTGTTGGATAAATATAAAAACATATTTTACACCGAAAAAACCAACCACATATAATAAAAACCATAATGACATTGATTTCTTCATTACGTGGTACTTGTCAACCATTTACAAAAACGCGGTTGTAGCTATGGAAGAAAGTCGAGAGGCAATTTTTATTAATATTTACTTTCTTTAAAATGCTCTTTACCAAATCTATCTGATAATTCTTTTCGGATTTATGTAAAAGTACACAAAAAGTACATTTTTCCAATTGTACATATAATATCAGCTACTTCAAAAATACCTAACTATCAATTTTAACACAATTTATTTTCCTTGAAGCTTCGGGAATACGTATAAATGTAAAATTAATTTAGCAAAAACTCGACAATTTTGTTATAGCAAACCAGAAAATGAGCTGAAATACAGTATATCAACGATTTCGAAGTTCAACTTTGACGACGCCTAGCATGAGAAATAATAATTCTGATAGGATAACTGTAATAACGTTCTTTAAAGGAAATATCCGTTTTATTTAATTCGCTATTTATGTATTTTTACAAAATTTGTCTTTTTTTAATTCTGTATATTTATCTTTATTTATTTCTACAAAATTGTTTATATAATTTTCTATTTATACCAATATTCGTGTATTAATAATATTTGATTTCGATCAAGCATTAGACTCTTACACTGGATTTCTAAAATAATTTGAGAAATGAAAATGATATTTGCTTTTCTCTCTTTTATAATTTATACAGGAAATAATTTCTATTATAATTACTATGATCTTACAGCAGGAATGTGAGCATTGTATGTAGTAACAATACAAAGAATTTAAAAAATTATTAAATACTAAGTAATAATAAAGAAAATATATAGTTAAACGCAAACCACACGCAAGTAGTGTTGTTTTACAATGTTTTTGTCACATCAATTTAGAATGTAGCAAATATAAACAATGTGATAATAATAAAAAATACCATTAAATATCTTGTGTGTTAAATACTGATTATAAAAAATAGACAGTTACTAGAAGAAACTGAAACCTTCTCACTAAATGTTTGCGAAAAAAGCCACCTAGCCCGGACATTTTTTAATAATAATAATACACTTTATTCAGTAATGATATGAAAGGGCAAAGTTTAGCTTAGTACAGAGCAGACGCAGTAAAAGCTGCTCAGTTCGAACTGTTCAGTTTGAACAACGAGGAGTAGCAGTAGACAGCTTTCAGCGAGAATGGCAGATGAGATTCTGCCGAAACGTCGTTTAGACAACCGTGTCTCCTGCAGGAGCCCACCAACTACGCGAGAAATCACCCAGAAGTACAACACTTCATAGATATATAAATATACAGGGTGTCCCAATAAAAACTCCCAGTCCGGATATATTCTAAACGAATAGAGATATTTTAATTCTGTAAGAGCCAATTTGTAGAGCATAAAGAGAGCTTCATTTTCTAATATAATTGTTTTTTTAATACATCAGTATATAGATGGCGCTGTGCTCTAAAGAAATGTTTCGATGGGAGTAACTTTGAAATGAGGCTTATGTTAAAGAAAATGCATTTCTAAGCCGATTGTGTTCTAAAAAAACATACCATAAAACTAACCGTTTTCGAGATATTTGAGTCCAAATGTTGGCATTTGCCAATATTAAATAATTGTAATCTCGTCAACATTTCAGTCCTTTAAGTGGAACAATCTGTATTTAATTTACAAATTTTAGAAGAAAATATTTAAATAATTTTTGATATCTTACGAATTAAATATATTTGAAGTACTTACTTAACCCTTGGAAAAAAAACTAAAAATATTATTTATCATATAATTCAAACGTTTAAGGAATAAAAAACAATTACGAACATAAAACAATTTTTGTTTTAACTATTTTAATACGTGTTCAAAATTATTGCCATTTTCATTAACACACATCGTAAACCTATTAATTAGTTCAGATCTACAAACTTTTAGTAATGTATGCCGATTAATGGCGGAAACACTAGCATAAATTTTATTATAAATATCTGCCATGTCTTCTATTGGTTCTTTGTACACTTCACTTTTTAAAAATTCCCATAAATAAAAGTCTAATGGAGTAATGTCAGAAGATCGAGCGGGCCATCTAAGTTCTCCATTGGTACCAATCCATCTCCCTGTGTATGTTTGATTTAAATAATGAACAACGTTGTGATGATTATGTAGGCCTGCTCCATCCTGATGAAACCATATATTATCCAACTGAGCGGGCAAATTCCTTAATAGTACTTGTAAATCATTTTGCAAAAAATTGTAAATATCTTTCACCTGTTAAATTCTCATGGTAGAGGTATGGGCCAACAATGTAACCATTAACGATATCACACCAAACATTTACTCCAAAACGATTCTGGGATCTGGTATGTCTCATCCACCTAGGATTCTCTTGAGACCAGTAACGACAATTATGTATTTTGATTACTCCATTGTTGTGGAATCGACTTTCATCACTCCACATAATTGTATCTAAAAGATTTGGATTTTCTTCTTAGAGAATTGAAAATTGCACCAAAAAATCTAATCTCCTCTCATTGTCCCCTGGAATTAAATGATAAACTAAATGAACTTCATATGGAAAAAAATTGTTTGTTTTAAGAATTCTGTGGCAGGTGGAACGTGCAATATTTGTTTCTTCCGTACTGACATATTTGGGTTATTTTCTACTTGATGTAATACCAATGCAATATTTTCATCAGCTGCAGTTCTTTTTCTTCTTGTTGTCTTTGGTTTCTTAAAACCTCCATAATTTTTCAAATTAGAACACAAACTTACAAAAGTTTTCCGATCTGGTAAAGGTCTGTCAGGAAAACGTATTTCATATAAACTTACAGCTCTTGAAGCATTTTTACGACATTGCCCATAAATTAAAATCATGTTTAATTTATCTTCGTTTTTATGAGAAACCATATTTAATAATAAATATTCACAAAGAAAACAATAATTAGGTATAATAATACAGTTCTATTGACGCACCAATAAACAAAATATGATTGAAATTGAGAAATGTCAAAACTATTATACCAAAGGTAACTTTAATTGTATTTAATTTATAAGGTATAAGGGTTATTATACTCACTAGATATCAAATATTTTTAATTATAATCTAACCTAATAACAAAGCAATTATATGAAAAATTCTTTAAATATTTTCTTCTAAAATTTGTAAATTAAATACAGATTGTCCCACTTAAAGGACTGAAATGTGGAAGAGATTGCAATTATTCAATATTGGCAAATGCCAACATTTGGACTCAAATATCTCGAAAACGGTTAGATTTATGATATTCTTTTTTAGAACATAATCTGCTTAGAAATGCGTTTTCACATAAACCCCATTTCAAAGTTTCTCACATCGAAATATTTCTTTACAGCACAGCGCCATCTACATACTGATAAATTAAAAAAAAATTATATTAAAAAATTAAGCTCTCTTTATGCTCTACAAATTGGCTTTTACAGAATTAAAATATATCTATCCGTTTAGAATACATCCGGCCTGGGAGTTTTTATTGGGACACCCTGTATACTTATATATTTCTTATAAAATTTAATATCGAGTTACATGCCGATAAACGTGAGATTTTGGCGTTTTGTCCCTGAAAGTCAGGAAACCACCTGTGTAGGGGTGCCTCCAGTTCTTAAAGTGAAGATATGGGTCCAACCAACATTCATACTGAGTGGCATCTCTCCATCATGTCGTGCAAGGTTGTAGCTGCGGCCCCACTAATATTGGACATTGCAAATTTTACACCATTTCTCCTGTAACCGTACGTAGTCGTTCTAAGAATGACATAAGCCCTCTGGGAGATTAAATTCAGGTTTAATGAAGCACCGCTTGTGAAACACGTGAAAGCCAAAATAAAATTTCCAGTTCTTGTTGCACATCGCGGCACGCTTTAGGAATTTGACTCCATACGTTGGCAGAATTAATCCAACTTATCATTTTAAGCATGTTAAATTTGCCAAATATATTGCGTTGTATATCATGGTTATAAAATGTAAACATTAGGCAAAAACAGCCGCTCGTCGTGATACTTTCACTCATTAGTTATTCATTAGGGAACATTTTCTTTTGATAAAAATTTAGGCTAACAGACATATATATTATAATTTGGAAACGTGTGAAAATAGCTGATGGCTAAAATATCGCCATAATCTGATTTATTTTGATAGTTTCTCTAATGTTTATTAATAGATTTATTCACAGGTCTGCAAATTGGAGGGTAATAAACTTTCTTTATAAAGTTATTAACTGGATTCTTAGGTAATTTGGCGCGCTGGACCCGAATCCGGTAGCAGACATGGGTCCAATAAATAAAATTGAGAACAACAAAGTCATAATTTATCAAAATTTCAAATGAATTTTTTTTTTGTAACAAAGTAAACCTCTTTTTTAAAAATCGGTAAATAGTCTATAGTCCAATAATTATAAAGATTTCCATAACAAGAAATGTTATCTGAGATTTTCCTTCAGTAACTGTTAGTGGAGGGATTATACAACACAAATCCACAAAAATCAGTTCTGGGGGTGCCGCGCAACCCCCCCAAAAAACCAGCCCTTCGGTGAAAAAAAATCCTTATTTTACTGATAATTTGTTAACCGTTGGAGATATAAAAAAATTGCTTATCATAAAAAAGAAAGCTGGACTAATTTCCTAAAAAGGGTCCTCATGTAATTTTCTTGCATATGCCATGATTTTCCAGAAAATCGATACTGACAAAAATTGCAAAATTTGTATTTTTAATGCGCAGGAATTTTCGTTCATTTGAAATTTTTTGCGCCTGGCCTATAGACAAAGTTGAATTGCTCGAAAACCAAACAAGCTAAGAAGGAAAAGCAAAATGGGTTTTAAAGGGGATATAAAATTCTCTCTTGATGGCTATTGATCTCTATTAGTATATTAAAATAACAATATAATATAGTTACCTCTTGATTTTTTGGGCTTTTTACTATTCACAGGCCCATTAAAAACAACTGACTTTAATATAAGTTATAAATGTATTATCTTTTAGTTCAAGGTAGTACTTCAAGGCACAAAAAGTTAGGAATAAAAATATTCACATTTACAAATTTACCAGCATGTTGAAGTTAGCCAAATTGTGGCCATTTTTTATAGTTTCCTAAAAATAAAATTTAATAGTTAAAAAATTGCATAAAAAAATATCATAAAAAAATTGAATATGCAGCCTTTTTTTGGATTTTTTTTGGCTAACTTCAACATGCTGGTAAATTTGTAAATGTGAATATTTTTATTCCTAACTATTTCTGCATTGAACTACTACCTTGAACTAAAAGATAATGCATTTATAACTTATATTAAAGCCAATTATTTTTTATAAGTCTGTAGTTAGATGTACAAAGAATCCAGAGTTAACTGTATTATATTGTTATTTTTATATACTAATAAATATCAATAGCCGTCAAAAATGGCAACACAAGAGAGTATTTTATATTCCCTTTAAAACTCATTTTGATTTTTCTTCCTAGCTTGTTTGGTTTTCGAACAATTCAATTTTTTTTATAGGCCGCGCGCAAAAAATTCAAATAAACGAAAGTTCGCGCGTAATAAAAATACAAATTTTGCAATTTTTGTCAATGTTGATTTTCTCGAAAACCATAGCATATACAAGAAAATTACAAGAGTTTTTTTTTAGGCAATTAGTCAAGCTTTCTTTTTTATATGATGAGCAATTTTCTTTTCAACGGTTAACAAGTTATCGGAAAAAGAAGGCTCTTTTCACCGAAAGGGTGCTTTTTTGGGAGGGTTGCGCGGCACCCCCAAAACTAATTTTTGTGGTTTTGTGATGTTTAATTCTCCCACTAACAGTTACCAAAGGAAAATCTCAGATAACATTTTTTGCGAGCTTCTGGTGTATTTTTTACTTTATCGACTGGACTACTAGTGAATTTAGAAATTGGTTTTTGAACAAATGTACGTATCGAGATTTTTGCCCAAAGTGGAAGGGGGACATGGGTAGAGTCTAAAACCAAAAAGTCGAGACTGTACCTGCTGGTTTCCGGTCGCCATCTTGGAAAACGCGAATGACGTTGTATCTCCCTCACTGTTCATTTTTTCGGAAAATTTATGAGAATTAAAGTTGCAGAAAATCATTTTATCTTTAACTTCTTTTTATAGGATTGATATTGTAAAAGTTACAGCTGCTGGAAAACAATTTTTTCTCTTATCAATTTTCAACTACTAAATCAAACTTTCGGGTGTAAAACTCTAAATAAAAATTGTAGAAGACGTAATTACTTTTAACTTATATGCTCAACGAAGTTTCTGTAACTAATAGTTCCAAAGTTATAGAGCCGCAAAGTCAGTTCTAAGCAGAATGAAGGTCTCACATGCCCAACCGCTGCGCGCATTCGAGACTATATTGCCCCTTCATTGAATTTCTTGTCGGTACGTGTTCGACATCCCTGTGATAAAACAACACATTTATCAATGAATTTCTCGTCATCAAGGACGAAAAATTAATGGCACTATGCAATTATCTTCACTATAATGATTATTAAACATGTTTACTTACGAAACTACGTTGAAAATGATCTGAAAAGAAAACACAAAGGTTTTCACCAGCGAAATGAAAAGCAGTCACAATCTCAGCAGTTGCTGTTGTTTTATCACAGGAATGTCCAGCACGCACCGACAAAAAATGCAATGGAGGGGCAACATGGACTTGAATGCACCCAGTGGTTGGGCATGTGAGACGTTAATTATGCCTAGGGCTGACTTTACGGCTCTATGGCTCTCTTCAAACAGTAACTTTTACAATATCGATCCTACAAAAAAAGAATTAAATTGAAAATGAAAAATAAAATGATTTTCTAAAACTTTACTTCTCATGCATTTTCCGAAAAAACAAACAAGAATGGAGATATAGTCCAGCCAAAACAATGTTTCACCTCCTGAAAAATCCGAAAGTTTTGCAAATTTCCTCCATAGTGGAATTATTCTTTAGACTAACCGGCCTATATATTTTTCATTAAAAGTGTAATAGGTGCCGTCCTTGTGCATTTTGTTAACTACATGCCAAATATTATTGCCATCTGTCACATTTTTTCCATTATTTATTCCTCTTAGACGATCCACCCTGTATATTTTTTAGTGAAAGTAAACCCAATTCTTCGTTGGCAATAGCGTGTACTACCTTCCAAATTTCACTGTTCTCGGTCAATTATTATTCTTTTAGATATAGTACCAACAGACAGGCAGACATTCGTTCGATTTTGGTATTTGTTCATTTTTTCATCGACCTCAAAATCAACACTAGGTAACAAGGTTCGGTTAACCGAATTTTTAGTGAATGTTTTTTTAAAGACACACAGTGGGGTGAGAATTAGCAATTTTCGTCCGAAATTCTAAAATCTAGGAAACTAATCCCAAATAATCTCATGATTACAGGAAAAATATTAAAAAATATATTACTGACAAATTGGGACGGTTGAAATCGAAACGTATAAGTAAAATTCTGAAATAGGAAATAACAGATATATTCAATGATGAAAAAAATTAAACAGTACAATTATTTATTCATTGTCATCATCATCGTCTCGGCATTCGGAGACGAGGGTGGCACTAACAAATCTAAAGCGTCCTTTGGCAAGTGTTGAAGTTTCTTTTTGGGTAGCTTCCTGTACCCCATATAAAAAATGTTTAAAACCGTCTCAAATGATTTCAACCCACTGTGAGACGGTTCAATTTTTTTCAACAAATTTTTTCCCCTTTTTACAGGCGGTTCCACTTTTTTGAAAAATACTTTATTCGCCCGTTTTACTGGCCTAATTTCATGTAAATCTACAAAAGTAATGCAATTATGTTGTATATACCATTTTGAATCTTTAATTCAGTGTCAGCAACACTGAAAATATCACTCATTTTCCGTCAAACCTGCACCTCCGCCATAACTTAGAATATTTTGTAAGAACGTACTTCTTCTAACCTGCGCCTTCGCCATAACTTCAAATATTGTACATACGGGTCGACTTGAGAAGGAAAAAAGGGGAAAAAATACAAAAATAAAATGAAAAATAAAATCTGCCAGATTCAGAGACACAAGAAGCAGAAAACTTAGAAGAAGAAAAATAAGATGATGATGGACGGAAACTTAAAAGAAGCATGGAAACTTAAAAGAAGCATCTCTCAAACACCTCACTTCCCATCCTATATTCCCACCCCATGCGTCATGTGGTTCTCGCTGCTGCAACAAGCATGTCCAATGTCCAACACGGCGTGTGCAGCCGGTCCGGCGGTATGTAAAACATCCGAGATTTGGTTCCGGCACGAGGTTTGGCTGTCCGTTGGGCGTGTTCGACAGACGACCAAGCTGCGTGTTGGAACGAACCTCTATGGATGCCCGGAATTGGCAGCAATGCCCACCTTACTCTGGCAAATCAATCAATCAATAATTTCAGCAAGTTGCAAAATAGCTAGATTTAAATTTAAAAATTATGTTAATCTTCCTGTTTCGTAGTTTTCAACCCACTGTGAGACGATTCAATTTTTTTCAACACATTTTTCCCCCTTTTTACAGGCGGTTCCACTTTTTTGAAAAATACTTTATTCACCCGTTTTACTGGCCTAATTTCATGTAAATCTACAAAAGTAATGCAATTATGGTAGCTCTTTTGTATACACCATTTTGAATCTTTAATTCAGTGTCAGCAACACTGAAAATATCACTCATTTTCCGTCAAACCTGCACCTCCGCCATAACTTAGAATATTTGGTAAGAACGTACTTCTTCTAACCTGCGCCTTCGCCATAACTTCAAATATTGTACATACTTGAGAACCTCCTCATTTTTTACTTTCACATCCACGTAGTTTATTCGAAGTACAGTAATCGTAAAAAAAACACCCCCGACCCCCCCCCCCCTCTTGACAGGCCTAGGCATCTGCCCCAAATATTATTAAAATTCTATGACCAATAATTTCCACATCCTGGAGTGCAAATATAATCAAGATCTTTCCTTTAAAGTGACTTGGATGGAAAATCTGGATGTGGAAGTAGTGATTACTTAGGCAGTGATGTTTTTATTTCTTTGGGATATACGTAAATTAGCATGGCAGAATAATTCCTGTCGAAATTCCGACTACAATTTTCGGTCGTTTCTATTGTATTTATACATTACACTAGTACGATTTAGTAGTGAATTTTTGTTTCTGATGATTCATTCAATTTGACTTTATAGCAATTTGAGATACCTTGACGTCGGCAATCCTTAAAATTCATTGTCTATCGATAATATTGTTGACAATTTTCATTGAAAAATTATCGATACAAGCAATGATGAAAGTGAAAGTACACCTCAATAATATAGATAAAAATATTCATTCGCATTTGCTTCTATAATGGTAAAGTCAGCAAATTATTCACTGTTCGCACATAATTCAAGTTAATATTGACCGATAAATACGCATTATTACATAATGTAAACATGCATGAAGATAAATAAAAACAATTGATGTAAATAACGGGATAAAAATCATAATATTTGTAATTCAACACAAATACAAATACAAATAAATTACTGCTTTATAAATAAAAAAAAATTAAAAGAGGATGCATTAAGACAAAATCATCTTTAACTTCAGTCTATTGTATTCAGGATTGGCACGAAGACCCACCATTAGAAAATAATTAGCAAGTAAATTGGGAAGGATATAAGTCCCCTATAAGCTCTTGTAGACCAGTGATTTTAGGACAAAAAATTAATCAAAAGTGTTGTTGCCCTTAGCACGCTGATTTTTTTTGTAAAAATAATGAAAAATTAGTCACATTACGGGAAAAATACTCTGCCGCTAAATTTGTTATTGCAAAATTACCGTGAAATTCATAATTGTTTATAAGCCTTTTTCTTTATAACTTCCGTTCTAATCGTTCAATTTGAACTTTCCAAAGCTCATTTTACTCAGGAATACATGTACCTTTAATGAAAATTGGTTCCATTATGCTTCAATAATAAATACTATTTTTACATAGCAAAAACTGGCGAATTTTTGCAAATTTAGGTTGCGTATTTAAAGTTACATAACTATACGAATTCTTCAGTTAGATTGCTCAAAATTTTTTTTGCATACACTTCAAGAGTTACTAGGTAGCCTCCGTGTCCGTCTTACCATAGGTGAAAATTTTGCAAAATATGATGTTTTGCAAAAAAAATATAATTTGCTTATAACCTTGGGCCAAGGCACTTTTTTATCATGATTTTTGCGGGAAACTACATGGCTTGGTTAGTATTACGTATTCTAATTTAAAAAAATATATTCAATAAATTAACATTATTTATTTATGAAAAATAAAATCTGCAAGTAACAAGAATTGCAATAACTTTTTAATTATGCAAATTTTAATGAGATTCAAACGGTATTAGATTCGTCGGAGAAAAATACGTTTATTTCACCTTTTGTGGACCCTTTTTGGACCATTTTAAGTCAAAATATCAACGATTTTACTTTTGGCACTGTTGAGACTTTGGTAATTAACATTTTCTAAAAATTCGAAATGGAGGCTATATATGTCAGACTCTTTATTATCTGAAGTTAATTTTTTTATATTTTTTCGTAAGTATTGCACTGAAAAAAAGATATTATGGATAACTACGACTGCTCCTACAACAGTACGCATGTTCAGTGGTGGGGCTGATATTAGTGGCATTATACGGTATCTTCGCCTACCAGTGTTACCATCCGCTTTTTTCGATGCGATGCATTGGTACACATTTTAATAAATAAATATATAGGACATATAGCCTCCATTTCGACTTTTTCGAAAATGTTAATTACAAAAGTCTCAACAGTGCCAAAACTAAAACCGTTGATATCTCGGATTAAAATGGTCCAAAAAGGGCCCACAAAAGGTGAAATCAACGCATTATTTTCCGACGAATCTAATACTGTTTAAATCTCATGAAAATTTGCATAATTAAAAAAGTTCTTGCCATTTTTGTTACCTGCAAATTTTATTTTTCAAAAATAAATAATATTAATTTATTGAATATACTTTTTTTTAATAAGAATAGGTAGTACTAACCAAACCGTGTAATATTCCGTAAAAATCATGATAAAAAAGTGGCTTGGCCCAAAGTTATAATAATTTTTTTTTTTTTGCAAAACGTCATATTTTGCAAAATTTTGCACTTATGATAAAACGGGCACTGGGAGTCTCTTTGGTAACCATTGAAGTGTATGCAAAAGCAATCTAACTGAAGAATTCGTAAGTTAAGCAACTTTGAATACGGAATTTGCAAAAATTCGCCAGTTTTTGCTATGTAAAAAAGGCAGGGCCGTCGAGAGGAAATCGGGGCCCGGGGGCAGTGACATGCGGTCTTCACACTCCCAACTCTTCGATATTATTTTGAAGGTGGCATTCCTCACAGTAAAATATTTGATTTCAATTTCGAAAAGTGATTCCTTGCAGCACGATTTTTTACCTCGATTGTAATTTCGACAAACGGGGCATGGTATTCCTTACGATACGATTTTTATCTCGGTTGTAAGGCTTCAATAAGCAAGCGGTCGTGCTTCTTTGCTTCCTTCTACATTTTTCCTCGTCAAAAATTGATTTATTACCTCTTAATATTCGAAATTTGCATATGCATCTCCATCTTCAAGAATTCGGGCCCCCTCAAACAGTCCAGGGCCCCTCAACAACTCCGGGGCCGGAGGAAAACACCCCCAACCCACCCTTTCGACGGGCCTGACAAAAGGTATTTATTATTGAAGCATAATGGAATCAATTTCCTTTAAAAGTACACGTATTTTTCAGTAAAATGAGCTTTGGAAAATTCAAACTGGACGATTAGAACGGAACTTATAAAGAAAAAGGCTTATAAACAATTATGAATTTTGCGGTAATTTTGCAATAACAAATTTTGCGCCGGGTGAATTACACCAAGAGTATTTTTCCCGTAATATTGCAAATTTTTTACTATTTTTACAAAAAGAGCAACCACACGTTTATAAATTAAAGTCACTGGTCTATCGTTCTTAATATTACCGGTAGTATAGCTGTAGGTTAAATGATATTTATTCACTTTTATCGAATCATTTATGGAGTTGTTCATTAAATTAACGTTATAAATAAATAATTTATATCATACCCATCAATTAATATAAAGTAGTAAAACAATAATTACGATAATTAAAAAGTTATTCTAAAAATTCGTTCATGACATCGCTCATATTATCAACTATTCCTTTGTCTATTCCTATTTTAGATAAACTATACACACTACACTTTTATGTACGTCTTTAACACAAATAATCATTTAAATCATCTGCCGATAACCTTAACTATTATGTGGTTATGGAATTCGATAATTTCTACATACTGTACTCAGAAGAGTATAAAGGATTTTTATACATATAATACAGGTGTTATACCTATTTCAGTCCCAATTAAAATCCGGACTCGCAATTTACAAGATAATTTTTATTTAAAATTTTAATTGAAAAATAATTAACTACCTTAAGGTCATAATTTCCATAATATATTTAGAATTGAAAGTAAACGAGCAGAGTACTTTGAGTATAATGACTTTTTTTATTTATTAATTTAAAAACATTTCGTGACAAGTAATTATTTATGGATTCTTATTATTCTATTTTTAAATGATTACAGCTAGGTACTTAGCGGCATTTTTTCAATAATGTATGCCTCCTAGCGAATCCTCAAATAACTTCCACATCCTATAAGAAATAAAAACGTGAATTGTGTTTAGAGAATAATTTGCATCAATCAGGGCAACGAAGTTTTTTATTAGGTTTGTTTCTACAAGTACTTAACACTAGTTTCCAACCATCAGGATTTTGCACACAATGATTTTAGACCGTTAAAAATCATTGTGTCAACCATCCCCCCTCCCCCAAATGAGACGCTTATGATAGCAAACAAAAAATCATATTTACACCAAACGATGAGGCCTTTTTAAGTTAATAAATATTTTATATTTTTAGATCAAAGAGTTTTGCAGAAATTGCAAAAAAGATTACAAGGTTTTAACCGCCGTAGTACCTTTAGGAAGTGATTTTGAATTTCGTTTGGAAAGAGAGTTTCTGCACACTCTGTATTTTCGTAGATACTTAAATGACTTATACCCTTTGAATTTTACTGGAGTAAAACTAAGCTAAATTGCCTTATGGTGGCCATTCCCTAAAAAGAGACATCCGATAGGGAAATATTTATTATTTTTGGTGATAACTTTTTTCTCTTAGTACGTATATTTAAAAAACCATAAGAGTACCTAAGTAGAACCATAACCAGGCTATTACTATGAATTCTTATTCAATAATTTCAGCAGGTTGAGTTCAAAGTGTGTCGAGTTCGGTGAAAGACGCATGTTTCGTGGCCTCCTACGGGATATCGAGATAAATCCGGATAAAACGGCAAGAAAACGACGAAATTGTACTGAATTAAAGCGTGAACAACTGTATTAATTGATATAAATTAGCGCGAGTATGACTATTTCATATAGTTAATATTTGATTAAATTATGTTGGTTGAATAAAGCAACACAAAATAGTGTATATAAACAACGCGAGAAAAGTGTACTGCTTGAGTGCTTGACTGTAAAATATATACCTGGATTCGCCCCTTCTTGAAGTAGGTGATATAAAATAAGCAACAGTCAGCCAGATGTGTGAACGAAACAGATAAGTTATTTTTTATGTAGCATTAACATTGGTTTATTTATGTCTTTATTAAATTTTAAACGAGAATTGGAGATCAAAATTGAAAAGATATTAAACATAATATATAGGTAATAAACATAATACATAGGTGATGAAATGGAAAAACTGCCCAAAATTGAAACCGATTGTTTCAAGCAAACAACATACAGGGTGAGCAAACTATCCTTTCGGAACTCTTTTCTCATAACGCGCAAAAATAAATATTTTTACCGCGAGATAGGGCCCTTCCCAGCAACTCCACCGTAGATGGATATTTACTTGTGGAGCAGTTAATAAATAAAAAAAGAAAGGGAAAAAGGGAAAAAATACAAAAATAAAATCTGCCAGATTCAGAGACACAAGAAGCAGAAAACTTAGAAGAAGAAAAATAAGATGATGATAGATGGAAACTTAAAAGAAGCATTGAAACTTAAAAGAAGCAAACACCTACACTTCCCATCCTATATTCCCACCCCATGCGTCATGCGGTTCTCGCTGCTGCAACAAGCATGTCCAATGTCCAATCCGGCGTGTACAGCCGGTCCGGCGGTATGTAAAACATCCGAGATTTGGTTCCGGCACGAGGTTTGGCTGTCCGTTGGGCGTGTTCGACAGACGACCAAGCTGCGAGTTGGAACGAACCTCTATGGATGCCCGGAATTGGCAGCAATGCCCACCTTACGCTGGCAAATCAATCAATCAATCAATAATTTCAGCAAGTTGCAAAATAGCTAGATTTAAATTTAAAAATTGTGTTAATCTTCCTGTTTCGTAGTTTTAAATCGAGCTATTTTGCAAACCACTGAAATTATTGAGTGAAAATTCATAGTAATAGTCTTGTTATGGTATTACTTAGGTACTCCTATAGTTTTTTTTAAATATACGTACTAAGAGAAATAAGTTATGGGCAAAAATAATAAATACTTCTCTATCGGATGTCTCTCTCTAGGGAATGGCCACCTTAAAGGAATTGTCTTATTGCTGGAACATGTCCAAAATATTTCAAGTTAAGGAAAAACTTTTGGATTAAATCTGTGTGTGGAAAGATTTTGTTTAATCAAAAGAATGTTCAAAATCGTGTATTTTTGCAGTTTTTCTCTCAACAAGGTAGAGATCTATCGCCCTTGCTGTTGTCAATGATGGTGGATGACCTCTTCCATAAACTAAGTAATTTTGGCTTTAACGCTTTTCCGTCTATTCTAGTGGTAAATTTTTGTCCAAAATGGTAAAGAAATATCGCAATTGTTTTTTCCAAAATAGGTTTGGAATGTCATCAAACGTGGAAATTTTAAATTTGAACAAAAATATTTTTTTTATCTATTCTATAGCAATGCTAAAGAATTTTTTTTAAAATTTGTTTGAATAGGTTTAGAATGCCATGGAAACGTGGAAATTTTAAATCTGAACAAAGAAAAAAAAATTCAGTTTATTTTAGTGGTAAATTTTTTTCAAAAATGGTAAAGAAATTTTCAAAATTTTTTTTTAAATAGATGTAGAACGCTATGAAACGTGGAAAGTTTAAATTTGAACAAAGAAAAAAAAATTTCCATCTATTTTAATGATAAAAAATTTTTCAAAAATGTTGGTAAAAAATTACAAAATTTGTTTTTTTTTTAACAGGTTTAGAATGCCATGAAACGTAGAAATTTTAAATTTGAGCAAAGAAAAATATTTTTTTCATCTATTTTAGTAGGTAGTAAAAGAAATTTCAAATTTTTTTTTTCTGAAATGGGTTTAGCGTGTCTTGAAACGTGGAAATTTCAAATTTGAGAAAAACATTTTTTTTTTCATTATTTACTCCCTTAGGACGATCCACCCTGTATATTTTCCAGTGAAAGGTTAACCATTTTTTCGCTGAAAGTAGCGTCAACTACCTACCAAATTTGACTGCTCTCAAGTCAAGTAGTTTTTTTAGTTAATGCACCAACAGACAGACAGACAGACAGAATGACGAAAACCTATATTTTCGTAATCTACGTGTTCTGAAACGTCAAAAATGATTTTTTCTCGAATACAATACTTCGGTATGCGAGGGAAGTAAAAATCAATTTTTGAGTTCTTCAGAAAATTTAATGACTACATTTTTTTTAAACTTTTTAAATTGATAATTTTTAGAACGCATTGCTAAAAGCTTAATTAAATTCGATTAAATTAGGTATTATTTCAAAATAACGAACCTTTTTTATTAGAGTAATTGCTGTCCGTATATGTACAATTTCCATTGAAACAATACCTACTTGGCAAGTGGTAAAGTATACCATAACATTTTGTGTGTTATCTTATATTATTAGAGCTTGGAGGAATCTCTCGTTCAACGACTTCTTTGGTGACTTTGGAATGTGTTTTAGACAATGTAATTTTTCAAAAACACCTGTTGTACGTATTAATAAATAATGTGATAAATATATTACGAAATGTTACTGTCCTTGTCTCTATTCTTAGATACATACGAACGAACAGGATATTCTTCTTTGCCCTCCGACCGATTAAATTCGATAATAAAGATGTAAATGAGTTTAAATGTTATCCACGTTGCCATATGTTATTGGAACGTTTTAAATTGAGATAATTTAGCAGAATAAACCTCAAAACATTAATTATATAAGAATGCGAGAAAAATAGGTACCTATTATACACATCCAGCCAAGTTGGCGACGTTAAATCATTAACTTCCTAGTTCACATTTTTTACAGGCCTGGGATTAGTGACCATTTTTATCATTTAATACCTCTTGTATCATATCAAAGATAGTAAAAACTTTTTGAACAATAACAGCACGATTATATAAACATTTTAAAAATACAATATCCTGTCAAATAATCAATTCGAATCCAGAACAAATAAATGTATCCAGGATGCTATTATGAATTTGATAACAAAACATATAATGGACATAAATAAAAGTATGCTTTCTAGATGTAGCTGACACTATCAGCCGTATAAAGCTTTTGAAAAAATTTGAAATGAATTAAAGAACTATCTTAGGAACAAACAAGAAGCAGAGAATCCTGAGCAACGCATGGCCTATCCCAAGGCACAGTTCTTGGCCCGGTTCTTTTAATAATCTGCGCAAATGATCTGTTCATAAATATTGATACGTTTATCGATACTGATATGTTCTATAGTGATATCAATGCAATTGTCGAGTTCGCACTTTTTCGTACCTTCCTTTACTACGTGATTTTTACAACTCTGCCAAATTACCAAGAGACTGAAAGTAATTGAAGCAATTGATTTAATAATTTCCAAGGTCTTCGACTGTGTTATGTCAGATTTTCTAGATATTAATCATGGTGTACTCCAGGGCTCTGTTTTGAGGCCGCTGTTTTTTAATCGTTGTTAATAACTTTCCGCAATTTATGTTGCCTACTAAATCAACATTGCTTGCTGATGATACCACTCTCTTGTGCTCTGCCTGCAAAGTTACAAATCTGATTCAACTGAGCTCTGACATAGAACTCGAGGCGAAAAACTGGTTCGCTTTAAACAAACTAACACTCAATCAAGAGAAAACTTAGAGACTTTTAATATCTGCAAATAAAAATTTATCAAAAGGCGCTTACGTTAAACTCCTAGATCAGAACCTTAGCTGGGTGAACCATATTAACCAGTTAAGTAAAAAGCTCTCATCTACTATCTTTCTTATCAGGAAAGTACAAAACATTCACGAATTAGACCTAAAAAAAATACTTATTTTTCCTTTTTCCAGTCTAGTCTTTTCTACGCAGTACTCCTATGGGGTAACTCTTACCACGCATCAAAAGTTTTTCGTCAGCAAAAGAAAGTTGTGAGAATACTCATTAGTGCTAGGTTTCGGATCACTGTCAACCAGTTTTAACACACGTGCCGCTGGACTTCTTATAGTACCTCGCTATTGATTAACTAAGTCTAAGCGCCAAAAATTCTCCCAACCTATATTTGTATAATCAATCATTTACCACCTGGTATAAAGCAACTAAACTTATTATCCTTCAAAAAGAGTGTAAAAAAATTTATTAAGCACCATTTGAATGCTCATGTTTATTGAATGCTCTGATAATCTACATATTTTTGTATTTTAATATTTTTGTATTTATCCTTATTTAGGTCTCTGTATGTCAATGTATTTTAAAAAATTATTGTTTCTTTTTTTAATCATTTTACAAATTTACGGTATACTAAAAATCTGATCATTAGCTACTTCCCCGACTTGCTCCAAATGTTCATATACCGGGTGAGTCACGAATTGCGCTCGCCCCGATATTTCCTAAAATATTTGGAATAGAAAATTTAAATTTGGAGGCCTTATTACACGACTAAAATGCCATCTTGTCAATAAAAAATCAAGTTTGGTGCACATTCGGTTTGACCGGAAATGACCACAACTTTCGATTTTTAAATAGAACACCCTATATATTTTTACATTTTTGGAATCTAGAGGAAATTTGGAATACAATACATCCATTTTGGTCACTGTTTGATAAACATTAAAAATTTTATTAAAAAATCTATTTCTGAATCCAAAGTGCTGTGGTGCCCAAAATATATTTTAGTTTGTGTGCTACGTTACTATAAAAATAAAATGAGCAATATAATTGCATTACTTAATTCTCTAGAGGCGTTTAAAATTTTTAAATGTGATTTTTACCCTCTAGCTCGGTTTTTTTAAATGGGAATTTAATCGTTCACCAACATTTTTAAATACCTCATTTTCATACGAATCTAATGATACCAAAATTTTGAAAATCCGCTCAGAAATATATGAGATTTCAGCCAAAATACAACGCAACCAAGCTTTTAGAAACATGCGGCTAATAGATAATAGATTAGTGGGCTCTGGAAACTAAAATGGCACATTTCTGTGTAAATCTGGTAACCTAATAACATTGGAAAAATCATAGTAGCCATTGAATGTAATAAAACAATATCAGCTGTCAGACAGATACAAAATAAAGCGTTGCGGAAATCTCTGAGTAAAAATTAAAGAAAATGAATAATTTTAGTAGAAATGAAATGTTACTGATATATGGAGAGCGTCTTAAAAATTCAACTGCAGCTGCAGAACTGTATCAGCAACGATATCCCAACAGACGTCATCCAAGCAGACAATTGTTTGCCAGAGTGGAACAAGAATTAAGAAACGAACCCAATCAACAAGATGACCATCAAACATTTATTGTAAGTGAGGACAAAGAAATTGATGTATTAGGATTTGTGATGTACACCCAACAACATCAACAAGGGAATTATCAATGGAATGTGACATTAGTCAGTCTTCGGTTTGCAGAATTTTAAAGTTTCGGTCTTATAAATACCAAATACACCAACATCTTTATGGAGATGATAACGACAGGAGGCTAGTATATTGCAACTGGTTCTTAAATGCAGTACAACAAAACCCAGGTTTTCCTTTTCATATTTTATATTCAGATGAAAGTAGATTTACGAACCAAGATATGTTTAACAGAAATAATACTAGGTACTGGGCTCAAGAAAATCCGAGGTTGGTAGGGCGGGGGAATATTCAGGAAAGATTTGGGTTTAACTGTTGGCTTGGAGTACTTGGAGATCGAATAATTGGACCCATATTTTTTGATGGAACACTTACTGGCGAACGATATTTATTCTTTTTACAAAACCAGACAGCAGAATTTCTTGACTTACTTCCTCTTGCCTATTTACAAAATCTGTTTTTCCAACAAGATGGTGCTCCCCCACATAATTCCAGAAGAGTGATGGAATACTTATCGCAAATCAAGGTCATATCAGGTGGCCTCCTAGGTCACCTGACTTAACACCCCTCGACTATTATGTATGGGGCACTCTCAAAAATAAAGTTTATAAAACTTCTTCAAATACCCGTGAAGAGCTGCAAAATAAAGTTGTACGGGCTCTTAAAGAAATAACGCCGGCTGAATTGCGTAGAGCCATTCAAGCAACTGTACGCAGAGCCGAATTGTGTATAGAAAAAAATGGTGGACATTTTGAACAATATCTATAAATGTCAATTTATGGTTTAATTCTATTAATTATTTTAAAGATACCTACTGTTACCTAGTTTAAGTTTAATTGTTCAAACGGAATTGATTTTTATTTATTTATAGGCCCGATATTTATGTTCATTTAAATAAAACTCTGAAAACCGAACTGATGTCGCATTCTATTGCAAATGTCCTTGTGGATGTAATTGTGTTTACCTCCACATACCTATGCTAAACTTAATTGTAACGTTCTTTGCGCTCACAATTATTAAATGTTTGATAGCTCAAGATTGCCTATAACTACACGAGTCTGTCTAACAGCTGATATTGTTTTATTACATTCAATGGTTACTATGATTTTTCCCATGTTATTAGGTTACCAGATTTACTCAGAAATGTGCCATTTTAGTTTCCAAAGCCCACTAATCTATTATCTATTAGCCGCATGTTTCTAAAAGCTTGGTTGCATTGTATTTTGGCTGAAATCTCAAATATTTCTGAGCGGATTTTCAAAATTTTGGTATCATTAGATTCGCATGAAAATGAGGTATTTAAAAATGTTGGTGACCGATTAAATTCCCATTTAAAAAAACCGAGTTAGTGGTTAAAAATCACATTTAAAAATGTTAAACGCCTCTAGAGAATTAAGTAATGCAATCATAATGCTCTTTTTATTTTTATAGTAACGTAGCACACAAACTAAAATATATTTTGGGCACCACAGCACTCTGGATTCAGAAATAGATTTTTTAATAAAATTTTTAATGTTTATCAAAAAGTGACCAAAATGGATGTATTGTATTCAAAATTTCCTCTAGATTCCAAAAATGTAAAAATATATAGGGTGTTCCATTTAAAAATCGAAAGTTGTGGGCATTTCCGGTTAAACCGGATGTGCACCAAACTTGATTTTTTATTGAAAAGATTGCATTTTAGTCGTGTAATAAGGCCTCCAAATTTCAATTTTCTATTCCAAACATTTTAGGAAATATCGGGGCGAGCGCAATTCGTGACTCACCCGGTATGTACATATAGTGGTGAAATAAAGACTATCTATCTTTTTATCTACTGAATTTTTCAGCAAAATTTCTCCTAATAAGATTGTTTCTCTTTTTTCAGGGCCGAAGCAGTTCTCCTATCGGGGGCACAACTACTTCTTCAGCGGACACGTACCTGAACTTGCTGGGAGGAAAGTAGACTGGTTAGATGGTAGGAACATATGCAGAGAATACTGCATGGACTTGGTTTCTATGGAAACACAAGAAGAAAATAATATGATATTCAGGCTAATTCAACAAAGTAAGTCATGGTCACTTCTTCTATGGCTTGAAAATGTTAAAAATCGTTTCAACCGCGTCCTTATCACCTCAATGACCATTTTAAATCTAGGATATTTGTGGGGCGTTAGGTATTCCATTTAAATAATTCAAGTATTAGCCGGAACCAAGTCCCATTTTTTCTACATAGAGTAGATAGGGAGTGAGTCTACTGCATGTATATTTCTCTACCATGGTTATAACTTCTCTTTATTGTTCGAGTTTAAAAGGTTCCACGCGCGCCTTGTGATATGATTTAAGTATAAAATAAGATTATTTATAAATTGTAAAAACTCCGACACAAAAAATAAATAAATACCTACTTTTTAGTAGGTATCTGGTTGGAAATCGATATTTTTAACGATTTCCAACCAGAAATGTTCGATAACTTTTTTTCGTTGATATTTTCAATGTTATTAATTGTTTTAAATTGCCATATTCTCGTTTTTTGACGCTATAAGAGTATAATAAAAACATGTTTTTTTACAATACATAATAATTATTATTATAAAGAATTTTTACACTTTGCATATGAACTGACGGTTTTTGGAAATTCCATGTCAAAGAAAAGTTGTCACTATGGATTTGAGCGTATAGGTAATTTATTGTTGAAACATTTTAAGTCAAAGCATACACGGCGTTCCATTTGAAAAAATTGAGTTACAACATTTTTAAAATATAAAATTATCAACTTTGCCTTTCAAAAAATAATTTTAGATATATCTTCAGTAGAACACACTGTATAGTGTAAATAAATTTTAAGTTACGACACTATGAATACCAATTAATTAAAATGATAATGTTTAAAAATTTGCATTGTATTAAGCAATCTCTTGATTTGCTCTGATAATTCATTCAAGAACGACCCAGGAAATGCCATAATGTGTGCAACAACCAATAAATTTGGTTTTTATTTTAGACGATGACAATTTCCTAGAGTCACTAAAGTTTCTAGAATTGATTACATATCAGCGCGACGATATATCTGATTAAATGTGGTACCTATTACATAACGAACTCTTACCTTTTAAGGCATGCTGCAGACCAGACAATAGTTTTAACAAACGAAGCAAGACTAAAGATACGGCATAGCATTAATTATTAATATTTCATGAAATACAAACCGCAAATCCCTAAAATACAACTCATGCCAACGCCAAGGGTTACATTTTTGCTAAATTTTCAAAAGATTACGTAAGTATATTGAGACTTAAATAAAGCGGTTTTTTTCGCAAACAAAATTTTTCTACTATAACGTAATACATATATAGTGTGTCCCAGGATGGATGTAACAAGAGGTATAATGGACCAAAAATTTTGGAATGGTATTTGGGGATTGAGTCCTGCTTGTTGTAAAACTAAAGTATACCAAAAATGACTTGATTTGGTGTTCTACAGGGTGATTTAGAAGCAAAGTACCTTTATTTTTCAAAATATGAAAAAATTCCACTAAGAAAAGTTATTTAGAATGCAATTTTATACCCCTGTACCAAATTTCAGGAATATAAAATTATTTTTTTGAAACTTCCCATTTTTTCAATAAATTAGTATTTTATTTTGACCCATTCAATTAAAACTGCATAGAAATTATTTTTTGTGAATTAATATTTAAAGTTATGTAGAAGCTAAAAGTAGGCTATGAGAAAAGCAGTGGATACATATTTATCATTTATTATTGACATCTGTCAAACGTAGTCAATATTATCCTTATTTTCGTTTTCAAATTAACGAACCAAGCATAAAAAATTAAGTAAAAATGGTACTCACAGTGCGTGAAAAAATTTATATTGTGCAATGCTACGAAATTGGCGGTGAAAACTCGCTAAGAGAAGTGGTAAGCCAATTTAATTTGAAATTTCCAAACACTGCTTTGTCACGTACTCAGGCTATGAGAATAATTAAAAAGTTTCTGGCTACTGGCAGTGTTCTTAACATGAAAAGAAAAATAAAAGCATATGATGAAGACAATGTTGGGGCTGTTATAGCTCATGCCTCTGTTATAGAAAATCCTAGGATACCACTAAGAGAGAGGTCAGCTCTTATTAATATTAGCAAGTCTGAACTCCAAAGAATTTACAAGGCAAAGAAAATTAGGGCACATAAAGCAAATTATAAACATACGCTTGAAGAGGGAGATGACGGCCGTAGGTTGGACTTTTGTTTGACCATTGGAGAAAAAATCATGGAAGAGAGATTTTTTCATCATTTCATAATTTTCTCAGATGAATCCACATTCACAACCAATGGTGCTGTTTCATCTCAGAATTGTCGGTTTTGGGCTTCTGAAAATTCAAATTTTAGAATTCATTGTAGAAGACAATATTATAAAAAAGTGAATGTGTGGTGTGCCGTTTCCTATCACTTTGGAATTATTGGACCTTATTTCATTGAGGGAAGGTTAAACCAGCACACTTGTTTACAGCTTCTTGAAAGATTTTCTGAAGAATATTTAAATATTTTAAGAGATATGCCTTTAGTTAATTTTCAACATGATGGTTGCCCTGGCCACTCCACAGAAATGGTTAATCGGTGGTTGAATTTAAATTTTGGAGAAAATTGGATTGCCAGGAATGACCCGATCAAAGTGGCCGGCGAGATCCCCAGACCTATCAATATTGGATTTCTTTTTATGGAGTCGCCTCAAGCAGTTGCTCTACGCTGAACCACTTCCTAACTATGTAGCAGTATTGAAGCAGAGAATTACAAATGCCGTAAACTCCACACCGTTAGATCATATTCGAAACAGTTTTAAGGACTTCAGGCGAAGGATCGAAATGCGTGTGGATTTGGGTGGTAGCTACGTCGAATAATAAAAAAATTGTAAACATTGTTTTGTATTGGTCAATTTCTTTGTGAATCTGTTATGTTTTTGACATTTATTACTTGTTATAATTTTTGAACCTCATTAATCTTCTGTTAGTAATTGTTTCTTGTTTTACAATTAGTTCGATTAACATTATACCTTCTTACATCTCGTATATTCAATTTTTTATTTACCAATAGCCTACTTTTTGAAATGATTAACATTCGCTTCTACACAGCTTAAAATATGAATTCAACTCTTAATTCGAAAAAAAAGGGGAAGTTTCCAAAAAAATAATTTTATATTCCTGAAATTTGGTATAGAGGTATAAAATTGCATTCTAAATAACCTTTCTTAGTGGAATTTTTTCATATTTTGAAAATAAAAATACTCTATCAGTGGTGATTTTTACAACTTTGCTTATAAAACACCCTGTAGAACACCAAATCAAGTCATCTTTGGTATACTTTAGTTTTACAACAAGCAGGACTCAATCCCCAAATACCATTCCAAAATTTCAAAGTTTTTGGTCCATTACATCTCTTGTTACATCTATCCTGACACACTCTATATTATTCTAAGGCGTTATATTAGGAGCATAACCAACAAAGGTAGGAACACTCCGAAATTCGTGTCCGTAGCTGAATTCTTGTGTTATACTGAAAAATTCATAAAGAAAACTAAAATCTGAAAAAAATGTATGACTTAATGCACTTAAACAATCGACGACATGATTTTGACTTTGTGATTGCTTTTTAGGCGTTATTATAAACATTTAAGCTTGAAACTTGACATGCAGATTTAGTTCAATTAGGGGCATATTTTTGTATTTTCGTTATAATAGTTATATGCATTGTTACTAAACTTACCAATTGTTTAAAAATGGCCACTCTCAGCTGTATTTATGTTTTGCGACTTGACAAAATGACCAAAAAGGTTCGGACAAACCTAATTTTCTTTACAATTTCGCTATGCAATTTGTATTTTTCTTCATTGAATAAGTACGAGTTATAGCCAGAGTTATTTAAGAAAAACTGCGAAAAAACACAATTTTGAACACGCTTTTGTTTAAACAACCCAAGTAACAATTGTAGTTTTATATAAGTTATCCTAAAAACTTATTTCCAAGACTACTTATAAACGTTAATAGTTTGGAAGGATTCTATGACGTCTATTTAAAGCCTTTATAAGAATACAGGGGCCCATCTAGAGAAGGGCGTACCTGCCTCTTTTTAAAACTATTATTAAAACTTTCAAGTTTTAATGAATTATCTAAAGCTTTACTGAGAGAGTATCTAAAGAGTATTATAAA
Organism: Stenurella melanura; assembly: GCA_963583905.1. Lineage (NCBI taxonomy): Eukaryota > Metazoa > Arthropoda > Insecta > Coleoptera > Cerambycidae > Stenurella > Stenurella melanura. The sequence continues at coordinate 9,688,399 of OY757311.1, forward strand.
ACCATATTTGGTTTAGGATAGGCACTATATCAAAACTTAGAAGACACACCCAAATGCTTTGAGCGGACTTTTTGTACATAAATGCAAATAAATCTATTCTACATGCAATATGGGCCGCTATAGTTATACATAAGTTATAAAATGGACAATTGGCGACTAAAAATAGTTCAGAAAAACAGTTAAAGATGGACTACTTGTAATGAATTGATGAGACTACTTATAGTGGGCTAAAATTTTCAACGAGGCTAAGTTTACTGTAAAACATATATTAGACAGTTCTTAAAAAAACACAATTTTTAAAAAATATATAAATAATTAATTTGTTTTATTAGATACAAATTACATTGTTTTGTTCAATCTTGGACATTCCAACTATGGCTGACCGTTATATTCTTCGACGGCTGGAAATAAAATGGCGGCTGTATGTATAAACCCTATAAGCTGTGAATAATTCTACTTCAAACATATACATGTTTTGTCTTAAAATGCTTATTACATTACCAATTGCTTTTTAAGTATGTGGATTTATTCTTGGTCTTAATATATTTTTTAAAACTTGTAGGCTTATCTTAAAACCAATTTTTAACCATTTGAGACATAACACAACCGCTTTAAAACCTGTGGAATTTATGGTGCTCGGATAATGTAATCTAAAAAGTTTCTCGAGACGCTATTGGTATATGAAACATATTCTTTATAGGATTTTGCAAACAGTGGAAAGAAAAGCTATCTATGAGAACTAAAGGAAAAACTATATATAAAAATATTAATGAAATCTTTGCATTCTTTCGATAACCTGACTTATGGTTATGCTAACAAGTAAAAATTCTTATCTGCCATTCTCATTTTAACACTAGCATCCAACCTAGTCCCCTACGGCTAAGCAGGCTAAACCAGTATCTACATGATCCCCTACGATATGTAAATTCAGTTAAAAATGAGAACAAAGGCCTGAAATTAATTTATTTACGTACCTTGTCTTTAATTTTTTTTTTTTTTCATTCTAATGAATTACATTTTCATAAAATCTCATTCAGTTTCTTGGAAATGCTTAGCCTTTGAAACGTTTTTCGTCCTTATTGTGGACTCATCAGAAAAGCCTAAAGCCACTCATAACGATGTTCCATGCAAAACTAAGACAATATCCATGAATATGTATAAAATAATTATAATTGACATTGACTGATAAAAAACAACAGATCTTCACCTATCTATTAGCTAACTAGTATTGGAGCCTATATACTCTATGAATGTTTAAAAGTGAATTATTTATTATTTGTTTGCTTATAGTAATGAAACATATTCTTTATAGGATTTTGCAAACAGTGGAAAGAAAAGCTATCTATGAGAACTAAAGGAAAAACTATATATAAAAATATTAATGAAATCTTTGCATTCTTTCGATAACCTGACTTCTGGTTATGCTAACAAGTAAAAATTCTTATCTGCCATTCTCATTTTAACACTAGCATCCAACCTAGTCCCCTACTGGTTTAGCCTGCTTAGCCGTAGGGGACTAGGTTGGATGCTAGTGTTAAAATGAGAATGGCAGATAAGAATTTTTACTTGTTAGCATAACCAGAAGTCAGGTTATCGAAAGAATGCAAAGATTTCATTAATATTTTTATATATAGTTTTTCCTTTAGTTCTCATAGATAGCTTTTCTTTCCACTGTTTGCAAAATCCTATAAAGAATATGTTTCATTACTATAAGCAAACAAATAATAAATATCTCACTTTTAAGCTATTGGTATATGTCCACTAAATGCTCGCCTCACCCTTTTTTTTATCAAATGTCTTAGTTTTACCAGTGATATGCGAATATGTATATATCTTATCACCTATTTTAAAGCATTATAATCTGGGCAAAGGTAAACCAAATCCTTTTATGTTTAAGACTGATTTATTACAGATGTTTGTATGCTTCATTAAAACTCTAGTAAGCAGTTGGTTTTGTGAAGGTTCGACCTGAAACTTAGTTATTTCAAAGCATATTAGATTTATAGCCCAGCATTAACAACCATCTCAAATTAATTTCATAAAGCAATGATAAAACCACAACATTTGCTTAATCTCTATAAAACTTGATCCTCCTAATTAGAACTTAACAGCTATAAAGTTTTATTGAAGGCTTGACAAATACCTTGATAAGTCAATCATAAGCCATTAAAAGACTGAAAGATAATTTAGTTTTAAAGTAAGTTCTTGAAGGCCTTTTTAAAACTGTCTTTAAGACAAGACTATCTTTAAGTGCATTTGGCATTTAATAAGTCCGGCATAAATCAGTGGTTTATAAGGTGGCCATTATAAAACACTGATAAAACCTAAATGAATCTAAAAAGCATTTATTTGGGAAAGCTTTCCACTACGCGGATTCAATTCAAAAGTGTTTGATGCGTTTCTTGTAATGTTTACAAGTTGGAACAAAAAAATGCTATAGTAAAACAATTCCCTAGAACTGTTAGATTTACCCCATTATATAGGATTGTAAACCAAAATGGTTACGAATTTTTTATAGCAGAATAAAAGCAGGAAACGTTTCTGTAAGTCAAGTAGGATATAGTCACAGAAATAGTAAAAATTCCTAATTTCCACAAATCAAGATCAAACGTTGATATTACGAAATATAATTTAGGTAAGGTTGCGAATTTATCATGGTTTAAATCTTACGCACACAAAGCCATATAAATTGTAAATAATTCAATAGCATCGTTGAGCAAAATGCTAATTACTAGTGACCTAATGGGCGCACACGTCGTTATTAGGTTATTACTTTAGCAGTGGCATTAGAGGTTTTCAATATAATGTTTAATTATTGAATAATTTGCAAATATTTGACATTTAAAAAGGTATGGAAGCACTGAGGTTGCTCAACTCAATTGCACTTTCAAATTACACATATAATATTATGATAGAGTAAATAAATACTGCTATTTTACCATTTAGGTACTTAAATTATGTTTATGGAATAAAGTTGTAAAACGCTGACAACGTCCTTCAATTTAAAATGCAATTTTATAAATTTCACAAAGATAGATATCTATTATTTTTTAAACAATGGTGCCTACCACCTACATATTTAGAATGTTGTCGCGTCATAATAGTACAGGAGTCAGCGTGCAAATACCTTCCTGACTGATGACACATTTGTATAGTTCACTATACAGATTCAGCAAATTTCGTTTAGGGTACGTAAACTTGTTTCTGCGCAGATAAACCACGCCTTGTCGTAGAACAATGCAGGGCATTGGTATAAAACAATAGCGCCATCGCTTGACTGCGTCGAGTTGAGAACAGCGCACCCATTCTGCTTTTAATAGCGTAGCTGTTTAAACGTGTGGGAATAAAATAAATTAATCTCAATTTCGTTATTAACATGCCGTGTGTTTATACAAGTGCAAATTGTGAAGTGGTACTTTGGGGGCCATTCCACTGACGACACAATAAATTTATTTACTGTGGCATGTCAAGACAGACCAATCCCCTCAGCTAACATAATTTCATACATTATTAAAAAATTTGAGAATTTCGGGTGTGTCGTGAATTATTGTAAAAAATACTGACAGCACCCGAACCCCGTCATCAACAAATGAGCAAAGAACGTGAAATTCGCGAAACTAATGCCTGTGCACTTGTTGAAACTAGTGAACCTTGTTCTAGCAGGCAAATTGCTGATGAAGTTGACATGAAGGAAAGAACTGTAAGAAATATTTTGAAAAGAAATGGATACAGTTGTTTTAAAGTTCAAACAACGCAAGAAATGTTTCCCGAGGACAATTTCAAACGGGTGGAATTTTGTGAAATCATGATAAATAAAGTGAATGAGAATGAAAACTTCTTAAAGAATATATTGTTTACAGAAGAATCATCCTCCTCTTCATTACATAGGAAACCCAATCCATCCGTAGTACGATTATTGGTCTCGGAAAAACAAACATTTGAGTGTTGCTGTGCGAACTCAGTATCCTCAAAAGTTGAACGTTTTGACGGAAATTTTAGACAATCATATTATAGGCCCACTGCTAATCGATGGCAATTTAAATGGCAATAAATAATATTTAGAGCTTTCACAAAACCAAATAATTCCTGCAGTTCAAAATCTTCCTGTCAACTTTGACGACATTTGGTTTTAACAAGACGGCTGCCCAAGTCACAATACCTTAACTGTTATTAATTATCTGGAATGAACATTTCCCAATCGTTTAATAGCTACGAGGGGAATGATAAAATGGCCCCCCAGGTCACCTGATCTAGCACTCCATAATTTCTTTCTGTGGGGCTTTTTAAAGGAAACCGCGTACAAACATGAGTTTGAACGAGCCAATAATTTAGTTGAATTACGGGAAAAACGTAACCAACTTTGTGCAAGCATTACTACAAATCAACTCAATGATATATATGAGATGAGGTTCGTTGTATAATCGGTTTGGCTATTGTTTGGCACAAGAAGGTGGTTTGTTTGAATCCTTACTTCATTAATTTATTGTTTGACAATTATTAATTTATTTTAGTTTCTGAGGGTTATTTAATTTTATTTTAATGTTCTATTTTTGTAATTTAATAAGAATAATTTATTTTTTGATAATTATTAGTTGATTTTAGTTTCCGAGTTATTTAATTTTATTTTAATGTTCTATTTTCATTTCGGTTTTAATAAGAATTATTATTTTATTCCCATAGCATTTACGGCTAAAAAAGAAACTGCAGAAATGCTTTCAATAGAAGAAATTATTTGTCAAAAATGTGACAAATAACTTCTTAACTTCTTCGCTTTTGACGAAGAGATATTTTCTCGTTTCGTATAGAAATTATTACCTACGTCCGCATCCATCCTTAGTTCATGCCGTACTAAATTCAATTCATTGTGTGTCTCTGCTTTCACAATTTAAGGAACTAGCGGGGCGTGGTCAATTACATCGTTATTCCTATACCCTAACTGCATTTTCCAAATCTGTATATTTAATACACATAGGCCCGACGAGAGGGGGGGGGGGGGGTCGGGGTTGTTCTCCCCCGGGCCCTGAGTGTTTGAGAAGGCCCGGATTCCACCAAAATTTCTGAAATCCAGGAAAAGTTGGAGATGCATATGAAGATTTTGATTGCGAGGGGGACCGTATGTTACTACCCCCCGGGCCCCGATTTCCTCTCGACGGCCCTGTCTCTGTCAGGTAATTGCGTGCTGGGTCATATACTAACCTATACCTAATAGTTAAAAATAGTGGCAAACATTTTTGAACGATATGTTTGTGCGGCAGAAGTTAAAAAGTGTCAACATCTAACAAAAAAAAAATTAAATACCATTTCTACACTTACGGCATCTCCTGCGTTTTCAATTATTACCAGCAGTTAAGTAATTAAAAATGTAACAACAAAAAACTCTCCTGTATCATTTGCTCGCTTCTACAATTTATTCTAAAAGTTATTCGTCAATATAACATTACTTAAGTAATATAACTGCAATTTGCAAAAGTATATATATAAGTAGGTATCTGCATTCATTGTTAATTCATTTTTTTTTCATCAATTTTTGATGTATCAAAAATTAAACGATTTGTTTGCCGATCACATTTATAGAAATTTTCTTTACCTAAGTCATTAGAAACAACAACAAAAAAGTCTGCCGCTTGTATAACGGTACCCCTGAGTTTAACAGTGATGAATTTTTTAAAATGCAAAAAAGGGCATACTAAAAGTTCAATCTGCCTATAACTATAATTAATAACATTAATAACCCTAGCTCATTTCTTGACGATCATGGCGCGTCATCTACTCTGTGAAAATCTCGAACTTCATAAACATAAAGTAAACATGAAATGATGAAGTCGTGAAGTGTTCTCAATGGCGATATCACGATATTTTAACAAAATTTAGTTAATATGTTACATTTTATTCTACTAACCTTTTTGCAAATTTAAGCAGAGGTGGGATAACATATTCAATTGGCCGATCTATGTATATTCATTTTTAAATAAAGGCGTCAGATTAATTAATTTTAAAAGTAATTATTAGGAAATAGATGAGATGATTTTAAATGAAATATTTGGAACTATGTACCTACTTACATTTAGATATGCAATTTTTTTAACAGTTTCTAAGGAATATGACCAAGGACTCTGGACTACACAAAATAAGAGAACCAATATATTTCTATTTACTTACCTGTGTTTCTTTTTTTTAAATCACTACACCATCCATTAATTTCTGTGTAATTTTACATTTAATAATTATAATTAATGACACCGAAGTAGAATTCTTAAACACCGAAACACTTCACTCTCGCGCATTTCGGCAATTAAATTGACATTAAGAAATAATTAAAAGTTTTAGAATTCATTATTTGATGCAAAAATCCGTTGGTCAAATTCAAGGTCAATACCTAGTACTGACAACACAATATTTTATGTTGGTTAAAATGAAAATGACTAAATAACTAAAAGGCTTTGTATTAACTAAATAAGTATATGGTCATGTCAGCCGATAGCCAATCAAAAAAGCAAAATGACATCAAAATAGACATTTTTAAATATTTTTCTTATTCTTACTTGTATACGAATAAGAAATAGTCCAAATTTATCAAAATAAAACCTCGAAACATAAATTACAAAGTTTTACAAGCTAACTTATAGGTAAAATACACAAGCTTTTGCAAATAGTTTCTATGACAATTTGCAGCGATATTGTTTAATATTGTCTACAATAACATCATAAAATGTTCGTTGTCTTTGTCTAACAAAAGTTAGAATAGAGCCCTTCTTCCTATCGATCCTTCTTGATTTTTAATTTTAACATCACCATGAAAAATAGGCGAGGAGCAAGCATGTTATAGCAAAGAATAGAGCATTAACAAGAGAACACAGTCAGACAGAGAAGATGAAATTAGACGAAGATAGTTGTTAACTATAATTATTTACTATGAGTTTCGTTCGTAACATGACGCCATTGATTAATTTTCTATTTAATCAATGATGACGCCAAGGAAAGCCTTATCCTTTAAGAGTACTCTGGGCATGGTGCGCACGCCTTAGTGACGCGAGATTGTGACAGTTCAACTGAAAATAGAAGACAAATGATCACAATCTAATCGGAGAAATTCGCCACATGGCCACTATAGTATATTCGCCAAGCTCTGAGAGCTGTCATGCGCTGTTCACGTGGGCTTAGTTCACCAGAGCCATTCATGCGTAAAATTATTAAAAATACAAGAAGTTTCCTGATCGATTTTAGAACAATTGAATATTAATGAAAATGTAGGATATTGTTCTTTTAAACTTGATCATACACTACCATAAACTTCAAATGGATTCACTAAACTGTTTATGAGTTATAATAATTCAAATTTTCGAACAAATGTAAATACACTCTTACGCAAATTACATACAACTGAAGTCGAGGAAACTGTTGGCAATCTCCTGAAAAATTCAACCAATGAAGATGGAACACGTCGCGACCACGAGGCAATCACGCATATTTATTACTCTCAGCCTTCCGTGGATACACTTTAGGTAAAGTTAATATTTTGTTGTCTTTCAAAGTATTTTTACAAGAATCTCTTGGCGATGGTCCAAAAATAAGTCTCATGACGCGTTTTTGTTAAAGACTGTTCCAATCAGCTCCCTGACCCCAGTATATGATTAAATATTTTAAATGTGGGTATATTAATGCATAATAAACATTAATTAGATATTTACGATCCAAAGAGGATTTGAGATTTCTAATTCCAAAATAACAACCACATTTTTAATGTGATTTGTCCATGAAAGTTGTTCATCAATTGCCCTAATAGCACATCGACGTCCCAAAAACGTCCCAAGAACGTACTCACAGGACATGAAAACGTCCCGAGGACGTACTTTACCGACGTAAGACGTACCGAGGACGTTTGAGGGACGTTCCGTGTCAGCAAAACGGGGTGTCTCGAGGACGTCCAACCCAGGACTTATGTGGGACGAATGTAGGTCTACAGAGGACGTCCTGAAATCACGCATATTTATTACTCTGAGCCTTCCATGGATACACTTTAGCTTATTATACAAGAGCGCGTTTCCTTACTCCTTCATCACATCGTGTCGTCAGAGCGTGCGCGTTGGGTCCCAAGTTCCCTGCAGAGATAGAAAACTATCTCCTTCTCGAGCCTCAATTCCGTACATATAGTGGCTTATAGTGTGTTACCAGTATATAGTTAATATAGGTATATGACAAATTTAGTATTTCACGCATTGAGTTAGAAGGTATCTAAGTCAATGATTTCACGCGTAATACTTCTCACGACAAAACAAAAAGAATTTTTTCTCGACTTACCGGTTGATAGACGTGGTAAATAGGGGAAAATATTTTTATCTTGTCTTCATGGGTGTCTTTACTCTCGTTATAAAGAAAGTCTCGATACCAAAAATAAAGCTTAAAACATGACCTACAGTGTGACTTCTTCCACTTCCTTTTATATTATTACTCTTTTCAATTCTGTCATTTTATAGTGTAGGATTAAACTACTTTTTTTATATATTTTCTAAATTCCATTTGTTTAAATATTTTGTATGTATGAGCTTGACCCATCTGTTTACATTTGTATATGTGTTTATATTGAATGATTTTAATTATTTTTGATATTATAATAAAATAACACTTCAACCCCAGAAATTTTTAAATCTGAAGCGTTCAGTTTTAGATTTTCAAATTTCAAATATAGCTAGTTTTTAACGCCCTTCCTCATGGGGTAAAATGGACAAAGCGTGCTAGTTTCATTTCATGAAAATATTTTAAAATACTTACATTTATCACATACTATTTCATGTACCTACTTTAGTAATAGTTGCAGATATATTTTAAAATGTTATGTTTGTAATTGTGATGTTTTACGTCTCATATACAATTATCCTCAAGAAGTGGTTCGAACTCCACTCCAAGCTGTACGACCTCGTTTCCCTTTATCTAACACATAATTCTCGATTTTCAAGTTACCTGGCTTGGTGACTTGAGGGATGGTGAAGAAAACATTTTTAATAAAAATTGATGACTTTACTTTAACCTTCATGTTCAATAAATTATTAGACATTAAAATGTACATTTTATTTCTAGACGATGTTCCATACATCTGGACATCCGGAAGACTATGCGACTTCAAAGGTTGCGAGAACCGTCCCGATCTGGAACCAAAGAACGTCTTTGGATGGTTCTGGTCTGCAAACCGTGAGAAGATTCAGCCTACCAACAAAACTCCCGCAGGCTGGGGCTACAACCCATGGTCGCAAACGGGCCACAAAAAACAACGACAACCCGACAATGCTGAATTTGACATCAACGGAACCAGCGAATCCTGCCTTTCTATTCTTAACAACGTATACAACGACGGTATCGCGTGGCACGACGTTGCATGTTACCACGAAAAGCCAGTAGTTTGTGAAGATTCCGACGAACTACTCAACTATGTAGCGTCCACAAACCGTGGACTTCGTTTGTAAATAATCTTTAATTTAAAAAATTGTTCCCAAATCACAAATCCATTTCATTTCCCAAGTTCCTTCCCATCCTTTAGTTTTTTATTTGGTTGTATAATAGTTGTATATTTATTTTTTGATATACCTACTTTTTAATTTTTGTAACAAGTTTTTATCAGGTACCTAATAAATTTGTTACTTTATTAATTTATTATGAATTTACTTTTTTTCTCCCATATTAATGAATAATCGAGAATATTTTCAATCCGGCCCTGACTTTGGGCCAGCAAATTTGAAATACGGGTATGGATTTGACCTTCGCCGCTTATCATAGTGGCCAACAGATGCACTGTCAGTGTTCCCAACACCTGGGTAGTTAGTAGAGGTCTTAGACTAGGAAAGATAGATGGTGAGGACTCGTAACAGCGCATAATCGCCACGCTAACAAGTTGTGCCTAAGACGCCATTGCGGTGGTGGCACACAAACGGTAGAGAGCAAAATTAAATTTTCCAATAGAAGTGATTTATAAGTGATTTAGTGCTAATTTATGTAATGTACCTACATGATGGTATCATATTCTATAAACTACTGTAAAAATCACAGCGGGAAAAAATTTAAAGGAGTGACGCTTTGCTTTTGCAGGTTAAAGTATATGCAGTTTTCACTTTACCTAGTTAAATTAACTGTAGGCCTATTATTTACTTAATTATATCCGTGTGCATGCAATGATAATGAGAAGCATGGTATATCATTTTCTGGTATGCAATTTGCACGTTATTTGACTGAAATTTTCATTCATCTTTTCTTCATTGAATATAGAACAGTGCATCCGAAATGACACTTTTTCCATGGGCGTAGATATATCGATTATGGTGTTATATTATATAGAATGTAGAATAAATTCTGGTATGTAAGATATGAGTAAATATATTTATGGTAGTGAATATTAATTGTATTATTATGAAGCTGTTTTTGTAAAAATACCAGTTTTGTATCGTTTTATTCCTTTGATGTGATAAACTTGACACCTACATATTTTGTACATATGTTCCGCCACTTTCGCTTGTTCTCTGGTGGCAGGTGGCTTCACCATTGGCAGTAGCGTTACGACTCCTTACAATATGGGCGTTTTCTTTATTTCAACGTTGAGTCCATCAGGTGGCACCAGTTCCACCAATGTTGTTCCTTTATTGTCTGGTGGATCAACCAGATGGTTAAAATTTGTTCTTTTATTTATGATGGATATGATCTGGTGGCATTACCTCAGAATAGATTGCATCACTGTGCAACCTTAAACTTGTGATGGTGGACTGATGAATGTTGTTTGGTGGATGTGAATCTAACGTCAAAAGTTAGTTATAGACAATAACATTGTATAAAATTAAGGAATTCTTAGATCGGATAACTATAAAAATAACATATAATGACATTGAATACACGACTGATCCAACAGCAGCATGATGTGCCACAGTTTGTAAAATATAATTTTTTATTTTTACATATATGTGGCTCCCTTTCAATTAATAAAGTTTTTTCTACTATTTTCTGCAGATTACTTGTATCTCAGATAAAGAGACTTGGAATAAAAGCTGCTTTCGTATTCGTTCAGCACTCAGCAGTGATTCGTAATCATAATAAACAGGATTTCAGTGAACAGTAATCATGATACAAAAGCTGCTTTCGTTTGCAGTGAACATAACAAACAGTATTTCAATGAACAGTGATCATATAATCATACAAAATTGCATGGTAGGGGCAGAGGCAACAGATGAAACAGGTTCGTTATGATTACGAATCGCTCTGCAGAACGAAAGCATCTAAAATTGCATGGTAGGGACAGAGACAACACATGAAACATGTACCATATGATTACAAATCACTCTGCTGAACGAAAGCAGCTAAAGTAAACAAGCTTAATATTAGGTTAGGATAAAACCAACAAAACTATTCTTTTATTGCTAAACTGCTGTGTTCATCAGTGGATGACGTCATTCCACCATATCCATCACAGATGGTTTCCACCAGAAAAAAATGTTGAAATAAAGAAAACGCCCATTATATATATCTTTCCTACTCTAAGAGTTAGTCCAGTCTAGTGTAGTTTATCCATGGTCCAGTCGTATGACGTTCGTATTTTTGACAAATAAACTCTTTGATTTTTGACATGTAGTTTTTTCTGAAGGACCCTGAGCCTGAGAGGATAAATAGTATATTAAAGCATAAGTGGATATTAAGGATATTAAAACACGCGCGATTTTTCGAGCACGACGGCGCAGCCGGAGTGCTCGAAATAGAGCAAGTGTTTTAAAGACCAGTTATTCACGAATACTTTACGCTATTTTTTTTTATTGGTACACTTTGAAATCATAAATACTGGTCTTATTACTGCAAAAAATGGAAATAAGAATTAAGAATATATAAAATGGTTGAATTCGTGATGTGACATCAGGATACCTGTCAAATGAGGAATACAGAAATTAATTTGCAATCTCAAGTAAAAGTTGTTTGAGACTAGATTTGTAGTTGTTAAAATTGTTGACCTCCTTTGCCTTAATCACACTAGGTAATTTTTTGTAAAAACTGATACCGGAGAAATGAGGTGATTATTCAAAATGAGAGGTATTATGATGAGGCAGAGCTAATAAAAGTCATCATGATGGTAACTTGCAACAGTTTTGAATTGGTCAATGTTACTTTTAATGTACTTTAACAAAGAAAAAAGATATATGGATGGTACCGTTAATATTTTGTGACTGTTAAAAGAATTTTTAAATGATGTGGTGAAATCAAGATTAAAAATTAATCTAATTATATGCTTTTGGCAGACAAAAATTCGCTGCAAATTTTCGCACGTCCCCACATTATAATACTGTGGGATATATGGCAATAAGCCATTGAATAATACAGTTGCAATAAAGCTTCGGTATCTAAGGAGTTCTTGAGCTTGTGTATATGGTAATGTGCTTTTGTTAAGTGTTTTGCATACTTCATCGATTTAAATATCCCAGCTTAGTTTTGTATCTATTGAAATACCTAAAAATCTTGTGTCCGGGCTAAATGGCAGGGTCACATCGTTAAAATTTAACTGAGTGTTGGAAGGTAATGATTTTCTTTGTGAGAAATACGTGCACACAGTTTTCTCAAGGTTCAATATGAGATTATTTCTGCAGCAATAGTCACCAAATTCTGTCATAACAGCCATACCATCATCGAGGAGCTCCGTAAGACTCAGTGCAGATATGCCAAAAGAGTTATCATAGGCAAACATGGTGATGTTTACTTTTGATATGAATGATGGTAAGTCGTTTATAAAAATCAAAAAAATCAAAGGGCCCAGCACCGAGCCCTGTGGCACTCCAAGACTAACGTCATGTTCCTTTGAAATTGTTTGGCCCATTTAAGTATATGACATGATCCACTGTATCTTTGTCTTTACCACCAAATCAAACAGCTACCATTTGATTCAATGAAGTATGGATTGATGAGTAGTCGGGTGCCATTTTGGTAAAGATTAAAACAACTAGTTAACAATTACTGTCTATTTTTAAATCATTGCATGAAAGACACTATTTATGTACACAAAACTATTAGTATAGTTGTTTAAACTTAAATAGTAAATCTAAATAGTAAAAAAAACTGTACACAAAAAGACCTTAAGGCTACATGAGATTTATATGAAAAATAATTATACACATCTTATCCTAAATTCTAAAATATCTCTAAGAAAAGCTTACAAGCACATTTGACTCACACAAAATTAAATTACAGATGTAAAAGATGCAGTTTACTTAAATTGAATTAATTTATTATTGCACTAGAAATGTTATAAAAACTTTAGCAATGAAAATGTATACGACAATTACCTGAGGTAGTATATATTTGTGAAAAAAATGTAGAAAGAATCAATCAAGCCATACAATTTTAATTTTTGTATATATAAAATGCTTGGAAGACTTCTAGTAATGGAAAATAAATAAATTACAAAAGTCCTAAAAGGAAAAATGCTAGTGATATGTGGCGAAATATCGCAAATAAATAAAAAAATAAAACCTTTATAAAACGAGTATTTAATACATTTCTTTTATTAAATAAGCTTAATTAGTCAAACGTGGGTCAAAAAATGACATTTTATTTTAGTTGAAATTCTTTTTAATTTATTTTAGATGTATAAGCATCGAAAAAGGACCATATAAATTCTGTAAATATTCAATATTTCAGAGCACTGGGTATGAATGATATATGAAAATACTTTTTTACTTCAAACAGTTTTAAGAGAAAAACGAAAGGTGGGCCATTTTTGACTCACTGACATTACGTCCTAACTATTAAACTATTTAAAATCACTATAAACCAAGTCTTGTTGTTGCATTAAAAATTACCACAGTACAAAATAACGGTCTTGTTTGTTGGTAGGCATCGACACCAAACTAAAATACTAATATTTACACATTTTTACACTAATGGCTTTAATTGCATTCAAACATAAATTACATGATTCTTTTCTAAACATAATTTAAAGCATATAAGAACGGAAATATTTTCAATTTATCAAATTGTTGCATCAACAAAATTTCAAAAGACTGCATTAGTTTATCAGCCCTGGAATATGTCTTAAAATGAGAAATGCATCGTACTGTACTACAAATTGAATATCCTGCACCGATAATTTGTGAACGATATACATGAGGCCCATCCAAAATGAAGTTGGACTTACTAAATAGTGCAGAATGCCAGCGCGGAACAATTATTTTATTTTGTATGTTGTATAATAAAAGATTATGAAATGTAAATCACAATTCCAATACTTGTAGAAGTCAGATCAAAATAAAATTTATTATTATCGTGATCATGGTACTGTATAGGGAGTACTTTAAGCATCATTCTGACCAGTGTTGCCAATGGTAAAGAACAAAATTATGCGCTTCTTCGTCCATAATTATGCGATTCTCTGCAACATTGTGCGATTTAATGAAAATTCTTTAAAAACGGTAATTTATTTACTACGCAATGGGTAATGTACCATACACTGTGATCACATGATCACAGTGCATGAAATTAATTTTCTCTCTCTAAAAGATTATTGCAGGTGAGACAAAAAATCAGAACCATGTTATTTTTCGGAAAATGCGATAAGATGAACTGTCATCAGTTGGGTCTCTCTTTCTCTCTCTTTTTCATTCTAATAGGGGCGTTACCGGTATGCCGGCCGCATTTCCGGGCTCTCATCACTTGAAGTAACATGTGAAAGTGCTGCCAAGCCCGCTTGTCATAAAAAAAATTTTTAAAAAAAATTCGCAGATCTTGCATCTTTCGCAAGCATCTTAAGCGTATTGAAAATACCCGAGAAAATACCAGATGCAACTAGGTATACTGGTCTAGGTTGAAGTCCTATAGGATTGTCCTATTGATATGCCTGCTAAATTACACCAAATTATTTTCTGTATTTAATTTTTTATAAATATTTTCATTAATCATACTACGAAAAACTCAATAATTATATATTAAATACCTTCGATAATATATCTCTATAATACAGGTGCAACCATTGAGAGAAAGAATTAGAAAGACAACAGTCTCAGAAGGCAACGATTAAACGGTTATCGAACAAAAATGGACTGTATGCGTGCCTAATAGCATAAGGACGAGTATAGCAGGGGCGTTCGGTAATTATGAACCTTCCTCGCATGTCCGTGGTCGGGTCGGCGAGATTCGACAACGGTGCACAAAAAAATTCCCACAAATCAAATGGTAAATCCTATTATAAATTTGAAAAAACCAACTAAATCCTCGACAACAAGCGTACGTTTACTTCAGGGGTATTTTTCGAAAAATGAACACGCTTCAAGTTATGATAAGTTAAAGGATTTGTGAATTGATACGTTTCAGGGCAAGCGTTAATTCATTAAGGCGTTCTATAAGAAAGCATAGCCCAGTCAATATTGAATAATTAGAAAAAAATATTAAGTATTAAGATATGTACGTAATATTACGTGAAAACAAAGCTGAAGTGCTGTAAATTTCAAATATACAACAAAAATTTTTTTCACTTTTTCGGAAAATCTCCCCCTGTAATCCCTTGTACAGGGCGATTTTTCCACGACCAAGTCAAATCTTCTTCTCTTTTGATGGGAAATCGTTTAAAATAGGTTGTAGCTTTTAGAAACACATTGCAAACGGAATGACACAATAGAGGCAGCTTGTTACTCTACTACAAGGCCGGCGCAGTGGCCTAGACAGATCTGTCGCTCTCGATACGTTTTTCGTAAGATGGGTCCTATATCATGCGCCCAGTAGTATTTTCAATACTAAAAACATCTTTTTTCCACAATATCTGTAGAAAGATAGGGACTCGATTCGGATTCGTTTTTTATGCGATTTTTGTGGGAATATGCGATATTATGCGATTTTATTTAGAGTGCCTTCAAAGCACTCACATATAAAAACGAAGGGATATCAACAAAAACAGCTACAAAAATTTACACATCAATATGCCGACCCTTACTTGAATATGGACACAATCTATATATCAATTGCCAAAAACCGGCCCTAAACAACTTAAAAGTTGCTGAAACCGCTTCGCTGCGCACTATAACTAAAATTCGGCACCCAAACAACAACCTCCATAACCCGCCAAATAATCTACTATATGAAAAAACCAGAATAACACCAATCCTGACCAGACTCCAAATGTTAACAGTTAAATTTGCCAATCGACCACACAACATACAATTGATGCGACCTCTCTGCCGGACAAGAAGCCCCAACACATCAAAATTCAAGCACCCCGAGATGACACTGATGGAAAAAATATCTTCGCTAACTCTAAACTAATTTAAACTTGTTTGTTTTTTTTTTTTTTTTTTTTTACAACAAAATAAATTGTATTCATCTTAAAACAATACAAAGAATATTGTAATATCAATAAAAAAGCAGGAAATACAGGCTGAAGGACCCCGGTCGATAGCCGTTTGAATATGTAATTTTTCTCTTATATATTCAATAAAGAACTTTTATTATTATTATTATTATTTAGAGTGCGAAAATTATTATCTGGCCATCAAATTATGAGCAAATTGCATAATTATGCGCCAATCGGCAACACTAATTCTGACACAACCTGCAAGGCATCATATCTGTAAATCATTGAGTTGACCTCAGTGTTGCCGATGATATTAGCTGTGATTATCCGCCGACTGACATGAACATATCCGAAAATGTCCAAGAATGTCCGTTCGGTGATGCCGCAACCTTTCCTGCTATATTGATAGATATTAAGGCAGGCAGATTTCGTTCAAGATGTTTACCTGCAGATTTTGAAGAGGATATCTCTGATGCACATTTTTCCCCTCTCTCAAAGTTCCTTCAGTTCCTTTAAGAGCGGGGGGAGGAATTTTCGGCGATTATTCGCTATTACACGAAACAAATCTTCATTTCCGCATTTAATATTGAAATAACCCAAAAAAGTGCGAATTTATATAACTGGATTAAAATTATCTGTTTTTTATCCGATTTCTAACAGGGTGAGAAAATTATCCTCCACCTTCCTAAATTATCCGCAAATTGGATAATTATCCACCAATCGGCAACACTGGTTGACCTACACATGCGCGAAGTAACAGGTGTTGCCCCTTCCCCAAAATAATAAACTAGTTTATTATTTAGTTGTTACTACTTTAGATTATAATTATTGTATTTTATAAAGATGTGTGAGGCGCCATAAATTAGTTTCTCTATTTAGTGTAGTAGAAAAGACGAAATAAACGATAAGATATGCATAGTCTTGTAACAGCAATATTACGATTTCATACCTTCTGGGGTACCACCAGGAGTATACAGTATGTCTCACTTTCTATGACTCCCATGTCACAGGTCTTTTATTTACACTATAATTTAAAAAAAAAAATTGGGTGGAAGGTAATTATCCATCAGGAGATTGTGTAACGGTAAAATATTTTAAAATCCACCAGTGGCGTCTGTCGTTATGAAGAAAAATGTACCTAATTTTCCACAAAAAGATATTAGGCAAAGTTTTAACTGTAAAACAATCTCATAATCTTATTCGTTTTTATCAAAAACTCACTGAAACCGAATTTTAATAACATAGTATACTTGGTGTTCATGTAATAGGAGTATAAAACTTCCCTTTTTAAAGTATTACAGTCATAACTTAATTTTCAGAGTTAATTAAGCTAGAGGAAGACAGGCTTTCCGTTTAGAATTAATCACGTGACGTCAGTCAGTTTACTTAACAGTCAAAATCAAACAATCGACTTGGAAATAAAAAAAAGTTTAATTTTAGATAAATTTGATTTACGAACAATTCAATAAATAATAAAATTTACATAGATAACTAACTCACAGTTTGCTCAATATATCACATGATTAATTCTAAATTCAGCTTAATTACAGAACAATTTTTTTTTCCTACATTATTGGAATTCGGTATTAGTGAGTTTTTGATAACGAATGAGATTATGGCATTGGTTTACAGTTAAAACATTGCCTAATATCTTTTTTTGGAAAATTAGGTACATTTTTCTTCATAACGACGGACGCCACTGGTGGATTTTAAAATATTTTACCATGACTTAATCTCCTGATGGATAAGTACCTTTTTCCCAACTTAAAAAAAAATCTCATTGTAAACAAGAGAGCTGTGAAAAGTGAGACATATTGTAATGAGTTTGGAACTTCCATAGCTTACTACGTTTTATTTTATGAACAATTTTTTTTTGAACAGCGTTTTTTTTAGATAAAAAGGTGAATATCTCCGGTTCTAGAGGTCCGATCGGGACAAACTAAAAACCAATAACCTTCCCAATTAAAATTCCAACAAATCTGTATTGGTTTTGGGTCATTTGAGTACATCCGTTACGTACAAAATGAAATAAATTGGATAAAAAGCGTTTTCTTTTTTTTTTTTCATTGAACGCCCAGGGGGGACGTCACGAGTTCCAATCGGCACTTTCAGAAAATATGCCCATCATTGGAACCAAAACACCCTGAAATTTTGTTGCCCAAATATTAAACGTTGTGGATACAAATGAATTAGTTTTCTGAAATTTGAAGTGCCCGTCATTTTGTGTCATTAAGTCGAAAACAGATCTTTTTTTTTACTTCAAAATGTAGTTCTAGACGCCAGCTTTCCGATGACAGTAAAAAACATTTCTTTTAAAGTCATTTTGGCCACTTTTTGGCATTTATTTATAGACGAAATAACAAATAGATTTTCTCGGTTATTTTGAAACATTTTTATCAGAAAAGAAAGAGAATTGCGAGAACTTGAATTAAAAAAAAAAAAGAAAGGCAGTATTCGTCCATCTGAACTTGAGATTTTTAACAATTAGCAATTTAGCCAATTGTTAATTAACAAATATTTACTTCATATGAAACGCCAAAAAAACATTTTGAACGTATAAAACCTAATTTTCAAGAATTTACATTTCATTGTTGTTAATTAGCCTGAATAGCTTTTTTTTAAATTTATATATCAAGATTACCTCTCGTTTTGTTGCACCGTACTTAATTGTTTCCAGCTTACTTAAGTTGGTAGTTAAAGTATGTATTTAGGGGAATTTGATATTCTGCTAACTTCTCTTTATAAAATTATAACCTTATTTTTCTTGACTAATGTCAAATATTTGTTCTGTTCAGAGACAACTCTATTTCTTTGTGTGCATATTTACCAGAGCTGGGTAATTACTTCTAATTTAAAAATAATTACAATTACAAATTACTTTTTTAGGGACTCATTACAATTACAAAGTACATGTCTTTAAAAAAGGAATTACATTCATTTAATTACAATTACATGAAAAATAGACTTAGCAATTACTTTTCTAATTACTTTCATGATGAAGTAAATTATAGTGACCAAACAGACAAAAAAGTAAATTAAAAATTTTAATTAATAGTGTGTAATATTGCGTTTTAATATTTATTAGATTTGTTATTAGAATGTGTAGATTTTCACGATCTTATCCTCATAAGTATGAAAACATATTTGATTGTTTTGAATATAAATTCTGGAACTTTTCTAATACATTAACAAATGTAAAAGGAATTCATAGGATAGAGCTGAAATGTGGATATATGTACCTGTAATAAATACAATACACTAAAGGCACGCAAAAATTCATGCGAGCGATTCACCGGCTATGTGGTGTCTGTGTATGCGTTCATAATTATATATTTATACCCCTATTCACTAATCAGAAAGAGAGAAAAGCTTTACTTTACTCGTTAGAACAGCTAAGAATTTTTAGAGGTTCCATAGTATGCATTTATTCATTTAACCGTGCGATTGGAAACGCAGAGTGACAAAGTTCCTTCACTATTTTTTCCAGGAATACCATGGCTTTAGCTATAAATTTTATCAGGACATTTCTTGTTCAGAAACACGTGGTCTATCCACCTGTCTTTCTTATTTTTTCCTACCCTGACTTAATTTCAAAATTTTGAAAAAATGGATGAAAAAAATATTTTCTTTTCACTTTTTTTATGTTCTGCATCCGAGTGGAGTTTAAACCTTTCAGGATATTATTCTGTATACTTTCACGAATTCGTAAAAAAAATATTCAGTTTGCAACTTTTTGAGGGTTTCACTATAAAATGTTCCCTGTCGTCTAGGCTATTAGTTGCTTGCAATTATTTCGCAAAGTTGCAAAGCAGTAGGTAGGTAAAACTAAAATAAATTTTGTAATAATATCAAAATGAAAAAAATATAAATAGTTTACTAAATAAAGGTATTTTAAATGAAAAAGGCTACTTTTTTAGAAATATAAGTTTCAAGTGTTAGGAAAGGATACAGCAATGTCTCGAAAACAGTTGCTTTTCCTTTTCCTTAATTTTATATTATAAAATGGGAAAGCATTTCCGATTTCCAGGGACGGAAATTTACGTGTCTATTCTTGTTTATCTAAATGTTATTTGTGGCATTATCTTAATCCTTAATGACATTTTTAATATTTAAAAAAAAATTATCTTCAATTGGACTTTTAATTTGCACTTTAATCTTTTTTGAATCTATTAAGGATTTAAGGTAAAATTAAACTTTCAACCTTCAAAATTGAGAAAATAGAAATTACTTGACATGTTACAACAAAATACGTATATACTTAACAGGTCACAAAAAAGGAGTAAGGAATGAAAAATTTAACTCTTTCCATTTCTAAACCCAAATTGATGTTCATGATCAATCAGTCCATCCTGCACTGTCCATTAATTTTGATCAGCGTGTGAATGATTTATCCTAGATGTGCTAGTTCTGTCACTTTAAAATTAAGAAATAATTTGGAAAATTCATCAGTCTTTTTTGTATTATCTGGAATGTTTAAAGAAAGAAGGGAATGAGTAGAATATTACAAAAATTAAATAAATAAAAATCTGAATAAAGAGTTAAGCAATGAACATCCAATTTTGAGTTATTGTCTCGTAGAAAATTGTAAAAATGATGTAGTGTAGTGTCAGCTATTTATATTTTTTCAATACACAAACATGTGATAACATGTTAAAGTTATGATCATATACTTCTATATAAACATACTTCTTAAGCCTTTCAGGACAGGAGCCGAATTTTCCCATATAAATATTGTTTGCTGACCAAATGCGAATCGTATTATCACGTGGTAACTTTTACTGTAACTAGGGCGGGAATCGGAATTAGTTTTACATACATAGCAACAAATTCAAATTTCAATATTTTTCGATCCACCCTAATGTACATTTCGCCCGGATATTTAAAATCAGGACTCAAATATTCTTTATCCGGGTTTTCCCCGCAGTTTTTTTAAATAATAAATTAATTTGTTAAATATTACAATATAATTTCACGAGTCATCTGTTATCTAAACTAGCCACCCACTAATTTAAATTTGTTTAAATTTATCATAATTCATTTAAATTTTAAAACTAAAATATTACGTGGAGAGGATGCCGTTCTTTACATCAAGCACTCTGTGTTGGTCATAATGGTGGAAGCTGAATCAGCTATGGAATTTCTTATCATTCAGCCTTCTTTAAAGAAAAAAAAATGTGCAATTGGTGTATTATATCGCTCTCCTAATACACATTATTCGCAAATTTCGGTCATGTCTGATATTTTTATACCGTTATTTCAAATAATACTGAAAATTACATTTTACTAGGGGATTTAAACATTACATTCAGGACTTTAATCTAGATTCATTTAATAGGGACACTGCTCAAATTGATTGGAACTTAATTTATTTAATCTCTGATATATCAACAGTTCTTATTATTATTATTATTATTATAACCAAATATACGTTACATGCACGAATGCAATGGATGTTCAGCCACATAGAGCTTCATTTGCTTTAAGAATGAAGTGTTGGTTTTATATTTCTCTATTGAAATACTTTATGAGCAGCAATAGTCAAAGATGTTGACTATTAACCCAAGCATGTCCACATCTCTAACCCTAACAGCTGCGTGTCACTTTTGCACAACGAAATTACTCGTAACGAGAGTGAAAGAATGTAAATAAAAGCTACCAAACCTAGTACAATAGGCGCAATAGCGCAGTGTTAAGGTGTTTGACTTGCGACCACGATGTCCCTGAGATCCATCCAACCTCACATACACCATGACGCTGCGCACTGTGGTTGTCTGATTGACTCCGGGTCATGATTCGTGGATGCAATGTTTATATTATTTTTAATTGCAATAAATTGTTTATGATGACGGAGTCCCGGATTCAACTCCTGGTCAGGGTATGGATGTTAAGTGACATTTTTAATGTGTTACCGAGACGGTAGCAATAGGATAGACCGCTGTTGAGTGGCACAACACGTTTAGTCGTTGTTATCTCTCCTGAGTTCGAGACTTAGCTGCGGTAAATAGCAACAGCTAAACTCCGCCAGGACATATAAATAAAACTATTGAAAAAAATAGAAAGATTTTGCAGAAGAGAAAAAGGCACTTGAACCGTGACAGATTTAAATTCAAACTGCCAAGCATGTGACTGTAAATCAGTCTGAGGTGTACTTCATTCTTAAACTAGATAGATTATAGGATCATTATTTTTGCTAGCAAGACAGCAACTTTAAATAATAATAAAAAATTTGTCCACAAATTTGTTGCAATTTATTGTTATGCCTGTGATAAAATTTAGTTTGTACTTTTATTTGTAGAAACAAAGTGAGTAACCAACACTTTCTTTTTTCTTTTTTTTAAATCACCATCTGCCAAATACTTCCGTTCACGATTAATTATTTCAAGCCTCAATTTGTGGATGAAACATGCCAGAATTAAGTATTTAAATTACATTTTGACATGAGAACATTCACAAGTAAATTAGTACAATCATACCAGACAAATTTAGAGAGTTGTTGATGCAAAATATTTGGGAAAATTTAGTCTACCAGATTTACTATCAGAAATAAAATGTTAGACCATTTCGATTAGTCCATTTTCCCAACAAAAAACGAGTAGTTTTGCAGTTTTTCGCAAATGTCTCAAAAAAATAGGAGTTAGGATAAAAAACCAAATGTTTCTTGTACAGCATACGATGTCCTTTACAGATGGTGCTCAAATCTTAAACCAAGTATACTTATTGGAAAGTTTAAACATTACAACGCATTTTGGGCTATTAGGTTTCGTATAAAATTTTTGTTTAGTTTTAGAAAAAAATATGTGTGACAGCGTTGGCCATAATATTTTACCCAATAAACTAAGTTTGTATGGAATTCAAGGCAACTGTTTAGATCTTATCTAAATAATAGAACCCAACTAGTAAACAAAAAAGTGAACTAATGGAAATTAAAAGCGGAGCTCCCCAAGGTTCGATTCTAGGGCCCATACTTTTTCCTGTTTACATTAATGATTTGCCACAAAGCATCAATAATATAAATGCTACAACTGTTATGTATGCAGACAACAACACATTTATTACAAGTATCGACAAGGAAAGTGATAATCAAGTTCTATTTAAAAAAAGAATGATTAATCAACATACTGCAGTCACTACAAATTTCTTTTTGTTCCACTCATTACTACCGAATGGTATACTGTCATGAGGGAATGCAGCACATATCCATTTACAAAGAGCATTTATCGCTCAGAAGTTTTTCTTTTTTTTTTTTTCTCTCTAGTTTTTTGGCCTTGGAAACTTGTCCTTTAGCCACATCACTCAGAAGTCTGCAATAAGAAGTATAAGGTTTGTTTCTGTAAGTACTTAGGATTGTCAGGAGTTTGTGCACAATGATATTGAGCAGCCTAAAATCATTGTATGCAAACACCTAACAGTTGGAAACCACTGCTAAGTATTTGTAGAAACAAACCTACAGTCAGTGCCAAACGGTATGACAGACCATTATTAGCGGCAAATAAATAAACCAAGCTAGTAAGAGTCCAGAAACTTGGGTTGTATAGAAGCAAATGTATCAAATTTTTTATGACATCTATCATGACATCTTGCCTTACTACACTATGAAAAGCAGTGACATTGCTATAATTTCTTATTTACCGACAAAGCTTGTATGACTGAAGTCTATAGAGATGGTGGCTCCATCTTCTAAAGGAACATTTAGAAATAAGTTGTTTTTTGCAAATTTGCCTGTTATTAAAAACATACGTTCTAAATTACATTTATAGGGAAGTCTTATCATTTGGCGCGCTGCTCCCTACCAATCTAGTCGTCTTACTCACTTTTAAGACAGTGATTTGATGTGTAATTTTTTGAAAATTTTCAATGGCATGTTAAATACAAATTTTATCAATAAATATAAAAAACTACAAAATGGCACGTTTATGGGATTTGTATGTTGAACTTAGATCACATAGCCTTCTAGATAATCACTACCTTCTCCATAGAAGTCGTATTTTTTTCATAAAATTAATACTTAACCCCTTATTTCTATTAAGGAAACTGGCAGACTAATTTTTTCCAATTATTATGCGCACCTGACCCAACTTATTCACAGATTGCCGCCTGGTGGGACAAAGCGGAGGCTCGATTGTCTGATATGATTGGATCCTATATCAATGTATTTTCAAAGTTATCTAGACTATTTCCATATTTAAACAAATTCATAAAGTGCGAATTAAAACCACTGCTTACCAACAAACAAAACCGACAATATAACCTAATATAAACAATAGCCTACCGTATGAAGCAAGTACGACACAACTTATTAGGTCCTATGCAATCGTCGTGACAGAACGCACCACACTTTTTGCAAACGACCATCGCCTTCAAGCTACAAGCACAAGATGAATCACCAACTTTACTAGTCTTCTGCAGGACCATCTGGGACTGCATAGCAGCTCCGGGATGATCCACCATCACATTTTCACCGATAATCGTATAATTATGCATCGGACTATCTACACTTACGTCTCCATAAACTACACCCGGGGGCAACCTCTGCCTCCGGGTTACGGCTTGGATGCCGGGGTTGGGGCATTGCACGACAAAATCATTGGATGGCTGGTTCTGCAACGAGGGGTGTTCCGCCTCCACACTAGCTGGTCGGCCTCTAGCCCCTACAGAGACTATGTGGGAAACGCTGCCAGTGTTTATGGCACCACCTAATTGTTGCTGGGATGGCGGGGCACTGGAGGAACGGGGAATGTTGTGGTGGTCATTCACACCGGCTCGCTGGACGAGGATGTACTGGCCAACGGTTCCTACTTGATTTTGGCCCTCGACCACCTAAGAAAAATTATGTTCAGAATATAAAATCAGTTTTCAAATTCCTTATTTATTACTTAAGAGGGGAACAGAATGGCATTATTTATTTATTCGATGCCCTCAAGGACACTTCAATGGCAAAATTGTCTTTTCTAACAGAAATCTGTATTTTTTACTACGGTATTTTATTATCAAAAATTAAATACGAGCATCTTTTGCCCTAACAATTTTCTCATCCAACTTCATTTTTTTAACAAAAACATGTTGTTTGAATGTGTTATATTCAAAGATCGGAATTTGGGCGTCATTCCAGGTTCGTACTAAGGTAATAGTGTAAAAAACTACACAAAATGGAAAATATTTATTGTCATGAATGTGTTCATTATTTTTACTATAATAATAATGCTAACAATAATAAAAATAATATTACTTCATTTCAAACACCACAATACAACAGGCCTATGATACATTTAGCTCAGTCCTCAGGGGTTTTAAGGCGTCGCTAAAATAAATGTTATATGACTGAAATTTTCAGGACAAGTATATATTATTATTATTTTTTTTTTTGGTGTAGAATACGATAAAAAAAGTTTACAGCTGTAAGGTGCCTGCGACAGCTAAAAAAAAATCGAAAATATCGGCCAAAATTCGATTTTGGCCAATAACTCGAAGTATAAAAAAATATATCAAAAAACTAATAGCACTGGGCGATAGAGGGAGAAATTTCACATCAAAAACGCATATTTTTGTTTAACGCACGAGAATGGAACATGGCGACATAAGTACGGCGCAGTCTTGAACACGCTACACTAAATTTGTTGTAACTTTTGAACTAATTAATTAAATTGAGCTCAGCAAAACTTAAATGAAAGAAGAAACATGTGACAATTGGATTATTATATTTTCAAGTATAGAAATAAATGTATGTGGAAATAGTATATACATATATGAAGTTGAACGTAAAAAGAGATTTCCGAT
Source organism: Stenurella melanura (assembly GCA_963583905.1). NCBI lineage: Eukaryota > Metazoa > Arthropoda > Insecta > Coleoptera > Cerambycidae > Stenurella > Stenurella melanura. The sequence continues at coordinate 9,714,467 of OY757311.1, forward strand.
AAAATCGGTAAAAGCTCTTCCATTTCTACAATTTTTTAGACAAAAACCTGGAAGGTTCATATATTACTCTTGAAGTAATGTATAAAGAGATCCGATGAGTGAAAAAAATCTCAAAAATTTATTTTTGAAGATATACACATCCAAAATTTCGAAATTTTGAGAAAGTGATAATTGCGTTATTAGATTTCTGTACATGCGATTTCTAAAGCTTGAAATGTATACTTTAAGACGCTTCAAGGGAATTTACCTTGAAATTTAAATTAAACCTCTTTATTTTACGAAAATAGAAGAAACATTTTTCTTTGCTCCAAGATTCGTGAAACTAGGGGTAAAATGAACATTAATACCTACTTATTATAAAAATTATTTAGCATACACCTATTCATCAAATCTCTTTATACATTACTTCAAGAGTAATATATGAAACTCAACTCAACTTTTATCTCAAAAATTGTAGAAATGGTAAAGCTTAACAGATTTCATTGTAAATCTTTATGTTCGACTTCATACATATAATATTTCCACATACATTCATTTTTATATTTGAAAGTATAATAATCCAATTGTCACATATTTCTTCTTTCATTTAAGCTTTGTTGAGCTGAGTTTCATTAATTAGTTCAAAAGTTTCAACAACTTTAGTGTAGCGCGTTCGAGACCGCGCATGCTTCGCCATACTTATGTGTTCCATTGTCATACGTTAAACAAAAAAAATCTGGAGCCTACATTTTTGGTCGTACAAGAAAAATTCATATACGTTTTTGACGTGAAATTTCCCCCTTTTTCGCTCAGTGCTATTAGTTTTTTTATACATATTTTTTATATTTCGAGTTATTAGCCAAAAACCTAATTTCGGCCAATATTTTCGATTTTTTTAGGGGTCTATGGCACCTTACCGCTGTAAACTTTTTTTTATCGTATTCTACACAAAAAAAAAAACTTATCCTGAAAATTTTAGCCATACAACATTTAGTGACGCCTTAAAATCCCTGACTGGGCTAAATGTAACATAGGCATATTGTATTGTGGCTGTTTGAAATATAGTAATATTATTTTTATTATTGTTAATATTATTACTATTGTATTATTATTGTAAAAATAATAACACATAATTTTTGACAACAGATGTTCATAATAAATAATTTCCATTTTGCAGATTTTTTTTACAATATTACCTTAGTACGGACCTGGAATGACGCCCAAATTTCCGGATCTTTGGTTATATTTAACAGGATATACCCTTGTATAGCCAATGCTTTTGAAACAACAGTTTTATCAAGAAAGGCCACCATCAAAAATCAGTCATACCATATGAAACGGGGGCCACTTAACAGATACATTTGCAAAAATGGGCTACTATTGACCCCTACCCACCTTTTCTGTAATGTTTTGTAACAATTATAAGACTACCTATTAATTTGCAAGTCCTCCCCCCTTCATAGTTAGGATAAAAAATTACACTTTATCATTCTTTATTATTCTGTTGATTTCTTGACAACGTTCACTTTTTATGAACCCCCTCCCACACCATCGCATTTATAGTGCCTCCGCCCCTCTCCCCCAAAAAGCAAATGAATTTGTTGACCCCACATTTAAAAAATCTACACTAAACAACCTAGCAGTAAAATGAATAAAAAATAATTTCGTAAGTGGAAAACATGCTGCAGTTAACAAAAAACCATATTTACCTCAGGACTGAGTGCTGGAGCCTGCGGCAAAACCGCCATCGTGACCGGAATACCTTGCCCAGAAGTAAAAACATGCCGAACCACAACAGGAGGGCTCTGCTGTCTTTGGTGCTGATAAGGAATAGCTCTCGCCTTCTGTCCCACGCTTTTAATACCATTACCGCCTTGCACCATTTGATAATTTCCCGGCGCGGGTAGAGGCGGTGTGAAAGTCTTATTAGACCCTCTGGAAGAAGTCACCGAACTATACTGAGTCTGCCTGTTGCTTTCATTCTTTTTACTGTTATTCGCCTGGGCGGCCGCCAACAAAGACGGCGGTGGTTTGAGCTGACACCGCAGCTGGTCCCTGTTAGGACTGTTCTGAATCACGGCCTGACAGATCTGGTAGCTTCTCTCTAGGTTAACCGCCCCCGGAGGAGGTTTGTTGCTGCTCCGATTTCGGTTTCCCGACCCACCTTGGGAACTCTTTGGTTTGGATTTGCTGTGGGTGGAGACCGCCCTGATCGGCTGGCTGGTGCTCAACGCTAAGTAAGGCAACGAACTGGAACTTTGCACTATGCCGGGCCTGGGAATAGTGGCGCACTGAGAAACTTCGTTCACTATGGAATTCAGTAGGGGTGCGGTACTCACTGCCGACGGTAGACAAACTATTGTAGTAGGGGGTATCACTGTGGTGAGAGTTTTACTCACACAAGGCGTCACTGACGAACTGGAACCATTACTGCTTGTGTTCACGGTACTAGTTATCATACTGTCCGAACTAACAATTTCCGGAGTCAATGTCACTTCCAGCTCTAACTTCACTTGATTGCCAGTAAATTCCGTATAGCTAGCACTCTGTTTCTGACCTTCTTTACTGTTGTTGTCATTTTCAGCGCCACCCAGAGCTGCAGCTACCATATCGGAGTCCATTTTAACGTCGTAAGGCCAATCATTTAGTACCACAGGAAAAGTACCTTGTTCTAACCTCACTTCCAGCTCTTCCTGCATGGGTATTACTTGCACGTGTTCTATCGTTTCTAATTTATTAGTAGCAACATTAGCGACAGTTGTAACTGTAGGCTCCAGAGAGTGTAATGGTGGTACTTGCAGTAGTTTTTCTGTACTAGAGTCCACCATGCCCCAGCAGCATTCTTCGGTAGCTGTTAACATAAGTTTTGGTCATTTACAATTCATAACAAGGGCAAAAGTAGCAGTAAATAGTCATAAATTGTTTTGCTTTGTGAATGTTTTGGGTAATGTGATATTCCTGAGTTGTGATTGTTGCAGTAACACCTTGGGAGGTCTTAACTTGGCTAGATAGTAATTGGAGTATTTTTATAGGTATGTTTGCTTTGGAATATAGGTATTTTCATTCATCAGCTTAAGTTTTCATTTTTTTTGGTCTCAGTTTGGAATCTGATTGTCTAAAAGTTAAATTTTGATATAGGAATACATAAACACTTATAATATTTATTATTCAGTAAATCAAGTAACAGAAAAACATTTTCTTGCCATAAGCGGAAAATCAGAAAAGTTTAGTAAATAAGGACAATTTTTTTTCCAATATTGGAGAAAAAACCACAGTGATCGAAAGATGATTTTATTGGTTAATATGATTTTTCAACATTAAATGCTGACAAAAATTTAATACATATACTAAAGTAATATTTCTGCAATGCAGGTCATAATACATTGGTCTAAAAGAATTAAAAAAGTAACAACAGTTTTTCTTTAATTAATTGTTTTCCAAAAATACGATATTCTCAGGCCACATCGGAGTACTTATAATATCGTCTTGGTCAGTAACGCTGGCTAAGTTTAAAATCTTTTTGTCACCTACATCTGCCATATTATTATGTTCATTTCATCTTCAAGAAGAAACAAAAACCAAAAAAAGCCAGAAATGCCATTTGACCTATATGAATGTTGCTAGCTGCCCGTCATAAAAAATGCCTCGGCTGTGGGCAGCTCACAGACATGTCATGTGTTTTTCGGCCTTGCGTTATTTAGTTGTAGATTATACCACCAGTCGTTTTCAGAAGTGTATATCCTTTTTGAAACCGCCTCAGAATGAAGATCGCTTACCACTGCCAGTGTCTGTCAGCGTTTAGCATTCAGTCTCGCTAGAGCTGCTGAATGGATCACTGCAAGCGGCGTGACTCTTCACTATCACGAAGCTTTGGGGGAATGGCACATTTTAAGTATGCACGATTTTGAAATACTAAGGAACAATATGAAGTATATAATTTTCTTTTTTTTTTTTTTCATGAACCATAAATTGTAGGGAAAAAATGAGAATGTTACGAAATCACGAGTGAAATAGACTGCTGGGTCAGGCAAAGCAGAATATAAATCATAAAATAAAGACGTAATTAGTAATATAAAAAATGTTACAAGTCATGTAATATGCAAGAAAATCAACAAATTCTTATCTGTCAAAGTATATTTGTCGCTGTTCTTCCATACCTAAATCAATATGTAAATAATTTGTAACTCTTTGTTAAAAAAATCACGGAACAAAACAAGTTTCCTTAGTCATACTTAAAATGAACTAGAGCCACTATTTAACTTATATTTACAGAACAAGATGGCCAAGTGTAATATTCCGTGGAATAAACCAAACAATTCGCTCTTTAGGGAATTCTTGTAAAACTGCATATATATACAAAAGTCAATCCAACAACATAAAGAAAATAGGTAAACGCATACAAACTGACAGTGAAATAGATAGACAAATGGGAAAAAATCTCGGAAAAAATTATTGACACCAAACTGAAAAGCTTAGCATATATAAAGCAAAATTCATTATATCACAACTAGAGCACAATGGGCAAATTTTTCCAACTGATTCAGGAAATCCTGAGTATTTTGAAAATAAAAAAAGGCAATTCAAAAAAGCAATGGCATATATGATGCAAACCAATACGAAAAGGTAGACAAATTTCGTTGAAAATGATACGAAAATGAAAAACCACAAAAAGCCAAGAAAACTCCATGAGAAGACCACATGACTAAAAATTTTATAAAAGTACTAGAATATGATATTCATTTGTTTATAATAAAATGCTACGAGTACTACTATTGTCAGTGCTAGTCAAATAATTCAAACAATAACATTCTTTATCAACACATGGGAAATATAATTGCAAATTACCAAGAAAATGTTCGACGGTACATCCCCTTACAATAATAGAGCAAAGCACCTTATGACTAACATAACCTCAAATTTTATGTTTTTGTAAGTTATTCTCATTTTTAATATTTTTATCCGTTTTTCTATACTTGAACAAGTGTAACATTAATAAACTGTCTCATATAGAATGCATCTAAGTTTCTAATATAGTTAAATATCAAAAACAGACTGTTCATTATAGGTTGGATTTCCAATCTGTAAATATTGGTACATTTTTTAAAAACAATAATATTAAAAAATTCTGTGTCTAACAAAAGAGGCAGATAGCAAAAAAAGAAAAATTAAAGAATCCACGATAATATTATTGAATAAGGATAGATGCGTGTCCGTAGATGTCTGTACAACTTGGTTGCCAATGTTAAAAGAGGAACTTCACAAACTTAACATTGCATAAAAACTAAAAAAAACTGTTAACTATATCAACAGTTCTATGTAAATAGTAAGTATCTATGGATATTGAATATAACAAACATTCTTAGAGCTGTGTATTTATCATACACAGCAAAAAAGATTTTTCAATTTCAAGTTTTTATACTTATTTGTGTTTTTTATTAAAAAAAAAAGCAACCTCTAACTGATCCTTTGACGTAAAAATCACAGGTGTAGAGGTTATTTACCAGTAATAAGTATACTGGTTAATTGTGATATTTGGTAGATTCCCCGAGCACGGCTTAAGAAGAAAAAATACATGTGGCGGGAAGTCCCAAAGAATTGAAGAAAAAAAAATTAAGATAATGCCACAAATAACATTTAGACAATAGTTTATTAACGTTACACTGGCTCCAATCTGGAAATATGAATAAAAACATTAAAAATGAGAATAGCTTACAAAAACATTAAGAATGAGAGTAACTTACAAAAACATAAAATTTGAGGTTATGTTACTCATAGACCATTTTCGGTTGACATCACGCTGATGGAGTGGAGGGTACACAACTCATTGTTTCGTTTTCTAGAGATGGGTAAAAGCTGTTATTTTTTAATAACAAGCTTACACTGCTTCTGCTAGCAACTCATCTCTAATTGTTTTCATCTGCGTTCCTCTGTGATTTGATGCGGTTTGTGTGCCCTCCAGACTGTGTCAAAATCAGGTGACCGAAAATGGTCAATATGGTGTTTCTGCTCCATTTTTGTTTCCAATATATAAACAGCTAAAGTCCAGAACAACACAACACTGCAAATTTTTGCAGACATTAACAAGGCCTTCGATAATGTGTGGCATAAAAATACATTAGAAAACTATTTTTTAAACTGGTCAAAATATCACGCACTGGCAAATTTAAAGGAATGGAGACTAATTGATATTTTTTTCCACATAATTATACTCTTCGCAACTATGAAAACGAAGAGTGCCTATATTGCACTTGATCCTTATGTCTTTTTTCCCTTCTAGCAAATTTGAAGGTCTAGACAGCCATGAACTTCTTACTAGAATTTTTGTTTATTTTGCGCATTTTGCACAAGTTAGCCAATGTCAAACGATTCGATTTAAATAATCATGAAATTTGAAAGATAATCTTAAAATATCTTTATTTTATAAAATTAAAATTGTCATTTCACAACAGCAAACGTCAATTATAATGAAGTTGTACATTACACAATACTGTAGCAGCACTATATTACTAACATAACCTCAAATTTTTTTGCTTTTGTAAGTTTATCCTCATTTTTTATGTTTTTATTCGAATTTCTAGATTGGGCCCAGTGTAACATTTATAAACTCTCTCATATAGAATAAATAAAATTTTCTAATCTCGTTGAATATTAAAAACAGACGGTTAATTATAGGTTGGATCTCCAACCTGTAAATAACAGCACATTTCTTAAAATAAACAATATTAATAAATTCTCTGATAATATTTGAGAGGTTATTAATATTAAACTGGACCCAATCTAGAAATGAGGAATAAACTTACAGAAAAGTAAAATTTGAGGTTATGTTAGTCATATGCTGCTACAACTTTATTTTGGCTTCGTTCTGCCCAGGCGTAACAACTGATCATTCGGTAGCATGTGTTGGGCTACACAGTGTATATCATTTGTTTTACAATTCAATATTGAGAAATGAAACATGCACGTCTTTGTTGTCTATTTCACTAATCACATCTGTGAGAGGGGTGGTCTATATGCACCTCAAACCTCATCATAATTGGTGTACCTAGTCAAGATAGAAACTTGCATGTAATACTATAGCTAGAACGTTTTTTAAGGGCTGAATTTTCTAAATAATAAATCAAATCTTACCTCTCGATACATTCCCTCCAAACAATGTAGCTTGGATATCAGCCTCACTTCTCTCCTTCTCAATTTTCTCCGTAGTCGATATTGTGATCTGCCCAGATTCGAGCACATAATTCTCGGCATCTATAAACCTATCGTCCTCATCTGGAATGCTTCTGACATTTTCAAAATTGGTCGCAGCCAATTGTGCCATTACCAAATCACATTGTTCCACACTAGCCTCCAGTTTTTCAGCAGAATCCGCTATGCAGCTCTCGTTTTCACAACTCTCCGAACAACTCGTCTTGGTTTCTATAACGATGGGCTCTTGTTGTAGTATAAGAGTATTCGGTAAAATTTGAAAAGTTTCTTCTATATTTGGTTCTTCGGATGATTGTTCAGTAGTAGCATGATTTTCGCTGTTATTCTCATTATTGCTTTGATTTTCGCTTTGGCTGTGACTCTCCTGATCGAGCATTTCTTCACTTGCTATGTCGTAAATCACCTTATCGTCCAAGTTAGATTCACTATTTTCATTTTCATTTATCTGCAATGGATCTGTTTCTAGAATGGTAAGGTCTGGAATGTCTGGCGTAGTAGTCAACATTTCTTCTTGTTCTTCGTGTTCGGACTTTTCGTCAATAGTGGTAGTTGTTGAAGATGTTTCATCAGTCTGATTTGTGTCCTCTTTGTAATCCACATGCAATTGTAAGGAGTCCACCGTCTCTATAGTTTCATTACTAGAGATTTCTTCAATATTATGAGTCGTCATACTGCTAGAACTGCTGCTGTTCTCATCTAACATTTTTTCTTTCTCATAGTCGCAAGTAATTTCATCCTCAGTATGTTCCATGTTGTTTTCCGACATTTCCTCGCTTACCTTATCATCGTCGCTAGGTGCGTCCTCACTTGCTATCTCTGTATTGTCTTCGATATTTAAATCTTTCTGATCAAGATCTGTTATTTCTGAAGATGTTTCCAAGGGAACTTCCAAAGGTATTTCCTCGGTTACTTCCATTGGCATTGGTGAAGGAGTTTTTGGCAAGGGACTCGGCGTTTTCCGTTTAGGCGACTTTTGGTCAGAATCTAAACTTAACGAACGCCTTCGTTTTTCAGACTTTGTTGTACATATAATGATTGTCTCTTCATTAGTTTCTAGAATAGTATCACTAATATTAACTATACATTTATCTTGAAGTTCTACTGTATTATTATCACTAGGAACAGACACTTCTTTGTCCGTCTTTACGTTACTTTCAGACTTGTGTTGGACTTCATCCTTTTGTACTTGTTTAACTTGTTTAATAGGTAATAAATCTGGGATGGGTATTTTATTTTCTACAGGTATGGTCATTTCTGATACTTTCATACTAGTACATGATCGTGTCATAGCTCCGACTGTTCGTAACCTTTTCACAGGAGGTGGTGCTGGGGCTTTGCTTTGCTTGGTTAATGATGTCGTTGATGGTCTCAGCTTAATTGTTGTTTTAATGGGGGGTCGAGTATTAGTTGTTATATTACTATTTACAGAAGATGTGGATACCGACGCAGACCCAGAAGAATCTGCTGCAGATCGGTCACCCCATATGGGTTCAAAATGTTTTAATTTCCAAGGATCCAATTTACTTCTTTCCTTATCTGCCTCCAACTTTAATTTCTGTTGGTTTTCGGGGGTGAACTCCCCCTCTGCCAACCGATCTTGCCATTCGAGACAGGCTCTTGCAAAAAATTCATTATTCAGACCTGAATTATTAATTTCCAGAGTATTAGGATCTAGAGAATTACTTGCAATATGTCTATCAACACTGGGCAACAACTGTACTAACTTGTTTTGATAAAGGAGAGGCAGAGACGCGAAAGTAGCTTTATTTAACAGATGTCTCAGGTTAGTATTAACTAATATCGAGTCCGGCGTTTCTATATCAATACAACCCTCTTTAGTTTGTTCAAGTTGTGCGGCTGTTGACAATTTTTTATTAGTTCGCTTCCTAGGCTTCATAGTAAAACCTGGAATGGAAGCTAGCACTTCTCGCATCGTCGGTGTTCTACTGGTAGGCACTGTGGTTACAGTTACTTCTTCAACTGCTTGTGGAGGTAGCGGCTTAACTATTATTCTGGGAACAGAAGTAGAGTTGCCCGACGCAATTGTTGTATTTTTTCTTCTACGCTTAGCTTGTTGTCGAAGTGCATGTTTGATGTTTTTTTTATTGTTCGTGTTAATATTCTTTTCATGCTCCTTATTTGAACTATTGAGATTTATATTGCTTACATTTGTTGGATTGACAATGGGAATTTCCAAGTTTTCTTCTTCTCCATGACTTGAGTGAGATCCACTTTTTTCCAAATTACCATCTGGAGTAACGTCTATTTCCATTACGTAAATAACTAGAGAACATTAACCCTTTTCCGCGTTTTTTTTGTTAAAAATTTTACGCACACAACAAAGCTTCTGGTACTACTAATTACTAATTCACCCCATGATAAATTCTCTTTTAAATATTTTACACCTAAATAAAATCAATATGCGTTTTATAAAATAACGTGACATTTAGCGAAATTTATTGTTTATTTTCGATAAATATTAATTCACTAATTTATTTGACAATACAATGCTATCCGCCATTTCATAACTGGGCCTTATATAAACAGGGAAATGTTTTGTTAACAAAATTGGGCCGAAAACTACCAAAATGCTCAAGTTTGCAACCTGTCAGAATTATGTAGACTATTTCAAATGCTTTATTATTAGAATTAAAAAGTGAATTGTGACCATATTTTTTATTTCATCAGCAATGTGTAAGCTAATTGTTGCGCGAACTTCGTATTTGCAAAATTAAATCAGTTAAATCTCCAATGTGTAAATTTCGTATTTCAATTCGTCATTTAGTTCCTATACCAGATAAACCAATACCTGGAAGTACAATTGAAATTGACTGATGGGCCTTAGATCTGCAACTGTTTGCAACCCTTGCTATTATTCAGCCTGAAAACATTGATTTTATTTGACAGTTTTATCAGACAATTAAAAGAACTATTCATGCAAATGTTATTTTTATTAAAACTGTGTAGTTATTATTTTTAATTAAACGTGCCACCAGTTATATGCATGCTTCTTATTGTTGAATAATTATAAGGGCGAAGGAAATTGGTTAAAATTATGTGAAAGTTATTGTTAAAAAATTGCCGGCTGATTTGAAGGCGTAGACTGACCGAATTTAAGTGGGTGTGCGGTGTTTTCTTCCATAATCTTCCAATATATCGTTATCACTGTGGACATAAGGCCTGATAAGATGAGATACATTGTTTTCAGATAATTTAATAGGCTAATATTGAATCTAATTAGACTACCTGATTCAAAAAAAATGTGTACAATAACATTCACAAAAAATTCTACAAATGAGTTGAATATAAATAGTTGAAAAGTCTGGACATCTAAAAATGGGGAACAAGAACAGTTGCTGCTCATATTCCAGCCCTCAAACGAGTCACAGGGAGAGAGTCATTATCCCTATTGAGGAGACCCTCCATGAAGGTGAAATTAGCCAAACTAATTTACAACATATCAGTGAGCGAGAGGGCGATGACGGCGAGGCAGATCCATCCCAAGACCCCATGGCAAAGACAATATTTATCGAACGCTCCAAGACGGCTATTGAAAATGGAATGATTCGTAGAAAGAGTCAGCATCAAATAGCCGATCTGCGACCGTTAAAAAAAAGTAGTTCGTGTTCAACTATTTATTTAGATGATAGTACAGTGTCTCAACCAAATCTGAAAAACACAGTAAAATGCGTGGCTCTTGCAATTTATTACCATATTAAAAATCGTGATTCCCAGAGAGAGATTGATATCTTTGACGAAAAGTTACATCCCCTTACAAGAGATGGTGTTAGTGATGATTACGATAAATACAACCCTGAACATAAGCAAATTTATAAATTTGTGAGGACTTTATTTAATGCCGCACAGTTGACTGCAGAATGTGCCATTATTACCTTAGTGTATTTAGAACGACTTTTAACGTACGCCGAGTTAGATATACAACCATCAAATTGGAAACGAATAGTTTTAGGTTTGTATACTTATAAATTATATTAAGAAGTACCAATAATTATAGTCACATTTGAATATATACAAGTATGCCAGTTATTAAAACAAAAAATGTATGACGTGAAAAAATAATGAATCCGGTTCTGCACCCTTTTCTGTCGCCCGGAACATTGTTAAATTAACAAAAAAAACGTTTATTTTCAACAACTTTTTGAAAAAAATTCCGATATTTATGCAAACCTTGGAGAACATTTTAATTATTACACATATTCTGTCAAGTTTGCACCCTGCTACGATGACCGGAACATTGCAAATAGTTGTTTTTTTACTTTTTAATGAAATATTTCTTGGAAAGAAATTGCGAAAGTTATGCAAATTATTTTTTATGCAACAGAGTACTGTCACAAACCCGCTTGTAATTTTACATACATTTCTTTTTTATCTGGCACGGACACGAATTTGACGTTTTAAACATTAAGTGGAGGTCTAAATATAATCTAAATTTGCAACCTCGTAAATGTCCCGAAAGTTAATGAATTTACCTATTATTTAAATAATGAGACTCAAAAAAATTGGAAAATATGAGCAAATTTCATATAGCATTCTAATAATGTATATAAATTCTCCTGTGAGTTCACAACCTCAGTTTCATTAAAATTTCATTAGCATCGAAAAAAATCCAGAAAATGTTGCAAATTCATTATTGTTTTAATTACGTTGGTATAGTGATTAAGATCAAATTGCAATCCATTTATTAATATGGAATGTGATTTAAATAAAGTAAATCTCCCTCAGTCATAGCCCTCGCTTTGCTATTTGTCTTTTGCTTACATACAGGGTGTCTCGTAATAACGAGCAACAAATTTAACTACCAATTCCTTATCAAAAAGGAAGGTTGGTCCTTCATATGAAATATTTCAAAATAAGCCTTTCCTGTCCAGCTGCATCCCCTTAAAGGGGTGTGCAAAAAAAGCTGTTTGTAATTTCTATCTGAAAATAATGTAATCAGAAAAAGATAAAATTTGCCACATCTCGGTTAAAAATGAAGAGGCATCTTAACGAAATTATTTCAACCATCTAGCCTGTGTACAAAGAGTTGATATTAACTATATTTCTTATAATTTTGTAGATATCTGTTTGCCTACTTTTTTTTCAATTAAAGAAAACAACTAAACTTTATGTCTTCAAATCTTTTTTACCTCTTGAAGAAATATCGTGAAATCAACGTTTTTGAGAAAAAAAAATTGCATCTGACTAAGTGATCAATTAATATCGACGAGCATGACTGTATTAGTCAAAATATTAAGTAGGCTGATGTCAAATTATAATTTGACCGAGGTGTGTCAAATTTCAACTTTTTCCGGTTACATTGTTTTCACATAGAAATTAAAAACCGGTTTATTTACATACTTTTAAGCGGGTGTAGCTGGATCGGAAAGGCTTATTTTGAAAAATTTTAAATGAATAACTCACCTTCATTTTCAATAAGGACTTGGTAGTTAAATTGATGCACGTAATTACATTATATTTTGCAAAACACGATGAGCATTCCAGGTATTATCTAATTTTTAGTGAATTTATGATGAATAATAGCGAAAAAAATACTTTCCATGCTTATACCAATGGGCTTGTTCCATGATATTCTTTTTAAATGGTTTTTGTACTTTTTCATATAGTACTCGATATTCTCATTATACACTTAAAATTTCGTATTATTAGCTTTTTCCGTTCTTGAGATATAAGGAGTTGAAATTAGTAATAGTTGCAAAAACCGAGTGCTCATTTGTGACGTCACTATACGCAAGTGACGTAAGAAAAATGGCTTTCTGGGACCTTTCAAATTTAACCTGAAAAGTCGAAAAACATGGAATTTTTAAACGCTGGTAACTAAATAAATACGTCGAGTGGAAGTTCGTTCTATGTGTCTACGGAAAGGAGAAGGTCGGCGATGAATTCTAATCGTAAATTGCAGGGTCGAAATCGAAAATTCGTTCCGGCAGGAGCGAGAGAAAATTGTAATTTCACCAAATTGTACTCCCCCTACTGTCAAGTAGTAAGCAAAACAAACAATACTTCGAAAACACTTGTAATTATAACCAATAAGGAGCATCGAGTCTATTGAGATTGCCGTGTCTATGCGTATAGTGACGTAGCGCCTGGCCACGCCCCATTTTCACGAGATCGAAATTTGTAGTAGTTTTTAAGATACTAAACGTACGAATAAGATTCTGATTTTTTGCAGATCCATTAATTTACACTTGCACTTTTGATTTATGAAATAAAAAAAAAATGCCGAACAAGCCCATTAAAATGTCAATTCAAGTTGCAAGTAAGATGCTTTTGAAATATTAATTCTTCAGTTAATTATTAAACAAGTGATTCTGAAGTATTTACTTTACATCACTTGTGCTAAGAAAAACTATTGGTTTCGGGTGAAATTTCAGTATTGCTAAAACTGCTATTTCTCGACGTTTTGAATTCCTAGAACCCAACAATCATGTTTACATGTTAACTCATCATTTTTAAAGACGATGTCAGTTTGTTGGTCTGGCTGTCTGTCTGTCCGTAAAAAATGAGTGGCACATGGGCGCAGTTTATGAAGAAGCGATTAGACGAGTATGTATAGGTTTATTTCGAACAAAGCGATGAAAAATTTCGCAAGTTAAGCTCGCTGTCACTTCCGGTTGAGCGGAAAATAATTGAGAAATGTTCTAGAAAAACGTTTAAAATTCATAAATATGAGAGATATGAAAAGTTGAACGGTTGTTTTCCGTAAGAAAATCAATTCTCTACAAAAAAGATCTAATATTTGTCGTATCTTCTTCGGCTTCCTAGATACAGCGAAAATGAACAATAATTGATAATATGTTTTTCTCAAACCCGAAAATTATTCGAACTTTATGAGATACGGCATTACAACACAGAACTTTTAGGTAGAAAATTGAATTTGCTTCAAAACAAGATCCTTAACATTTTATCGTACCTCCAAGATATAGCGAACATAACGAAAAATTGAGAACATTTTCTATTTTAAAACCCGTAGATCTGTGAAACAAGACACGAGATTAGAATTCTACAAATAAGGTCGCTTGATATTTTTTCCAATCTCGTCCAATTTTCTAGATATACCGAAAGAAACATGAAAACCGATACTTTTCTTTTGAAAAACAATTAATGAGAACAATGCCTAACTTATTTATTTTTTTAATAGAATTAGTAAAAAACAAATATCTCAGTCACTTGTTAAGTATTAACAGTTAGAAGTGTTAATATGTCAAAAGCATCTCACTTGCAACTCGAATTGACACTTCAGTTGGGATCGAGGGGGAAACCGCGAGGGTAATTTTGGTGTACAGACCCGGGGCATTAGGTGGACATTAGGGGACATTAGGGGGCATTACGGGGACATTAGGGGGCATTACGAGGACATTAGTAGACATTAGCTAGCATTAGCGGGGAATTAGTGAACATTAGATGGAAATTAGAGGGCATTATTCAGACATTACTGGGACATTAGTTGAGAAGTTGAGGAACTTATTATGAGAGTATTATGCACGAACGTTACATACGCATGCGCGCAGATGAGTATACGTCATGTCAGTGGACGCTTCGCTTCCATTAGTCCACTATGTATATAGTACTTACAGGTAACAACATGTTGTTTTAGGAAACATTTAAATCGAAATTTAAACCCTCAAAAAAACCCAAGGGCTCCATCCGAACGTAGTTTAATCACGTCGTATATGACGCACCTAAAAATTACGTCAGAAGCTCCTACCCGTCCTTCTAAAATTAAGGTTATTGATGTAACGGTTTCATTCCTCCTATCGAGTCTATACAAAATCCGAATGAATATGAACTGGTCACTCGACAGGGAATTTCTTTCCGACAAAGTATTACTTCAGGACAGAGCAAAAAAACCCTCTGCAGCAGGAACTCGGGAAACGCCACAAGAAATAATTCATCTACAGGACAATACGGAAAACATGGATTGTCACGAAATCTCGGATGAAACCATCCTACTTACAACCGAAGAACATGTTGAAAAATTCACTAACTCGGTCATTAATAAGGAAACAGTAGATGCCATGTACTTCAAGAGCTGAGAAATTTGAAGAAACCTTTGAACTAGGAGACCAGTTATCTAAGTGGACTTGACAAAAATGCCAAGGATCACAAAGAACAAGACGAGCACGTGAACGGCAATCTAAAAATAAATCATTAATTACTAGTTACTTTTTTACTGGTGAACTGTTGCAAAATTTGTCAAACACTAATCATGAAATTAAACAAAGACTTTGAAAGCTTTCAGTGAATACAAATCAGATTTACCCAAGGAATCGCCTAAAGGAAGTGGCGACAAAACTGAAGAACAAATAATACCACGATTTTTTAAATATTTATTAGATTTATCTTTAAAAAAGTCGAAATACAAAAATAACAATAAGGATAGTGAGGCTATAAAAAAAATTGCATCTTACCTTTTTTATACTGGAGGCAAATTACTGTACGAAACATTGTATGCAAATCTAAAAAATAGTTTGCCCTCAATCACAACAATTAACAGGTACCTTGAAGGTACACGTACTGGAATATAGGAAGGGGAAATCGATATAAAGCGGTTATCCGAAACAGAACCATTTTATTGCTCTCGGCGCAAAGGCAATCGAAAAGTATTTTGAAAATGAGACAAAAGCGACCTATGCCTATGTCATAATGGCACAGCCGTTGGCCATGGATGCATCTCCATACTGCTTGGGTTTATTTGGTACCGACAATACTTTTACTAGTAAAGATATCACGGAAAGGTGGAACTACATAAAAAATGAAGCTGAAAAATTTAATATTATTATTGCTGGATATTCTGCAGGCGGGGATACGCGTCTTCTGAAATTCTTGAGATTCAGTACGGATTTACCAATGCAACTTAAATCAGCAGAAAGGAAGGAAAAGACTTCTGAGAAGAAATCACTACCAGCACAGAAACCTCCATCATTTCCTCAGTGGGAATGGTTTCAGTGCAGCATTAACTAAACTGAAGGGTGTTACGTGCAGGGCTCAATTCATATTCTTACAAAGCTGCGTACCCGATTACTGAAACCAGGAATAATTCTTCCGATTGGCAAATTTACAGCTACAGTAGATCATCTTCACAAACTATTGTCAGAAGTTGGTAAGGACAAACATCTTTTAACACCTTCCAATCTAAAGCCAGAGGACAAAATGAACTCTCCATCTGCGCAGAAAATGTGCTCGGAAAAAATATTAGAGTACCTGAAGATGACTCCTGGAAATGAAGGCACAGTTTCATTTCTAAAATTGATGCAATTTATCTTATCTTCATTTTTAGAATGTAACGTCACATTAGAGACTAGTTTGTATAAGATCTAGTACGTGGTATTTTTTCTACGCGTGTGGCATTCATGGATAAAAAGTAACAAACCTTGGACCATCGGGGAAAATTTCCTCTCAAATAACTCATAACTTTGCATCGAACTTAATGCACATGCGTTAATTAAACTTATCCTGCAGCTTAAAGATGGTGATCTTATCCCATAAATGTTTAACATATTTCATTTCAGCAGACAGCCCTGTGAGGCATTATTTCGGGCCGCTCGTTCAATGACGTCGACTCACTCCACCAGTATCAACTTTAGTATTAAGGCATTTCTTCACAAAATTACCAGAATAAGAACTGTCACCGATATAATCAGTGACCTGCAGGGCGTATTTTCATTTCCACGGGAGGAAAACCGACTAAAAGAAAAACCAAAATAGAGAAACCACCCACTATTAAAAAAATAACCGAGTTAGACATAAAAAAAAAGTAGTTGAGAAAGCTCAAACTGATGCCACAGCTGATTTGAAAAAACTAAGTATTATTGGCAAAAAAATGACAATAACTTTGTGGATATTCCTCTAAAAGAATCAGAGAAATCCAAGTCAGACCAACAATTTGAAGCTAGAGATGAAGGCAACGAACACAGTGAAGTGACAATCGACGAGAATCAGCCTTGGGGTCAACAAGATACGAATACAAACGAGAATGTTATTGACAGCGTCGCGGAAATAATTTTTGATATGGGTACGCGTCAAACTGAAAAACCGAGTGAACTTCACTTGAAGGATTATTCTGCAAAAATTCACAACAACACTTTATCAGAAAAATACCAGTTTCTAAAAATTAATCTCGGGGATAAGATCATTGTAATAAAAAAATCATCTTATTGTTGGCTACTAGACAAGTCTAATGGCAGAGTTAGCACGGACAGGTTGCGCAGATTCATGACTACCGGCAAAAACACGAAGACTAAAGATTCGCTGACTGGTACTAAAACATCAAGACAAGTAGCAAAGAGAGAAAATAAACAGAAAAGAAATAGGTCAAGTAGTTCTGGTGAAGAAGAGATTCTTGAAGAGGCTACTACAGACGAGACTACAGAGGAGTCTGAATCTGAATCATTTTCTGTTTCGTCAGACGTTTCTATGACCAATTCAGTAGATGAAGCTCAAAATGAATTCCTGAGTGAAGTCCTTACTGAACTCGTTAGCGAAATAAATCTAGAAAACTACTATGCCATATATTACGATACAAATTGGTACTTAGGTCGTGTAATAGAAAGGTGTGATGAAAACTTATACAGAGCAAAATTCTTAAAATCAGAACTTGACAATTATTTGGCCAAAGAACGAGGGCGTACAGCGCACAGGAAAAAATTATATTTTTTGGCCCTGTCAAGTTGATCGGCACTGAACCATTAGAACTGAAACGAAATGACCTGCTTAACATCAGGCAAAAATATAAAACTTTTAAGCGAAAATAAGCACATCCAAGATTATTTTTGTACCTTGATTTTAGTTTATTATAACAATATAAGAGAAAATGTTTTGTTTCATGAATACTGTTTTTTGTGCTCGTTTTGACATTTGTTAATTTTTTTAATACTTATATTCATATAATTAATTTTAAGGTTTTTGTTATTGTTTTATTAAATAACTAAAATTATTTTATTAAAACTCCAATATTTCCTATTCGTTAACATCAAGATAAAAATGAATAAACTTTTATAAAACAGTAAAGTATATTTTTTAAGTAGTCCTATAATTATTAATTTTAATCATTTTAATTATAATACACCGGTACAAAATTAAGGGAATAATGGGTTAAAGACGAAGAAATTATTACTGAAAATTTTGGGGGCATTAGTGGGAATTTTGGGGGCATTAGTGGCATTTTGGGGTCATTAGTGGAATTTTTGGGGCATTAGTGGAAATTTTAGGGGCATTACTGACAATTTAGGGACATTAGTGGTAATTTTGGGAGCATTAATGGGAAATTTACGGGACATTAGTGGGCATTACCAGGCAAATGAGGAATTAGTGTACACACATTTGGATGGCGGTTTACCCCTCGGTTGGGATAAGTGCGGAAATTTTTTTTTAACCATTATACATCCAATAATCCTTAATAGCTGACAAGTACATAGCTCTGCAGATAGAAGCCCACCCCGGGGAGGGAAGCGTTAATTTTTAATCAAAATAAAATCTTTGAGTACAGCTCTGAAATTTTGTGCAGTTATAGTTTTTAACAGTAGAAATTGCGTAAAATTATTGCTAAAAGTCTAGGTCGGAGATAAAACGTAAACGTTGCCAGAAGTCGGTAAAATTATAAGAAAATTGTTCAAATTATTAAAATTTGACGTTGATCAAGGTGCAGTTCTAGCGACTATGTTTTTATATTTAAAATCTCCCTATTCTTCCGGGTTTTCCGGTTATTAACGCACCAGTGACATTAATGGAAAAAAAAAATCCAATTTGAGAAATGTCAAAAAATGCTATTTTTCGTTCTTTCGATATCGAAATTAGGAAGCCTTCCTGTATTTATTTAGTTATTAAACATTTAAAAATTTCATGTTTTTCTTTTTCCGACGAAACTAATTGAAATTTCAAGTCCACCCCGACTGTAGCACATCACGTTAAGCGACGACATTCACAGCGGATTTTTCGGTTTAAATCCTGTACGGGTATGCTTTTTTTAATTTGTTTTGAACTTTTTGGCTGATACCTCTTATCCTAAAATTACATCGCATTTGTTTATTTATTTCTACAGTTAAAAGCTATAACTACACAAAATTTCAGAACTGCACTTAAAGATATTATTTCAATTAAAAATTAATGCGTTTGACCAGCCACTCACGCTTCCCCTCCCCGGGATGGACTTCTGGCTGCAGAGCTATGTACTTTTCAGCTAGTAAGGAGGGTTTTTACATAAAGATTTTTGCCATTTCAAGCATTCTTTTTATTTTTAGCTATCCTTTAAACTTATTGCCTAGGTATATATAAAGTGTACACATAAAACACATAACAAGATTACGGACTATTTTATTCACGTAGATACATAAAAGCAAATACTATGCTAGCCAATGGAATGAATGACTGGGGCCTTGCTTTATCTTAATCGATAAGCTGCTATCAAACACTTATTTTCATTTATGATTCTTATAGTTGAAGTTTTTTCCACATAGAAATAAAATCGATACTTAACGCATATTAGTTAGGGAGAGGCTGAGCGGAACAAAAATAATCCTTTATGAACGCGTAAAAAAATAAAAGGAAAA
Source organism: Stenurella melanura (assembly GCA_963583905.1). Lineage (NCBI taxonomy): Eukaryota > Metazoa > Arthropoda > Insecta > Coleoptera > Cerambycidae > Stenurella > Stenurella melanura. Next base: position 9,734,218 of record OY757311.1, read on the forward strand.
ACCTACTCAAAGTAAATGGGTACTTTTTAGAGTTATTTTTATATGTAAAAATATTTGTTAGGATGTTTTAGGGGGCATGGTATGGTGAAGAAAGGCAGGATAGTGGGTTCTTTGTATTTTCGTGTGTTGAGTCATACGAGTGTATGTTATTGTCACCCTCTTTCAAGGAGATTTTGTTTATTTAAATCATGTTCCGCATTAAAAAATGGATTGCAATTTGATGTTAAGCTATATACCCACGTAATTAAAACAGTAATGAATTTGCAATCTTTCTGGAATTTTTTTGATGCTGATGAAATTTTAATAAAATTGCGAAATATCTCAGAAGGAAAGCGAAGATAGATAAATTATATTCCGGATATTTTGCGAGGTTGTGAATTCACAGGAGTATTTATATCCATTATTAGAATGCTATATGAAATTTGCACCTATTTTCCAATTTTCTTGAGTCAAGCATAGCTTCATTATTTAAATAATAGGTAATTTCTTTAACTACCGGGACCTTTACGAGGTTGCAAATTCAGATTATATCATTTATGGGTGTTACAAACATTTGCAACTCGGTTTTAAGACTTTCGCAATTATTTAGACCCCCACTCATTGTTTAAAACGTCAAAATCGTGTTCATGCCAGATAAAAAAATTCTGAAAAAAATCTTCCGGGGTAAAGAAAGTTATGCAAAATTACAAGCGGGGTTGTGACCCTACTCTGTTGCATAAACAATAATTTGCATAACTTTTGCAATATTTTTCCACAAAATATTTCATTATAAAGTTAAAAAACGACTATTTGCAATGTTCCGCTCATCGTATCAGGGTACAAACTTGATAGAATATATGTAATAATTATTAAAATGTTCACTAAAATTTGCATAAATATCGTTTTTTTTGTCAAAAAGTTATTTGCAAATTTACGTTTTTTGTTAATTTAACAATGTTCCTGGGGGCGGAAAAGGATTCATTAATTTCTTCACATCCTCTAATATTTTCTCAAAGATTAAAAAACTTTTCATGATGGAAGTCCTACAAGGCTGGCCTACAAGGTATTTTTTTAAAGCCTCGTTTGCATATTAATATTTAAATTGTTACATAATATGGTATTTTTCTGAGTGTTTTAATACTTTAAGCTGACTAAACAGTAATAAATTCTGTTTATTATCGGATGAATTCTAAAAAATTTGATTAAAAAATAAACTGAGTATCGTCTAAGCGTTTTAGGATTTTTAACATTTATGTAGACAGGTATTTGTTTACACAAAGTATAACACAGGTTCCAAGTTTATTATTTACCAAGTACAAGATTCGTTATAAGATACCTAAAGATATTTTTTTCATAGGATAGTATAACAATATAGACAAACAAACAGTGTTCCTAGATAATGATGTGAATGATTGTTAACATTTTTCCAACAATTTTCTCTAAGATTTTTTCAAATTACTGAAACAATTAAAATTGACAATAATATATGCCAGATCCAATAAGTAGACAATGTATTTGATAATTCCATGAAACCTGCCTAATGTAAAATATATTTGAATTAAGGGATTATAGTGTTTCACCAGTAATCCAATTATTAATTTGTCTAGGATTTAATGTTACAAATATCCAGTTTTAATATTTTTTTATTCATGTACACTGTTTACGAACAGGACAAATCTAATCACATGTAAAAAATATAAAAAGGAAATATGAAAAATACATATTTACATCACAGGAGAGATATTATAACATTAATACCACGTAAAAATGTGTCTGAACCATTTCAATACAGAATTTACCTATTTTTAACTTTGATAACCATCATTTTTTTCGTAGGACCGTTCAGAACTGAGATATTGGAAAAAAAATTATTTTTGCGATATTGACCCAAAATTGAGAGTGTTCTGGAGGGCCGGCGAGGGGGAAAAATTAGTGTGTCTAAAAGAGGCCTATAGTGAACTGGCTGCAACACTAAAATCTTTTTGCCGATTTAAAACAATGTTAAACTACCTGACCCCTGGCCAAGTAGCCGTTTTTCTAAAATTTAAATTTCAAAATATTTTTGAAACCTACACATTAAAATATATAAGATAAAGTACATCTTCACTTACTCACAGTCGAAGTGGATTGGTTTTCATGACGCCAGTCATATGCTTATTAAATCTTAGCTCACACTTTGTGTATGCATATAATAGATGAATGTATCGGAGAAATCCTAACATCAGACTGTGAGTACATAAGGGGAGTTCCTCAGGGTAGTATCATGAGACCTCTACTTATTTTTAATATAAATAACCTCCACACCACCAAAAAATCTCAATCGTAAAGCTATGATAACACTCAAAGAAATGAATAGATAAAGTCTCGAATAGTTTATAATCAATACAGTGAATATGTAGTGAAGTCTTACTACGATCAAAATTATTTAAAGCTAAATGTAGACAAAACAAAAACGATAAAGTTACTTCAGAAGAGACCAAAAATGTCCATGTATACAACGGAGAAATTACCTCGTCTTTCTACACGATTTTTTTAGATCTAATAATGGATTGTTGAATTAATTTTAAAGAACACGAATCATTTAGCACCAACAGTAATCACTATTACTATACTCTGAAAAGGCTGTTAACAGATGGAAGCATGTGTTTGCTTATTAAGCATATGAAAACTCAAGAATACGATATGACATTATCTTTTGAGACATCCGATGCTCTTCGTCGTTTCATCCTTCAAAAAAGATCCATAACAAGTATGTACAATCTGACAACATGAACAAACATCTTTGTTGAAAAAAATCTACTTACCCTTCCGTATTGTATACATTTGATAGTGCAAACATCAAAAACACCAAAACACTTGAATACTTACCTATATTTATACTAAAATAAGGTTATGGTTAAATAAATTCAACCAGTCCTGTTATCCCTACCTAAACTCGGAGAGGGTTCAATGAATCTTACGTAATAAGCAATAACGCGGACAATCTGGGATAGGCCTGTCGTCGATATTTTTACATTTGTCAATTTTGATGCTTTCGAAAGCATCCAGCTGTCTGTTATTTGTTAAATTTCTAATTAACCTTTAATTATTGATATCTATTCTGTGATTATTATTGTTATTGAAGACATGTTGTGCAGCACTAGACTTTTCAGTACTGCCATGTTTGATATGAGCCAAATGTTCCTTGAATCTTGTTTTAATAGGACGTTTTGTTTGTCCAACATTCTTCAAATTACAGTCTTTACAACTAAATTATATACCTTGGGTGGCCGGAGAGTTGTTGCAATTTATTTCGCCATCGATAAACAACTGTCTTATCTAAGTTTTTGAAAATCCGGGCAGTAATGTTTTGTAGTTGGCAGGTATGATATTTCCTAGCCTATTTTGTTGTCGGTGTTATTGGCATTGGTTAACGAAAATATTTTCTTTTGAAGGTTATGCATTTTATGATTGCAAAAAATATTAAAAAGTTATATCAGTTATTGTTGTGATTGTGATGAAATGTATTAACCAGAAACTAAATTTCTGGATGACAAAATATTTAAGTATACTTAATTGTAGAAGATCAACAAAAAATTCGAGGAATCTAAACATTAGTACTATAGGTAATTGCGAGGGTAATTGTATCAGATAGTGACAATGATATTTTTCAATTACCCACGGAATTTCTAGACACCTTTTCTATGAGGTGCTTCTAGTCATATTGGTTAAAATATTCTTTATTATTATCAAGATGATTATCATATTCATATACTGGCATGTTAAAAGAGGTCTTTCTGTAGGTTAATACAAAAATTTATGTGTGCCATTTGCCACTAGAAATCCATTAATAAAGCAACTCGTTTTTTTCAATTTCAAAACATGACCTGCTTAATAGAGAATTCCTCATATTATACAACTATTTATTAAACAAATAAACTTTACAATCTAATGAAATTCCACTGTATTAAGTTCATTTTGTTTGCATGCCTCTGGTAAATATTTGTTGAGAATCTTTAAAGTGAACTCCTATTTAACTTTTGTAGTGAGGCGAGAAACTGAAAATAAAATTGCGATCTTTGGAAAGCTCACATAAATATAAGTAGATCACTAATTAAACAAAATTTAATTACATATATATCATTGTTAAACAGAATGTTTCATCTTGGCAGTTTATTTAGAATAGCGGACTATTTTTACTATTCCCTGGAATTTCGTTTATTTTATGGTGCTTAGAGATAAATGAATTATTTCCAGATAAATAATTAAATCATTTAAATTGAGACTTGCTGAAATATTTAAAAAATTTTGCACTTAACTTACTTTTCAGTAAAAAGTTAAAAACAGGAGGATTTGGTTGTAGAAATAGACAGCAAAATTCCATCATTTTTCAAGCAGAGAATCCTACCAGAAATAATTGTATACCTTGTACACACATCGGCAAAAAAGGAATGGAGATTAATGAGCATTTTCTCCTCATAATTTTTTTTGTCCTAACAAATTGGAACGAAATTTCTTAACAGAAAAAGTTAAATGATACTTGTGTGTCTTGTTTTAAACATTTAATGATCTACGTAATGATTCTATCTGGGAATTTGTTAAGGCCCCGCCGTAAATCCGGCTCTGAGAACACTCATTCTATGCATACCCTATATAGAATGAAGCGTGTGCCTTGTTCGGCAACTTCGTACCACGTTTTCTCTAGGCGGTTTGTTGTACATAGAAATCTGTCGGAAATTTGATTATCTTTCATGTTTATAATAACCTTAATTGACCTCCGAACCATAGGAAGTGAGATATTCACAAAAGAAACTGAATCTTTTGACCTTTAATATTTTTTAAAACCGGCGCAATCTCACTCTCAATTTTTAATACATCATTTAAAACGACAAAATGAAGCGATTAAAACGAGAAAAGAAGGTTGGAATTTTGTTTGAGCAATAAACCCCAATTTCCCTGAATAATGACAAAGAATTATTATTTTAAATTTTGTAAAAGTAAACATGTTAAATTTTACAGGTGCAATCTTATTAGCTTCCAAGGTTTGGGATGACCAGGCAGTTTGGAACGTCGACTACTGCCAAATACTGAAAGACATAACCGTAGAAGATATGAACGAACTGGAGCGGCAATTTCTCGAACTGTTGCAGTTTAACATTAACGTACCGTCAAGTGTCTATGCGAAGTACTATTTCGACTTGCGTACTTTAGCGGAGGCTAATGATCTAACCTTCCCCAGTGAACCTCTGAGCATAGAGCGAGCTCAAAAGCTAGAGGCAATGTCGAGAGTAATGGCTGATAAATATACCCAAGAGGCAATAAAGAATGGCTTGAAGAAATGGTCAAGTTTAGATAATATTACCAATGGTGGGACGACAGCTAGAAGAAGTGTGGCTATCTTGTCGTGATTAAAAACTACTTTTAAATGTAAGATCAACCAAAGTATTCCTAGTGGACGTTTTTAATGAAGATCTACTTTTTTTATAATATTATGTGTATATTATTTACAGTGCTTTGAATTATCCAGATGTATTTTTATATTTTACAAAAAAAGTAAGCTTATTTATACTATTCCATTGTATGAAATTTTAATTACTGTATGTGAGATCTAATAGTCGTTTATTTATAGTACGCATTGAATTATGTGAAACATATTTTATTTTTAAATTATACCCAAAAATACAAGTTCATGTCAAATTTGTTTTACGTAAGTTTGTGTTGAGGGCATCCAAATTTATTAATTTATTATTTACTACTTTACAAGTTGAAAGCACTGCTGTGTGTCTTCAATCTATGTTTTGATAAATAAATTGCCAATATGCACTTGCAGAATTACAGTATAATCAGTTTACAAAAGGCTAAATTTTCGCTGTTTTTCCGCACTTTTCACCACAATATCTCAATCATTAGTTTCCAATATCGACCAAAGTGTGTAGCTAGATAAGCATGAGCAGATTGTCTCTGATAGGAAGCCCTATTCATAACTACACCATGTGGATAAGGCAAAGAATAAACGATATGTGTAAGTTGTATGGCCATGTTTCAGTTGTTCTGGAGATATTTCTATAAAATTTCTAAAAGACACTTTTTATAAAATTTGTTTCTCGTAAACTACTTAATTTAGCAAAATGGAACAGAAATTATATGATAGCGAGGATTCTAGAAAGCATAGTACATATTTTTGTTATACGCATCCTTGATAAATTCATAAGCGCTGTAACGCTACCTTTCCTTCAGTCAACGGCTGAATAAAAAGGCGAGCATTACAAAATTCGCGCCCCACTTTGGGCGCCAATTTTGTAACTCACCTTTTTGCTCAGCCGTCAACTGAAGGAAAGTTAGCATTACAGCTCAAAAAATATGTAATCTTATTTTTGTAGTATTCCTATTGAGTGAACACTTTCCAAAAATTACTGTAAACAGTCCTAGATGTTTTCTATGATCACCTAATAGTGGAGTTAAGTAAGACGTAAACATAGCAATACCTTGTAACTCTCAAGCAGTGAATGCCTATATTGGCAGTTATTTGGGGGTGGTTTCCCAGCTGTTCTAGAGGGTGGGAAAAAATTAAAAACTAACTGATAAATCTAATAGAGATTTCAATTGTAAGAAAAAAGATAGTAGAGATTTCTTCTTGAAAATGGATATATTCGAAGTTATAACGATTTGATAACTGAGATTTTACCGTTGAAAAATGGCATTTCGAGACTGTCTTTCATGAACAAGTCAACATGTTACATATAATGAGAAAGTCTCCCATTTTGAAACTTTTGAAACATTTCCAAAACAACTCATTTACAAAGACCATTTACGAGTTATTAATAGGGCTTCCTATCGAAGACAACTGGCCCATGCTTATCTAGATATACCGCTTATACCCTTTGGATCGGTATCAATAACCAAAATAGCCTAATCGACATGTTTTTATACCCTCGTGTGCAAAATTTCACAGTATTCTGGTTAAAGATTTTTAAAAAGTACACCCTGTAACTTAATTTTTCTAATTGGCCAATTATATGGACTTCAGATTTTGCAATACATGATTTTTTTGTAGGATTACAAAAATCTTAAGCCAACACTGGATAATTTAGTGATTATAATAGATGTAGCAAGTAATAATGTGATAATACCAAAAAGGATGGTAGTTATTCCTACTTTTACTTAATTCTAGTAGAACTGAGTAGTCCCCAATGCATGTGCTAAATAAAAATTATCGTACTAAATTAATAACAATCTAAAGAACAACGTTAAAAAACTGGCATGTATTGCCTACTTTGGCAAAAGTGCAAGTGCAAAAACAGTGGTTTTCGACTAATTTTTGGTCGCTGAACACGATTATGGTATTAAAATTTGTCGACATAATGGGAACATGTCAAATTGGCAGTTTTTAACTGTCAATGACTATCTGGTAATCCAATATTGCCTAATATTAGCACGTGGTACATAATATTGTTTCTTCCATTTATGTAAATGTCAAATGCCAATACTGAGTTTAAACTGCTCATACGGGACATTTGACATCTGTCAACTGTCAATAGTATTGCAAGGATAACATCTCCTAACTTGCAGTTATTATTATTTCAATAATGGTAATATAAATTATTAAAGTATAAATGACAGAATTTGGCAGCTGTTAACTGTCAAAATGATATAATTGATTCATAGTATCAGTAGGTCCTATGCTTCGGTCAACTAAAGGCCCTGTATATACCCGTTTACTGTTTCACTTGTGGCATTGATGCTATGACAGCTGTCATAATAATCCTATTTGCAGGAGAAAATAAATTTTATACAGCAGATTTAGTACCGTCTATTGACCCTTGTCTTAGATAAAAGATTAGTTATGTACCTATTAATGTCTATGGCCACTGGCATCGTATCGCAACTGCCAAACTGTCAAAATAATCTTACTGACTTATGAACAATATTATTTACTATGCGCTAATATTAGGCCATATTCGATCACCGGATAGCTTCGTTGGCAGTTTAAAATTGCCAATTTGACCATGTTCCCATCATTTTCGATAAATTTTAATGACAGAATCATGTTCTGCAACCAAAAATTAATAGAAAAACAGTGTCAGAATTGGCAATAAAATACCGGCTTTTTAACATTGTTCTTTGATCGACTGGATGACTAGTAAATGAGATATTGGGGTTTCAACATGAAAAGTGCATGAGATACGCTGTATAGAAAATTATACCATTTTTTTCAATAATGATATGTAGATACCGGCATTAAGAAAACCATGAGTTAATTATTTGGCATAGATATTTTTTCTTTTGTCTTATTGAGATTTTTAGTTGTTATATAGAAGAGGATTTTTGAGTCTACCATTCCAAATGTTTGATATGTCTGAAAGAATGCTGTGTAGGAAAGTGAGCGTTGCACCACCCAGCTTTTAAATACACGTCCAATATTTTTTGATAATTATGAGGGGGGGACAATCCTATAGGCCTATTTTCAATTTTTATACTATACTGAGCTTTGTCTAGAAAAAATTTAAAAAAATAAAATGTAAATTCTTAATATTTGTTTTATTTCGTCCCATATATAGCTTTCAATATTTTTACTTGTTTATGCTGTATTCTTGGCATTGGGGTATTACTTGTAACAGGATGGAAGTACCTGTTAGGTAATGTAACTGACAAAAAACAATTCAAGAAAGTTTACTAACAGTATATCTTGGCACATCTTTAACAAAGGAACTATATTTTAAAAAATTTGCTTCGATAATCGGACCATTTCTGACAAAAAATCCTTTTATTTGTGGTGCTTATGCAATTTGTTAAGTTTCAATTTGATGTCTAGCTCAAAAGCCGGCCCTGTAGATGAGTCTCGTTGCCATCTCGTAAAAGATATGTGAAACTGTCTGCCATTGAAATCTATCAAACTAGAACGCTTGCGTGAATAGAGAGATTCGCACAGAAAGAGATACATATTGCTAACAATATCTGTCTTTGTCTATTTGTAAATTAAATTGTAAAAAGAACGAACATAGTCGTCAAACTATTTAAGACATCTTTGTAGACAGTATTAAACAGTGTGAAGATTTTAATTATTCATATACAAATAAAGTTGGATAGTCAGAAGAACATTTTAAAATTTCTATTTCATTAGAGCAGTATAGGTAAAGTCCGTAAATAACCTATTTCCTTCTAAGAACGTGACACAATTTCCAGCACTGGATAAGCATTCTAGTTTTTATTGAGTTCAATGTATATAAGACAGATAATAAAGGACAGAGACGGAGAAGACCAATTTAAAAAGGGATCTGTTAACTCAAGAGTTAAATTAGATAGAGAAACGACTCCATGCGCCAAACGAACAATCAGCTGAGCCGATCTTCGTCTATTTAAATAGAGACAACAATATCTGCTCTAATGCGCAATACGTTGTGATGAGCTGTGATTTGATTTCATTATTTTATTTATTTTCATTAGAATTCCTGATTCTTATGGCGTGTAGGGATGAATAATTTCTGAGTTTTTGTATCTAAAGCTACTGTCCTACCAAATACAAAAGAAAAATCCTTAAGAAAACGTTTGCGCCTAGAAAGGAGCAGACAGAATTTGGCTTATGATTATTTTTTTTATAGACCATCGTATATCATAATTCAAGGGATTTAAAGTTCCCGCTGAACCTTTAAGCATTTTGACAGATGTTTTTACTTCTCATCCGGTGTAGAAATTGATATATTTGTAAGAAATAACTTTATCATCATACACACGTTTGAATTTAAATTTAAATTAGCTTTTATTTGCCTGCTATAGTTAATTTTCAAATTAATATACCGGATTAATCAATACAACATTTATTTTCATTAATTGTCACAATAATGGCCGCCTCCTATTTGTAATTTTGACAGCGTGTCAAGACAACATAAGTTTTCTGGTTTTTACTAAAATAGTTCGGTTTAAAAGTTCATTAGTTTTATTTTAGCATAACTCAATTTTAACAAGGTATGCAATAAACTCAATTTTGGAAGGACATTAATGTGTAATCGTACTAAAAAATTATAGTTTTATTGCTTGATTAGTCAATTTTAAGTCTTTATTGATATTGAATTACTCATAATCAGGCATTCGATATTTCAAAATAAAGTAAATGTTATTTGGTAATTCGATATTAGTTACTACGATATAGTACGAAAGTACAAAAACACAAGAAAAGAATTTTCTTTGTTTAACAATAAATTGTTTATTTACAGTAAAGATGTCAGCTGGACCATACAATTATTCTTATATTTTTAAGTACATTATTATTGGGGACATGGGAGTAGGGAAATCATGTCTCCTTCATCAATTCACAGAGAAAAAATGTGAGTAAAGTTCATTTCAATAATTATAACTATATAAGTAGCCTACTTTGCTGCTAAATACTTGCAAATTACACATTATTTGATTTCAGTCATGGCTGACTGCCCCCATACAATAGGAGTAGAGTTTGGAACTCGCATTATAGAAGTCTCCGGGCAAAAAATTAAATTACAAATATGGGATACTGCAGGACAGGAAAGATTTAGGGCAGTAACCCGATCGTATTATCGTGGTGCTGCTGGAGCACTAATGGTTTACGATATCACGAGGCGATCAACATACAACCATCTTAGTAGTTGGTTGACAGATACTAGGAATTTGACTAACCCAAGTACTGTCATATTTCTTATTGGAAATAAGTGTGATCTCGAAGGGCAGAGGGACGTTACATACGAGGAAGCTAGTAAATTTGCAGAAGAGAATGGCCTAATGTTTGTGGAGGCTAGTGCAAAGACGTAAGTGCACTTGGTGTGTCTATATAATTATTTGAAAAACTAAGTACTTTATTATTACTTAATTTTTATTATAAGGATTATTATTTATTTGTCTGATTGAATTAGTTAGGACATGTACAGTTGCGGTCACAATGAGATTTCCAACCTGTACAGCCTGTTTTATAAATTCTTCCTTATTGAGGATGATTTTGTTCGGGGGTAATAAGGTCCATAGTTAAATACAGCGAGCTAGTGTCTTGAAATTAATGCTGCTACATGAATGTTTAGAATTCAGCTCTGACATCACAACTCTAATGTAATTCTTGTGTTCACCCAATCTTACATCAAAAGATTTGGATGACTCGGAAATGCATCAAGTGATGAATTTGGTGATTACTTATTTTGGCAGAGGGACAATTATTAGACAATGCGTGATTGAATAAAATAAATTGTGATTTCAGCGGATTGATTTGCAGTCTCCATTTGTTTGTCCATGCTAGAGTATTGTTCAGCAATATTTGAAGTTTGCCCCTTGCCTTTGTAATCGTTTGAGATTAAGGCTGTATCATTGGCATATTATAAAATGTACGATAGTTGTTGAGGTTTTTCATTAGTAAATATGTCGTAACAATACATGTTATATAATAGTGGAGATAGTGAGGAACCCTGCGGGACTTCCTGTTCAGTTGTAAATTCTTGAGACATGGTATTGTTAATTTTCACTGTTAAGTGTATTTAAATTTAACAGCATTTGAGCATTTTGAATTGCTTAATGTAGTCAGTATTGTAGATTCAGTTTTCTTTATGTTATACATTTTGTTAAATGAATTTACTTTAAAGAAAAAAAAAATATCGTGAATAAATTTAAAAAAAAAATTGTTTCATGTTATATATAGTAAAATATACTTGTTTATTGGTCGAAGGACACTGGAATAGCCTTTTGCTATGTAATTGACAATAAAGTAGTTTATTATGCAAATCAAAATCAAGTCGACCTTTGACTTATTTTCTTGATCGTTGACCCTACATTTTCCTTCAGTTAATATATATATTCTTATTTTTTATGGCAAAGAATAAAGTCGTGACAACTGCTTCCTAGAAATAAATAAATACTCATTAAATTTTAATAGAAATTAGCTTGAATTAGGAAAGAAACTTTTAGTAGCATTTTATATTCAATAATAATATTTGTATGTCTAAAACATACATTACATAATATGGTTTTAAGTAAGTAAGTAAATCGTTTATTTCTACAGAGTAATACAGTACAAAGACGTTTGGTCTGAGAAATTCGTCAAATTTGTACGGAAAATTAAACAGTGCACAAAATAAAATATTACACATATTACACAGAAAATGTAACATACCAAATTACAGATTAAAAACTATCACAATATTTTAGTTATTTAGAGTAAGAGAAAAGTATTCATCCAAAGAGTACGGTTCGATATCACAAAGAAATTTACGAGCATATTCTAGGAGCATTTTGTCACATTAAGAGTATATTTTATATTTAGTGGTAGATGATTATAGAACCTTAAGCAAGAGGTAGAACGTCCCTTTTTCATATAGTGTTCTTTTATGTATTGGAAAGGTAAAGTCTCCTCGAAACCTGGTGCTGTGTGGGTACTTAAACAAGACTCGAACTTACGAAGGGTATTAGGCTGTCAGGGCCGACAGGGGAAATGAGGGAGATTTTCGCTTTATTTTTTTGATATTTCCACCTCTTCACGAGTTATAAGAGCTAAGAAGTCCAGGACCAGACCTGTTTTCAAGAAATTTTTGTCCATCTTAAGAAGTGACGTCATACACTACATTTTTCTATATAACTTAAGAACGCCTTGATATGTTGTAAGTTTGAAATTTGTTTTGACTGATTCCTCATCGAGGAGTACCCCGTGGTATGGGTGACAACCCTGTAACTAAGGCCCTTCTAGTCGAGGAAGAGTGACCGCAAAATCCGCCTGTTTTTGCGTAGCAGATTGCGAGCTTGGGAAAAATCGTAAAAAGATTTAGCAGGTCTCAAACTAATCGTCATTAAAACGCAAAAGAGGCATTGTTCTTGGTTTTTTGAAAATGTTCAGTAATTACCCCTATTCAGGGGTTGGGCGAAAAACATTTCAAAGGCTAAGCATTTCCAAGAAATAGAATGATGGATTTCATGAAAATGTAATCCACTTGAATGAAAAATTTTCCAAAAGACGAGTATTGTAAATAAATTAATTTTAGGCCTTTGTTCTCATTTTAACTGAATCTTCATAGCCGTAGGGGGTTATGTGGATACTAGTTTACTCTGCATAGCCGTAGGGGACTGTGTGGAAACTAGTGTTACAATGAGAATTGTCCAATAAGAAAGACAAATTCATTTTAGGATTTTAATTGCTAGCATAACCAGAATTCAGGTTATCGAAAGAATTCAAAGATTGTAAATCAATAATTTTACAAATAGTTTTTCATTTAGTTCTCATAGATAGTTTTTTCTGCTGTTTGCAAAATCCTATAAAGAATATGTTTCATTACTATTGTATGGATTTCCAAAAAAATGAAAGTGCTTGCAAGAATCTGAAAAAATTCAAGGGTAGATAGGAAGGCGAGAGAAATCGAATGGCCCAAACCGCAAAGGTAAAAAGACCAATTTCGCTTCTTCAGCGACACGGAAAATGAGCGGCTAACTGCGCAGGCTGGCCAATATTTTTGAATAAACTAATAAATAAACAAACTAATGAATAAATATTAGATTTTAGAAAGGTCTTTCAGCCTCGGTGTCGTGGCTCTCAGGCTATAAACAAATATATAATAATAATAAAGTACTTTATTGGTAAAACCAAATGGCAATCGACCGAGGTCCTTCAGCCAGTTACATATTTTGGATATATTTTACATATAATTTTATAGGGAGTTACAATTGGACGCATTATCTTGATTTAAAAAAAAAAATCGAAACTCTGCAATTATTCTTCATTAAGTTCTTTAAGGAGTTCCAATATGTTTTTTTCGGGGTACTTGTGCTTTGGGCGTTGTTGTTCTGTGTCTTATAAAATGGTTGCAATGTTGTCAGAGTGTGTTCGTTTTGTGCAAATTTGGTAGAGATGCATGATACGTTGGGCTATGGGTTGGATATTTGTTGCTTCGTACAGAAGATTGTTTGGAGGGTTGTGTAGTACATTTCTTGTATGACGCATTTTGGTTATTGAGCATAAGGTGGATGTTCCTGCTACTTTAACGGTATTTTTGGCTGGTTTTCTGCAATTTATATATAATGGGTGTGCATATTCGAGAATTGGTCTGCATATGGATTTATATATGTGTGCCGCTGTTTTCTTGTTTATTCCTATAAATAAATAATTTAAAGTTTCTTATTAGAAACTTTTTAAATTTATTATTATAAATTATTTATTCATTACTTTATGAGTTTTATGTCATTCTTTCTATTTCTTACCGCAAAAGTATTTGTTTCCTATAAATAATAATGCATTTATTTGCTTATAGAAATCGTAAGATTCTCGATTCAAAACGTTATATTTATCTGTGTGTAAGGACCGTCTCTGACATAACTACTTTTGAGCCAGTGTTAGCTTATTTGCCTATGATAAACTGTGCAGTGTGCAGTTAATAAAATAAATATTCAATTCATGATAAAATTGGACTATTAGTTTAGAGATTAAATGAAATATGTAATTGAATAATATTCATCATATACTATACCTCAGAGTTTATCAAAATCGAATAGTATGCAAGTTCATGTTATTTTGTTATTATCAGCTTGCCTCTAAATAGATTATGTTTCACATTTGTTCTTGTATTCAAATCAACTTATCCAACAGTTTTGATATATAAATTTAGATACTAATTTCAATTTTATACGATTTTTTTTCAATGTCAAAAATGGACAAATTTAGTAGCGATTCTTATTTTGACATTCAAGTATGCTGCTTTGTAAACATCATATACTTAGTTCTCGATAAAGTTTTCTGAAATCGAATATTCTGATTATAACTTGGATCGACTGAAACGATTTCAACTACACCAGGAAAACAAATGTTCACACACACACAGCAAAAGCAGTGCTAACAAAAGATTGTTTTAAGGCCGGTTCACACTGAGAATAATTCTGAGGCCAATAATGGTAGTTATGTCGATTGAGTATTTCATTATTATGAAAACCGGATTCATCTGACCATATGATACGATCTAAGATTGTCATTTGTTGAGCAACTGCCATCCATGATACAAAATGTAGATGCCTCTAGGAAGCAAGCCCTGATGTGAATGTATTTTATATGGTTGCAGTTTATTGTCTTTCAGAATTCTTTGAATTGAAGAATATGAATTGTCAGTCTCAAACTGTATGTTCTTCATCTCCTGCGGTTCTGGGTTTAAAAACTTTTTTTTTCTCAAAACTTCCACTTTCACCCATGTTTCTTGCCAATTTTGCAAACTTTTTGTCTGATGACACCGGCCTATTTCGAAAGCGTTTATGATGTTAACGTTTGGCTGCTTTATTTTTTTTCCGCACTCTCCATAAGTTAATGTCATGTTCCATTTCTCTTCATTAGTATAAATCTATTTATAAGAAAGGCAAAAAAAAACTAATAACACAATCACAGATAACAGTATTTCCAATTTGACATCATTAACAACGTCAAAACTCAATTGTTTCGATGGTTAACTATGTTGATTCTGAAACAAAACCTTTGAATAAAGTTTTATCATCATATTTTATGAATTTTCTCGAAATTTTTCTAATGGAAGTGTATACGTTTTTACACATGAATGCAGAAAAAGAATTTCTACAACAATCGCCAAAATAAAAAGTTGACTATCGTTACTTTGGCATATATTGTGATCACAAAGATGATTTAAGGACGTTATTTGATAGAGCTTGACAAGCGATTTACAAATATATATGGCTTGTTGTACTTTTTTGTACGAATACCAAACTGAATCACCCGGTATAGCATAACGTTGAAGAGAATGTTAGTGAGTACGGCTACAGACCCCTATCATGTGGCGTGTTGAAGAGGCTCTTGGCCACTTTTTTTAATTAGTATTTTATCATGAAAAGGGAAAGGTTGAAATATAATTTCTATTTCAGAGGTGACAATGTGGAAGAAGCATTCCTCGAAACGGCCAAGAAGATCTACCAGAGCATCCAAGATGGCCGTCTGGATCTGAATGCTGCCGAATCTGGGGTGCAACACAAGCCTTCACAACCTGGTCGTAATAATCTCTCTAGCGATCAACAAGCCAATAAAGATAATTGCGCTTGCTAGTTGTACAAAAAGCATTATTTATCAATTGGAATCTCACCCGATTCTAAATTTTATTGTAACATTTATCCATTAGATTTTTTTTTTACACTGTGAAGGCAGAACACACTTATACATTTTTAAATTTAGGAAATTACTATTTATTATAAGCAATTAGGTTAACATTTGTTTCAGTGTAGAGCACTCTGTTTTTAACGTTAAAGGAAAAAATAATTATGAAAATCTAATGTTTTTAGATATCGTAAATTTAAATATAAAAAAAAGGAATATATCAGTATATCAGTTTATATAGATTTTTCAATAATAATATAAGATTTTATTGATCGAAGGAGATGATTTGGTAAATATGTTCCGAGTTGTGTAATGATATTATTTTTCGTTTATGCCGATCCAGTAATATTAGAGACATATTTTTAAATAGAACTTGAAAAGTGATAAATTAATATTACCATAATCGTTGTTGTTTCGAAGGTACGCTTTTAGCAGACTGCAGCACTTGTTAGAAGACTGAAAGTGGTGATTGATTAATTATTAACATTTTTGTGTTAAAATTTTTCATAAAGTTTTCATAAAATAACTCAAATTATATCAGGTAAAGGTTTGTTTCAGAAGGAATTGAAATAATTTCAAACTCTCAATGACATGCTCAGTGACAATTTCGATAAAATTAATAGTTGAATTTACTGAGCAATTACGAACCAGTTTGGTAATAAGTTCGATGAATTAACGGATTTTGATCTGAGTCATGCACGTTTCGACATAAATGCCTTCAGAAGAATAAATCCTCATTTTATGTTTTTGAATATGAAATGATAAAATTTGAAAATGAAGATTAGACTTTTTTGATATAGGTGTCGAGCTTTACGAATCAAATTTTGTAGGGAAAATAAGAGAAAAATAATCAACAAAAAATGTTGTTTGTGGCTTTTCCTTAATTAGGGAAAATAACAGAAAAATAAACAACAACAAATGTTGTTCATGGCATTTCCTTCATTTTTGCTGATTTTTGTACTTGTCTCATCTCATTCAAGAAATCGAATTTTCGTGTAAGTGTTCATTTGAAATGAAAATTAGACCTCCCTGATATCAGCGCCTAGCTTTGCTAATGATATTTTATAGGGAAAATAGCAGGAAAATAAACAACACACAACAAGAAATGTTGGTCGAGACATTACCTTAATTTTTGCTTATTTTTCTACTTATGTTCTCTCGTATTCAAAAAATCGAGTTTTTCTATAAGTGTTTCATTTTGCTAAGAGCGAAGATCTAGAGGCTAAAGGTTATGTTTTTAATTATAGGCTTTTTCTTATTAAGAATAATGTTTCAGGCTTATATATTTGATAAAATTCCAAATTGTTGCTGCATTGTTTTAGCGATGAATGTTTGTATGTGATGTATTTATTATTAATATCATATATAAATAATATAAATATAAGTTAAAGGCATTTTGTATTATTTTGATGTTAAAGGTTTATTAATACATTATTCTCTTATGTTTTATTTATTATTTTTTCATATTTTTTAGTTTGTAAGCTCAGTCAATTATTTTGTTGGATTTTTGTAACTTAACTCTTTCATTGATTCAAGCTAGGATTAAGAATTTAAAGAAACCACCATACATGTGGGCAGTTCGGGCAGTTCTCATAAACTCAAAGAAACACAAGAATATTGTTCAAGTGTGGCTGATGAGTTCCAATAATATTGAAACCGTATTTACAAAAAAATCCCGAAAAATTGTTTGCAGTTAATATATGACTAATATTGCTAAAATAAAATGAAACACCTGTCAGTTAAGATTTTCTTTTATAATGGTATTAACTTTTTGGTCTATGGCAGTTTATAGTGAAATTCAAACTTCTTATGAAATTATTTGCCAATTAACAAATTACTGAGTATGCCCAGGGCAAGTTACAAATGCTTAAGTTTATTGTTTACGGACCGCATGGTTGATGATGTAAATTATATCTGGCCGATGACTCAAATCTTTTTTAATTATAATCTTGGTTCTTTCTCCACCACAACCAAGCAAACAAATCTTACATTATTTGATTTAAAAGATCACCTGAAATCGTGAACATTCTACTGTGATATCATGCGATACTTCAATTCAATCAAATATGTGTTTTACTTTCTCATCAAAAGTAAATAAGATTAATAATGTTTACTGTTTGCAATCCGGTGCTATTAAGCACGATTATCATTTAGGGATAAAATATCCAGATGTACCATTACTGATTTATTACGTCTTTTGCTTACTGCCAGACCCTTTGAGAGAGCTTGTCTTGTGCCTTATTGTATAATTAAGTGTCTAGTATATTCATTGTAAGAGCAAGTGTCGTACAAAAAGTATAAAAAATAAAAATAAACAAAGTGCAAATAATTAGTAAAAATGGAAAAATTACGATGCAATATTAAAAATATGTTAAATACATGATTCTAGATCTAGCCTTAACAACTTGAATATAAAGTTATAATTGCTTTATCTCCTACAAGTGCAACATCTTTTTTAAAGTTTTGATATCACTTATATAAGTATGTTTTTGAACGATGAAAAACTTTTGTATTTTATTTTGTTTAGTAGGTGATTGTGAAGTTTTAATCCTATGCTGTCTATAAATGTAAGATAGGAAGTTTTCTCTGGTTGTGGTGTTTTGAGGTTTTCGTTTATTTTTGCTCTGGTTGGGTAATTATGATTTATTTTATGTAATTTAATTATTTTGCATTGTAATGAATAATCTTTCAGCATAAAATGCATTCGTTTCTGCTTAGACCTTTGTTGATGAGTATTTTTTTGGTTTGCCTAAAGTAATTTTCAGAGTGTGTTTTTGTACAACTTTTAAACCATTTTGTCTGGTTTCATTAGCACATTCGCATATTAGTATACCATATCAATAAAGATTGTACTAAGGCTTTATAAATGATATTTCCAGTTTGTATTTACTTCGGATTTCTAATCTCACTTATTATTAACATACTTCCCCTTCAGGGCCGGATATAGGGGGGAGGGTATGGGTGGGTGTCACACCCCTCCAAGTTTGAAGCCAATTCGGCAAATCGTTTACCATTCGGCACTTTCAGCGTTCGGCAATTATGTACATAAAATCATAGAAAAACTCAAAACAATAGAAACTCAATGTCATAAATAATTATTAGGTACTTGTCGAGCAACCCCTATCTTGTATCTTGTATTTGACTTAGAGGTGTTTTAAAACCTCATGAGCTGTGACCTTCATATGCGCAGAGACATAATCCGTCCTGTTGACTCAGTTACACTTCTTAAAAATATTACATTTATTGTTTACAATTTATCCCGAGCTCTTGTTTATGTATACAGCAAGGCAGCCTCCAGTGTCTTCAAAAACATACTTATAACTCAGATTAAACTTTGCCTTTTGCGCATTTCACGGCTCATGAGATTCTGAAACACCTCTAAAATCATTCTCTAAACACAGCAGCTCGCAACAGCGAGGCCAAATCTGCTTGTTCTAGCCTCTACCGTTGATCACGAGTTACATCTCTAGATAAAATTGTTGAAAAGGCTTATGAACTAAAGATCATTCTACCATTGCGTTATAAATTATGTACTTTAATTCAAACGGTGCCGGTGAGTGTGGCTTCAAATGAAAGGAGTTTCACCAAACTAAAAATCATAAAAAAAATTGTTAGAACAACAATGACCGATTCACGTTTAGACTCATTATTAATCTTATCATCAGAGAGGGATATTCTGGAACAAACACCTTTCAACATTTTAGTTGCACGATGGGAAACTTTAAAAGAAAGAAGAATTAAAGTTGCTTAAAAAAAATTAAGTTGTATAATAATATATTCGTTTTATTTATAATTAATTTGTGGCAATATTCATTTATTATGTTCGTTGGGTATTTTGCCACTGTAAAAATATGTAAAAATTTTGATGAAAGAAACCTCTGTGCCAAAAGAATCAGACAGAGAGAGGCTGGTTTTTAATCATTCTAGCACAAAATGTCACACAAGTGAAAGTTTTGATAACGGAAAAAGAAATAGTTTCCGAAACGTTAACAGCCTTCGATTTAATTTACTTCATTATAATTTAACAATTTTCTTTCAGTTTATATATTTTTAGATGTGACCGGTGTGAGACATTTTGTACTAAGAATATTAAGAACCATCTACTCCCTGTCTGATCCTTTTGGCGCAGAGGTTTTTTTCATCAATATTTTTACATATTTTCACAGTGGTAAAATACCCAACAAACATAAGGAATAACCGTTTTGTAACTTTCATATTTTGCATTTTACTTTCAAATAAAGGTTTTTTTCTTCAATCAGATTTACATTTTTTTGTAACCCAAAAATTAAATGAACTTTATATACAAATAAAACAGAGGACCAGATGAGAAGAAGTCATTCGGCATTATAACAATTTTACACCCTCCCATAAAAATTGCTTAAAACCGGCCCTGTTCCCCTTCTCCGCCTGTTTACATTAGCTTATATACTCTAAAAATGGATTCTAGAAATCTTCCATCAATTTTCCATACAGTTCTAGTATTTCTAGTAAAGTCTAGTCTACAAGTCATCGCCTACACTAGTACATCTGATTTATGTGCCCGTAGGGGGCGCCAGCGCGTAACAAAGTCATTATTTAACCAGGTTTTAATTTGCCCTAATCCTATTTCGGATATTTGTTTCACTTCCTTCCAGCTGGTCAAAGTGAATGATAATGCAGTATCATCGGCATATGAGACGATCCTACCAGGGATACCTAACCGGAGCATAACGTTAAAAATGATAATGAGTATTTGCCAAACAAGTGTAACAAACTAAAACAGTAGATTTTTTTGTTGGCAAAATTTCAACATTCAACAAATACGTCTGAAAATTTCTTCCTTCTACATTTACAGATAAAAATTACTCTTTAAAAAATTCTATTTTGTAAAAAATTAAAAGCGCGACCTAATGAAACTGATGGTAAATTTCATTTCATAATTTTTAATGAAGGGATCATTATTACAGATCACCAAATTTAATTTGATGCTCTGTAGGTATCATTGAATTACGTTCACAGTTTTTATTTCTATTGACCCTTAAGTTTCTATCCACCCCGTTCTACGGTAACCGTTTTTTTAACCCTTTCAGATCAGTGGTGTTTTTCTATATGTGATTCCTCAAAATGGTGGTTTGGCAAACTCACATTTTCTGTTTTTCATGCTAAGTTGCGGTTTCCGATATGACACGTTTATGTGCTTCTGACCTAACTTTTGCTGATGTGAAGACAAACAAAAATCAAAATAATCCAGAAAGGAATAAAAAAAATTGAGAAAATTTTGATTATATCTACTTTGAATATCAAAACAATTCCACAACAAACGGAATCATTTCCCTCTATTCTACCCCCCTAAAACTATCGAGTCACCTGCTGAGATATCCTAATGTTCTACGAAGAAGCAAAATATCATTGGCTGTGTTCTTTTTTACAGCTTCCCCTCTCATAACATTGATGAGAGTTCATTCACGTTTGTTTGCAAACTCCGTCCTCTCTATTTGAGGATAACAAATTGCATGTTTCATGGTGTGCGGATTACGAAAATTAAGGTCTTTTAATTCCACCAGTCTGTCTGTTGGTGGTATAACACTCCTCTTTGGTAAAACTAATCAAATATTTGATGGAGAACAGTAAAAGTTGATAGCAGTTGACGCCACTGCCAACGAAGAAATGGATATACTTTCACTGGATAATATACAGGGTGGACCAGCTAACAATAATAAATAATGAAAGAATTGTAACAGACAGAAATAATATTTGGCATATAGTTAACACAATTGCCAAAGATAAATATTATATATACTTTTACCTCACCTTAAGAAGTAATTCAACTCTGATGGAAATTTGTAAAGGTAACAGTATTTTAAACAAGTTTTCAAAACGGATCTTTTGACACAAGTGAGATGACAGTTTGATGGAACGAGCCAAAGGCGAGTCCCACAAGTCGAATGATTGTGAAAAGATGTTTTCAAACGTATTTACAATATTTTTCTTATGACTACAAGAAAAACGACAAAACGACATTTTGCAAACTGTTTCGCTACAGTCACTGTAGACAAAGTAAAACATCACTTTGGTGCTAATTTATCACATGCCTTGCACTTCCAGTGAACTCAATGATCAGTCCATTGTTATTTATCCAGTTGCACCTGATGAAATAAGGCAAATTATATTTGAATTAAAAAATAAACAAGCTCTCGGTCCCGAAGGACTCTTCACTAAATTTACCAAGTATGCATGTGATTTCATCATTGAACCATTGTGCATTTTGATCAACGCATCTTTTCAATTGTGTATTTTTCCATCCGTCTTAAAAACGGCTATTATTATCCCAATATTTAAAAAAAATGATTCTTTGGAACCAGAAAATTAGAGACCAATATCCATCTTAAGTGTGATTTCTAAAATAATGGAAAAAATTGCGTTTAATCGAATAATGGCATTTCTTAACTCTTTCAAAATACTGAGGGAAGGCCAACATGGATTTCGCAAAAATCACTATACTGACACTGCTACAATTCAGCTTTTTCAGTTTGTTTATAATGAAATGGACGAAGGTAACCTCATCATGGGACTGTTTCACGAGTGTTTGACTCTCTCGTTTATGAAAGAAAACTTATTTAAGCTAGGCATTCCAGGAATTTTTTTTACAGTGGATCATGTCATATTTAACGGACAGATCTCTTCAGGTAAAAATCAACCAACCGATTTCAAAGGAACATAACATTGGTCTTGGAATGCCACAGGGCTTGGTGATGGGCCCGTTGATTTTTTGATTTTTGTAAACGACTTACCATCATTCATAACAAAAGGGAAACATCATCATGTTTGCCGATGATAACTCCTTTGGCATAGCTGCACCGAGCCTTACGGAGCTCCTCGATGATGGTATGGCTGTTATAACAGAATTTGGTGACTATTGCTGCAGAAATAATGTCATATTAAATATCGAGAAAACTGTGCATGTATTTCTCACAAAGAACACCTTTACCAACACTCAGTTAAATTTTAACATGACCCTGCCATTTAGCCCGGATACAAGATTTTTAGGTCTTTCAATAGATACAAAACTAAGCTGGGATATTCAAATCGATGAAGTATGCAAAAAACTTATCAAAGCATATTACTCTATGCAAGCTCAAGAACTCCCTAGATACTGAGTCTTTATTGCAAGTGTATTATTCGATGGCTTATTCCCATATATCCTACAATATTATAGTGCGACGTGCAAAAAAAATTTCAGAGAGTTTTTGTCTGCCAAAAGCGCATAATTAGATTAATTTTTAATCTTGATTTCACCACTTCATGTAAAAACTCTTAAAGTCACAGAATATTAACAGTACCACCCATATATCTTTTTTCTTTGTTAAAGTACACTAAAAGTAACATTGACCAATTCAAAACTGTTGCAAGTTACCATAACTATAATACTCGTTATGATGACTTATTAGCTCTGCCTCATCATAATACCTCTCATTTTGAAAAAATCGCCTCATTTCTCCGGTATCAGTTTTTACAACAGATTACCTAGTGTGATTAAGGAGATCAACAATTTTAACAAATACAAAACTAGTCTCAAACAACTTTTACTTGAGAAATGTTTATATTCGTACAATGAATTTTAATCTGTATTTGTGTCATATTGTTGCTTATTGTTTTCTATTTACTACATAATGTCCCACCTTGTATACTGAATTATGTATTTTTTTCTTATTGATGTTTACATATCTGTATTGTAACAGCCCAAGTGATTATATAAATAAATAAATAAATGCAAAGTATCCATGACGATCATGACTCGAAACTGTCTTTTTTCACACAATGTGCACAAAAAATCCAAAAAACGTTTTTTCACAGTCCTGTCGAAATAAAAGGAGTCAGGTCTGTTTTGAACACGACTGTGTGAACATATACAGTACTGTGTTTTTTAGTTTTTTGCATACATTGTGTGAAAAAAAAACAAAATTTCAATGGGCTTGTTCCATGATATTCTTTTTATATGGTTTTTATACTTTTTCATATAGTACTCGATATTCTCATTATACACTTAAAATTTCGTATTATAAACTTTTTCCGTTCTCGAGATATAAGGAGTTGAAATTAGTAATAGTTGCAAAAACCGAGCGCTCATTTGTGATGTTACTATACGCAAGTGACGTAAGAAAAATGGCTTCCTGGGACCTTCAAATTTAACCTGAAAAGTCGAAAAACATAGAATTCTTAAACGCTGGTAACTAAATAAATACGCCGAGTGGAAGTTTGTTTTATATGTCTACAGAAAGGAGAAGGTCGGCGATGAATTCTAATCGTAAATTGCAGGGTCAAAATCGAAAATTCGTCCCGGCAGGAGCGAGAGACAATTGTAATTTTTTGACATTTCACCAAATTGTACTCCCATACTGTCAAGTAGTAAGCAAAACAAACAATACTTCGAAACAGTTATAATTATAACAAGTAAGGAGCATCAAGTCTATTGAGATCGCCGAGTCTATGCGTATAGTGACGTAGCGCCTGGCCATGCCCATTTTCGCGAGATGGAGATTTGTAATAGTTTTTAAGATACTAAACGTGCGAATAAGATTCTGATTTTTTTGCAGATCCATTAATTTATACTTGCACTTTCGATTTATGAAATAAAAAAAAATGCAGAACAAGCCCATTCTTGGTTACTGTGCGTAATTTGTCGTTTTTCAGAGCAATCATAGAAAAATACCTTTAAGTACTTTCCTCTTTGGCACCATTTATTTATTTTTCTATAGGATAACCACCCTGTATATTTTTTAACTAAAAGTTGTTGCGTTTTCTTTGTAGCGTTCACTTTTTGTGGCCATTACCCCATCGTTCCTTTTTAACTTTTTATAATCAGTCATAAAAACTGCAATTATTAAAGTAACTTCACTAGTTGTCTCCCCTTTCACACGTTCCTTTCTGCACAGCTAATCTGATTTAATTGACACTGAATGTGTATTTAGGGTGGGCCGAAAAATATTTTTATTTTTTTTTTTATTCGCTTACCGCAGAAAACCTGCCTCTGCCAGATAAGTAAAATAAAACAAAGAAATAAAAAATCGGTTGAAATCTTGCGGTTGCACAACCTGCGAATCCATGGACGAACTTGGCTCTCCCTTCCACTCTCATATACCACCACGCCCGGCGTTGCCTTGTCTTATGTAGATCTGTTTGCAATAATCAGCGTTCCTTTTAACTTGTGTCTGGTATGAGTTATTAGTGTGATGGAACCTCCAAGAGAATTACTCGGCAGGCGTTTGAATGCCTCTTATTCGGCCATCCAAGAGGCTTGGTTATGAATAAATTTCAAACTCAGCAAGACGTCCTCAAATGTTGTTTTCAGGAATGTTACAACTTGGCTGTGGAGGCTAACATGAAATGTGTCAGTTTTTGTAAAGATTCAGCGACACTAGCGCAGAAAGTAAAATCAGTATTTGACAAAGCATCAATACCAACTGTCTTGGAATACAGAATTATGCTGCTAATTAATGCTTACTCAAAGAGTGGACGATTTTAGTTTCAATTCTTCAATTTTTGCTTTGGATGTTGCCTTATCATTGTCATGGTTGTACAACTGCATTAATTAACTGCACAATTCTGCATTCGGAAACAATCGATATCTTTGCTTTGTCAAACACTGATTTTACTTTCTGTATCGCTATCGCTGAAACTTTAGATAAAACTGACACACTTGTTAATCTCCAGAGCCAAATTGTAATATTCCTAAAAACAACGTTTGAGGATGTCCTCATGAGTTGGAACTTTATTGACAAGTCTCTTTTGGATGGCCATCACTCTTATGTAACTCATAACAAACACAGGTTAAAAGGAACACTAATTATTGCAAACAGATCTATATTACATCAGCTTCACAAGTAAACCACCTAACTCCTAATTAGCAATTTTTTAAAATTTTACAGACTCAGAACTTTCTATCTTTGAATATATTCAACAATAAAATCTAAATTAATTATATATTATAATTTTTACGATCACTAATATATTGTACGAAATGTGTTCACAAGTACCTCACACTATCAAGTTTAGTGCATACTAATGGTGCATCGAGGAAACATGTGTTTGGTCAAGTACAAAATTACACCACCTGAAGTACGTGATTTCCTCATAGTGGATTTTCACTGACTAATTACTTTTCAGAGTTATGTAAATTTTTGCAAAGAAAGGTCCTTTTTATCATCAATAGTCAATTTAAATTAAAATTGGAGTTAAGTGGTTTGCTTGTGAAGTCGACGATAAAACAAACCAACACCAGGCGTGGCGGTATATGTGAGTGTAAGGGGGAGCCAAGTTCGTCATTGGGTCGTAAGATGCACGACCGGAAGACAATCGATTTTTGTTTCTTTGTTTTATTTTAATCATCTATCTGAGGGCCAAGATTTCCGTGGTATTGCAAAGAAAGGTCCTTTTTTTCTGCAACAGCTGTCATCAAAATGTTAATTTTCATTAAAAGTGGTGTGCTTGTGAAGCCGACGATAAAACAAACCTACACCGGGCGTGGCGGTATATGAGAGTGTAAGGGGGAGCCAAGTTCGCCATTGGGTCACAAGATGCGCGGCCGGACGACAATCGATTTTTTGTTTCTTTCTTTTATATTACTCGGCCCACCCTAATGTGTATCCTAGTTTGCTATCTTAACGAAAAATCCTACTAGGGCATCAGGTAAATAAAACACAAAATAAAATACAACTATTAGAATCTATTAATATTAATTTTATATACAGTATTTTTTACAGATAAATATCCTCTAGATAAATGTTATAGTACACAACTTAGACATCGAGTTAACTATTCTATGTAGGTATGATAAGTATATTAATATTTACGGACTGCCGCCTCACGCTAATAAGCCAAACGTAGGGTAGGTCTGTTCAACAAGGCGGCCTATTATCTAACAGGAGGGTTGTTGGACGTGCAGTCCGCATAACAGCCTCTAACATTAAATCATTAAATTGACAACTGATATGGCATGTTTTCTACGCACCTAATTGACAGATAAACATAGACTATAGCCGTGACGGCTCCAACAATAATTGCTACAACACAATCATATCCAATCTGGCTGCGTGGATTTCATTTAAATTTTAACCAGAAAGAAACAGCTATACACCGAAAACCACCACACACATCAAACTTGTCCATTTTATGTAACAACTCTGTATAAAAAATAAATATCACCATATATGAAACTAATTTTTGGCATTAGCTTTGACTGCGGCCGCTTAACTTCGGCCACAGTAGATTTTCACATTTGACACGTTTCGTATAAACAGATATTTTCTGGCAGATTTATTGGTAAATCCGTAGCGTTACTGCACTGGAAATATAACTGCAAAAAATTACATCATAAAAAAATTGTACGAAGTACAGGGTGATGCACATATAGCAGACACTGCACTTTGTGACCTCATTATTGAGATAAACGATTATTTTAAAAACTGTAATCACCAAACCACAATCAGATCTCAAATATCCACGCGAAAGGATGCTCCAAATTATTCCTTAATTTTAACACCCTGTGTTGCATAATATCAATGTTCGAGCACTGTCGAATATCAAGGTAACTTTTCTGGGCGCTGCATAATCCATACTTGGGCGTTGCCGAACATCACGGTGACTTCCCGACGCTGCCAAAAAGTGACTATAATACATACATTTTTGGGCTTAGATTTAAATCCTACCTGCATTTCTGTTTCGATAACTTTCACATTTTCATTTTAGACCTAACTGCGCCTCTCCATAAAAAAAAGTTAAATCAGAATCTTTAGATACTGGCATATATAGCGTTATAGAAATTTTGAGGTATATAGAAATCACAATAATTTTGAAATTCTAAAAAATGTTGGAGTACCCAGAAAATTATATCAAAAGGCGCGCCTCTTTCATCTATAATATCCAGGGTGTTAAAATGCTTGTAAGATAATTTTTCAGACACCTTTGTATATTATTAGTATTTTATGGCATTTTTCGTGTCATATTCAAAATCTTTGGCAAATCTGAAATCGATTGTTTTAAAACATCTATTGATCTCAATAATATGGCCAGAAAACGAAATGTCCACCTTAAATGGATCATCCCGTACCTCAAGCATCTCATTCAACTGCAAAGTCCTTAAAAAACACTGTCATTTTGATCAAATGACAGTGGAACAAGCTCCACGTCGACACAGATCCGGCTAAACTCAAGTTTCTTGAATAACCCTGATTTCATACAAGCCCCAATCGTTAAGCCGTTATTCAAAAATAATAAAATAAGGAATACTGGATTTGTGGAATGATGCATATAACGTGTAATGCGCTTCAAAAAAATGTAACAAAAACATCCATGAATTTTCTTCCATTTATTGATACTATTACAATTAAAATCAAAACATCTTAAATTTAATCACCTCAAGAACTATATGGAATAATATAAACACAAACACATTAAATTCATTACAAAGGGAACATCTCATATGTAAGTTTTCCTTGGTTTTAAACTTAGGAGCTTAGCATGCGCATTTACGACAAGTTGGAAAGCCCCGAGCTTATTAGCTGTCGTTCTACGGTACCGTGGTGGTTTTCCACACTACACTATAGACAGTCATTCGTTGTAAGCCAATCAACACAAATGACTACAGAGCCTTGGGCACACTCTAACCACCATTCACTCGGAACTCATATGATACATTATCAAAATACAAAAAAAAAAATGACTAGCAAACTAAAGAGAATAATCCATAATGAAATTATCTTCTAATAAAAGTAACGTAGGCTACACATAAATTTGCACA
This sequence comes from Stenurella melanura, assembly GCA_963583905.1. Classification (NCBI taxonomy): domain Eukaryota; kingdom Metazoa; phylum Arthropoda; class Insecta; order Coleoptera; family Cerambycidae; genus Stenurella; species Stenurella melanura. The sequence continues at coordinate 9,763,026 of OY757311.1, forward strand.
AGTATTATTAAATACGATAACAATTACTTATAATGACCTAGTTAAGCGTAACATTAGTAATAACAAACTAATTTGAACCTGTTGAATAAGTGAACGGCAGCCGTTTTTTATTTTTATTAATAATTTGAAGCTATATTTTTCCAACAATTGTGCAATAGTGTCGTTCTACGTCTAAAGCTTCGTCTAAGGTAATTGTAAAAATAAAATCAACGTTCCTCAATCACCGTTCGATATGCACCACATTAAGTCAGCTGTTGACGAAAACAATTTAAAATGAGTTTTGGATCCTCAATTATTTAACTAGAAACGAACGCCCAACATTCCAGTGTTTTAACAACGAAATCTATTTTTGGTGTCAGGGGATCGTTGCCATATGTTTTACAAGATTCTGAACGACCTATGTAAAGATCTCCATCGAGCCACAGCCCGAATTTACCATCGCCTGCGCCAATGCTAAGGCTCTCGTTGTTGCCTTTTATGAAGTATAGATTCTCCCCGGTCCAGTTGTACACTTTGAACTCGGGAGTGAAAGAGAACAATGAAGATTCCCCCGTTCCATAGAAGTGGTCAGAGACTTGAAGAGCACAAGAGGTTAGAGCACCAAAAACCTGTAATAATATTGCAAATGTATTTATTACGTCTTTATCATCTTAATGGTTTACGACAATTTATTTGAAATAAATAAAATTGTTTAAATAAATCTAAATAAATATTCAAATCGTCTGCGATATTGTACTTCTTGACACTATACAAGATGAAATAGAATTAAATAAATTCATATAAAATCTTATAAAGGGTTTCCTGTCAGATTAATCCAATTTTATACCTAGTTCTGCCTTTTTATTCCTCATTATTATAATTGAATCTATGCAGATAGACTCTAGATGTGAGGTAAGCCCACAAAAAGTAATCTTTCACATCAATTGAAACATTATCTGGATGGAGATGCACAAGTAAAAGGCTGCGCCAATTTTTAATATTTGTTTGTTATCTTTTTCGGATATCAGCCTGCAGATTATTTCAATCAATACCTAAATTTACTTCGGTTCGTATGTTTCACTTTATTTAATGGTCTTTTATACTATGTACTGCTGCATTAAAGAGATCTATTAAATAGATCCTTCAAAGATATATGAAAATTCTACTTACATTATTGTCTGTGTCTTCTATAACCATCAGAATCGGCGACTCAAGTTTGTACATCTTCCTGTACATAGAATTGAGGCTGAAACCATGTTGACTAGTGCTGAACACCAACGTCCAGGCGTACCCTTCTGCCCTGGCGGGAAGGTGCCTGCACAGGCATTCGCGGTGATAATCGGTGAGGATCTCTGTGGTACCGACCAAGTCGGGCGGGGACAGTTCTATGTCCAAAGAAGGTGCTGCGGATGAATAAAATGCCCTCCTGAATTCCTCAGACATGGGCAGAACCTACGGGTAGAAAATTGGTTTAGTATCTGCGAGGACGTTTTTGTAAACGAGGAGCTGGTATTCCACAGAAATGGAGGATTTTCTGAAGTAACAACTTTTAGATTAGTGCTTTATTGCTAGTTAATGTTAAATAGGGTATAGATTTTATTTAAAATGTGGCTTGTTTAATATCTACTAATAATTAATTTCAATAAATTTGAGCCCAGGGAAGCCCACAGCCACATTTATGTTATTTTAACATGTATATTAGGATTGTCAAAAACAAGCGAAGTTTTTTTTTAAAGCTGTCCCCCCTACCTATCTAAAAATTTCGCGTAGAAAAATCTGAAAAAAATCATGAATATATTGAGAATAACCCCATTTGAAAAAATTGAGTTTTGCCCCAAAAACAATTTTGGTGAATTTTATTTGCCCATAAATCACGTAATTTAGTGTTTTTAACGGGATTTCGATTTCTGTAGCATTACACGGGTCATTTAGAATAAGCCGTCATGGCACACTTAAATGGAAAACTAAAAATTATTTTATAAAAAAAATTGATGTTTGAAGTGACGATTCAGAAAATTATGCAGAATTCAAAAATGCAATAATATATAGGGTGTGTTCCATTTAAAATTCGAGTTAGTGTCACTTCCGGCGAAACCGTAAGTGAAAAAAAAATCAATTGTATGTCAAAAAGTGTCGCTTTATGTATGTAGTACATCCTAAATTTCAATCAATTATCTTCAAAACGAAATGAGAAAATGGGGGTTGAACAAGAACAGTCTTATGTTTGTTGCAAGATAGCCATTTATTTAATGAAAATTACAAAAAAAATTATTTACGACGTATTTAAAAATTTCTCAGAAAGTAAAAACATTTATTATCATAAAAAATACTTGGTTGCATGAAAAAAAAGCAAATTTGACGAAAAAAAATTGCCCACACCGAGGATTAAACCCGCCACCCCATTGCGCGTCAATCTTACTATTTTCACGTTGCGGGAGAAATTTTTTAAGGGTCAAAAACGCATGTAACTCTTCAGGGATTGAATATTTTTTGTAGAACTTTTTGTGGTTAATGGAAAAACTTGTTAGCTTTCATTTGCACCAAACCTCGTGTCCAAGAAGTTGTTAATAAACAAATTAGAGCCTCACACGCAATGTCTCTTTTATTTCCGGTTCCGGTTATCCGATCGAGGTCTTTCTGGTCTCAAAATTTTCCTTTTTGCAAGCACTTTCATATGCACAAAACCCCATTTCGATACGCTTACCCAGAGCCGAAATATTTCATTTGTTAATTTGCAAAATTAATTTAAACTTTAAATAAACAAAAGCAAAAAGTTGCATTCGTGCAGACTTCTATGGGGGTTATGCCTGACATCAAAATTTATCGTTTAAAGTTGGTTTTAAGTCGATCAAACTTGCTAATTGCTAATTAACAAATTATGCCAATTGTTTAAACAATCAAAAAGTATTGAAGATATCGTGCCAAAAAAAAATATGGTATATTCTTTGGTATAAAAGGCATGTATTTTGAAAACAATATCCTAACCTCATTAATTTCGGAGTAATCAATTTAATTAATAAATTTATTTTGGCTATAACAAATGAACGGGTTGACAAAATGAGTTGTGCCTGGCGCCAAACGACGCGTATTGATAATATCTTTCGATTGAATCAAGATTTTTTCGGATCCGTCACACCGTTCTCATTTTATTTAATAAAAACGAAAAAAATTTTGTTTAAACAATTATTTGACTATGAAGCTAGCGGTTTACGAACATTTGTCATTAGAAAATCTTGTTCAGTGGAATTTTTTCTATAAGAATCCGTGGCTAGCTCAATTGGCATAGAAAATTTGTAGGAAAAATCCCAGGCAGACTCGCCAATGGATCCATTTGTTCCCTGTGATTTGCAAAACGCGGTCACAATTGCCGTCGTGTTACCGACGGCAGAAAACGCCTGCATGAAAGGGGTCTTACACCATACGTCTTATGTTATGTATTTTTTCTTTTATACACAGAATGCTCATACGAATTTGGGTAGGTATGTTTATTTCTGTTATGGAATTCGCAGCTTTTGGTAAATGCATTCTGAAGCCGGTTTAAGAACGAATCATTTGAGTAAGAATTTCATGAGCAAATCGTAAAATAATTCGCCTGAATATTTTCTCCAATATAAAATTCACATTATCGACTGTTGAATATTAATTACATGATTTCTTTTTTAATATACCTAATATACAGATTTTCCCTAGCGAAGAATCAACATACATTAAATTTCCGTCTACCTTTCTGCTATTCAAAAAATCCTCCATTTATCACAATGTTCACACTAATATCCATTTACAGTGGGGCAGTGCTTCTTCTACACATTTCTTCGGCGACTTTTGTCAAAACATACATTTTACGAACCATCAGCACATGATCAGAGTAAATTTAACTACGAACATGTCAAGAGATGACAGCAAATACACGGCAATTTCGCGGGTAGTGAAATGAAAAATTACAAATGTCTATTATATTACAAAATAAAAACAAAAAAACAACAATACCATGACACTCTGCGCATCACAAAACTTTTACGACGCCAAATTGAAAGCTTTCAAAGTATCTCCACTGTACAATTTAGCTGAAGAGGAACAATCCATTAATTGCAACTTGCTTAGGTTGATAATTTGGTGCTAGGACAGGGAAAAGGGCTAATACTAAAACTAAACATCAAACATTCAGTTCATACTAATGAAGCCACTACAGTGTATATGTATCGGAGAAGTCACAGCTATTAATAGGAGAAGGAGGTATAGACCCGGCTGTATTATGACCACATATTTCGTCTATTTTAAGTCTACTTTTTCTCAGCTGTTGTTGGGAGATTATGATTATAAATATTTGCGTGGATTAATAAACAGCGTTAAACAAAATACGGAAAAACCGTTTCTTATAGTAAAAATAGGACACAATGATGGGTATAGTTTGGTAACAGCAATATTACGATTTCATATCTTTTGGGATATCACCAAGAGTATATATCTGAGTATTGAAGTTCCAAAACCTATTGCGTTTTTCTATGAACAATTTTGTTTTTTAAAAATCGTTTTTTCTAGATAAAAAGGTGAATATCTCCGGTTCTAGAGGTTCGACCGGAACAAAGTAAAAACCAAAAACCTTCGCAATTAAAATTACAACAAATCAGCGTTGGTTTTGCGTTTATTTTTCATTTTAACGCCAAGGGACGTCAAGATCGGCTTCAAATTTTCAGAAAACAGATTATACCTTTTGTTGATAACAAAACATCCTGAAATTGTGGTGCTCAAATATCGAACCTTATCTGAAATTTGAAATGCCCGCCATTTTGTGGGATTAAATCCAAAATGGATCTCTTTTTTTCAAAATGTAGTTCTGGACGCCAGCTTTCCGATGACATTAAATAAAATTCTTTTAAAGTCATATTGGCCACTTTTTTGGCATTTATTTATAAGGCAGATGACAACAAACGGATTTTATCGGACATTTTGAAAACATTTTTGAAAATTTTTTATCAGAATAGAAAGATAATTGCGAGAACTTTAATTTAAAAGGGGGGGGGAGATTTTTGTCCGTCTGAACTCGAGATTTATTTTTTTTCTTCTAACTGTTAGCATCTTGTAAAAAAATAAATAGCACAAAGAAACAGAGTTGTCTCTGAACGGAACAAATATTTGACATTAGTAAAGCTCGCAAAAAATGTTATCTGAGATTTTCCTTCCGTAACTGTTGGTGCGAGCATTAAACATTAAAAAACCACACAAATCAGTTCTGGGAGTGCCGCGCAACCCCCTCCCCCCCCCCCCCAAAAAAACACCCCTTCGGTGAAAAAAGCCTTATTTTACTGATAACTCGTTAACCGTTAAAGATATAAAAAGATTGATCATCATAAAAAAAAGGCTTGACTAATCACCTAAAAAAAGTCCTCTTGTAATTTTCTTGTACATGCCATGGTTTTCGAGAAAATCAATATTGGCAAAAATTGCAAAATTTGTATTGTTAATGCGCGCGAATGCGCGCGGCCTATAGAAAAAATTGAATTGCTCGAAAACCAACCTAGCTAGGAAGAAAAATCAAAATGGGTTTTAAAGGGGATATAAAATACTCTCTTGTGTTGTATGGAAACACAAAAGGGTATTTTATATCCCCTTTAACACCCATTTTTGAGGGCTATTGATATTTATTAGTATAAAAATAACAATATAATATAGTTATCTCTTAATTTTTTGTGCATCTAACTATTCACAGGTCCATAAAAAATAACTCACTATAATATAAGTTAAGTCAATGCAGAAAAGTTAGGAATAAAAAGATTCACATTTACAAATTTAGCAGCACGTTAAAGTTTACAAAAAAAAAAATCCAAAAAAGGCTGCTGCATATTCAGTTATTTGATGATATTTTTTTAATACATTTTTTTTACTATTAAATAATTAGAAACAATAGTTATACGATATATAAACTCAAATTTTTGAGCTAAATTTTCAAGATGTTTGGGACTTTTTTTTAATTTTTAGGAAACACAAAAAATTGACCAAAATTTGGCTAACTTCAACATGCTGGTAAATCTGTAAATGTGATTATTTATATTCCTAACTTTTTCTGCGTTGAAGTACTAGAGGTGTTTCAGAATCTCATGAGCCGCGAAATGCGCAAAAGGCAAAGTTTAATCTGAGTTATAAGTATGTTTTTGAAGACACTGGAGGCTGCCTTGCTGTATACATAAACAAGAGCTCGGAATAAATTGTAAACAATAAATATAATATTTTTAAGAAGTGTAACTGAGTCAACAGGACGGATTATGTCTCTGCGCATATGAAGGTCACGGCTCATGAGGTTTTAAAACACTTCTACCTTGAACTAAAAGATAATGCATTTATAACTTATATTAAAGTCAGGTATTTTTTATGGGCCTGTGAATAGTTAAAAGTGCAAAAAATCAAGAGGTAACTATATTATATTGTTATTTTTATATACTAATAGATATCAAGTCATCAAAAATGGAAACACAAAAGAGTATTTTATATCCCCTTTAAAACCCATTTTGATTTTTCTTCCTAGCATGTTTGGTTTTCGAGCAATCCAATTTTTTCTATAGCCCACGCGCAAAAAATTTCAAATAAACGAAAATTCGTGTGCATTTAAAATACAAATTTTGCATTTTTTTCCCATATCGATTTTCTCGAAAACCATGGCATATACAAGATGAGCATTTTTTAAAATATCTTCAACAGTTAACGAATTATCAGTAAAATAAGGCTTTTCTCACCGAATGGGTGGTTTTGTTTTGGGGGGAGGGGGGGGGGGGGGGTGTTGCGCGGTACCCCCAGAATTGATTTTCATGGTTTTGTGATGTATAATCCCTCCACTAACAGTTACTGAACGAAAATCTCAGATAATATTTTATTATGGAAATCTTTATAGTTATTGGACTATTAGCAGAATATCAAAAAATTTAAATATATACGTTGACTACCAACTTAAGTGAGCCGGAAACAATTGAGTACGATGCAACAAAACGAGAGGTAATCTTGATATATAAATTTGAAATAAAGCTGTTCAGGATAATTAACAACAAAATTTAAATGGTTGAAAATTAGTTTTTATAAGTTAAAAATGTTTTTTGGGCGTTTCATACGAAGTAAATATGTTTCAAAATGATACCGTTTAAATATTAGCCAAAATAGGCATTTTTTAATTAACAATTGGCCAAAATGCTAAAAGTGAAATATCTCGAATTCAGATGGACGAAAATTTACTTTCTTTTATTTCAATTAAAGTTCTCGCAATTCTCTTTCTTTTCTGATAAGAATTTTTCAAAACGGCCGAGAAAATCTACTTATTGTCACTCGGTCTATAAATAAATGTCAAAAAAAATGGCCAAAATGACTTTAAAAGATTTTTTTAAATGTCATCGGAAAGCTGGCGCCCAGAACTACATTTTGAATAAAAAATTATCCATTTTCGACCTAGTGGCACAAAATGGTAGACAGTTTAAATTTCAGATAACAAATTTATTTGTGTCCACAAGTTTCAATATTTGGGCACCAAATTGTAAAATGTAAAAATAGCCATTTTAATCTCTTCCCGATGATGCCGGTTGAGTTGGAGTAGTCTCAGAATTTTTGAGAATCTCTGCGATCCGATCCCACAGGATGATTACCCCTCGCTCATTAGGCATAGTTTGAACTGTTCTAACTTCTTACCAAGAACGAAGCCTGGTGTAGTTTCGGGGGCCAAAGTGAGGTAACAAAATAATATTAAAAGAAATTATACATTTTCAAGTATTAAATAAATATATTTAATCGATAACCAATGTAATAATATTAATGAAAATTGCTGGATAAGAATATTGACTTTAGTACAATACATTATACATGTAGGCGTTTATTAAAAGCAAGTAATTAAAATAGGAAATGACGTAGTATGAAATATAGATATTATTAATGTTGAAAAGTTTCAAATACAATTTGCGAGTTTCAGCAACATTTAAATAAAACTTTGTTTCCAACGATTTAATTAAAAATCTGTAGAGTTTTCCATTTTAATTAATAACCGTCCTTGTACTGCCATCGGAAATTAACGGAAATCCTTTTGGCCGGATTCATCCATTTGCCGGTATTAACTATATTTTATATTTTCATATCGCATATGGATCTGATGTATTCGACAAAAATGGATACTAGACGTTATTTATGCCAATAGAAAGTTAATTTTTGCTTATAGTAGAGGTAAAATGGATAAAAATTCGCTTCCACACGGAATGGCAAGATAGTCCACTTCTTTACTGGAAATGGCTATAAAGATATTGACTTTTAAAGAAACTGAAACTGCACGTTGGGCGGAATATACATAAAAAAGGTCATTAAGGGCGGACTTGTGGTATTTCGTCTTTTATTTGTGAAAATGGCGCACTAAATACTAAATTAAACAAATATCAAGATACCTTTTTAAACTATAATGGAGTAAAACTAAAATTTCTGGGGAACTGTCTTACTATAACAATTTTTTTGCTGGAACTTGTTGCAAACATTTCAAGAAGCATAGTAAAAAGTTTTGGAATAAATCCATGTGGCGGAAAGTTTTTGTTTAAACAAAAGAATGTTCAGAATCCTGTTTCTTCGTAGTTTTTCTTAAATATCTCTGGTTCTATAACCCATATCGCAAAAAAGAAAGAGGCACAAATTATTCAAAATGAAATTGCGAAAAGAACTAAATTCGAAACTTCTTGGTCAATATGCCAAGTGGTAAAACATGAAGATATTTAAGGAGGCCATTTTGAAACAATTGATGATAACTTGAACAATAATGCACATATTCTAACTAAACCTTGATAGAATAGACCCTCTGTGGAGCTAAACCATCAAGCCAAGTTTGAAGTTAAAATGGTTACAAAACTCCTAAAAAACAATTACAATGTTGAAAATCGAATCGTCGATTGTTTGTGGGTATCAAGTTCGTATATTTTTATGTTCTTTGTGGCGGTATAAGCAAAAATAAATAAAAAAAATTTTTTAAGACCAATTTTATTCAATTCTTCTATTTTCTTTTTTTTATATAAATGATGATTTTTCCTCAAAAACGTTTTGTCCAAAATTAAAAATTATTGCTATATCTTAAAAGTACATAAAAACGAGCTATTCAAAAAAAGTAAGTATTTTGCATTATGACCATTTACAAGATATCTGCTTTTTTCTTTACTTTCTTACAAAAGAAATAAACCCTATCTGACTTCTACGATAAGTACTTATGGTAGAGCGTGGAATTTAAAAAAAAAAAAATTTACCATTCTTTAAATTTGCGGCATGTAGATATTCTCTGAAAATCACAAGCCTCATACTCGAGAGGGGGGGGGGGATTTGGACACAAAAATTGCAAAAACTACTTTTTCGGCGATAACTCGGAAAATAATGCCTGTATGAAAAAAAAGTATAATTCAAAGTTGAAGAGAATTTGAATATACAAGATCTGAGCCGACGTTTGTCCAAAAATATTAATTATAGTCTATACGATCTCAATTGGGACAGTATAAAAACAAAAACTCTGAGTAAAGTCGGCATCTTCTTTAGTTAAAAAATCAAACTCTAGGCATCTGATTCTGTCCAAATCCCGCCAACGTTTCTAAGTGGCAGTGGCAGTTCAAGTTCACGTGGTTTGTAGACGAGAAGTGGTGAATATCTGAGTTATTGTTCTTATGCTGTCCCAACTGAGATCGTATGTACTATACTTAGATCTCGAGTTATGGGCAACTGGAGAATTATCGGAAAAAGTTTTCTTGTCGATGGTTTCAACTGTTACATCGATGATTTCTGCAGGAAGCCAGGAAAGAAGGATGATAGGAACCTGAAATTTTTGGTAGATGTTGGGAAAATATAAAGCTTAATTCTGGCCAAGACGAAGTTGGTGGGGAGATTACGTAACTTCGCCCAAAAACTCGACAAATTGATGGGTCTTTGCTCATTTTATCAACTTCCATAGGTGAACACGGTTTTTGATTTTAGAAAAAAATTGCAAAGCTACACCCGCAAAACGAGTTTGCATTTTTTCAAATCGCGTTTTTTACACTAAGAAAAGGTTATATTTAAATTTGTTTTGCACATGGAGGGAATTTTTTTCTCTTAGATTTGAAAAAATATATCATGGCAATAGGATGATAAATTCATTCTTTTATAACTCGCCTTTTCGGCGCGAAAAGATTCTTTGATTTGATCGCCCTTTTGACACGAGTTGAATAGAGAGTTAAACTTGAAAATGAGCCTACTCCGAAGTCGATAACCCTTTTTCCCCCTCCACAGAGGCAAAAGCGTTATCAGCTCTAACTCCCGTCTTGATCATCCCATTGCCATGATTATTTTTCCAAATTAAAGAAAAATGTAATTTTTTTAAAATATAACCTTTTTTTCGTGTACAAAGAGCGATTTGAAAAAAAAAATGAAAAATCGTTTTTCGGGTGTAGCTTCGCAATTTTTTTCAAAAATCAAAAACTGTTTTCACCTATGGAAGCGGATGGGATTATGCATACAATGAGCAAAGATCCATCAATTTGTCGAATTTTTGGGCGAATTTACGTAGCTCCGAAAATTTTTACCTTCTCCCTCCCTCCCCAATACCCCCACCAACTTCCCAGAATTAAGCTCTACACTTTCCCTACATCTACCAAAAATTTCAGGTCCATATCTTCCTTTTTTCCTAGAGAAATCATCGGCTTAACACTTGAAACTATGGCCAAAAAACTTCTTCTGCAAATTCTTCAATTGCCCATAACTCGAGATCTAAATTAGTTATTTATGTACCAAGTGCGTTATAGAGATTATAACGCCCGGAAGGTAACATGATGCAGCGCGAGGGCCTTTGGCTCGAGGGATGCATGTTGCCTGATTGGCGTTATAATCTAATAAAGCTCGTGGTGCATGCAATATTTTATTTTTCACGAAAATATTTTTTTTAAATGAAAAATTGACTTTTCATTTTTTAAACACATTTTTTAGTAGTCTATGACATGATACTTTGACGTTTATTAATTGTATCTGTCACTATGTTGTGTTCTTTCAAATTTAGTAACCTAGTTCAATGCTGCTAGCCTTTTCTTTTTACCGTGTTTACCAAGTAGTCTATGATATGGCAGTTGTTGATATCTTGACGTTTGTTGTTGCTGCTTTGCTTTATACGTAGATAATACGTTTAACAAAATAAAAGGAAAATTAGTATGGAAATACCACAAAATATTCGAAACAATGCGGAAAAAGTCACAGAAAATGTATTGCCGATAAAATCTAAACCATTATGCGATAAGCAATATGGAACACTTATTCTTTCTCATATAACAGGGCGTTATGGCCATAACGCTTGCTCATTATGCCCGTGGTCATTATGAGCGCCTCTCTGGTAACCGTATCCAAGTTATAATAAACAAATAATATGCAGGTGGAAAATAATAGTATATTACTCAACGAGCATATAATGATCTGGTGATTTACGACACTCGCCTGCGGCTCGTGTCTTAAACTTCACCCTCGTGAATAATAGCCATTATATGCGAGTAGAATACTATACTTTGTCCACGACAATTAAATATTTAATATTTACTTAATTCATCTTCATTTCATTTCTCCTATTTAAGAAAGATTCATATGTCATCATATATAATTTCTTCGATTTTTCGGGCAAGAAGTTTAACGAAGCGATTTCTGCAGCTTTCTTTATCTCTGGCGGTGCCAAACAAATCTCGTTTTCACTATCAGTATCCATTTATCTAATTATATCACTTTTTTTGAATACCTAATATGTAAAATTGTTGTAAATAACGTTGGCGTTGAAATCGCACAAATTTTGACGTTTCAAATCAATTACAGAATTACGCTTTAACACATTGTCATGGCTTACTAATAAAATAATACAGTTTGTAGGCACGTAGATAAATTTGGGGATTGTCGAGTGTTGCAATAGATGATGCTTTGAAAAAAACTTACTAATGTAGTTTTTGAGTGTTCATTAAAATACCTCTTCAGCATGTACCATTTGAGTGCTTCCTAGAAATCTTAGAGAGACAACACTTGCCTTTTGGTTGCTGCAATTGTGACATTTTAAATTTTTAGTAAAAAGTCACTAATGTCATTTCTTATAAACTGACTGTCCTCATTATTCAGTGCAATCAGTGAATAATGAAATCATTATTCACTGCAGGGAATAATGGATAGCATTATCCTTGAAGAAACACATACATAATGAGTACATTATTTAATAGTCGTGGATAAAATATTTTTCGACAAACCTTGGCTCAGATCACATATTAAATTCTCTTCAACTTTGAATTGGACTTTTTTTTCATACAGGCATTATTTTCCGAGTTATCGCCGAACGAGTAGTTTTTGCAAACTTTGTGTGCAAATATCCCCCCCCCCTCGAGTATGAGATTTGTGATTTTCAGAGAATAATCGCATGATACCAACTTAAAGAATGGCAAAAAATTGTTTTTAAATTCCAATGTCTTTTTCCTGCCAGATCCGCTCTACTATTAAGAGGACTTTGATATTTGAAATTAAGGTAAAAATTAAAGAAAATCGTTCAAAAATGCCTCATTTTTACGTTCTCTCACCAAACTTTTTTTAATTCAGATCCAGAAAAACTGATCGGCTATCAATAGAACCAAATTAAATCGAGAAATATGTGGTCAATAATATACCGAGGGAGCAATAAGTAGAGACGTAACATAATAGTGTGGCTTGTGGTGTCGTGCGTGAGTCAATCACCTCGTCGCTGCCGTCTGCCGACATTGTCTGCGTCTTGATGATGCTGTAGATCTTAACATAGGGGGCCTTGATAAGCTGCACCCAAACAACCAAATGTAATTTTACCACCACGTACTCAATTTTTTTTTTCGGCTTTCAGTACGTGATACAGTCGAAATGGTAATTGTTAATTTGCCAGTGCTGTGTTCATTATTAATTATTTATTTCAAGCCAATGTGAGAGAAATCATGTCCCAATGTGCTTTAAAAAAGAAAATCCAAAACATCTGGCACGAGAGGATGTAAGCGCAATTTTGTTTTTATTTATGGTTGGGAATCAAGAACCACAAATTCGATCGTGGGGTATAGTTGTGTCTACATATTTAATGCAAATAAAAAATACTATAAAAACAGGTCATTAAAATATCAATGTCAGTAATTTTACAGTTCTACAAAGACGCATTTCAAATTTCTGAGTATTAGAATAAACAAAATAAATAATAGAGAATTAAAAATCGTGTTTTCGGCAGAAATTTAATGACGTTTTTGGTAAATTAAAAATCCTACTCTGGTTTGCGTCAAGATAGGATATCTTATACGCATTGGTGGACGTATTGGCCGTCCTTCGCGATATTGCTAGATAAATTCAAAGTACGGCTCTGCTTATCTCTTCCCTGGGTACGACGTTCTAGTTTGGAGTGATTTGCGCAACTATATGTCGGATACCACGGGGGCATGTTTATGGTTAGACCGCTTAGACATGTGAACAAGTACGACACTGATATTTTACATAACACAAAATTTAATAACAAAGTCTAATTGTCCACACTAATAATACAAGTAAGCAAAACAGTCTCAACGCCATCGGATAAATCTAGTAAAACAAAGGAACTAACGATTCGCTACCCGCTGGCCCGCGATAATCAAATCTTAACTCTTGCACAGGTAATCATAGAATGCCTTTTTGTTCCCCGGACTAGCCGATCCGTTTCGTTCGCTTAGGATCCCCTAAGCGGGTTCCCATGCCCATATAAGAAAATGCATTGAATCTTAAACTGTTATTGGTTGGGGTAGATAAGTCAACCACAATGTTTATATTAACAAAAATAATAAACAGTCACAAGTGCTAGTGCTGGGTTCCTAAGAATCACAGGAATTATTTTCGGTGGCGCCGACATATATTTCAAGAGTTAAGGTGGCCATTCCCTAGAAACATCCGATCGGGAAATATTTATTATTTTTGGCCATAACTTTTCTTTCTCAGTACGTATATTTAAAAAAACTATAAGGGTACCTAAGTAGAAACCATAACAAGACTATTACTATAAATTTTTACTCAATAATTTCAGTGGTTTGTAAGATAGCTAGATTTAAATTTAAAAATTATGTTAAACTTCCTATTTTGTAGTTTTAAATCTAGTTATTTTGCAAACCACTGAAATTATTGAGTGAAAATTCATAGTAATAATTTCGTTATGGTTCTACTTAGGTACTCTTATAGTTTTTTTAAATACATGTACTAAGAAAAAAAAGTTATAGGCAAAAATAATAAATATTTCCCTATCGGATGTCTCTTTCTAGGAAATGGCCACCTTAAGGAATTTTAATTAAAAAAGGCTCCGATTATTTCTTATTTTACTTATGCCAGAACATACTATACATGAAAGCAATGTTGTTCTATGTATTAAAAGTAATACATTATATTTATGATTTACCATTTTCTACCAAATCTGAACATGCCCCACTCTCCCATCTATATGTAAGCGGCACAGCTTTAAGGTTTTTTATGTGCAGTAAATATATGGAAACAACTATTTATATACACTTGAAGATATACAGGGTGTTCCTTAATGACGTGCTAATAGGTTTGATTCCTTAGGCCATTTTATGAAGAAAAGGTCATATGAACATACGTCCTCAACGGTTTAAATTTTTTGCTAGTGTTAATTCTTTTTGGTATTAGTCCAATAATTATAAAAATTTCTATAACAAAAAATGTTATCTGAGATTTTCCTTCAGTAACTGTTAGTGGAGGGATTGTACATCACAAAACCACAAAAATCAGTTCTGGAGGTGCCGCGCAACCCCCTCAAAAAAACCACTCATTTGGTGAAAAAAACTTATTTTATTGATAACTCGTTAACCGTTGAAGATATAAAAAAATGGCTCATCGTAAAAAAGAAAGCTGGACTAATTTCCTAAAAAAAAATCCTCTTATAATTTTCTTCTATATAAAACAATCTATTGAAAAAAATTGCAAAAATTTGTATTTTTAATGCGTACGAATTTTTGTTTATTTGAAATAGGAAGAGAAATCAAAATGGGTTTTAAAGTGGATATAAAATACTCTCGTGTTTCCATTTTTGATGGCTATTGATATATACATTACCTGACATTACTATAAATGCGTTATTTTTTAGTTCAAGGTAGTACTTCAATGCAGAAAAAGTTAGGAATAAAAATAATTACATTTACAAATTTACCAGCATGTTGAAATTAGCTAAGTTTTGGCTAATTTTTTATTGTTGCCTAATAATAAAAGAAAGACCCAAACATCTTGAATTTTTTTTTTTTTTTGAGTTTATATCTGATATAACTATTGTTTCTAATCATTTAATAGTTAAAAAATTGCATAAAAAAATATAAAAAAATTGAATATGCAACCTTTTCTGGATATTTTGGCTAACTTCAACATGCTGGTAAATTTGTAATTGTGAATATTTTTATTTCTAACTTCTGCATTGAAGTACTACCTTGAACTAAAAGATAATGCATTTATAACTTATATTAAAGTCAGTTATTTTTTAGGGGCTTGTGAATAGTTAGATGTACAAAATATCAAGAGACTATAACTATATTATATTGTTATTTTTATATACTAATAAATATCAATAGCCATCAAAAATGGAAACACATGCGAGTATTTTATATCCTCTTTAAAACTTATTTTGATATTTCTTCCTAGCTTGTTTGGTTTTCGAGCAATTCAATTTTTTCTATAGGTCACGCACAAAAAATTTCAAATAAACTGAAATTCGCGCGCATTAAAAATATAAATTTTGCAATTTGTGTCAATATCGATTTTCTCTAAAATCATGGCATATACAAGAAAATTACAAGAGGACTTTTTTTTAGGCAATTAGTCAGGCTTTCTTTTTTATGATGAGCAGTTTTTTTATATCTTCAACGGTTAACGGGTTATTAATAAAATAAGGCTTTTTTTCACCGAAGGAGTAGTTTTTAGGGGGGGGGGGGATTTTTGTAGTCACCGAAGGAAAATCTCAGATAACATTTTTTGTTATGGAAATGTTTATAATTATTGGACTAAAATGTGGTGTAAACATAAAGTTAATTAATTTTTTGAAATTAAAAAAGGACCTTTTTAAACTTTTTTTACAAACATGAAGAGCATGGCGCCCTATATATCTTAGTTGCCCAATGATCTTGGGCAACTAAGATATATAGGCCCAGATAATGTGCATTTTTTCAAAACTAAGTACATTTTCGAATTGTAGATCATTGTTTAACATGGTAAGATTAGATGTAAGAAACTTACTTCTTGCCTTGAGGGCATCTGCTGTACAAACTTGAATATATCTAAATGTTTGCCAAAGTATATTTCAATTTATTATCTTACCATTTCGCTTCTTCTGGATCGGAAACCACAAAAAAGGAACCAATTTACTGAATCATCCATCATCCTGATGGCTAGATTATTGTTCAACATTTACAAAATGTAGATCCTATGTACTTTACCAAACACAACAAAAAATCTCTCACCGTTTAGTTTAATACCTAATCAATACTTATGCGGATGGGCAATATCACGCGACGAAGGGTTTAGTCATAAGTTAAAATTGTGAAACAAGCAGCAATTATGAGTAATCTAGTTAATTTCAAATACTAATAATTTAATTCAAGCAATAAAACATTTAGCCCAGTAACATTAGGCGAAAAAAGGGGAATCTTCGAACATATTCGCACCAAGCTGGATTTTTCCTTTTTTAGGCGTTATAAGTAACACATCATGACCGAAAGTTGCATGACAGGGAGATCACAATAAGCCCAGGAGGCTGCAGTGCCCTCGAAATTTTTCAACAGACGAGCTCTGAGAGAAAAAAAATGTCCGAAAATTATTTAAGATCTAAGGTCTTGAAAATTGTTTTTTCGTGGATATTTCGCTTCCTATTGATCGGGCGACAATTATGGTTATTATGAAAATTGTAGAATGAATAATTCTTTACAAAAAAAATCATACAAGCACAGTTTTCACAAACGAGCAACCGTACGTAAAAAAAAGAAAAATTCCAATGTTACTAGAAGTTTGTAGTTTCCAAGAAAAATTCGAAAATTTGTTAAATTTTGTGCTTTCTTTTTTAGCTTTCTATGACAATATCTCGCAGCAAACTTGAAAATGGGTAGAAACACCCTCCCAACAGTATTGAATAGAGAATGATAGATCTTACATTCCAGCGTGGCCGAAATTAATTTAAAAATTTATGTAACCCCGTCCGAGCTGGAAATTGGCATATTCATTGCATCATGAACTGCAAAGACAAAACAAAAAATTCCAGATGGCAGAAGTGAATTAAAAATGGTACTGACTTTCGGCGAAATCTCTAATCTGACATTTTCCGGTTTCATTTTCCAATATGGAAGTAATTGTGTTCTTTCAGTTCTCCATAAAAAGGTCATTTTTATGCTAATTATCGGAAAATATCAGCTTCGCTGCTATAACTTAAATGCAACTATTTTTTATGCAAATTTCATAAAATTGCATAAAAAATAGTTGCAATGGCCGCCGGTGTAAAACGATCATAATCGTTTTACACCGGGGGGAGGAGAAATGCAAAAGTTGAGAGAAAAATCTGAAAAAATTTAGGTGAATGTATCATCAAAATACTAGACTGCTTTTTATTTGCAACTTTTCCGTAAAGTGCGTTTTCACCGATTTTTTTCGGAAAAACATGAAAAACTACCCCTTTCTTTGAAATTGTAGCGCTTTAAAAACATGTAATTTAAAAATTTGAAAAAATTCAGACGTATGCATTGAGGCCTTCTAAACATGTTTTTGTCTCTTGGAACTTTCTTGTAACTTGCTAATTTTACAGTTACAGGCTGTTTTTCACGATAAATAATGTACATTTAAAAATGGTATAACTATTAGGTTTCATTTTAACATTGAAAATGTTTATGGAAATGTTATATGGGAGTCGAGTTACCAGTTTTCGTTCAAGGTCAAAAGACAGCGGTGTCGCGGTCGAGTGAGGCTGTCGTATATGCAACGGCTGATATATGCAAATGTAATATGGGTTGTATATATCACAGGGGGTCAAATTACCAGTTTTCATTTAAGGTAGAAATACAGCGGTGTCGCAATCGAGAGTGGATCGTCCGGAAAAAGTTTATGTTTTATGTATAGTGTTATCATTTTCACTGCCCCGATGGTTGCAAAAATTGCGAAATCTGTGATTTTTTTTATCGGTCCTTTTTCGAATTTTCATGTTTTTTTTAGTTGAAAATGTGCTAAAAATGTAGTAGTTTATCGTGAAAACTGGCTGCAACTTGGAAAATTAGTAAGTTACAAGAAAATTCCAAGAGACAAAAAAATGTTTAGAAGGCCTCAATGCATACGTCTAAATTTTTTCAAATTTTTAAAATTACATATTTTTAAAGCGCTGCAATTTCAAAGAAAGGGGTAGTTCTTCATGTTTCTTAGAAAAAACTCGGTGAAAACTCACTTTATGGAAAAGTTGCGAATAAAAAAGTCTTGTATTTCGATGGCGTGATGTTTTTTTTCAACTTTTATATTTCCCCTCCCCCACTTCTAGCAATTTTCGAGTGGCCATATCTCGAAAAATATGCACATTTATAAAATATTCAAAACAGTAAAAACATGTTATTTTGGAAAAAAAAAGGTAAATATATTGGTTTTTCTTTTTAATTTTTTACCTAATTCTACAAGTTACGGAACCGGTGACAAAAGGGGTGTTTTCTACCTCTTTATTTCAACTTTTTTATTAACTTCATTACAAACACATTCCACAAGGTTTCATCAAAATCTATTCACTAGCACTCAAGTTAGATATTTTAGTCATTTTAGCGCTCCGTTGACGAGACTATTAAGTAAATCATATTTTATCTCCCTTCGAGGGTAAAGGGCTACTATATCCGGTCACTCTCGAATATAAACCTGCCATTCTCTATTTAATACCTTTGCGAGGGCCTTTCTGCTAATTTTCAAGCTTGATAAAATATCTTAACTAAATCGATCACTAGCTCTGTCATTAGAAAGTATACTAAAACCTGATTTTTAGTAAAGTAAGTTATTATGAATTGGGGCAGTTTTAGCAATTCTTCCGAAGGGCGAAGTTTTAGTTGTAACCATAATGAGAAGATGGTCGTCTCCATACGGGTGATAATCTATCATTGTATGCAGTAGAGAGTAAACATCCGCGGGATGTGTCCAATCCTTACCATGGGTGATATGCAGCTCTATTTTTTTAAATAAACAGTCATTGAATATTTCTACTCTGCACGAATTGAATTTTTAATCAATATATACGCGCATTTATTGAATTCAAGTCTTTTCATCGAACTATCTCTGTGATGTGGGTAGGCAACTGATTTAAAAAAAAATTACATAATCCCTCACGTCTGTTCAGAGCCCCGATTATTACGAGATTATTCTTAAGAGGTGTTGGCATTAAGACATATCCCCAAATAGTGAATCCGTTTTGAGCACAAATAAACCGAAAAAGATAATACGGAATTCTTGTTTGTGGGAAAAAATCTCCTAGAATAATTTATATGCATTTCTCTTCTGTCGATGTAAAATAATCGAGTTCTGATACCTTAATTAGAATTTCAAAAATTTTATTGAAACACAGCACTGGCAAATAACTGTTATTTACATTAACTGAATCAAAATGAACTTACCTCCCAACTTTCTTTGGTTAATTCCGAAATTTCTCCGTCTTGACTGCCATGTCGACTGGCAGAAGGTGTAGGTTCCTCGCTCCACAGTTCGGTGTCCATTTCCACCAAGGTGAAACCTCGTTCTTTGACCTATAATAAATAAGCCTCCTTAGCATTTAAGGTAAGAAATAACAACGGGGACATGAGCGTTTTAAAATTACATCGAACTGTTTTTATTGAGAATCTGACAAAATTTCAGAAAATTTCTACAGAAAATATTCTTTGTGAACTTATAAGTGCTCATAACCAATCGGTATATTCATGCAAATTGAAATTGAAATGCTTTGCCCACATTCTTAAGGTGGCCATTCCCTAGAAAGAGACATCTGATAGGGAAATATTTACTATTTTTAGCTATAACTTTTTTTTCTTAGTACGTATATTTAAAAAAACTATAAGAGTACCTAAGTAGAACCATAACAAGACTATTACTATGAACTTTTACTCAATAATTTTAGTGCTTTGCAAAATAGCTCGATTTAAATTTAAAAATTGTGTTAATCTTCCTATTTCGTTGTTTTAAATCGAGCTATTTTGCAAATCACTGAAATTATTGAGTGAAACTTCATAGTAATAGTCTTGTTGTAATTCTACTTAGGTACTCTTATATATTTTTTAAATATACGCACTAAGAAAAAAAAGTTATGGGCAAAAATAATAAATATTTCCCTATCGGATGTCTCTTTCTAGGGAATGGCCACCTTAAGATGATATCTCAAGGAGTAACGGTCTGACCTGTTGAAGGGTCCGTCATCAGGCTTAAATCAAAGTTTTAGAGTTCTAGAAGTCTTGTGGTAATCTTTGTTGAATAAATTATGAAATTATAATTGTTCAAGCAATTTGAAAAACAATATATCAACACAAACTGAAATGAAACACGAATCCCTCGATCCAGAGGCCTTCGGGCCGCATCATGTTACCTTCCGGGTGTTATAACGCACTTGGTGCATAAATAACTATTCTGTAATTTCAAAT
This sequence comes from Stenurella melanura, assembly GCA_963583905.1. Taxonomy (NCBI): domain Eukaryota; kingdom Metazoa; phylum Arthropoda; class Insecta; order Coleoptera; family Cerambycidae; genus Stenurella; species Stenurella melanura. Next base: position 9,783,644 of record OY757311.1, read on the forward strand.
AGGTAATAATAAACGGCAAAAATACGCGATACTCTACTTTTGCCTTCATGAGGTCATTTTGAAATTCAATAGTGAGGTACAGTTTGGAAAAAGAACTACTAATTCGTAGTTCTTGAGAAAATTGTGAAATAAAAAAAAAATTAAAATGTTACAAATTTATGACAAAACGTAGTTGTTTAAATAAATTATTACTGTTTAAACAATTTGATTAACATTACAATATTAATAATAATAATAATATAATGTAACTAATGAATGGCAATTTGTGGAAAGAGAATCTCCAATAAACGATAGTAAGCGTCAAAATTATACGCCCTTATGGGGACAATTCTGAAGGGTATGAAGTTCTGAAACTTGTATGCGATTTTTATTACATAACATTTTGACGATTCTATCACAAATTTACCAAAAAATGTCGTTTACCTATAAGAAATACATAAGAAAATTCACCCCTTTTGAGGCACTGTAAAGGATTGAGCTAACCACTCAAAATTATGTGATTTTTTTATATATTAGAACATGATGAGTGGGTGAGAGGACCACATTTAAAAAAAAATCCACACCTATAGCTAAGGGCCACCCTACTATACCTACTTGTAGACAATTTTCTTACTTTTCAACTACTGTACCGCTTGTGTACTTATTTATTTACAACGTTTACAGTAAATAAAAAAAATAATAGTTAACATTTCAAAGTATTATTTATTTAAAAATATAAATATATAGTACAAAAAACGAGTAATAATTATTATTAAGTGTTGCTGTTTCTATAGATAATTAATTACGCAGATTGTTGATTCATCAACATTCTTTTAATTCTATATTTAAAGGAATACACAGAAACTAGCTTTAGATAATCTGCAAGTAGATTGTAATCAGTTACAACATTGAGAAAAAAACAGCGTCTTATAAACATTTCAACGACTTGGCATCAAAGTATAAGTTACTTGAGGCCCAAAGAATGATTTATCACAGATTTCACGTTATTTGATTAATTTTACTTGTTTTTATGTATTTCTTAATTTGCACTGATTTTAAATCAAAATTTTTACAGTTTTCGGCGAATAACATTTTACGGCCCTCAGGGTTTTGTCCTGGACACCTCCATTACTTATTTTTGCTCAATACAGTAGATACCAAGCACACATCTCTGTTAAGGGATGGATGGGGGTTAGGATCAAATGATGGGCTGATTATTGTACGCCTGATATTTAACTTATAATATGATTTAATTTAATTCGCTGCAGGGCAAACGATCGCAGATCCGGAAATTTAAGAATCCTGGAAAACTCTGTAAAAAAAATTACTGGCAACCTCGATTTATTACTAACTGAAGTTAATATTGTATGCTACACTTCGTCACTTGTATATTTTAATATATAAATAGATGCTATTGCATTATCTAGATATTTAATTGGCTTTTATGCATACAACTGGCAATCAAAAATTAATTACAAGCTATGTCTAGCACCAACACGAGCTTATAAATATTTCTACACGTGTACAGAGCATTTTTTAACGCACAAGTTTTTCTATTAGATTATGTTATGAGGACACCGTGTCACTGATGTATACATTTAGGTTGTAGAGCTGGTGGTACGGGCGCATGAATTTCGAAAACATTTCGGAGGCAGTGCATCTGCGGTCTCCAAAAAGAAATGTTCGGAAGTTATTCATTTTCAAAAATTGAAAAATCGTCAATTTCTCGTTTTGACGTTCTAAAAGTATAATAAAAAACGTTTTTTTACAATAAATATTGTTTTATAGTATTTTTCAATGGTTTTCTTTAGCTCGAAATGTTGTATGTATGTATACAAAACACCCATATACTTACCGTTGAATGTGAACCGTTTTTGAGATAGGGGTGTTTTATGGTTTTTGACCAGAACTTCAGTCCGCCATATTTTTGAAATGACTGCACATATTTAGATAAAATTTGGTATACGTATTATACTCTTTTAGGTTAATGAACAGCTTAAGTGCGATTTTGGAAAAATTCCAGGACCGGCCTACATTTTTTTAATATGGGTCTTAGGGTCATTAACACCACACTGTATATTATTTTTTGGTAAACGTTAGCAAACTTTTAAAGAGCCTATGGACCAGTTTATGAAATAATGTCATAATATTTGATGGCACGTTTATGGTTATTCTTCAATAAATTTTCAAAAGTATGGAAAGACCAAATTTGACATTCTACAAATAACACAATCCAGTTGCTAACATAATTATTTTAATAATTTTAGCTAAATATCCCGTAGAAGAGGATATTTGTTTTTGTTTTGACATTCAGTGTTTCTTTTCCAAAATAAAGCACATTACATTTATTTCACGAATAAAAAATAAGTAATAAAACGATGCGATTAACACATGACATTGCATTAAAAATCCCAAGTAGGCAAATGTCAAATGTGAAATTTTACAAATAAGAATTGCTGTTCGCTCTTAGTAATTATTAGAATAAGTGATAAAAAACCGGTTATTAAAACTAAAAATTTTAAGATGCCGTTTCAATTTGGTAATGAAGATTATGCAGATATTATTTTTGTGTATGGCTTTTGCGACGGAAATTGGAGAGCTACAAAAAAGAGAGTATCAAAGGCGTTTTCCAAATCACCGTGTACCAGATCATACAACGTTTTCAGAGGTAGGTATACCAATTTAGTAGGGGACATGGACAACTTCCGTCAATGACAAAGCATGAACATGTTCCAAGAGCTTTTCCACAAGAAGAGCACATATTACAGGTTGTGGAAAATAATCAATCCATAAGTGTGTCAGCAGTACCTAAGACAACAGTATGGCGAACATTAAAGAAGGAACATTTGTATCCATTTCATGTTGAAACAGTTCAACGTCTAGAAGACGGCGACGACGTTCCCCGCTTAACATTTCGTAGGTGGATTTTGGGTCACAGAAGAACAATATCGAGAGTGCTATTCACGGTTGAAGCCCAATTCACACGTGAAGGAATTAACAACTGTAGAAATCAGCATGTTTGGGTAACCAAAAATCCACATGCAGTGGTTCAGAATCATTCCCAATACAGATTTAATATTAATGTGTGGTGTGGTATTTACAAAAATACAAGACTAACTGGTGAAGTTTATTTAAACTTTCTTAGATATATCTTGCCACATTTATTAGAAGGCATCAATACTAGGAGTTTGTGGTTTCAGCATGATAGTGCTGGACCCCATTTTTCTGTACCGGTCCGGGATCATCTGAACCAGCACTACATCAACAGATGGATTGGTTGCGGAGGTCCGGTAAACTGGCCACCGAGGTCTCCTGATCTTACATCTCTACATTATTTTTATGGGGTCATCTCAAGTCAGAGGTGTACAATGAAGAGTTCAATGCGCGAGAACAGCTTCTAGAAAAAATTATTACTGTATGTGATAACATTAGAAATAACCCGGAAGTGATTGATAGGTCAGTGAAAAACATATTAAAACGTGCTCGAAAATGTATTGACGCTGAGGGCATTCATTTTGAAAATCTGTTACAGTTTTAATTATTTTCACCGTTTTTAATTTTTGTTTCTATTATTTAGAGTTCTAAATAAATTTATTTTGTCAAAATAAAATTGCAACCTTTTGTCTTTAATATTTTCAAGTTATTCTCAAAAGGCCTTTAATATTTTGATTGTGTCTGTTAATTCAAGCCTCTTCACTAACATTATTTTTCTTTCATGAAAGAAATGGAATGTGTATTATTTTGGATGAAACTTAAACTAAAGAAAGCCTAGAAACACTGATTGTCAAAATAAAAACAGATAACCTCTTCTACGGGGTATTTAGCTAAAATTAATAAAATAATTATGTTAGCAACTGGATTGTGTTATTTGTAGAATGTCAAATTTATTGAAGAATAACCATAAACGTGCCATCAAATATTGTGACATTATTTTATAAACTGGTCCATAGGCTTTTTAAAAATTTACTAACATTTACCAAAAAATAATATACAGTGTTATGTTAACGACCCTAAGAGAGCCATATTAAAAAAATGGAGGTCGGTCCTGGAATTTTTCCAAAATCACTTAAGCTATTTATTAACCTAAAAGAGTATAATTCGTATACCAAATTTTATCTAAATATGTGCAGTCGTTTCAAAAATATGGCGGACTGAAGTTCTGGTCATATACCTCAAAAACGGTTCACATTCAACGGTAAGTATAGGGGTGTTTTGAACTCAACTGAGTGTGCTCTACCCTCCATTAGAGTATGTCCGTTTAAATCTGAAGAACCCTGTATACGTATTATGTATGTTCAAGTCTGGTTATCCAATCATGCTGAAATTTTGCACACGACTTTGGGTCTGACGACAATAGAATATAGTATATTCAATATTATGGTAGATCCAATATGGCGGCCACACCAAAATGGCGGATTACCTTCTTCCTGACAATCCCCTCGACATTGGTATCAAATTAAAGGGTATATAAAGTAGAATACAATAAACTGTGTGACGTCATTCTAAATCCAATATGGCGGTCGGCACAAAATGTCGGATCACCTATTTCTTTACAACCCCCTTGATATGGGTATCAAATGAGAGAGTTTGACAAGAGTAAACGTAACGAGGGCATCCAATATAGCGGCCGACACAAAATGGCGGATTATCAATTTCTTTATAACCCCCTTGATATCAGTATCAAACGAAAGAGTTTGACAAGAGTAAACGAAATTATGGCATTTGAATAAAAAATGGGGCAGACGGGTAACTAAAAAGTAAAAAAAAATATTTATTTTTTTTAAAACAATTGCACTAAAAAGTAGAAAATAATTTTTATTCAGTAATTAAATTACAAAATGATGAAAAACAAAACCATTGGATGCATCAGCATTACGTTATGTGCATCCAATGGTTTTCTTTTTCATCATTTTGTAATTTAATCACCGAATAAAAAGTATGTTCTACTTTTTAGTGCAATTCACTCTTAAAAGAAAACCATTGTTTTTAAAAAAAATATATATTTATTTATTAAATCTTGCATATGAACAAGAAATGGAACTGACGATTTTTAATTTTATATCTCATAGCCACCACTATTCTTCGACGGTTTTTGAAAAATTCATGTCGAAGAAAAGTTATATGGATTTCAGGCGTGTAGGTAATTGATTGGTGAAACATTTTAAGTCAAAACTTTTAGAGGTACAAAGTTAAACATAATGCTACAGGGTGTTCTCCACGAATATTCAAATTATTATATTTTTAAAATGCCATTAACATTAAATATTAACACAAACCGAAATTGAAAATAATATCTAAAGTACTTTCTGAGATATTAAAAAATAACGATTAAAAAAAATTCAACGCCCTGTAGCAAAAAATTTAAGTCGTTGCGGACATATGTTCTATGAACTTTTCCTAACAAAATGACCTAAGGGATCACAGCCTGAAATATTAGCATGTTATCAAGGAACACCCTGTATAACTCACCGTTTCAGCCCGAAAATATTTTTTAATTTGATCTTCTTTTTAACGCAAGTTGAATAGAGAGCTGAACTTGAAAATGGACCTAGTGTGATGTTCATAATCCTTTTTGTTCCCCCTCCACATAGGCAAGAGCGTTACCAGCTCTAACTCCCGTCCTGATCAGCCTATTGCCATGATTTGTTTTTTTAAATTACAGAGAAAAAGAAGTCCCTATGCAAAAAAAATATTTAAATATAACCTTTTTTTTCTTGCAAAAAATGCAATTTGAAACAAAATGCAAAATCGTGTTTCGGGTGTAGCTTCGTAATTTTTTTCAAAAATCAAAAACCGTTTTTATCTGCGGAAGTTGATAGAATGAGCAAAGACCCATCAATTTGTCCAGTTTTTTGGGCTTTTTGGGTTTTTACGCAGCTCCGAAAATTTTTACCGTCTTTATTTCTCCCTCCCTCCCTAATTCCTCCACCAACTTCCCATCTTTACCACAATTAAGCTTAACAATTTCCCTACATCCACCAAAAATTTCAAGTCCCTATCATCTTCTTTCCTGGAGAAATCATCGGTTTAAGACTTGAAACCATCGACAAATAAACTTTTTCCGAGAATCTTCAATGGGCTTGTTCGACATTTATTTTTTATTTCAGAAATCGAAAGTGCAAGTATAAAATAATGGATCTGCAAAAAATCAGAATCTTATTCCCACGTTTAGTATCTTAAAAACTATTATAAATCTCCACTTCGCGAAAATGGGGCGTGGCCCGGCGCTACGTCACTATACGCATAGACTCGGCGATCTCAATAGACTTGATGCTCCTTAGTTGTTATAATTATAAGCGTTTTTGAAGTATTGTTTGTTTTGTTTACTTCTTGACGGTAGGGGAGTACAATTTGGTGAAATGTCAAAAAATTACAATTTTCGCTCGCTGCAGTTTACGATTAGGATTCATCGCCGACCTTCTCCTTTCCGTAGAGACATAGAATGAACTTCCATTCGACGTATTTATTTAGTTACCAGCGTTTGAAAATTCCATGTTTTTCGACCTTTCAGGTTAAATTTGAAAGCCACTTTTCTTACGTCACTTGCGTATAGTGACGTCAGAAATGAGCGCTCGGTTTTTGCAATTATTCATCCCTCTCGAGTATGAGACTTGTGATTTTCAGAGAATAATTACATGACACACACTTAAAAAATTTCAATTTCCATTGTTGGCTTCCAAATCCAGATCCGCTCTGCTATGACTTTTGAAACTATAAGATAGGTAATAAATATTGTTATGTATTACACCCCCTTGAAACTGGAGATTGATACGCCTATGCCTAATAGTGACTGGTAGAAGATTCTTGATTGGTTCTAGAGGCAATTTCAGAGTATATAAGGCGCGATTACCGGCGCAGAGGGGGAAGTTTTAGGAAAGTGACGTTCGGTAACGAAAGTGAGGTTGAATGTCAAGTAAACAAAGTGTAAAGGTTATTTTGAAATATTGTATAGTCAGTAAATTATTAAATAAAGCGTTAGTGGTTTACCCCTTGTTAAAATTATTTAGAACCCACAGATTCACACAGGGTGTTTCCTAACAGGTGGAAATACGCAACAATATATAAAAACAACAGATGACTATTAAAACATTCAATACTGTCAAATTAGCAAGTGTATCATTGGTGTCAATTAATTGAGTAAGGCGCCACGTCGTATTCAAGACAAACAAGTTAATTTTATCGTAATTTGTAAATTAAATCGAGTTTTTATGTTTCCTAAATGACTGTAGTTCCTGGCCTCTAATTACTATACTACATATGTCATTATTTTTTTTACGTGAAAATAAACTACGTTTTAATGTGTGACAAAAGTTAGTTACCATACCACACGTTTCAAGCAATGAATCAACTCTTATGTATGTAAAAGGCAATGTATGTTTGGATGTGACCAAAAATCTAATCCTTCTCCAGATAAGATACAAAAAAAAAACGCTGCCTAAGGAATCACTACTTCCACATCCAGATTTTTTATCAAAATCTCTTTAAAAAGAAAACATCTTGACTATATTTGCACTCTAGGATGTGAAAATAATTGGTCAAATAATTTTAATAATATAATTTGAAGCAGATGTCATAAAAAATGTGAGATCAGATCTGGTCATGATACATACTATGTGTACCAAATTTCAAGTCAATGTCTTAAATCGTTCCTAAGAAACCGTGCGCACAAAAAAGTTACAGACTGATCTGACCGACCGACAGAATTTTTTTTTTCGCTCTTTTGGACGTTTTATTATGACTTTTTAAACCTATTACAACAAAAAGAAAATTTGAATTTATTTTACGATTACTATACTTCCACCCCACTATGTGGATGTGGTAGTAATTGAATGAAATTGAACCGCCTTTAAAGAAGCAGGCACCGAAACTACGAAAAAAAAAATATAAGGGACTGTAAAATTGATTTTCGTACGTTTTCATTACACATTCGTTCAACTCATTTTCTCTGTATGTATGCTTGGATCAAATCTTGTAATCGATTTGTCACCCACTTTCCGTGTATCTAGAGCCTTGAAATATTGCATAATGATGTATTCTTGAGATGACAATACAATAATCAATCATTAATTTCAAAATTAATCAATCGATGTATTAATATTAACTTTTTACCTCGAGTTGGAGAGAAGAATAAATCTAACGACTCTGTAATAGGCTGTGTGTCTATTGCATACTTCTTCCGTAACAGATCACGCTGTCGTCTGTCGCTTTAAAATTTAAATCTTACAATGAACAGGTAATAGATATTTTAGTCAATATGATTTTGAAAGAGCTAGGTTCTTGAATGGATACAGCGTAATATATAGTGAAAATTTAAGGCTAAAAAGTATGAAACAAAAAACTGATTTTATCAAACATGTATTAATAAAAAAATTTTTTTTTCAGCTGTCATAGTATTTTCAGATTTATAGGACTAAAAACAAAAACGTGGAGAAAGTTTGTACAAAATGTATGTTATCCATGGAAAACGCTACGTGATACAAAAGCGAAATTTCATGATGAGAGGTGATACTCTATAGAAGCCATATTATAGGAAATTTCTTCTTTGTATTCACAATTCTAGGCAGACTTTTGCAGCTTTGTTTGGATTGAACATTCTTCTGATATTCGCAAGTAACAAATATTTTACGCAATTTTTTCACAGTGGTGGCTCTTTCACAAGGTGTACATATGGTGCACTTTTATACAAGAAAGATACAACAGCACGCACCATCATAAAACACTGTATCATAATTTTTATTTTTATTTAATGTTTGAATGGGCTACCCTAAGCGGGATCTACACTCATTATGATTATTTGTAATTTAAAATACTGGCTCTAATACGACATTAGGAATAACCGGTAAAAAAATGGAAAATATAATCTAAAATGAAATATTTTTGAGTTATATTTGAACCAGTTGTAACCAGTTTTCCAGTGCTTCTCTTTTAAAAAAGAGACTAGAGTTTTTTATATTCAGACGTGATACTTAAATACGCAAATGCAATGTTAAATGCTAAATTATTACGTGCTAATGAATTTGCGGTCAAGTAGGTAGATAGGTATCATTTGTAATATTAGACAAACATTTAGTGACTAATAAAGTAATTAACTGCATAATTTGTTATTTACAAAAACGTAAAATTTGAGGTTATGTTAGTCATCTGGTGCTACTACTCTATTAGTAGGGGAGCCATTGACCAGGATTTTAACCTCATCGGGGCATGGAAATTTTAATTATTTTTCAATAGTTTATCACTCCCTGAAGAAAAAGTTCCATTACTACTGACATGTTTGGTGATGCTAAAGGGGGTGAATTCGTTTATCGAACATGTAAAAATAAATGATTCATTTTTCTTATCGCGGCACGTCAGTTTTCTTTTTATGTTAAAAGTAATGTTAGACAACGTAGGAAAAATAATAACTGACATTTCTTGCCTCGCCCGCGTCTCTAGTGAGGGAAAATTTCCAATTTCCGGACCCTTGTCATCACGGCACGTCAGTTTCCCATATAACATGCTTTTGGAGCCAGAGAACCTAGAAAAAATAGTAACTGACAATTTTCAGACGAATCGGACAACAAATGATAAAATGTGTCCGAATAATCGTGACGTCATTCTGAATTTCCCAATATTCGTAACCTGCTACTTCAGTAACCCCCACATACCGATTTTCAGCGGAATCGGACCATAAGTAATAAAAATCATCCGCCCGTTTAGCGCCGCCATTTTGAATTTCTCAATTCCGAATTCATATTTGTAATCAGCGATGTTGAAAACCCCCGCATACCGATTTTCAGCGGAGTCGGACGACAAATAAGGAAATTATTTTAATGCAATTTTTTTCGGTATTTTTTTCACATCCTGTAACTTGAAAATTAAAATAAGTGAATACGTGGAACGGAAGGTCGTGTGTCCGTGGAAAGATAAAGGTTGGTGTTTTATTTTGATATAAAATTGCAATGGTGGAACCGGAAATCTGGCTCGACACGAACAAAAGACAAATGGCGTTTCTCGTAAAAATTGAAAAATATGGATTTTTAAAAAATTCATACAAAATAAATACACACAGTGATTCAAAAATGAATTTTTGTGGACAAAATTCTATCTACACCTGAGTTTTGTTTGAAATGACTTTTTTTTAAAGTATTCTCAAAACAATACTTCACAACTCCTAACTGTCCAAATTCAGGCAAATTGGCTACAAACCTTAATTTTTTTGTTTTTTAACTCATTTTTTGAGAAATAGAATATTTACAGTGAAATGGCGAGGATGGATCTTCCTACATTTTAGATCTCTGATCTTTTAATGGTTGTACATTATGTTTATGGGTCGTCGATTACGAATATAATATTAGTTTTACACAAAAGTGGTCCAATTTTGAGAAATTGGCCATTTTTTGGGGTATCTGAAAATTTTTCGAAATTTTTATTACATAATTTATTAAACTATAATATGATAGTATTCTAATAGTACAGGCAATGAAGGCAAAATTTTGTAAAACCCTCGCAAAAATTAATAAAAGGATCATCTTCGGGATTTAAGTATGTAACAACCTGTAGGAATGGAGTGATGCATTCTTTGCACTTCCAAGTTTCGGGAAAATTGAAAAAAATTTGGAAAAACTTTTTGATTTTCGGTTTCTTTGCTCTAGCGGCTAAAATAATGAAAATACAGAAAAAAGTTTTCAACAAAAGGACCCCGCACGGAACATATGGAAATTCGCCCCCGGTTAAAGTGTTTGATACTCGGGGATATTATCCAAATATCGATGTTGATCAAAAGTCTCTATGGGCTCAAGGTCGGAAATTGGACGGTTTCCCAGATATCGGGGGTATAAAGGGGGATGCTCATTTCTTGTGGGAGGTGGCCCCCGCTCCAGTAAAATTCGCTGGAATCGACATGCACTTTAACCGGGGGCGAATTTCCATATGTTCCGTGCGGGGTCCTTTGTAGCTCGTTTCTTTCTCTACAAAAAAGGCATTTACAAATTTTTGTTTTACTTAAGCCGTTTAGAAGATTAATTCAGTTTTCCACTTATAGTTTTGAGCCGCTACGAAATGCGCGGAAAATGAGGGAGTTTCCTTCCTCTGGGAGTTTCCTACGACCGGATACATCGATCGATAATTCTTACTATTCAGAGTCGCTAAAAAAATTAAAACATGAAATGTAGAGAAAAGTCTCAGCTTTAATGTGGAACTAATCACAAAATTCATAAAAAATTTTATCATAGATAAAAAAGTGTTAGAAGATGGCTTAGTAAACTGTATACAGTTGATTTATTCATATCTTTGAGTTTTATGCATCCTGCCAATTTCTCCTGTAACAATGGATGCTTTTTCACTGCATGGATTTGATTCCACGCACTTTAATCTATATTTCGTGAACATTTTATTGAAGAATGTTAAGAAACAAATAAGTTGTATATGTTTTGCTATATAATTGTGCATTTTCTGAACGTGTATGAATAATGCAGACAAACTCAAAAAGTACTGTACGCATTTAAAAAAGTCTAAAGTCGTTCGAAAGAATATGTTTTATTGTACTTATAATCCAAAAATTAAGACTGTGCTATTATTATTAATTAAGATATACCGAATTAAACTCCAAAATTTGGAGTTGATTGATCGATGAGAAATATACCCTCTACTTTGATCGCAAGGCATATTTTTTATAGAAAAGTAAGTGCAATAAAATGTTAATTGGATTAATATATCATTATATAGGAATACATAGGCAGAATGAATTATCATTCTAATGACTCCCGGCAAAAATATGAATAAATCTGTGATTAACTGTACAAAGTTTACTAAGCCACTTTCTGACACTTTTTCTCTTTGATAAATTTTTTTATGAATTTTGTGATTAGTTCCACATTAAAGCTGAGACTTTTCTCTATATTTTATGTTATTCTCATTTTTTAGGGGCTCTGAATAGTGAGAATTATCGATCGATAAGCCCGGTCGTACGAAACTCCCGGAGAATTCAAATTTTCACGCATTTCGAAGTGGCTTAAAGCTTTAAGTGGAAAACTCGATTTATCTTCTAAACGGCTTAAGTAAGACAAAAATTTGTAAAGACCTTTTTTGTAGGGAAAGAGACGAGCTACAACTTTTGTTGGAAACTATTTTCTCTAGTTTCATTTTTTTTGGCAGCTAGAACAAAAAAAACGAAAATCAAAAAGTTTTTCCAATTATTTTTGAATTTTCCCGGAACTTGCAAGTGCAAAGAATGCATCATCTCATTCTCCATGTTATTACCTACTTAAATCCCAGAGATGATCCTTTTATTAATTTTTGTTACCCTAAATGGCTAATTTGCCTGTACTATAAGCTCCTTGGATTGATACATACAGAAGTATTGATTTTTTGAATATCAATTAAAAAAATCTTACTAATATAGAAAATTCAATATATGTTTGTTTCTTTGATTATAACTCAAACACTGCTTGACCGATTCAGCTCAAATTCTCAGAGAATATTGCGACAAAAATCTGGAAGTTATAGGACTAACATAATGCCATTAAAGTAATTTTTGTGAAAATTGCATTAATTTTTGTGCTCAGAGACCGGAAATATCAATTTTCAAAAAATTAGTAACGAGTATTTTATCTCTTATATACTAAATCAAAATTAAGGTTTTTAGCCAATTTGCTTCAATTTGGGTAGTTAGGCGTTGTAAAGTATTGTTTTGAGAATACTTAAAAAAAAAAAGTAGTCATTTCAAGCAAAACTCAGGTGTAGATCGAATTTTGTTCACAAAAATTCATTTTTGAATCACTGTGCGACGTCTCAATGAAAAGAGGAAGATTGGCGTTTATCCTCATACGAAATGTAGCAGCAAAATCGGAAGTTCGGCTCGGCAAGAGTGAAAAAAAATTGGTCTATTTGGACCTCTCAGAAAATGTCAAAATTTAACCTAAAAAGATGAAAAACATGGAATACTCAACGTTCGCAACTAAATAAATATTTTGAGTGGAAGCTCGTTCTGTCTCTATCAAAAGAGGAACATCGGGATATATAGACATCGTAAATTGCATGGTCAAAATTAAATCTTAAGCTCAACACGAACGAAAAAAATGGGCATTTTCTAACGTCTAGTGAATTTTGCGCGGAATAAAAGCGACTGAAAACAAATTTTTACACCTTTCATGACACTGGAGACTTTGCTGAAAAAAAAGTGTTTTTTTTTAAATGGAACTAAACATTTTTCATGAATTTGGCCATGCCGTGATTACATGAAACTTTGGTCGAGATCTCCCCTACTATATTATTATTAGTGACTGTGGCCGTTTTTTAAAGATGCATGGTTCATTTTTTACCCTTTTTTATTTCTTGGTTATTTATACCTCAAGATACAAACGATGTCAATCGACAATTTTGTGTTTTTCCGCACCCCTTTCACAAAATTTTTCTGTGTTCCGATCACCGAGTTAGAATTCACAAACTTAGGTTATATTTTTGGACACCCAATAGGTATTTCGAGTCGCATCCACATTTAATGCACTTTTTTTCGGCGCCTCATAAAACTTACATCGCACTCGTTTGACAAAAAACAATAAAAACCAGAAGAAATAATGCTTGTTTAATTTAACATTTAAAATAAAACAATTAACTTGTCTGTAATAAAACATTTTTTTTATATCGCAACGGGTTTTATGGCATAATTTAGCTACGACTTTACATACCACATAAAAAACAACAATACGAATCTGAATAATAATAAAAAGGAACATACCTACGTAGAAAATGCAGTTTTAGGACAGTCTGTGCTCAAAATAAAAAACACTCTCCCACCACTACATGTTTGTTAATCTGCTAACAGCACTACAGATGCAGGATTTGATTAATTTCCAGGCACTAACAACCACTTCCTCGACAAAGGAACCGTAAACAAGTCGAAATGAACAACAAACATACATATATTTTGACGCATTTATTCTGACACAAAACAATCAAACTTCAAACTATTACTGAACTGTGTCATTACGTCCAATTTATTCTGTGATCAACACCGGCGAATAATTGTAACACTAAGTACTACTTATAATAATACCAAGGCTGAGTGAGAAATTTAGTCTTCTAATACAGCAGTACAGTACGCGAGTCCCCTCGTTTGAAACCAACAATTAGCGTGATATTTTCGAGCAGATGGTTGGAAAAAAATTAAGCGAAAGTACGCGCAACGCGAAGGACGACACAGAAAGTAACTTTTATGAGCAACCAGCCCGGTGTGTATTAAACGAGTGTGTGAGTGGAAACGCTAACTGGAAATGAGCCCATTAAAATGATTGTTATTCATGTGGGCTAAATTTTTATTGCATAATTTCGATACAAGTGTTATTATTGATCAGTACTTTATACAGTTGTATACTTATCGTATGGAGGCTACTAGGGATATTCTGCAGGTTTCTCAAAACGTGAAACAATAAAATAAAAATAAGACAATCTATTGTTCCTTTTATTTATATAAATAAGAAAACAATGTTTTTCTTCAAATGTCTCAAAAACAAGACATTTCTTTACTCATTTCATGATATTAAAATTGGACATTTTAGACGGCTGTTGCCATTAACAGCGGTGGTAAAAGTACTTTTTTATTATACCTGAATTATAATCTCTGTTCTTGAAACTAAAAAGCGTGCAAAATCGGGCCATTAAAGCACTAGTGCTTTAAAGTTGCTTAGGTAACAACCAATTTTAAACAAACTTTACAAATCAACCAATTTATAATAAAAATGTACATAGCAACTAAACAAAAAAATTCTAACCGTCTCTAAATCACCAATTAAAAATGAAATTCAGAGAGAATTCCTTGTAAAATGAATCTACAATTAATTTTTCTAATGTTTACTTTGCAGTATAGGTATATTAAAAAACAACGTATAATATACGGGAATGAGTAGCCTTTAAAGCACGCACAGGTAACGTAGGGTCCTAAAAGACTTGTTTTATAATGTTGCGTATTTCCACCACCTCTTAGGAAACACCCTGTATGAATCCATGGGTTCTAAATAATTTTAACAAGGGGTAAACCACTAACACTTTATTTAATAATTTACTGATTACACAATAATTCTTAATTAACCAAAATAACCTTTACACTTTGTTTACTTGGTACTTAACCTCACTTTTTCGCTACCAAACTTCACTTTAATAAAATCTCCCTCTTCCGCCGGGAATCGCGTCTTATATACTCTGACATTGCCTCCAGAGTCATCCAGAACACAATCGAGAATCTTTTCCCACCACACTCTAGAAAACTCTATCTCTTTCTACAAGTTTCAAGTCACTATTAGGCATAGCCGTATCATAGGGGGGTGTAATGCATAACAATAATATACTATTTTAGTACTGTGAGCGGTAGAAAAGGTACGACAGTTACAATATATTCTAAGAATTACGGAACTCGACAACATACCCATTTTCACAAGGCTGGAAATATGCTAAAATGTTACTTTAGATCTGCCGATATGCCTAAAGGACTTCGGTGGGGTTAGTCCAGTTAGTAAAGTACAAAATACACCAGAAGCTCGCAAAAAATGTTATCTGAGATTTTCCTCCCATAACTGTTAGTGCGAGGATTAAACATCACAAAACCACAAAAATCAGTTCTGGGGGTGCCGCGCAACCCCTCAAAAAAACCACTCCTTCGGTGAAAAAACCTTATTTTACTGAAAACTTGACTAAACGCCCAAAAAAAGTCCTCTTGTAATTTTCTTGTATATACCATGGTTTTCGAGAAAAGCGATATTGTCAAAAATAGCAAAATTTGTGTTTTTAATGCGCGCGAATTTTCGTTTATTTGAAATTTATTGCGCGCGGCCTATAGAAAATATTGAATTGCTCGAAAACCAAACACGCTAGGAAGAAAAATCAAAATGGGTTTTAAGGGGGATATAAAATACTCTCTTGTATTGTCATTCTTGAGGGCTATTGATATTTATTAGTATATAAAAATAACAATATAATATAGTTATCTCTTGATTTTTTGTGCATCTAACTATTCACAGTCCCAGAAAAAATAACTGACCATAATATAAGTTATAAATGCATTATCTTTTAGTTCAATGTAGTATTACAATGCAGAAAAATTTAGGAATAAAAATATTCACATTTACAAATTTAGCAGCATGTTAAAATCCAAAGAAGGCTGCATATTCAATTTTTTTATATTTTTTTAATACAGTATTTTAACTATTAAATGATTAGAAACAATAGTTATATGATATATAAACTAAAAAAAAATCCGCTATATTTTCAAGATGTTTATTTTTAGCAAACAATAAAAAATTGGCCAAAATTTGGCTAATTTCAACATGCTGGTAAATTTGTAAATGTGAATATTTTTATTCCTAACTTTTTCTACATTAAAGTAATACCTTGAACTAAAAAATAATGCATTTATAACCTATATTAAAGTCAATTATTTTTTATGGGCCTGTGAATAGTTAAAAGTGCAAAAAATCAAGAAGTAACTATACTATATTGTTATTTTTATATACCAATGGATATCAATAGCCATCAAAAATGGAAACACAAAAGAGTATTTTATATCTCCTTTAAAACCGATTTTGATTTTTCTTCCTAGTATGTTTGGTTTTCAAGCAATTCAATTTTCTCTATAGGCCGCGCGCAAAAAAATTCAAATAACGAAAATTCGTACGCATTAAAAATACAAATTTTGCAATTTTTTTCAGTATCGGTTTTCTCGAAAACCATGGCATATGCAAGAAAATTATAACAGGACTTTTTTGAGGTAATTAGTCAAGCTTTCTTTTGATGATGAGCAATTTTTTATATCTTCAACGGTTAACGAGTTATCAGTAAAATAAGGCTTTTTTCACCGAAGGGGTGGTTTTTTGGGGGGATTGCGCGCTACCCCCAACTGATTTTTGTGGTTTTGTGATATATAATCCCTCTACTAACAGGTACTGAGGGAAAATCTCGGATAACATTTTTTGTTATAGAAGTCTTTATAATTATTGGACTAGGTGAGTGCTCAGGAATTTTTTAATACTCTACTCGTCGTCTGATTTGTAGAGGCAAATAAATAAATAGCAACTTAAACAGCAACCATTTTTAAAAAATCCTGGGTTCTCACCCCAGCGACATCCTTTAGGCATATCGGTCATTCCTTCTTTGGGGAGATCTAAGGTAACATTTAGCCTATTTCCAGCCTTGTGAAAATGAATATGTTGTCGAGTTCAGTAGCTATAGACTATTATATCCACAGCAATGCATATTTTGTTTAACACGCCGGCCATGCAATTTTAACACAATGCGTTTTTGGTGGTGAAATTCGAGATTTTTATCTTTATTTTTTTTTATAGCCAATCGACGTTTGAAAAAACATAGCATGTTTTATTCGAAGTAAAAGCCACTTGTTGTGACTCGTCTGCAATTAAACCTACAGACTCGTTACAAAAGTATCACTTTTACTCTTAATAAAACAGTATACTATTTCCAAAATTTATATTTCGACGGCAGTGCCAATTGAGGAGTTTCGGTGGATAAAAACCTTCGTTTTCGCGACACACCACCCCCGGCAATAGTTTTTCCCTATGCTTTGATTTCATATTTGTATATTAATCGTCTTTTTTAAGGAGGAGAGAAGTATACTCTTACTTTCTATTAAAGAATACTCGAAGTTATGGCGAAAGCGCGGGTTGGAGTTAAATAGTCAGATGTTCTCGGAGTAGTTGATACTGAATCTGGTATCAAAAGTTAAAGAATCAAGACGGTGAAATCCAATAGAGCTGCCATAATTGCTTAACTTCTGTAGATTTTCATAAAACTGAGTCACTAAAGAGGGCGAAAAATTGTTTTTCAAAAAAATCGAACTACTTATTACAATGTTCAAATGTCAAAAGTATTGTTGGCATCGGCGTTAATATTTCTTATAATGAATTATGAGGCCGATTGCTAAAATGGGATTTTCTCGAAAACGGTCAATTTCTAAGACTAATGACAATTATACTTTTTTTCGCCAAAATAATACAGATTTACGATTATTTCACAAAAAAAGCAAAACGCAATAATAGGGGTTATTTAAGATGAAAAATCAAATCTAGTTCCATTTTTTGTGTAAATCCTAGTGGGCGCCACATAAGCAATGTTTAAGATGTAAATCTATTAACTTTTTTTATCCGTAAGATAAAAAAGTTAATACGTTTACACCTTATGTGGCGCCCTCTAGGATTTACATAAAAAATGGGAGCATATTTGATTTTTTATCTCAAAAAACCCGTATTCACCAATGTTCATAACAATATTTGAAAAACTTTAAAAGTTATGTGAGACAATTAAAAATATAATATTGACTTTAACACACTGTATCCCTTTTGTACTAAGGCAAGTTTAGTAGCTACATCGCAATATTTTAATATTAGCAATTCACTGTTGCTCTAAGGACCATTACTTTCGAACCACCCTGTACATAGGCAAAAATACAGAGTCTTTCAGGTATGCGGTCATTAATTTCTAGGGGCGATTCTACATAAAAAAATATGAAAAAAAAGATCATATAAACACCTTGTATATATATTAAAGTTCCACAGGGTAATTAAGATCCTATCCAAAAAAATTATTACATTCCACAAATGACGTAACTTTAAATCTAGCATCAGCTGTTCAATGCGATTCTATTTCAATACAGGCGACCAGATACCAGTGGCGTACAACTAAATATTCTTAAATGTTTCCAAAAATATTTCTTTCAACTTCCTTTTCGAATTTGTTTAATAATACCTAAGCCGAAAAAAAATGTGTTTCAGGGTTATTGTTAGTGATTGTTTGACTATCTATCTGAATGTTTGTTCCATCAAAACTCAAAAACGACTCGACATATTTTAAATTTTGTACACGCGAGGCCATCTTTCCAACTTAGTGAATAGCCTGCTACATATCAGATTTCGCTAGAGTGAAAAAATGAGCGAGAGGGAGGGAAAATCGTGTGAAAGTGGAAGGAGACGGGAAAAGGTGAGAGATTCCAGAGAACGTAGTCGTGTGCATGAGGATATAAGCTAGTTCTCATTAAATTAAATACAGATTTTTCTTCCCACCCTACTTCAACCTCTTATTTTTCATCAATACCAAACAAGAAAAATGAAGTTAAATTAAGGTTGTCTCTAAACTGTTTTCTGTCAGATAAGTAATTTTAAAACACTCACAGCCACGTTTATAAACTATGAAAAAACGCTTAGTATCTAACCTACTTTTATTATTTTTTATAAACTTTTAAACAGTTTCCTTTTGAGAGTTCGTTGTGGCATTATGTTCAATAAATCATGCACATTGCGATTTAAAAAAAAACTCACCCTTTCCTCGTCTAATTCTCCATAGAGGTGAGGTACCCATCCTTGGATGAACCTGTAGAGTTCATCTACTCTATTTTTGGGAACGCTAAACCAATATTCGGGTCGCATCTTCTTCTTTCCATAAGACATTAACGGTGTGGATTTGGGGATTGGTTTATCCGTTGGTTTGCCCATCCTCAAACGGAGATACAAAGGCGGATCTTCGCAGGATCTAGCTGGTCTTGGAATCAGTTCTAAAAGAAAATAAAACATAAAGGTGTTAACTTCATTGATCGTTTTGATTGTTTTTAGGCAATATAAGAAATGCAAACAGTAAGCAGGTTGGTTCACGTTAAGCAAATACAAACTAACAACATATACCGGGTGCCCACAAGACCAGGTACAGTCCCACTTTGTTCTTTATATTTCAAAATATAAATTGGTATAATATTTGGCACAAAAATACATTTTCCGATTTAATTGGAAGCACTAGTAACCTTTTAACTTACACAACACCCTGCATATTTTTTTATTTTTATCTGATAGTGGTTTGAAACATTTACAATGATTGTTTAGAATTCAAATTAGAAACAACAATACAATTCTAGTTGCTACACTGGTTTTCGAGATATTTGAATTTGAATATAATGGTCGTAATTTTTTTTACCAAAAGTTACGGCACTTTTGTTACGTAAAATAATTAAATTGAAGTGCAAACATCTCGAAACCAGTGATTTTTAGAAAATTGTTCATATTATAAAAGTTGCTTAGAATGTATTGTTCCATCATATGCATCTCTTTTTAAGGTTCCTGAGACAGAAAAATTTATTTATATCGCAGCGCCATCTATACGTCAATTTGTAGAAAGGCCGTTTTACACAAAAATGAATTTATGTATTCTAATGGATACTTTTTACAGAATTTAAATCTCTTTTAGTTATAGAGCAAATGGCCTCGGGAGTTTTGAGTGGGACACCCTGTATATGTTGCTTTCGCGGCACTCCGCAAATTATTTTTACTGAAAATAATTATGAAGATTTTTTACTCGGGTTCAAATTATATGACTTTTAAGTAATTCGTGTCAATCCCATTTAATCAATAATTATTTCTGTCTCTTTCCAATAATTCTCTTGGCCTACTTTTGTTTATTTTTTAATTAATGGAAGACTTTATTCAGAAGTAATTTTATATGCTCACGTTCTTTATTATTATTTATTACATCATAACAACATATAATGCACGAAATATTCAAAACACTAAACCTGTTCTTATACTTTTTTTTCTTCGGCACTTATAACATAATTATCCAGTTGATTGTCTAAAAACTATAATCTCCTAATCCTAATTTATTTACTTAATAAATCATTACAACTCAAAAAATAATTATTTCGCGGATATCCTTTAAGACTATACGAGGCTCGAGCTGATAAAAACAGTTAAAACATCAGAAATAAATCTAAAAAAATTAATAACAATTCGTTTTCCTTTTATCTGTTGTACAATCAAAATTGAGGTAGACAGAACCTAAGAAATTACATTATTTTGCAGTTTTACGGATGTCAACTTTCACAGACTATTTTCACGATAGACGAAAATCCAGATTTCCCATCCAAGTCTATTTAAATGAAAACATCTTATTTGTACTCTAGTAAGTGGCAATAATTGCTGACGTAGAAAATTTTTTTTAAGAATAATTACTTTTAGAAAAAGGAAAAACAGTGCTTTTTGATGTTTCAAATAAAAACTGTATTTTTATACACTCTACATATGTTTCGGCTCGCTAGACCTTTCTCAAGAGCATTACAGATAAATACTAAAGCTACAAGGGCGGTTGTTCTAAAAATAAATGCAATAATACCCAAACATGTGAAATTACTATACGACCAGTAGGATCATATATTAATGAACCTTCTTATAAAGTTTGCAAAGAACTAAATTACACCCTACCGAAGTTAACCAATTTCAAATCTACATATTCAATCAAAAACTCCTTCGAATTTATTAAAAACACAGAAAATCTTATCTTACCGGACAACGCTAAATTAATCTCATTTAAAAGCTTATTTACATCTATCCCGCTTACGGAACTAAAATTAATTCTAAGTAATTTAATAGATAATTCACAGATTGATATAACTGAAAAACTAGAATTAAAAAACATACTAAGAATTTGCATTGAACACAATTATTTTCAATTTGACGGTGAATTTTATAAACAAAAAGACGGCTTACCAATGGGTTCCCCTATTTCTCCGTTGTTTGAACTTTGAAAATGTAATTTTTAGTAGTAATAGCAACTGAAATGTACATGTTTTCTATTGGACTGGTTATGTTGATGATATTTCTTGCATATGGACCGGTACAGAAAGGAATTTAAGTACTTTCCTTAATTTATTGAATTCATTTAATAGTAAAATCCAGTTCACATTAGAGAAAAAAAATTGTCAATGAAACTTTTTAGATATGAATATTAAAAAACATGGTAATCAATTAAAATTTAGTATTTATCGAAAACTCACTACAACAGACACAGTCATACATTATAATTCACAACAATCTTGGAAAATTAAACTCTCTCCGTTTCATAGCCTAATACGTAGACTCACAAATTTCCCCTTAGACGAAGATGCGTTTAATAAAGAATTAAACATAATCAAATAGATTGCAATAAATAATGGATATAAGGAGTAACTAATAGAGAACATGTTTAAAACAAACAGCGAAAATTACTCCAAAAGGATTTTTTTACTGTAACCAACAAAACAACAAAGTACAATTTTATTAAATATATTCCTAGGTTTAGTGATAAAATAAGTAGAAAATTAAATAAGTTAGGTCAGGTGCTTTTTGATGTTTCAAATAAAAATTAAATGTAAGGACTGTAACGCGGTATATATTGGCCAGAGTGGTAGAAGTATAGCTAATAGGGTAAAAGAACATAAACAATCTATTTTAAACAACACCAAAAACACAGGAATGCCAACACATTGCATTGAAAATAATCATTTTATTGACACAGAGAATATTAATTTAATCCATTCAGAAAGAAACGGAAAACGCTTAAACCTCCTTGAACAATTAGAAATAAAAAAATCCCTTAACAGCAACACTTGTACCACCAATGACCAACTAAATTTCATTAACACTCCTATAATAGACAAGGTTTTAAGAATAGCCCATTGAATTATTCCGAGTAGGTAGATCCTTAGTTTTATTACTTGAAATCCCTGTAATTTCACATGTTTGGGTATTACCGCATTTATTTTTAGAACAACCGCCCTCAAAGCTTTAGTATTTATCTGTAATGCTCTTGAGAAAGGCCTAACAAGCCGAAACATATTATGTAGAGTGTATAAAAATACAGTTTTTATTTGAAACATCAAAAAGCATTGTTTTTCTCTTTTCTAAAAATAATTATTCTAAAGATGTTTCACAAGGAACCTACCACATACTCAATCCAGTGTATTTTTTTAAGAACTTTTGTTCTCTCTTTTATTAAAAAAAAACCCTCTACCTCAATTTGACGCGAAAAATTTTCTGGCGCTTGGACTATTATAACAATCTAACAAGCCTATTGCATTTTTTTTATAAACAATTTAGTTTTAAGGTAATAATAGCTAAAAAAAACACGCCTTAATATCAAACCGAACTAAAAAGTAAAAAATAATACAATACACACAATATAATACAAAAAAGCGTGGGGTGCTCATTACTTACGAAATATTTATACCAGTTGACATCAAGCACCCCTAGCTTTTTTGTATTGTATTATTTTTTACTTTTTAGTTCGGTTTGCTATTAAAGCGTGTTTTTTTAGCTTTTTAAACTATTGTTCCTCGATAACCCACAGATACCGATTTTCAGTTGAATTCGACGATAATTAATAAAACCTATCCGCCATGTTGACGCCGCCATTTTGAATTTTCAAGTTTTGATGACCTATTTGTTTTCTACTGGTCAAGCCCTTTCCTTTGATACCCATATCAAGGGGATTGTAAAGAAAATGATAATCCGCCATCTTGGGGCGGCGGCCATTTTGAACATATTAAATTGAGTATACTATATTGTATTGTCGTCGGATCTACATACAATTATAAAATTTCATGATTATGTAACAATTAGAAGTGGGTGAAGATTACGTTGAAAGATTCCGTTACATTGATAGACTGATAGATACAGGGGCCCGATCGGAATAAATAAAAAAGCAAAATCTTCGTAGGTTTTGGATCATTTGTCATACGTACATAACATACAAAATTGAATATACTGGTTAAAAAGTTTTTTTTTTTTCATTTTAACGCACATGGACGTTGAGAGTTCCCATCGACTTCAAACTTTCAGAAAATATTTCTTTTGTTGAAAACAAAACACCCTCAAATTTTGGTGTCCAATATTGAACCCTGTGGATACAAATTAATTTGTTATTTAAAATTTGAATTCCCCGCCATTTCATGCCGTAAGTCCAAAACGGATCTTTATTTTTCAAAATGTAGATCTCGATGCTTTCCGTTGACATTTAAAAGATTTTTTTTTATGGTCATTTTGGGAACTTTTTTCGCATTTATTTAAAAACCAAATGAATTCTTTCGGACATTTTGAAAATATTTTTGAAACATTTTTATCAAAAAGGAAATAAAACTGCGAAAAGTTTAATTAAAAAAAAAAAAAAGAGTTAATTTTCGTCCACCTGCAAGGACCGAAAATTTTTAATTTCAACGGAAAGCTGGCATCGAGATCTGTATTTTGAAAAAGAATGATCCATTTTGGACTTAATAGCATAGAATGGCGGGCAATTCAAATGTCAAATAACAAATTCAATGGCACCAAAATTTCAGGGTGTTTTGCTTTCAACAAAAGGTATATTTTCTGAAAGTCGGAACTCTTTACGTCCTTACGAAGATTGTGGTTTTTTGTTTGTCCCGATCGGACCTCTAGAACCGTTGATATTCACCTTTTTACTTAAAAAAAACTAAATTGTTTATAAAAAGAAAACGCAATACCTAGTTGGAAGTCGAACACTCAGATATACCGGGTGAGTCACGAATTGCGCTCGCCCCGATATTTCCTAAAATATTTGGAATAGAAAATTGAAATTTGGAGGCCTTATTACACGACTAAAATGCCATCTTTTCAATAAAAAAATCAAGTTTGGTGCACATCCGGTTTGACCGGAAATGCCCACAACTTTCGATTTTTAAATGGAACACCCTATATATTTTTACATTTTTGGAATCTAGAGATAATTTTGAATACAATACATCCATTTTGGTCACTTTTTGATAAATATTAAAAAAATTATTACTGAAGCCAGAGTGCTGTGGTGCCCAAAATATATTTTAGTTTGTGTGCTACGTTACTATAAAAATAAAAAGAGCAATATGTTTGCATTACTTAATTCTCTAGAGGCGTTTAAAATTTTTAAATGTGATTTTTACCCACTAACTCGGTTTTTTTAAATGGGCATTTAATCGTTCACCAACATTTTTAAATACCTCATTTTCATACGAATCGAATGATACCAAAATTTTGAAAATCCGCTCAGAAATATTTGAGATTTCAGCCAAAATACAATGCAACCAAGCTTTTAGAAACATGCGGCTAATAGACAATAGATTAGTGGGCTTTGGAAACTAAAATGGCACATTTCTGTGTAAATCTGGTAACCTAATAACATTGGAAAAATCATAGTAGCCATTGAATGTAATAAAACAATATCAGCTGTCAGACAGACTCGTGTAGTTATAGGCAATCTTGATGAGCTATCAAACATTTAATAATTGTGAGCGCAAAGAACGTTACAATTAAGTTTAGCATAGGTATGTGGAGGTAAACACAATTACATCCACAAGGACATTTGCAATAAAATGCGACATCAGTTCGGTTTTCAGAGTTTTATTTAAATGAACATAAATATTGGGCCTATAAATCAATAAAAATCAATTCCGTTTGAACAATTAAACTTAAACTAGGTAACAGTAGGTATCTTTAAAATAATTAATATAATTAAACCATAAATTGACATTTATAGATATTGTTCAAAATGTCCACCATTTTTTTCTATACACAATTCGGCTCTGCGTACAGTTGCTTGAATGGCTCTACGCAATTCAGCCGCCGTTATTTCATTAAGAGCCCGTACAACTTTATTTTGCAGCTCTTCACGGGTATTTGAAGAAGTTTTATAAACTTTATTTTTGAGAGTGCTCCATACATAATAGTCGAGGGGTGTTAAGTCAGGTGACCTAGGAGGCCACCTGATATGACCTTGATTTGCGATAAGGCGTTCACCATGCAAGTTGTTTAAATATTCCATCATCTTCTCAAATTATGTGGGGGAGCACCATCTTGTTGGAAAAACAGATTTTGTAAATAGGCAAGAGGAAGTAAGTCAAGAAATTCTGCTGTCTGGTTTTGTAAAAAGAATAAATATCGTTCGCCAGTAAGTGTTCCATAAAAAAATATGGGTCCAATTATTCGATCTCCAAGTACTCCAAGCCAACAGTTAAACCCAAATTTTTCCTGAATATTCTAATCCCCCGCCCTACCAACCTCGGATTTTCTTGAGCCCAGTACCTAGTATTATTTCTGTTAAACATACCTTGGTTCGTAAATCTACTTCCATCTGAATATAAAATATGAAAAGGAAAACCTGGGTTTTGTTGTACTGCATTTAAGAACCAGTTGCAATATACTAGCCTCCTGTCGTTATCATCTCCATAAAGATGTTGGTGTATTTGGTATTTATAAGACCGAAACTTATGTTTCTTTAAAATTCTGCAAACCGAAGACTGACTAATGTCGCATTCCATTGACAATTCCCTTGTTGATGTTGTTGGGTGAACCATCACAAATCCTAATACATCAATTTCTTTGTCCTCACTTACAATAAATGTTTGATGGTCATCTTGTTGATTGGGTTCGTTTCTTAATTCTTGTTCCACTCTGGCAAACAAGTGTCTGCTTGGATGACGTCTGTTGGGATATCGTTGCTGATACAGTTCTGCAGCTGCAGTTGAATTTTTGAGACGCTCTCCATATATCAGTAACATATCGACCTTTTCATTTCTACTAAAATTATTCATTTTCTTTAATTTTTACTCAAAGAGATTTCCGCAACGCTTTATTTTGTATCTGTCTGACAGCTGATATTGTTTTATTACATTCAATGGCTACTATGATTTTTCCAATGTTATTAGGTTACCAGATTTACACAGAAATGTGCCATTTTAGTTTCCAAAGCCCACTAATCTATTATCTATTAGCCGTATGTTTCTAAAAGCTTGGTTGCATTGTATTTTGGCTGAAATCTCAAATATTTCTGAGCGGATTTTCAAAATTTTGGTATCATTAGATTCGTATGAAAATGAGGCATTTAAACATATTGGTGAACGATTAAATTCCCATTTAAAAAAACCGAGTTAGTGGGTAAAAATCACATTTAAAAATTTTATACGCCTCTAGAGAATTAAGTAATGCAATCATATTGCTCTTTTTATTTTTATAGTAACGTAGCACACAAACTAAAATATATTTTGGGCACCACAGCACTCTGGATTCAGAAATAAAATTTTTAATGTTTGTCAAAAAGTGACCAAAATGGATGTATTGTATTCAAAAAAGTTATACATATTTGTATGAATTTAGTTTATCCTTTAGACCAAATATACTTTAACAAGTTAACAAAAACTTGAACGTGAACTCAACCTTGAAACAAACAACAATTGAGGAACAAAAAATTAGTTTCAACTTTGACCTGTGAATATGTAATATGTGTGTGATGTTTAAGTGTGTTTTGTAGGGGGATATCCTCTCAGTTTTAGTTAAGATGTTAGACGATGTAGAACATAGAAAAATAATAATGAGTAGAAAAGGAGAATGCAATAAATAAACCCACACAGGGAACAAGCACTGCTATCACGACAGCAGCTCTTATCATGTAGTTGTTAGGTTGTTAATAGTTATAGCTAAGGTGGTTAAATTTTAAAAAATATTTTAATATTCTATATATTCCAAGGGCCAGTAACGCTAACTAACAGTCATTCTTATAGGCCGATTCAGAAAGGTATCGAGGCACCCAGTTGAAAATTATAGTGTCCTCTATTAGCGTTTCCTTGTAGTGAGGATTATTTAAAAGTCTACTTTTTATAAAAATCCCAACTGCAAGGCATCATTGAAATATCTATAATGAGGATTTGCGAGCCCTTTATTTTTACCCTATACAATTTTTCGATCCGAATCAAACTAAGCGAATTATGTCCGAAAAACTGATTTCCCGTATCTTTAATGTCAATTTCTCCCCTCCACCACCCGTGAATCACCCACACTAGTCACCACAAGTTTCGGGAGGTCCGACTATAAAGTCTATATACCATAAAGTATTATAAAATATCACAAAAAAAAAGTTAAAAAAAAACGTTGTCACTTTGAAATCCAGATCGACCCCACTACAACGGTTTTTTCTTGAAAAAACAAAAATTTTTTGGGTTGTGAAAAAAAGTAATTATCAAACGGTTGCCAAAAGTTTATTTGTGGTCAGATTGACTTGAAATTTTGAGTGTATGTCAAGTACCCCCCCAAACTTCTTAAAATTTGGCGCACGTTTGAGCCCTTTGCTGCAGTCTGACAATTCTTTGAAGTATAGTAAATCTTCTTTCACTTCAAAAATGACCTAGCATAAAATGGGTCTAAAATTAACAATCCCACTGTTTTCCGTGATGATGGTAGCTTAAGGACTACTTATATGGGCACATTCTTTAGGAAAATGCGTCTTCACTTTCTCCAAAATTCAGTGCTACAAAAATATTGTTGCAGAGTATAAAAGGTCTAAGTGCCAACCATAGGGATAATGGGTTTTTCACTTTAAAATTATGTATGTGCCATGACCAATGTTTCTGGGAGAGTGCCATCTGCATATTTACTTCTCCACATAGATCATTTTAAAGTAAAAAAACCCATTATCTCAATGACTGGCACTTAGACGTTTTAGAATTTACACTCTTCAGTTTATGTTGGACCTCGTCGAAATATACTTAGTTTAATAGTTCAGTGTATTATTCTCCAACTCATTATTTTTCTATATATTATGATGTTTCTAGTATTCATCTATGTATATATAGTCTCATATGTTTAAGTGATCATGCAGTGCAAAACATGCAAAACCTACCAAAAGAATCTAGCCCATAATTGGGGGAGCGTACTGCAGCGATTAAAAAGAAAGACAAAACGCATAAGAATGTTCTAAACAGCGACTAATAAATTATAAAAAAAAAATGTCGGTGACAGACATTAAAATGAATTTGACAAGGCGAAATCCTCGTATGTAAAAAATGTCCCATACGATTTTTTTGCGTATTCACGTTCGGGACATTCCCCTGAATAAGGATCAAGAGTTTACCGGACAAGAATCTGGTCCCAATTTGTTTTTATTTTTTTTTTAAACAAATTGCAAAAATCGCTTTTTTTGACCTGAATAAATGTTTTCCAAGTTTTTTTTATTATTCTAAACAAAAAAGTGCTCTTGTCATTTTTTCGCAAAGTTGACCGTTTCCGACTTATAAATAATGTAATGTTTGAAAAAACGTAAAAACGGCCATTTTAAAATATTATTTTTTTGAGTTTGTCAAAATTCGTATTTGAACATCCATTAACAAAAACCTGAAGAGTAAGTGCAGATTTTTTTCTTTCTAACGCTTTAATTTTTAATTGTTAAATAGACGTTTTTAGCCGGGCGCGCGCTCTTTCAATTGTTTATAAGTCGGAAACGGTCAACTTTACGAAAAAATGACAGAAGACCTTTATTGTTTAACATAACCAAGAAAACCTTAAAAAATTCATTCGGGTCAAAATTAGCGAATTTTGTAATTTGTAATTAGTTTAACAAATTACAAAAATTACTTTCTTTGACCCGAATTTTAGTTTTCTTGGTTATTTTAAACAAAAAAGGTTTCCTGTCGTTTTTTCGTAAAGTTGACCGTTAAGGCTACAAATAATTTACACTAAAGTGTATCCACGGAAGGCTGAGAGTAATAAATATGCGTGATTGCCTCGTGATTGCGACGTGTTCCATCATCATTGGTTGCATTTTTCAGGAGATTGCCAACGGTTTTCTCGACTTCAGTTGTATGTAATTTGCGTAAGAGTGTATTTACATTTGCTCGAAAATTTGAATTATTATAACTCATAAACAGTTTAGTGAATACATTTGAAGTTTATGGTAGTGTATTATCAAGTTTAAAAGAACAATATCCTACATTTTCATTAATATTCAATCGTTCTAAAATCGATCAGGAAACTTCTTGTATTTTTAATAATTTTACGCATGAATGGCTCTGGTGAACTAAGCCCACGTGAACAGCGCATGACAGCTCTCAGAGCTTGGCGAATATACTATAGTAAATTCTCTTGCTGATTAAATTGAATTGGTTGAAGTCATACTGAATACTTCTTGTTAGTTGAATCTTATTGAACAACAGGCATGTACGCTTGCTTGCTAACAAAATAGTACATTATTAGTATTATCATATAAATTGCCGGCTACTATAGTATATTCGCCAAGCTCTGAGAGCTGTCACGCGCTGTTCACGTGGGCTTAGTTCACCAGAGCCATTCATGCGTAAAATTATTAAAAATACAAGAAGTTTCCTGATCGAATTTAGAACGATTGAAGAAACCGTGGTGGAAAGACAATTCTTCCAAAAGCGCAAGCCAAACATTCGACAGTGTTGTACGTCTCTATCTTCGTCGTACAGGTGCATTAAAATGAAAGAAATGTAGGTACACAGATTAATGACAGACGTCGTAATAATTGCCCGCATGCCGACAGTGTAAAAGCAAGAGATTCACTTGTTGACGGCATTTCGTAGCTCGGCTGGACACTTTTCCAACTCAGAAAGTTTGGTATAATGTATACTCTTTAGGATTTTGTTATTGGCTGTTCAAAGATTGTATAAGAATTTTGGTAAACTCAAAAAATTCATTTTTTAATATTGTATTCAACCTTGAAAATGGCCGTTTTTACGTTTTTTCAAACATTAAATTGTTTATAAGTCGGAAACGGTCAACTTTACGAAAACATTACAAGAAGCCTTTTTTGTTTAGAACGACCAAAGAAAAAAATTAATTCCGGTCAAAAAAGCGATTTTTGCAATTTCTTGAAAAAAATTGTGACCAGATGTTCATCCGGTAAATTCTTGATTCTTATTCAGGGGCATGTCCCAAATGTAAACATGCAAAAAAATCGTATGAGACATTTTTTCATATGAAGGCGAGGTTTTCGCCTTGTCTAAATGTTATTATGCAATACAGTGTTGCGAATCATAGATAAAAGAATACAGGACAATACACAATATACACAATAAAATCAGAGAAATGTTAATATTCGAGCATGTTCTATTGAATTTATCGTTATTTCTTTTTTTAATTCAAAACATTTCAAAGACGCCTCACAGCACCCCGCCATATGTCGCGGTTGATTGCTAGGCATACGAGGTTTTTGTTCTAGTAATTCATAACGTCTTAGAGGCGTCTGTAATCCATAGATTATTCTAGTTGACTTCTCTTTATTGTGAGGCACGTCTCAGCTTCATGCCATTTGTCGCGGTTGTTTGCTTGGCGTACGTTTCATTAAATTTATTGTCGTTTCTTCTAATTCACAAGGTGTCAGATGCGATTGTGCTCATACACTGTTCTAATATACAATTCGAATGTATTGACCTCTTACTTTAACCTCGAATATTTCAGAAACAGAAGAGCGGAAAAAATTGAAAAAATTATGTATTCATTATGTGTCTATTCTAAATCATTCACTGAAATTTGAATAATGCACATTGGACAGTTTTGAAGTTCTAAGTTATATTAAAAAATGTCTTATTTTTAAGGAAATTTTGACCATACCAGTTTAAAATGCATTATATCTTGAAAATATGCCTACTATGCAAATAATATTTCAGATACCTATAAGGCACGGCATTTTTTGTACGAGGAAATTTTCTGAGATATTCGCGGGTAAAATGAGGGCAATACATTTGAATCGTATATTAGTTGATTTCTCTCTTTTTGAATAATACGTCTCACAGCATCGCGCCTTCTGTCGTGATTCTCTGCTAGGCGTACGACGTTAACAAAATTCCTTCCATTGAGCTACTTAGTGTGATCAATCCAATGTTTTGGATGACGTTCTCCGGACTGCCGGACTTGAGGCTCGCAAAAACAGGATATCTTTATGAAAATGTATCCAATTTTGTTCATATCAATCAAGCCAGTTGATATTATCCAGAGATGATTAAACCTGGGTTTTACTTATCTCCTGATGATGGCAACCTTGTTGACGAAACGTGCTTGATGCAGCCAAAACACCGCATTTGATATGCGGTGTTTTGGCTTTGATTTTATTAGTTGCAAAGTTTGAGTAGAATTTAACCGATTTTTTTTCAATTTTCTAGTAATTTTGGATCATTTTTTCCGTTTCGCAAATCGAGCTGTAAGGCAATTTCTAAACCACAAATTTTGGATTGGCAATTGTGGAGTGTAGCGTCGAGCGGCCTGCCAGGTCACATGTCTTAACATGTGATTTTTCCATGGTTATGTTTTCTCTAAATGAAACAGAAAATCGAGATTCGTTTCAGAAATTCTAGTTTGATGATGGTCCCTAGTCGACAAAATATCGCGATAAAAATGTGATCTGAGGAAGGTTTTTGAATTTTTAATATGTTTACTAATAATTGAAATAATTAGAAAAAGAATCTTAACAGTATTTATACGAAACTTCCGTTTCTGTTCGGTGCTTTTTAACATTTATTAAATTAAAATCTTGCTTTTCTCCGTTAAAGAGTTTTGTGGATGTTATACCAACCAACAGACAGACAGATTGACGGAATTAAAAGACCATAACGTTCGTAATTTACATAGTTTGAAACGTTAAAATCTGAACAAACTTCTGAGGGTGATTTTTTCACGATACTTTGGTAAGCTAGCAAGCAGTAAAAAATCCAAAGTTACAATTTTTCTGAATATTTCAAAAACCAAAAGGGATATTAAAGAGCAATGGTCGAAAACGTGCTTGGCTCATCAGGTGGTAAAGTGTGGAAGCCATCTTTATTTAATAATTTTGGGGTGCAGAAAACTTGAGCACTAAATTACGCAACTTCACTGCTGTTAGCTCTACCTCTAAGTATATAAAAAAACACATAAAACGCATATGAACGATTTATAAAAATTTTCACAAAAGATCCAATAGCTTTGTCACGATTTCTTAAACAGTCATTAATTCTAGAAGGCGCTTTAGAAACGAAATCAAAGTTGTCTTGTGGCGATCTCCTTTCAAAAATAATGCGATTTTTTTTCACAACATATTCATATTCATTTAGAGAACGTACGTTACAGTGAATTTTGCTGATATTATTAATTGTTTCTGAGAATCGTCATGTAAAATATTCAATTTCATAAAGATGCATTAATGATACATAAGTACGGATATGATAAATGTAATTGAATCTCTTTTTTGACATACTGTAAACTATATCCTGTGTATTCTTTCATCTATGACGCAGTCTTTTTTTATATGTATATATAAAAACCATTTTGATGATGCTTAAATAAAACAACACTGGTTTTGGTAAAAATTGATAACTATAATGATCTGTTAAGTAGAAGTGAGCGAGTTTTAATCTAAATGGCTCTGGGACTGATTATGTTATGAACCTGATCATCTATAGTACAGGCAAATTAGCCACTAAGGGGAAGAAAAATTAATAAGAGGATCATCCCTGGGATTTAAGTAGGTAATAACCTGGAGAATGAGATGATGCATTCTTTGCACTTCCATGTTCCGGGAAAATTCAAAAAAATTTGGAAAAACTTTCTGAATTTCGGTTTTTTTGCTCTAGCGGCCAAAGAAATGAAAATAGAGAAAAAAGTTCCCAACAAAATTTGCACCTTGTCTCTTTTTCTACAAAAAAGGTCTTTACAAATTCTTGTCTTACTTAAGCCGTTTAGAAGATAAATCGAGTTTTCCACTTACAGTTTTAAGCCGCTTCGAAATGCGCGAAAATTGAGAATTCTCCAGGAGTTTCGCACGATCGGGCTAATCGATAGATAATTCTTACTATTCACAGCCCCTAAAAAAATGACAATAACATAAAATGTAGAGAAAAGTCTCAGCTTTAATGTGGAAGTAAGTAATCACAAAATTCATAAATTTTATCGTAGAGAAAAAGTGTCAGAAGATGGCTTAGTAAACTTTGTACAGTTGGTCCAGATTTATTCATATCTTTGGCTGATGTAATCTGATGTAATCTTATACAGGGTGTTTGGTGCATCGTGTGCCAAATTGAAATGGCCGACAGAAGGGGTTATCTGCTATCCTTTCAGGCCCCTTAACACTTCCCATGCCCTGCGATATTTTTCATATCGACTTTTTATCTTTTTTATGAGAAAAATCCCAAATTCTACATTTAAATTCAAATTATAAAAAAAGTATTAGGCGTAGACTGCGAATTTCATTTTTATTTTGATGTGTATTGTCGAAGGGTTCTTTTAAATCCAAAATTACTGGCATCAGTCATCTAGTTGTTTTTTTATTCACTCGCAAAGTTTCGGAATAGGTAAAATTGAAATTTAACCTTAGACTTTACATGGCTATAAAAAAAAAACTCAAAGCGACCGGGATCTTCCAACTCCCTCAAAAATTCTCTAGTCTATCCTCTTGCTAATGACGTGCCACATGTCATAAAAATCTTTTAATAACTTCGTGAATTCGCTAAATTAGTGAATCGGGTCACATAAGGCTAATATTCAAAATTCTGAATAAAAACTTATTTTTGCTTAAATTATGCATGGGAAACAATCAAAATCTATTATCTCATTCTTGCGAAGTAAAATCTATCTTCAGTCTCTTTCTGTTTATGGGTTTTACTTGAAATAAAGAAACAATTACATTTTTATCATTTATTAAAAAAAATTAAAAATCTTGCTCAAAGTGTTGGCCTCTGTTGCGAATGCAGGCCCGACACCTGCTTCGTATTTCGACAGTCATTGTATGAAGTCGTATTTCCTCCCTAATTGTACCGAAAGTCGTTTCTATGCGTTGGACAAGTTCCTCCCTAGTCGCAACCTCCGTCGCGTACACGAGCTCTTTGGCACGTCCTCAGACATAAAAATCCAACGGAGTTAGGTCTGGGGAATGTGGAGGCCATTGAATAGGGCCATCCCGCCCAATCCACGCATTTGGGAACACCTTGTCTAGATATTCTCTTACATTCAATCGCCAGTGCGCGGGACAGACGTCCTTTTTAAAAACTATAGGCGTATGCGTGGATTGGGCGGAATGGCCCTATTCAATGGCCTCCACGTTCCTCAGAACTAACTCCGTTGGATTTTTATGTCTGGGGACCTGCCAAAGAGCTCGTCTACGCGACTGAGGTTGCGACTAGGGAGGAACTTGTCCAACGCATAAAAACGGCTTTCGGTGCAATTAGGGAGGAAATACGACTTCATACAACAACTGTCGAAATACAAAGCAAGTGTCGGGCCTACACTCGCAACAGAGGCCAACACTTTGAGCAAGATTTTTAAATTTTTTTAATAAATGATAAAAATGTAATTCTTTCTTCATTTCAAGTAGAACCCATGAACAGAAAGAGACTAAAGGTAGATTTTACTTCGCAAGAGTGAGATAACAGATTTTACCTGTGTCCCATGCATAATTTAAGCAAAAATAATTTTTAATTCAGAATTTTGAATATTAGCCTTATGTGACCCGATTCATTAATTTAGCAAATTCACGAAGTTATTAAAAGATTTTTATGACATGTGGCACATCATTAGCAAGAGGATAGACTAGAGAATTTTTGAGGGAGTTGGAAGATCCCGGTCGCTTTGAGTTTTTTTTTATAGCCATGTAAAGTCTAAGGTTAAATTTCAATTTTGCCTATTCCGAAACTTTGCGAGTGAATAAAAAAACAACTAGATGACTGATGCCAGTAATTTTTGATTTAAAAGAACCCTTCAACAATACACATCAAAATAAAAATGAAATTCGCGGTCTACGCCTAATACTTTTTTTATAATTTGAATTTAAATGTAGAATTTGGGATTTTTCTCATAAAAAAGATAAAAAGTCGATATGAAAAATCCCGCAGGGCATGGGAAGTGTTAAGGGGCCTGAAAGGATAGCAGATAACCCTTTCTGTCGGAAATTTCAATTCGGCACACGATGCACCAAACACCCTGTATAATGATATATTAATTCAATTAACATTTTATTGCCATTACTTTTGTTGGAAAAATATGCCTTGCGATCAAAGTAGAGGGTATAATTCTCATCGATCAATCACCTCCAAATTTTGGAGTTCAATTCGCTATATCTTAATTAATAATAATAGCACAGTCTTAATTTTTGGATTATAAGTACAATAAAACATATTCTTTCGAATTACTTTAGTGTTTTTTAAATGCGTGCTGTACTTTTTAAATTTGTTTACATTATTCATGCACGTTCAGAAGATGCACAATTATATAGTAAAACATATACAACTTATTTGTTTCTTAACATTCTTCAATTAAATTTTCACGAAATACAAATAAAAGTGCGTGGAATCGAATCCATGTAGTGAAAAAGCACCCATTGTTACGGAGGAAATAGGCAGAATGCATAAAACTTAAAGATATGAATAAATCAACTAAATAAAGTTTACCAAGCCATCTTCTAACACTTTTTTCTCTATGATAAAAATTGGTACGAATTTTGTGATTAGTTCCACATTAAAGCTGACACTTTTCTTTACATTTTGCGTCGTTTTCATTTTTTTTAGCGGCTCTGAATAGCAAGAATTATCGATCGATGTGTCCGGTCGTACGAAACTCCCAGAGAATTCTCATTTTCCGCGCATTTCGGAGCGGCTCAAAACCATAAGTGGAAAACTGAATTTATCTCCTAAACGGTTTAAGTAAGGCAAAAATTTGTAAAGACCTTTTTTGTAGAGAAAGAGACGAGCTACAAAACTTTTTTCTGTATTTTCATTATTTTAGCCGCTAGAGCAAAGAAACCGAAAATCAAAAAGTTCTTCCAAATTTTGTTGAATTTTCCCGGAACTTGAAAGTGCAAAGAATACATCGTTCCATTCTACAGGTTATTACCTACTTAAATCCCGGAGATGATCCTTTTATTAATTTTTGCGAGGTATTTACAAACTTCATTGCCTGCACTACTAATAAACTACTGTAAACTAATAAAATTACGTCTTAAAACTCAAAGTTACAACATGATGCTAATCTAAATTTGTCAATTCCTAATACTTAAATATGCACTGAAATGATCTATAACATGAAAATATAAACGTATAGAAAAGGCGAGGAAACGTTTCTTATGATGGATGATCGTAATTTCATATTAGTTTTGACCTCAATCGTTTTCCACATTGTTAGATTAGTAGTGGTTGGCCAGCACGAAGCCCCGATTTAAATCCTCTAGACTTTCCAGCGCTATACAAAATCATAATTTTATAAAGATTATATTTACACACTTTAATATTGAAAAGTCTCTTAAAAAGGGCTTATTAAATGTATAGAAGCAAACAGAGTCGGTACATATTGGATTAAATGAATGTGGCAACTATATTTCCTGAAAAATCGAAAAATGGACAAATTATTCTTTATTTTCCGAACGTTTTTTCAAACAGAGCTTCATATACTTTAATAGCAAGAGAATAAAAATGCCTCACTTCACTTAACAGACCTGTTTAATACTTTTATGTGTATGATTTGAAAGAAATAATTTTGTACTAATCTTAAGGACTCATTTGGTATGACTTGATCACTGAATATTTTTGGTAGTTCATCACTACATTCGTCCTTGGTTTCCATAGTCATATCTCAAATACCATATGCCTACAAGGTAATGAAATATAGTTTTTCATTCTCTAAATGAAGACCTTTTATTAACATTATATCTTGGGCAAGCTAAACCAGTAGATATTCTGTCTTCAAGAGAAAAGAGAGAAGAAATTGAAGGAGAGGGTGAAAAGTTGGTAGGAGAAAAGGAGAGAAGTCTGTAGTTTTAAGATTTTTTAAAGTTTTTTGCTAAAACCTGTCTACTTGATATTGATATAAAATATAATAAAACAGTTCTGCATTATGATGCATATTAAGTAAATAAAAACGACAAAATAAACAGTGATCAAGTACCCATAAGCTGATCTAAAACATTAGCTAGCCAATTAAAAATTTAGGCAGTGCCACTTTCTGTTTCAATTTGTGATTTTAATGTTTGTATGTATAATTACAGTAACATTAATATTGGCAGTATTGTGAATATGTTCTAAGAAGCAATAATGTACCTTCCTATAATGAATGAACAAGTTCCCATGGAGTTATTGGAATCAAAACCTAATAGTGAAGCATTCATTAGCCCCATTTTATAGGCTTGGATTTATCAAAATACGACTTGTTTAATACTGTTTCAATCTTTTTCTCACCAAAATAAAACCAAGACCAATAAATTAAGGCATTGAATAATAATTATATCAACTAACATATTGTTATAAAAGTGTACTCACTATCAAACGAGACAAACAACTCTGGCATGTCTTCAACAGATACCATAGATCTGTAGTCCAACTTTGGCGGCGGTGCTTTGGTCTTGGAACCACCTTCCGTCGGTTGTCTTATGAAAGTCCCCACCGAGGAACGTCTGGAAAAAAATTCAAATACATTTTTCGAGAAATAACATATAATACACCTAAACAGCTAACACCTTGTGGAGGGGGTTGTTAGACAAAAGAAAATGAAATTAAAATGCAGCCGATGCGGTCCTAGCGTGCTAGCTATATAAGCAAAATTGTGTTTCATTGTCTGTGTGTGTGTGTATGTGGTATCTGACAACACCGAGGTTTTGAAAAAATACGCGACACAAGGGAATACATCAAATCAGGCAAGGTTTTCATGTAATTAAAATATGTACACTTGATTTTCTGACTGTTTATAATTTTCTTAAATTTTAGTGAATATTTTTATAACTGAGGCTCGATTATATGCCAGACTGTCTTGATTCCTTTTTAATGGTTCTAAAAAGCCAGAAATCCGAATTCATAGTACGTGGTCGTACTATATTTGCCGTAAGTTATAAACAGTAAAATTATCTTTTAGTAAAACAAAAGATTTCCTGTAAATTAAGTTACTACTAACAGTAAACACTATACTCGACCACTCATACAGGGTGTAACAAAAAAGGTGTTCTTTACTTTAAGATTGTAGTACACATCTAAATGATGAAAAAATGTTTCAGGATTTCTCTTAAAAGTTATAATGTGCCTTATAACAATATTAGACTTAATAAAACGTATTGTTACGAGTTACACCCCTAGGGGCTGGTAGCTCATGAATAGTAGCCGAAATTAAGTAGCAATGGTGACAGGCAATTGTAACAAAGCCAGTAATGCACACATCTCTGAGGTACTAGTGTAGGATGAGTTGTAGACTAGACTAGAAACTTGTAGAAGATGATTCAAGACTTTACTACAAATGTATGGAAGTGCTGAAATATTTATAGACGCCTTTTGTAGGGTATATAGGCCAATGTAAACACGCGGAAAAAAGTTTTTGAAATTAATTCAGATTAGAAAATCCGAAGTGGTACAAAGTGAACAGTAGAGTGTAAATATCAAATAATAAACATTGTTAAAGGTTATTTTAGTCAG
The DNA here is from genome assembly GCA_963583905.1 of Stenurella melanura. Taxonomy (NCBI): domain Eukaryota; kingdom Metazoa; phylum Arthropoda; class Insecta; order Coleoptera; family Cerambycidae; genus Stenurella; species Stenurella melanura. The sequence continues at coordinate 9,822,588 of OY757311.1, forward strand.
TAAAAGTGTATCTTAGTTAATAAAAGTATTGTGAAATTTTCAGCAAGTTATTCAGAAAAAGGGTGGTTTCCTAGGGATGGAAACAGGTGTTAGTATTATTATTATTTTACCTGATTTGTAGACTAAACTAGACTAGACTAGAAACTTGTAGATGATTCAAGACTTTACTACAAATGTATGGAAGTGCTGAAATACTTATAGACGTCTTTTGTAGGGTATATAGGCCAATGTAAACACGCGGAAAAAAGTTTTGGAAATGAATTCAGATTAGTAAATCCGAAGTGATACAAAGTGAACAGTAGAGTGTAAAAAATATCAAATAATAAACATTGTTAAAGGTTATTTTAGTCAGTAAAAGTGTATCTTAGTTAATAAAAGTATTGTGAAATTTTCAGCAAGTTATTCAGAAAAAGGGTGGTTTCCTAGGGATGGAAACAGGTGTTAGTATTATTATTATTTTACCTGATTTGTAGACTAAACTAGACTAGACTAGAAACTTGTAGATGATTCACGACTTTACTACAAATGTATGGAAGTGTTGGAATGCTTATAGACGCCTTTTGTAGGGTATATAGGCCAATGTAAACACGCGGAAAAAAGTTTTGGAAATGAATTAAGGTTAGACAATCCGAAGAGATACAAAGTGGACAGTAGAATGTAAATATCAAGTAATAAACATTGTTAAATGTTATTTTAGTCAGTAAAAGTGTATCTTAGTTAATAAAAGTAATTTTCAGCAAGTTATTCAGAAAAAGGGATGGAAACACGTGACAGTATTATTATTATTATTATTATTTAACCTATCCTAACACAAATGTTTTCTCATCATACTGAACACATTGCCCAACCTTAAAGTATTGGACACCTCTTATGACACACCCTGTACATTTATTTTCGACATTATTACCGCAATTCCAACTGATTGATGACGGGACACTTTTTAAAAACCTCTTACGACTATACACCACGTGCAAAAAGCAACCAACACACACATACCCCACTGCCCCCACTGAGGCACCCACTTGCGCCCCCATGGCGCCAACGGTTGCTCCCATGGCCCCGACGGAAGCTCCCACCTGAGCCCCCATAGCCCCTACCTGGGCGCCAACTTGCGTTCCAATGGCGCCGACGGAAGCCCCCATGGCCCCCACCGAAGCCCCAACTTGTGCACCCATAGCGCCGACAGAAGCACCCACAGAACTAATAATGTTTGTCGGGAAGAAACTGCTCGTTGTTGAGGTGGCCGAACCGTTGGTTCGAGGGGAATCGGTGAGGGGTGGGCCGCCACTGCCGCTAGATTGGGGCCCTCCTGAGGAACCGCTGTCTTCTGACGGCGTTTTGTGAAAAAGGCCGTCCACCAGGTGAATCGGCGAGCTGAGCAAGCATTAGTACGGGCATTGTTAATTGCTGATGGTGGTTGTTAGATATTTTGGGCCATCTTAAGCGTAACATAACTTATTGGCCTTTGTTTTAATTACTAGATAAAACAATCAAAACTGACTGTTAAGGTGGCCATTCCCTGGAAAGAGACATCCGATAGGGAGCCCAAAACTTTTTTTCTTAGTACGTATATTTAGAAAAACTATAAGAGTACCTAAGTAGAACCATAACAAGATTACTATGGATTTTCATTAATTAATTTCAGTGGTTTGCAAAATAGCTTCAAAACTACGAAATAGGAAGATTAACATAATTTTTAAATTTAAATCTAGCTATTTTGTAAACCACTGAAATTATTGAGTGAAAATTCATTGTAATAGTCTTGTTACGATTCTACTTAGGTATTCTTATAGTTTTTTAAATATACGTACTAAGAAAAAAAAGTTATGGCCAAAAATAATAAATACTTCCCTATCGGATGTCTCTTTCTAGGGAATGGCCACATTAAACAGAAAATGCGAAAAGTACAAAAGTAATATAAATGGTGAATATTAAGAACAAGCAGATTAATTTGTCTGCATTTTAATGACCAATTGAATAGATGGAAATAAACAGCTGGCCCTTGAAACTAACAATGTATCAGAAGGTAATATTGACATGAAAATTTGGCGTATGGTACTCACTCAGCACCACCACTTTGTTTTACGTGTGGTGCTCGAGTCTGCAAGCACCACTATGGTCACTGCCGACATGAGAAGTTAATTTGTTTAAAATAACATTTTTAACACTAGTTGATAGTTTGTTATATAATTTAGCATCATTATAATATGGACTTGACTTATATAGTTGTAATCTGTGTATAATATCATGTTGCAAATTTTGACCATGTCGGTATAATAATTGTGATACTTATTTTGTAGGTTAAGACTAGATATATTTTGTTTCACAGATTATAGAATTTCAAATATATAAATGCAAGAAAAAGTGAGTATTTGTTCTCTAATAAAATTTGTTTACATGACTCGATATTTCAACCCAGACATACATCAAATGGCTCTTTTTTGCATTAGGAAAACTCTATTTGCGGCTGATGAGCATCCATATCCAATAATTTCATATTTCACAACACATTCAGAATCAGAGTAACAAAAGGTCTTCGTGGCATTCTTATTAGTGATGGTGGAAAGCCTCTTTAATGCAAAGCAAGTACAGTAGTTTCCATAGATAATTCAGCGATACAAAAAAACTCGCAAAAAAGCCTAAAGCAGACCGACCGCTTCTAATTAGTATACCGCCGGACAATAGTGTGAAAAATGTAATAAATTTATTCTTAAATTTTTATGCCAAAGAAACAGTTAGTCCACCCCTGGAAGTCCACGTTGACTAGATCGCTTATTTCAATGAATCATCTATTTGATAGGACAAATCTCAACCAATTATATTCAGTGGGATTGGTCCAGTTCTTAACTCGCTAGGAAATATTAATGACAATTTTTTGTGAAGATAATAAAAGAAGCTGAACACCTTCTTCATGACCCTTTTTGTACATAAATTGAAAATTAATTGTGGCCGGTCTCCTTTAAACTTTTTTTGCAAGTTTTTTATATGGCTTTATTATCTATGGAATCTACTATACTTGCATATTTTTTGTATACATAATTTACATGATCTCGCCATGTTAGTGATAGGTCTATATGTATTCCAAGTTCCTATTTAGCTGTTGGTTTACATCATCCTCATTTTTATTATATGCAACCAGCATTATATAAAATGTAAAGTAAATGTAGTGAAATAAATGTAAGCTGACAATTTTATATTTCAAGGAAGACAAAATTATTTCAATTATCTTCTTTCTGTTCTTGATTCAACATGGTTTACTTTATAATTGTAGATTGTTTTTGAAATGATATTAAGATATGTTGTAAATTAACTTGTATTTAAAATTAATTGTTCTAAGTAGAGAAATGCAAAAGTAGGGAATCGTAATTTTCTGAATATCTACAAATTCTTGCAGCTGTATAGTTTTATTCATCTTGATTTAAGTTTTGTCGTTTTAAGAACTATGATTACCTATTATTACTTTATCATTTGATGAAAAGAAAAGCTGCTACCATCTGCTACTTTAAACATGATTTTATTTTTTAGTTACTTATGCTAAACTACAGAGAAATCTCTTTGAAGTATGGTGTGTTTTGAAACGTATAACCCCCTGGCTTTAGATTTGCTGTTATGTTAAAGAAACACCCCTGCCCCCCCTCCCGGCAGGCCTGTGGGGTGCAAATAATCGAAATCTTTTATTACAACGTAACATATTTATATTTATCAATAATTTTAAAACAGCTTTATGTTTATGATTTTCTATAGCCGCAGGATAACGTAGATAGATTTTTTACATTTTGCATGATATCTAGGTATTATTTTCATTTCATAATTCTAAAAAAAAAAATTCAAGACGATGTGGTGGGGGCTCCCAGGCCTTGGGGGTTAATCCGGCTCTGCCCTTTCCTCTAATATTCTACCCTCTCTCCACATTGTATGATAAAGAGAGAATAAACACAATATATCTCAATTACTAAGTCTCTACCCCACCTTGGCTGTATTTCGCATAACGAAATCTTTCTACAGACTGTTATCAACTTTTACACAAGTTCTACTCTAACACAAAGTTTTACCACCTTGATATACAATTTGGAAAATTCTTTCTAATCCTAATACTTCGTCCCCAATTTGAAATACTGTTAAATCGATATCGTACTGGATTCCCATACCTACGAAAAAAATAGTTTCTGTATTGGGCCTTACAACAATATTATTACTGTTAACAAGAGTAGTTACCTCATTTTTAATAGTTTTCCTCGCATGCCAATAAGTTATGTTAGGTTTATAGTTATACAATAATCTTCAAGATAAAATATGAGTGTCATGAACATACCTTGAGAACACTTTCGAGAAAACAGAGGAGTGCTGAACGTCCGCCGCAGAATGGGGATGACTAGGAGGTTTTTCATCTTCTTTCTCCCCGCCAAGAGTTTCCATCCATGACAAGGGATATGACAGTCTTTTTAACATCTGAAAAATATTGTCCATTATACCATGGTAGCCCAAGATTATGTTGGATTTTATCTAATTTTTGTCTTTACGGGTACTGATGAGGCATGCAATACAATTTGAAGTGAGAATTATTGATCAAACTGAATCTCTTTAGTGCTTAGAAGTCGTCTTTGCATCATTACTTTAGTCAGTATCTTGGCTTTGAAATAGTGCAATAGATGCTCATTTCTAGTTTTTTAAATTCTGTATATGAGTTTTGTTCAACACACTTTATAATTATTAATCACATTGGTACCATTTATATCTACATATACCAGGTGTTTCCGTACCTGCGTTTCAAACTTCAGGAGATCTTATAGACCAAAAGTTCTAAAACGTAAATGAGACATACTGTTACCGAAACTTACACATACATTTAATTCTATAAGATTTTAAGCTTTATTCAGGAAGAAATTTCATCTTTTGTTAACAGTCACGAAAACACCCTGTATAAAGAATTTAACAGTTTTTGAATTTCAGTTTTATCAGCTGTAGTTTTCAAAATTGCACGTTCTATTTGCACAGTTTGGCCATCAAAGTAATTTCAAATTCGACTGGTGTAATATACTATACAAATTCCTTACCTTATTTTTTCTACTATCAGCCTTTTCTACGTCCTCCTTATACTCAGAACTACTAGCCGAAAAGGGCGGCAGCCCCGTCTCGGCTTCCGAACTCGAGTCCAAACTGAACGAGACAGAATTCGTCTTCTTCCTTGCCGGGCTTTCCGATTCACTAGCCATGCTCACATTTGTTGGAGCTATGGTGATCGGAGGTACCCAGTCTTTTGAAAGAACTATATCCGCATCGCTATACTGCTGAAAAATAAAAAAGAAGTTAGTCTATGCATTAATACATACAAAGGGAAAAGAGGGCAAAGAGCGTCCACAAAAATCGTCTGTATCTGCAACCTTTTTGAGAAATGAAACCTATTTAAAAGATAGTTTATTGTGTCAAGTTATAGTTCGAAAATTTTCATGTTGAGTTACTAATCCTTTATTATATAAGATAGTTTATATTATAATAGATTTCAGATACTGAATCAATGGTGCAAGGTAGGCGAAGTTTCTGCTATTTTTGGGATTCTTATTGTTAAAAGAAAAGCATCCACAGAGAGAAAATCGCGGCAGCTCTTTCCCTTCCACGGCCGGAAAACTCTTTCCCCCGGAAAACTCGGCTTGGCATGGAGCTGCCGCACTGAAAATTGGACGGCGGTTAGTTTACACTGAATCATGATGATTGCCACAACCTGAATCGCGGCAGCTCTTTGCATGCATATCAGAGCCGAAAAATTTTTTTACAACGGAAAATTCGGCCCGGCTACGAGCTGCCGCTTTCCACCCCCAATAGGCCTGTTCTACTCCTCGAAACAAGATAATCTCCGCCAGCGGCAGCGCGGCCGCTCTTTACTTTGCCGTTTCAGACCTAGTATGAATATGGGGTGCTAACTCTGGGTGCCAACTTTATGTTCATCCATGGCACTGGGATTTTGCCAGAAGAAATTAATTCCGACTATAGTAAACTCAGATGTTGGGTGTGTGACACATATCTTCAATGTTTAAAAATGAATTATTATTTGTTTGCTTATAATTGTATTGAAACATTCTTTATAGGATTTTGCAAACAGCAGAAAAATTAACTATCTATAAAAGAAAAACTTTGTGTAGAAATATTATTGAAATCATTGCTTTCTTTCGATAACCTGAATTCTGGTTATGCTAGCAAGTTAAAATCCTAAAATGAATTTGTCTAATTTCTTATTTGACAATTCTCATTCTAACATAGAATAAGGGCGAAAAACGTTTCAAAGGCTAAGCATTTCCAGGAAACAGAATGATAGATTTCATGAAAATGTAATCCATTGGAATGAAAAATTTTTTAAGACAAGGTAGATAAATAAATTCATTTTAGGTCTTTGTTCTCATTTTTAACTGAATCTTCATAATCGTAGGGGGTTATGTGGATACTAGTTTAATCTGCATGGCCGTAGGGGACTGTGTGGATGCTAGTGTTAGAATGAGAATTGTCAAATAAGAAATTAGACAAATTCATTTTAGGATTTTAACTTGCTAGCATAACCAGAATTCAGGTTATCGAAAGAAAGCAATGATTTCAATAATATTTCTACACAAAGTTTTTCTTTTATAGATAGTTAATTTTTCTGCTGTTTGCAAAATCCTATAAAGAATGTTTCAATATCTTCAATGTGAGTCACTCTGATACAAGATTCCCCAAGATCATTATGGAATGAAGGGGGTCGTATTATCTATGGTATTAATAGTTTGTACAGCTTACCTTTTTCACAGGAATTGGTACGACAGGAGGCAAACTAGTTTCCCTAATGTCAATGCCTGAATCGTGGCAACTTTCTTTAGCTAAGCTATCTTCTTCTTCATCTATGTGTTCTTCTTGAACTCCAGATGAGGAAATTGCTGGTATTTCATCAGTGTCAATCGATCTATAAAAAACAATCAACTTGGTTCAGAATCTCTACAAAAGATGGAACATAATATAGCAACCAAAAGAGCATTTTTCATCAAACCAGTTTTTTTATTGGGTAATATTTTATGCCTAGGGCATATATATTCAGGAAATTGCAAACAGGTACTTTTGGGAAAATCTAAAATGGCTGTAATTACCATCCGATGGGCAGCCTCAACAGTTTATTTCTGGATACATGCCTGAATATGACTAGATTGATGGTTCATAAGGATTTTCATGATGTTTTATAAAGACAAGTAGTTCAAATGGTTCATAAACCAGTAACCATTATTTCTTCAATTATGATTTTAAAAGGGCTTTAATGACACTTAATTCAATAACAACTTACTGCCTATCTCTAGATGGTATAGCCCAATGATGATCAAGTAATGACTTTCTTCTCTCCTCGAGTGATCTGTGTTGATTGTCAGGATCTTCCAAGTTTGTTGGGGTTACAAGATCCCTCTCGAAAGCCTTTGGAAAAGCGTCGCCTTCTCTATCTGTGCACGAACAGACGGACTCAGCATCGTCTCCAGTAACTAAGAACAAACAAAACGGTCAACTGTCACATTAAAAATGAAATATTTTTCGATTTGTTTGTTATGATAAGACAGGTTAGAAGATTTATGATGATCCCATTGTCAGATTACACAACCACTCAATAGTTCATGCATTTTAGACGAGGAATAGGCGACTATAAAAGGAATTATTTATATATTTTTCATAATTCTTCCACGAGTTGCTCATAGGATTAGAGATAATGGTCTAAAGAGTTTCCACCTAATCAGTGGATGGAACCTACCCTTTATTACCAATAACCACCACCAGAGAAAACTTATTGTTACCGTTTTTTTAAATTCTTCTTTCAAACCGGCATTCGGACGAAAAAAGTGATAGGGATTCTTTATTATATTCTATGTGAAAAGTGTTCTATGGATCATTCAACTAATCCTCACATTACTCTCACAATCGCCGTTCAAAGTAGGGAGTAGTTTGGAGCGAGCGGCGAAACATCAGTATAACGCCATTTTTCGCAGTGAATATCTCCAAAACGACTACTTTAACATAGAAAATGATTATGACGAAAACTGTAAAACGGATTCTCTTCTACAAGATTAATGCATTGTGTTTTCCGATTCATTTCAACTAAGTTTCAATATGTTTTTTCATAGAAGCGCATTTTGTTGAACCTTCACTGTGTAGGTGGCTCTAGGTTTATTCCTTGCCATGATTGTGTATGATAAAATACTCGATAGGAATACTGTTCATAAGCTGTTGGTGGTAGTCTTGATAAAATGTCAAGAATTTGGATAAGCAGACACTTTTTACGTAGAATATAACAAACAATATCTTCATCGTTATTTTCTTTCTTCGACCAAATGGTGGCTTGAAAGAAAAATGAAAAAACTGTCATCAAGTTCCCTCAGAGGATGGCTTTTGGTGACAAAGTGGAATTCCATCCATGGACCAGGTGGGAACTCTTTGGATCCTTATTTCTAATTCCATGAAAAATCCGTGGACAAATTATGAAAAACATATAAATTATTTTTTGAGTTCGCGTTTTCTTTTGTCTAATGGGCTTGTTCAGCATTTTTTTTTATTTCATAAATCGAAAGTGCAAGTATAAATTAATGGATCTGCAAAAAATTAGAATCTTATTCGCACGTTTAGTATCTTAAAAACTATTACAAATCTCCACCTCACGAAAATAGGGCGTGGCCAGGCGCTACGTCACTATACGCATAGACTCAGCGATCTCAGTAGACTTGATGCTCCTTACTTGTTATAAATAATTATAACAACACTTATAAAAGTGTTTTCAAAGTATTGTTTGTTTTGTTTACTACTTGACAGTAGGGGAGTACAATTTGGTGAAATGTCAAATAATTACAATTTTCTATCGCTCCTGCCGGGACGAATTTTCGATTTTGACCATGCAATTTACGATTAGAATTGATCGCCGACCTTCTCCTTTCCTTAGAGACATAGAACGAACTTTCACTCGACGTATTTATTTAGTTACCAGCGTTTAAAAATTCCATGTTTTTCGACTTTTCAGGTTAAATTTGAAAGATCCCAGAAGCCATTTTTCTTACGTCACTTACGTATAGTGACGTCACATATGAGCCCTCGGTTTTTGCAACTATTACCAATTTCAACTCCTTATATCTCGAGAACGGAAAAAGTTAATAATACGAAATTTTAAGTGTATAATGAGAATATCGAGTACTATATGAAAAAGTATAAAAACCATATAAAAAGAATATCATGGAACAAGCCCATTTGTTTGAACTTTACTATCATAAGTGGGTTGGAAGATTTATTATGATCTCTTTGTCAGATTGAGATTACACAGCCACTTAAGCTGAAGTATTCAATCAATTAGATGTTGTTTTTGTAGTGAGAATTAATAATTTATACCAAGATTCTTTCAACTAAGTTAAAAACAGGACGAAAATAAATAGTAGATACAGGGTGTCTGGTGTATATGTACAAATATTTTGTTCGATGATATCTTGACCCAAAAGAAGTAAAAAGTTCTTTTTTTGTAACTCAGAGGTATTTTTCTATTTAAATTTAATCGGAAATAGGTAAGTAAGTAACCCTTTATTAGCAACTATCTGCTACATCAATAAATACATATGTAGATATCTAACATATGAATGAATAAACCAACAAAAAAAAACAATAAATAAATAAATCAACACTAGGGGTACATATAATGTACACAACTATCATTAAATTTCTTAATTAAAATTTATCATCACATATTCACAACAAATTGTGGATAATTAATTAATAAATAGATGATTAAAAACTAATCTATGATTTATACTCATGAATTTCAAATATTCCAACATACTTGTTACGGATATATCTGTTAACTTTCAAAATGATTCTCATTGCTCTATTTTTTAACCTTTGTAATGCTTGTTTTTCACTTTCATTACAATAACACGAGATAGTGGGACAATATTCAAAGTGGGGTGCTATTATTGTCTTGTACACTCTTATCCTAGAGTGCATTGATAAATTAACACTAATTCTATTGAATTAACTTTTTTTATTTATTTTACCCATTATATATTCTGCATGTTTGCTAAATTTTAACTAATCATCTATTATTATACCCAAATATTTACATTCTGTTCTGTTACATACTCTAGACTCTGATCAAACAGCTTAATATTTACATATTTTCTTTTAACTTTATTCCCAAAAATTAAAACTTTAATTTTTTGCATATTTTCAAACAGATAATTATTTTCCAACCAGATTTCCAATGTCCTTAATTCTTGCTGCATTTTCTCCAGCATCTCCTTTATATTAACACCATATACTGATATTAAAGTATCATCGGCAAACAAATTAATTATGGTATCATTTTCAAAACACTGAACAATGTCATTAATATAAGTTATGAATAGCAATGGGCCTAAAACTGAACCCTTTGGAACGCCAAAATTCACCTTTATTTTATTTCCAATATCTTCTCCAATTCTAGTTTGTTGATATCTATACGATAGGTTGTTTTTAAACCAGTTATTTGCTTTATCTACTATCCCATAACATTCTAATTTTCTTATTAGTAAGTCTCTATATATCGTCTCAAATACACGTTTAAAATCTACAAACACTGTTACAATCACTCTATTTTGAACTAATAATTATTTCCATTTCGAAATTATTAGCTAAATAGATGACTCACACGAATGTTGATTTCTAAATCCAGTTTCACATCTCGTTATAATACATATGTGTACCAAATTTCAAGTAAATATTTTAAACCGTTCTAGAGAAAACGTGCGCACAAAAAAAGTAACAGATAAACCGACCGACCGACACACAGAACATTTCACTTTGCTCAAATTTAAAATCCCGACGTTTTATGATATTTTAAATACTTTTCAACAACAAAAAATTTTAATTTTTTTTTACGATTATTTAAGTACTATACTTCCACTCAACTAGCTGGATGTGAAAGTAAATAAAACAGTTTTACTTGTACCTTATTTAATCAGTTGTAAATCGAAAATACTAACTTTAATATTAACTGCAAAAAATTGATTTCAATTTTACACAAATACTACTTTACGTAAAAACCAGACAAATCAAACACATTGACAACAGTGTATTGGTAAGCGGCGATATAGCCCGCAACTAAATAATTCAACACTGGGAAACATGTCGCCGACAGCGGCGGCATTTTTATAACAAACAGCTAGCAACATTCATATACGTCAGGCGGCCTTCCTCTGGCTATTTTACGTTTTTTATTTATTCTTATAAATGTAATGAACATAATAAAAGTGCACATGTAGATCGCCAAAAGACCTTGAATTTCGTCTAATTGATTGAGTTAGTGACCACGTCAATATCATCAGTACTATTTAATAACCTAATATTTAATTTAAGAAAAACCCATGGAGTTAAATCAAACATTATAACTGTACTTCTATATCATTAGGCAAAATATTTGTACGTATACTCCACACACCCTGTATATTATAAATAAAACCTGCACTACCACGCAAATGAATGCACACAGTAAATCCTTACCTAACTCTGGGAACGTTTCATCCTTTACCATCAACGTTTCCGGTTCCTTTTCAGCTCTAGGGTAGTATATTTCCGGCTTATCCCCGGTGCTGGATTCCATGTGGCCGACCCTCATGTGGGCGATATCGTTGTAGATGGCGGCGTTGACAACGAACTCCATCGGAGCTATCACGCCGTAGGCCTCCGGTCCGTGCTCGATGACCAGAGGGTCGGAAACGTTGGGGTCGAACATGACGGCGTTGGGGGTGACCAGCAGCACACCCCCGACCACCCCCTGCCCATCGGTGATGTGACGGACATTGATCTTGAGGAAACGCTCGCGGAAAACGGCGGACTCTTGGTCGTCTGTCTCAGTGCTGGATCCCTGGGGACAAGAGGGGGTTCGAACCCGCTCGACGTGGCCCGGCTTGGGACTGACCGGGCGGAGGTTCTCGAGGAGTTCTGAAAAAAATCGGATTGTCGTAGAGAACATGATGCGATACTAAAAATCGTCGGTAGCTAAACGAATAAGTTTATTTATATATCGCTTGTGACACGAATACCCACGACTTTACGCGCTTTAACTTAGAAATGTATCACATGTTATTGCTTGAGTCAAAGTCATAGTCGAAAAATGCATTGGTAATTTCAAACACAGATAACATTATTTTATCGCAAAATGTTTGGCATCGTTATTATTTTAAAATGATTATGTTTTTTAGCATCTTACGTGTTCAGTTTGTTTACAGTGATCATAAATAAACTTGATAAGGAGTGATTAAGACGTTTAAAACAAGTGCCTCAAATCTAATATTTAGGATTCATTGTGTTCTTTTTGTTATCTCGGAAAGCGTAAAATTTACAGTTTTTTTTGCACATTAGTTATATATAGGTGTCGTACACAAATTATGTTGTAATATCACTAACTACTTAATACATCTAGGGACCAACTAATGATATTTGTAGTTTTCATGAGAGATATTGATGAAGACCATAAACCACATAAAGAGGAAATGTATCGACTGATAAGGCCAGGTTTATCAACTGTTAATTACTTAGTTATCAGAATATTGTTTAAATGTTATTTGTGGCATTATCTTATTTTTTTTTCCTTCTTCAATTCTTTGGGACTTCCTGCCACATGTATGTTTTCTTTTTAAGCGGTGCTAGGGGAATCTACAAAATATATCACAATTAACCAGTATATTACTGGTAAATATGAAATTCAGAGGTCCAAGATCTGCGAACACGCGTGGGAAAACGGGCATAGAATAAACTGGGACTCGGCAAAAATTTTAACAAAAGAAGCAGATAGCAAAAAAAGAAAAATTAAAGAATCCGCGATAATATTATTGAATGAGGATAGATGCGTGTCGAATTGTTCCGTAGATGCCTATACAACTTGGTTGCCAATGTTAAAATAAGAACTTAAAAGGTGGCCATTCCCTAGAAGGAGACATCCGATAGAGAAATATTTATTATTTTTGCCCATAACTTTTTTTCTTAGTACGTATATTTAAAAAAGCTATAAGAGTACCTAAGTAGACCCATACAAAGACTATTACTATGAATTTTCACTCAATAATTTCAGTGGATTGCAAAATAGCTCGATTTAAAACTACGAAATAGGAAGATTAACATAATTTTTAAATTTAAATGTAGCTATTAAAATTATTGAATGAAAATTCATAGCAATATTCTTGTTATGGTTCTACTTAGGTATTCTTATAGTTTTTTTTAAATATACGTACTAAGAAAAAAAGTTATGGCTAAAAATAATAAATATTTCCCTATCGGATGTCTCTTTCTAGGGAATATCCACCTTAATATTGTATAAAAACTAAAAAAAACTGTTAACTATATCAACAGTTGTATGTAAATAGTAAGTATCTATGGATATTGAATATAACAAACATTCTTAGAGCTGTGTATTTATCATACACAGCAAAAAGGATTTCTCAAAAAAACCTTGAAAAAGGAAACAGATTAGATTTCCGAAACATCGGCGAAATATTTAATTTCAAGTTTTTATACTTATTTGTGTTGTTTATTTAAAAAAACCAACCTCTAACTGATCCTTTGACGTAAAAGTCACAGGCGTAGAGGTTATTTACCAGTAATATACTGGTTAATTGTGATATATTTTGCAGATTCCCCTAGCACCGCTTAAAAAGAAAACATACATTTGGCAGGAAGTCCCAAAGAATTAAAGAAGGAAAAAAATTAGTTATCAGGTTTAAGATATATAATTTTAATGACAAATATCGAATGTGAAACTGTTAGTTTAAGACATTTTAGTATGATATTCCTAATTCAGTCAAACAAACTAAAATAAGCCGACAATTAGAGTAAACATTGTACTCATTTTCTAGAATATTATAGAAGTATTTTGTGAATAATATTAGTTTTATAATTGTTTTATTTTATGATGCCTAAGTTGGCATCAACACACTGGATGTGCATTCTATCTTCGCCTAGCGCGTATTAGCTCCAGTTCGCCGACAATCGACAATAAATAATTGACTTTAAAAAAATTCACAGATTTCGCAATCCTTGCAATCATCAGGACATTGGAAATGATAACACCATACACAAAACTAAATTTTTTCAACTAGCACAAAAATTTTTCATGAAACATCGTTATGAGTGGTTTTGTGCCTTTCTGATGAGCTCAGAAAAAGGGCGAAAACCGAAACTGAATGAGAGATTTTATGAAAATGTAATCCATTAGAATGAAAATTGTTTTAAGACAAGGTAGGTGAATAAATTAATTTCAGGCCTTTGTTCTCATTTTTAACTGAATCTTCACACCGTAGGGGGGCACGTAGATACTTGTTTAATCTGCTTAGGCGTAGGGGACTATCAAATAAGAAATTGGGCTAATTTATTTTAGAATTTTAACTTGCTAGCATAACCAGAAGTCAGGTTATCGAAAGAATGCAAAGATTTCATTAATATTTTTACATATAGTTTTTCTTTTAGTTCTCAGATATTTTTCCCGCTGTTTGCAAAATCCTATAAAGAATATGTTTTATTATATGCAAATTTCTTAAGCACATTTTTCTGTTATTTTCCTGCATCTTTAAAATTAACTACTGTGGATGCCAAGATAAAACGAAATCAAATTAATTATTAACACTAATAGCGAATAAAACTGACAAATGGTGCCTAAACGTTTTGGAGAGCACGGTGGCTTTAAAAATTCATAGTTGTTGAATGTTTCTATGTTTGTCATCGACCGCCAAGGCGTTTCACGCCTCCTCGCTTCTGTAACATTTTGGTTAAAAATTCATATTGTATACAACATGAAATACATCTATCAAATAAAATGACATGTTAACATGTGAATACCGAATAAAATGCTTCAATGGTAAAACATTTTGGTAGCGAAATTCAAAGGTCGAGAGTTCGAGGTATATGTTGTATGTATTATTTTTTCCTTAATTTCAATACTGACGAGTATTTCACCAAGTTGGCATTATAAAAACTAATAAAAACGTCTACAACTGATACTATTTAAAAACTGGGAAGAGTATCCTATAGAAAGCGCAACAATTATAGAAAAGGTTCCATAAATCCGTTTATACTATTATATTTTGCTCTACTTTCATATACAGTACTAGCCACGCAACCTATTCAAAAGTGCTTATAATAAGACAAGAATAAAGTTATTTTTAATGGAATGAGACATAAAGTAACATGCTCTAAAGAGAATATTGAATATTGTGAAAGAAAATTATTGCATTTTTTATTTATTTTGCATGATCACAGTATTTACTAAATCAGGGGAAAATGTATTCATTTTATTTCATTTCAATGATTAAAAAAGTGCTAATATTGAAGACAGAGTTTAAATAGATTTATATAAAACAATTTTATTAGTATCTACCTATAGTCGAGGAAATGAAGCAAGAAAAAGGCCTAAACCCCAACATGATACTCCGCCCCACCTGATTTTTATGTGAGACGGTGCAAAATGTTCCTAAAAATACTGCAGTCATCCGGGACAGAGCGAAGAACCTATACGCCCGTGCTGCAGAGCATGGGAATCCGCTGGTCAGACAAGCGACTGACTGACTCCAACGATGCTCCGAGACACAAGAGGCCGAAGCTCCAGATCCTGGATAATGGGTAAGTATAGCTAACCCTTTATCTGTTTCAGCCCGATTTTCAAGCCACGCCGCAAGGAGTCAATGACCAAAACATCCAATTACCCGATCCCGGGGGTACCTAGCAAACAACCAGCTTGGTACCCTTACCCTTAGCCCGTGCCGGCCTCAGACGCTAAAAACGCGTCTTTGGCCGAACACAACCATTGAGCTACACAGCCGTCCTTTCCGACAAACTCGGAGCACATGATGAAAAACTAGTATTTACGATTATGTTTGGGCGTTTATTGTGGATTAAAACATGTGGACCTTATATTTTGGACAAACCTAAGCATTTTTTTTGTCTCTTGACATTTTGTCAAAAAAGCTTAAATATATGTTTTTCTTTTTTTAACGCTTATATCTCGAGAAGGGCGAGGTTAGGTAAAAAATGTCAAGAGTCAAAAAAGGCTTAGAATTGTCCAAAATATAAAATCCATGTTCTTTTTCAACTTAAAAAATTGTTGGTGACCGGAAATAGCGAACTTCTGCCCCAGTTTCCGACCGGAAATCGAACAAGCACCAGTTCCCATGACCCTGACTTTGTTCTATTCATCTTTAGGAACATTTTGCACCGTCTCACATAAAAATCAGGTGGGGTGGAGTCACCACCAGGTTGATGTTTCATGCAAAACCAAAACAATTTCTATGAATAAGTGTGAAATAATTATATTTGACATTGACTGATAAAAACAACCTCACCTATCTATTAGCTAACTGATATTGGAGCCTATATATTCTATGCATGTTTAAAAATGAATTATTATTTGTTTGCTTATAATTGTATTGAAACATATTCTTCATAGGATTTTGCAAACAGCAGAAAAACTAACTATCTATAAATGAAAGAAAAACTTTGTGTAAAAATATTAATGAAATCTTTGCATTCTTTCGATAACCTGAAATCTGGTTATGCTAGCAAATTAAAATCCTAAAATGAAACATCTTTATGAGTGGCTTTATGTCCTTCTGATGAGCTCCAGAATAAGGGCGAAAAACGTTTCAAAGGTTAAGCATTTCCAATAAACAGAATGATAGATTTCATGAAAATGTAATCAATTAGAATGAAAATTATTTAAGACAAGGCCTTTGTTCTCATTTTTAACTGAATCTTCATGATCGTAGGGGGTTATGTAGATACTAGTTTAATCTGCATAGCCGTAGGGGACTGTGTGGATGCTAGTGTTAGAATGAGAATTGTCAAATAAGAAATTAGACAAATTCATTTTAGGATTTTAATTTGCTAGCATAACCAGAATTCAGGTTATCGAAAGAATGCAAAGATTTCATTAATATTTTTACAAAAAGTGTTTCTTTTAGTTATAAATAGTTATATTTGCTACCGTTTGCAAAACCCTATAAAGAATATGTTTCAATACAATTATAAGCAAATAAATAATAATTCATTTTCAAACAGGCAATATTCTAATTTAACACTACCAATAATAACATTTGACAAATTAAATATAATTCAGATCTATTTGATTTACACTGACGCATGTTAATAAATCAAGAACAATTACTCTCTGCAAGCATGTGACTGATCACAATATGTACCTTCATATGAAAATATATGGTCTTTGAAATGGTACTATCAGAAACTTAGGTTGATATTTAAGGAACGTCGATTACGTCACAACTTCTTCAAACATTTTAATATTTTTGACAGTATTTCGATTTTTGTAGCATTACACGGTCAATTAGAATAAATCGGAACAGTCATGGCACACTTATATGAAAAGCTAAAAATTAAATTAAAATAAATATCGACATGTGAAATGTCACTTATGTGGTATCATTCAATTCGGAAAATTATGCAAAATTAAAAAATGCAATAATATTTAGGGTGTTCCAGATGAAAATCAAAAATTGGTGTCACTTTCGGTGAAACCGCACATAGAATTTATATGTATTAAATATACAGGATGTTCCAAATTTCAATCACTTATCTTCAAAACCAAAGGAAGAAAAGGGGTTTACCATGAACGTGTTACATACGGTACAGTATACCACGTCATTAAACAATGTGGAATATATAAACTAAAACAAAACTAGGTAATGATTGAAATAAATCGCAGGCTTACATGCGAAAGAGGTAAAAAACCAATAATAAAAATTGGCGCAGCCTCTTACTTGACCATTAACACCCAGAAATTGTACCATGTACCCTGATTGCATATATATAAACAGTATAGAATGAAGCACGAACATTTATAAAATGTAAACAGAGGTTTGTATGATAAAATAAACCATTATTACCTTTCTCTTCAGGTGGCAGATCATCATGGGTGTCTTCTACAGGAGTTGATCCTTCAGATTCATTTTCTGGTGTTTCTCGGATAGGAACGTATAGGTGTTGGCCTGGAAATATGTAAGGTGTTGCTAGCCTATTTAATTTGGTCAACTCAGAAGGTGTGGTATCGAATCTGGCCGCGACAGACGTCAACGTATCCCTGTCCGCAACCTGTAACAAACAAAATAATTTTTAATATTACGTTTTTGTAATGGGGACCGGCTACATTAAAAATAAACCTACAGGAATGTTTCGCCTGGTACAAAATTACTCATTTAATTCAACTGCCATCAGCCTACTTCCACAATTTAAACATAATTGGTTTCATTGCCGATTATCTAATAGAAAAGTGCAACTTAAATTAATGAAAACCTTATAATATGTAGGAAAAAAGTGTTTCTTATGTGTCTAAGGGATTTGGTTATTTACACCTTTCTCAAACATATTTCTGGAAGAAGACAAGATATTCACGATTCACAATACTTTCACAAACAGTATTTATGCACAATGCATTCTATTCAATTTTTTTTAATTCAAATGTTTATAACACTGAAAAAATGGAATTTAACAGGAGAGAAAAAAATATCGCCATGGAGATGATTGGCCCAATGACTCAATATACTAAAAAGTAAGAATTGTTGCCATTTTTGAGTCTTAAAACTTGTATGATTTATATGTGTCAAATTAGTAATAAGCTGAAACTCGCAGGATATCTCTCGTATATTGCACCCAATAAAATACTAAATGTCACAATAAATTAATCACAATGGTGGAACCTTGGCAAAATTACCCGGCGCCAGCTTTGATTTAGGGACTTTTAAAAATAAACCTCAGAATGAACAGATCGTTAAAAATCTTCATTCTTTCCTTTATGATTAAAATATTTAAAATAACAAGTTAACATAAATGCAAAAATCTGAAAAAAAACTACATCCTCTCAACACTATGATCGGTTTACAACAGTGGCGGCTCGTGATATTGTCTGCAGAGGAGGCTTGATATTCTGAAAGACAACTGATGTGCAATATGACTATAATTTGTACATTTCCCCACCACCCCTGAGGTATTACAACGGCGCGATACATTTTCTTGCCGTGGGTTGTTCGCCAGGATACCGATTCACGACTTGAGAGAATAGAACTAATAAAAGAATAGAATGAAAAGGAAATAGAAAATATGATGAGATGAAAAAATCATTCTCATGAAATTCTCGTTCCTACGACTCGAGTATCGGTATCCAAAGGAGTCCTACTATCCCACTTGTAATTAAATTATATAACTTTTAATAAAAATAAAAATAGTTTTGGTAAAAAAAATTAAAGTGTTTTTCTACAAACAAAAAATTGTATTCATTATCACTGCCAGGCGTGTAAAATTATAAGTTTTAATAGAAATTAAAATAGTTTTGAGAAAGAAGTTATATAAAAAAAATATAACCGCGGAACTCTATATTATGGAGAATTATAAAAAATATTTCCTAAAAAATAAATAACACAAAGAAATATTTTTTCTAAAATAACAACTACCTATATTAATCTCTGCTTTAAAGCCTGAATATTTTTATAAATGAGTGGTAACCTGCGATTTTTGGAACTAGCAAAATGGTTAATTATTTCATCATAAAATGAATCGCGTTTCCTCAATTCTGACAAAAAACGTTTTTCTATTGAAATAAGCGATACATTTGAAAGGCGGTCTTGACTCATTTTGTTTCTAGTAAAAATGTTTTTATGCGTTTAAGTGCTGAAAATGATCATTCTACAGAAGCTTACCGGAATTGTCTCAAAAAACAGTGGCGTTATTCAAAAAGTTCTCTAATTTTGGGTCATAAGTTTTTTAAAAATCTACCAGCTCTTTGAAATTTCCTTTATTGCACGATTCTCGTTTTTCGTCATGTCCTCGGAAAGAATTTTCTTGTGAAGATAACTATATAACGGCATCTATTAACCTCTTTAATATTTCCCTATTCTCACGGACCTTTTCGTTAACATTTTCTATTTCTCTCTTATGTGCAGAATTCAAGAAATT
Source organism: Stenurella melanura (assembly GCA_963583905.1). NCBI lineage: Eukaryota > Metazoa > Arthropoda > Insecta > Coleoptera > Cerambycidae > Stenurella > Stenurella melanura. Next base: position 9,842,547 of record OY757311.1, read on the forward strand.
TACAATATTTTGTTTACCAAACATTTCGAATTTAATGCAAGATGAAATGTGCTCCTGGGATTTTTCGTGCCTTTCTAAACCTCGCGACAAATTTTGCAAATTATTAAACCCGGCCCTGCCCCAAATTGAGGATTGATCATTAGTAAATAATAAACATCTCCAACAATATAATTTGTTTCTAACTGTTGATGCCGTTAACCACTCGACTTTTTTATAATTGTTATCACAAAACCCTCTGTTTTGTTTACCACTTTTAAAAACTAACGAAAGCATTGCTGGTGTAGGCCTGGCATTTCTTTTAATTCTTACCTTTTCGTCATAAATAAGAGTAGTAAATCCATTTAATAGCAAATAATCCACCACGTCTGGACAACAAGAGATGTTGTTGGGAATATTTTCACCTAGAGCACTTATTTCTAGCCCGCCTTTCAAATGTTTTATGTATTTATACGTCAAGTTGTTCTTAACCGGCTAAACGCAACTGTCAGACGTCAGTTCGTTTTCTTTGTGAATCACCTGACTCTTGAATGACCTGTGCACATGCGCTATAAAGAACTGAGGCTAGCCTCATACTTGGCTATTCCAAGTGTTGCTATTTTACACAGCGCAAAGAAATTCAAGGTCATTCATGTTATAAGTAAATGCGGTAAAGTTGGAAGCTATTTCGTATTAGCCTCCAGCGAACCGCAGTGTTCATTCAGTAAAAGACCGGCCGACTGGGAAATATGCATACAAAGACTATCCGGACTGTAACGTTATAGGTATGTTTGTGGAAAGGAAATGCAAAAATGTTATATATAAACTGAAAATTAATTAATGAATAATAAACAATAAAAAATATTGAAAATTGAGGTATACCTAATGGAAATTTCTTAAGACATTACTTTTGAAGATATGGTGGTTCTTCCAAGGGGAGGCTCAGCCTCCCCTGCCTCCCCTGACGAGCCGCCAGTGGTTTACAATAAAACATTATTTACTAACTGTATTGTTTAAAATAATCTTGTTTACCAAAAGGAATTATTACATTTTTTCCAATCAAATAACTTTATTTCACATTTTTTTACCGATTTCCAACAAGAAATGTGCCATAATTCCTATCGTAAAGTTGATATCTTCAATGTTACTAATTTTTAAAAATTGAAAAATCGCCAATTTCTCGTTTATTGACGCTCTAAAGGTATAACAAAAAATTATTTTTTTACAATACTTCATTTTTTATATCTTTAGACCTTGAATATGAACTTCCAAAAAACGGAATTGACGATTTTTAATTTTATACCTCATAGCGACCACTTTTCTTCTACGGGATTCGAACGTCGTGTATAGGCGTATTGTAGGACGCTCCCGAAAAAAGCTCAAAAAATCGGTTAAAACCCCGTTAAACTCGATAAAATTTAAACCACCGGTAGGTCAAAAATTTCGGCGTAAAGTGAACTGTCATAATAAAAGAACAAAGTACACACCGAATTAATAATTGAAAATTACTGGTAGTGTTTTCAATAGTACCAAAAATAAAGTAAACACGAGGACGCTCGCCGTCAGCGGAAACAGACCGATACCCAAAGAACCTTTCAAGTGTTTACTGGTAAAAAAGTGTTTTGGCAAATGAGAGACATGTGTTTATAAAACAATATAGACATCAGCTGTGTTGTGATCTATAAAAGTACTAAAACTCCAATCAGAACTGTTCTTGGAAAGTGTAAATAAATCATAAGTTTTTGGGTGCATTGGAAAACAAGGGTAAGACATCAGATCAAGAATAGAAAATAAGCCAGCAATCACAAAACCAGGCACCACAGAAAGCTAAGCTATTATACAATTTATTATATTAACTTTATTAATTCAATTTGTTTCAAAAAACTCAAAACCTAATTTACAAAAATTAATTATTAAACCCAATTGAATTTCTTAAAATTGAAAGTGTCTTAAAAATAGGGCGGGTTCCACAACAGGAAGGTTTCGACTGGCAGCTGTCACATGGTCCATATATTGGGCTTATTTGCGAATGCAGAAATGTCTCTTAAGTAAAAGTTGTTGGGGTCTGCTTGATATACAATGTCCCAAATTTTCTCTTAGATCTCTTTCTATATTTTTTGCATTCTATTTTTTATTTTGCTTTATCTTGGCGGATCGGTATACAGGGTGTCTCAACGGGGCTCTTCCTTGCACTTCCACTGTAAATGGTTATTTACCCGTGGAACGGTTAATTAACAAAAGTTTCTTGCGGCGAACTAATGTATGTCTTGACAGACAAACGAAAGGGGCGCAAGCGGGCAGGAGGAGGTACACACTGCTAGATTCAGAAACAGAAGAAACAGAAGACTCAGAAGAAGAATAAATAAGGAGATGATGGTAGATGGAAACTTAAAAGAAGAATAAAAACTGAAAAGAAGCATCTCGGAAAGACCTACATTTCCCATCCTATATTCCTACCCCATGCGTCAGATGGCTCGCGCTGCTGGCAACAAACATGTCCCATATCCAATCCAGCGCATGCAGCCGGTCCGGCGGTATATAAAAACATCCAGATCGGATGTCCGGAATCGGCAGCAACCTTACGCTGGCAAATCAATCAATCACACACTTTTCTTCGACGATTTTTTAAGAATTCATGTTGAAGAAAAATTGTCATATGGATTCCAGAATATTCCAAATACTTATTTTTCTTCGTTTTCCAATAAATAAAAACCCAAATTAATCGTTAAACTGCGAGGACCTATCCGAACCTTTTTTGCCAATTTACACAGTTGTAAAAATAAATTCAAAACTGTGATTATTATTATTACTGAGCTGAAATTTACATATTTTAACAAACGGAATTTTACTTCTTTGCCCAGAGGATGTAGTTTGCACAAACATCAAAACTCTTGAACACAACTTTCTTATAATACCAACACTCGTCATCGACAGATGATCAATTTTTTTAATGATCTCCCAATGATGCTAACGTGGTTAGCGAAACGCATGCCGTGTTCAAGAGTTTTGACCCCCAAATTATACGCGAATGTTAACTGACCCAGAAATTATTTTACATACAGATTCAACTGAAAATTTCTTATTTTGCCATTTTTCAAGGTTGGTTAAAAATTAAGTGGGTTCAATAAGGTCACCTCATTGTCGGAAAGAGTCGGACAAAGGGCAAGTTGACGGCTAAAAGATTGTATAATTATGACATTTCTGAATTCATAACAATGCAAAATATTCAACAAAATGAAGCTATTACGTATAAAACTGGTTGTTTATTCGTGTTTATTAAAATCTATTTATCTTGAATGAAAAGTGCGTGGGTGCGTGTGAAGGAGTATTGGATTTGAAAACTAGTTTGATGAGCCGATAAAATTTACGTCTTTTTCAAAGATATTTAATTTGCGACGAAAATTAACCTATGTAATAATAATCCTCAACTGAATTATCTCAGGCAAAAGTTGACAACGTCTCTCGGTTACTTTCAATGAAGATATTCCATTTCCTTATTTTAGATTTATTAACTATTGGTCCATTTTTCATAGGTTTTGACCCAAAAATAATTCACTAATTAGGTAAATTTTGCATGTCAGAAAAAACGTCGGCAAGAAGGGTCGCGGTTGCTGCAGAACCGCAAAGAGTAAGAGGGGGTAGATCCTTCATACAGTGGTCCGATCACGAAATATTTCATATCACATTTGTTACTTAGCAACTTGCCTAGCAACCGATGTGAAATAAAATTCTAAACACGAAATATTTTATATCGCTAGCAAATTAAAATCCCAAAGTAAATTTGTCTAATTTCTTATTTGAAAATTCTCATTCTAACACTAGATTTCATGAAAATGTATTCTATTAGAATGAAAAAAATTTAAGACAAGGTAGATAAATATCAATCATTTTAAGCCTTTGTTCTCATTTTTAACTGAATCTTCATGACCGTAGGGGGTTATGTAGATACTAGTTTAATCTGCATGGCCGTAGGGGACTGTGTGGATGCTAGTGTTAGAATGAGAATTTCCAAATAAGAAATTAGACAAATTCATTTTCATTTTAATTTGCTAGCATAACCAGAATTCAGGTTGTCGAAAGAATGCAAAGATTTCATTATTATTTTTACACATAGTTTTTCTTTTAGTTTTCATAGGTACTTGTTTTTTTCTACTGTTTGCAAAATCCTATAAAGAATATGTTTCAATAGGATTTTTATATATTTTACATATTTTAAGGTTTCTCAAATTTAATTTTACTGTAGTAATTTTTAAATTCTAGATTACCTTGCTAATGCTAATATTTTTTTTAAGATGTTTATTCTATTCTATCATCGGAGAGTTAGAAATATTCTACAAAAAACGAACAAAAAATTGTATGTTTTATAACTGCCATTATATACATTTACTACAATTATTACTATTATTATTATTATATTTTGCATCTTTTCAAAACCAAAATGACAAACGAGGCTTTTCAAAACTCTAGAAAAATATTATAGTATAGTGTCTCTATTCTCAATTTAGAAACTCAGTTTAAAGCGTTGCTACCAGGATATATCATTACAAAGCCTTTGTGATAGAATAACAGCGAGACCGTGCTTGAATATTAAAAACGATACCTGTATACGAATACAGTTAACCAGATATGTTATGCGCTTATCTCAAAAGAGAGTAATCGATTGTTTACCTGGCTCATCATTACAAGTCTATTCCCTATACTTGGTTCATTAGTTGTTCATTAAACTAACACTATTTATTATAAATAACGTATTATAAATAAATAATTTACAGCATGCCTATCAATTAACATAAAGCAGTAAAACAATATTTACAATAATTATAAAGTTATTCTAAAAATTGTCGGTCGCCGCTCATGACATCGCTGGTGTTATGAACTATTCTTTTTTCGGTATTCTTTCATGATTTTCAACTTGACACTAGATAAACCATACAACTTTTGATAAAAAGGCAGCCGTATATCCTAGGAAGGTGAGGGCGGGAGGGGGACACTTTTTGTTTTGCTGCTATTTTTTTTTATTTGCCTATTATACAGTTTTTTCTTAAGTGCCTTTGTTTCTACCTTCTTCTTGTACGTGCAGATGTAGTTTTAGCACAATATTTTAATACATCGACAGTATGTTTACTGTAATATAGGTAAGTTCCGCACAGCTCATATACCCAACACAAGATAATCTTTTAAAAAATTGTAACATGTGCATGAGAGTCGATTATTATTTTAATTCGCTTCAACATTAAAATACAGGAGCAGCTGTCGGAAAATTAACAAAACAATTACGTCATGAGTTATTAACATAATAATTTGTTTATATATAATAATGGCTTGTTTCCGAGATGTGAGCAGTGGCGGACCATAAAACGGGCCGAGGCGTAGATTGCTAACGGAAGACGAAATACGACAGTTTCTTCCGGAAAGTAACTTCTGAAAGTATTTGTGCATTCGAATATTAAATACTTCCACACCCGCGTAGTGAGGTGGAGTCGTATAGTATTCTCAAAAAAATTTCAAAAATTTTTCTTATTGAAATAGGCTTAGAATGAAACATATTCTTTATAGGATTTTGCAAACAACGAAAAGAAAAACTATCTATGAGAACTAAAAGAAAAACTATCTATGAGAACTAAAAGAAAAACTATATATATGTAAAAATATTAATGAAATCTTTGCATTCTTTCAATAACCTAACTTCTGACAAGCCCCTACGATATGTAAATTCAGTTAAAAATGAGAATAAAGGCCTGAAATTAATTTATTTACCTACCTTTAAAATTTTTTACATTCTAATGAATTACATTTTTATAAAATCTCATTCAGTTTCTTGGAAATGCTTAAGTCTTTTGAAACGTTTTTCGTCCTTATTCTGGACTCATCAGAAAAGCACAAAGCCACTCATAACGATGTTCCATGCAAAACCAAGGCAATATCCATGAATAAGTATGAAATATTTATATTTGACATTGACTGATAAAAAACAACAGATCTTCACCTATCTAACAGCTAACTAGTATTGAAGCATGTTTAAAAGTGAATTATTTATTATTTGTTTGCTTATAGTAATGAAACATATTCTTTATAGGATTTTGCAAACAGCGGAAAGAAACACTGTCTATGAGAACTAAAAAACTATATGTGAAAACATTAGTAAAATCTTTGCATTCTTTCGATAACCTGACTTCTGGTTTATGCTAACAAGTAAAAATTCTTATTTGCCATTCTCATTATAACACTAGCATCCAACAGAGTCTCATACGGCTAGGCAGGTTAAACTAGTATCTACATGATCCCCTACGATATGTAAATTCGGTTTGCAAAATCCTATAAAGAATATGTTTCATTACTATTAAGCAAACAAATAATAAATAATTCACTTTTAAACAGGCTTAGAATGTCATGAAACGTCCATATTTTAAATTTTAGTGAAGAAAACATTTTTCTGTCTGTCTGTATGTCGGTCTGTAACTTTTTTTTTTGTGCACACGTTTTCTCTGGAACGGTTTGAGACATTCACTTGAAAGGATCCCGCACAATTTTTATGGAAAATGGCTCCAGCTAAATCGGCTGAAATCGCAGTACCTATATTGTAGATAATTTCTTCCTGATCAAAAGTTCTCCTGGACACAAGGTCGGTAAATGGACAGTTTTCCACATATCGGGGTGCAAAGGGGTGCTCAGTTCTTATAGGAAGTGCCCCCGGTGAAATTCGCTGGAATTGATATATAGTCCAGTCAACAAAGCCCAAAAAAGGCCGAATAGAGGAAACAATTCGTGTAGAGGCTAATTTTTATGTAGTAGTATAGGGGGGAGTGCCCTGAACAATGTACTGAAAGTCCTGGCCAGTGGATGGTCTGTGGAGGGATGGGGGGTAGTTTAAAGGTCCCCTTTCCAAGTTTCTCTTGAATAACTTGAAAACGACGCCCTCTAGCGAACAGGTGCCTATATGCAATATTAAACTACATGAAATTTCCTACAAATAAGTTCCCATTCGGTTTTTCCTAGGATCAATACTATTTCCAAATTTTTTTACCAACATCTATTCTATGGTAGTGATTTTTTTTTTTAATAAATTTAGAATGTCACGACCTAAAAATTTTAAATTTGAGCGGAATTTTTTTTTCATTATCTATTCCCTTCAGACGGTCCACCCTGTACATTTTCTTCGGTGGCAGTAGCGTCAGCTACCTACCAAATTTGACTGTTTTCCATCAAGTAGTTGGCAGGCAGATCGACAGATAGACAGACAGACATAATTAAAAACCTATATTTTCGTAATCTACATGATCTGAAACATAAAAATCCCTAAAAATCTCGGAGGACGATTTTTTCTCGATTACTACAATTCGGTATACGATTTTTCCACCCTTTGTATCTCGTAAAGTATTAATCCTAGAAAAAATTATGAACAGGAACTTATTTGTAGGAAATTGCATATAGTTTAATATTGTACATAGATACTCTTTCGTTAGAGGGCGTGGTTTTCGAGTCAATCAAGAGAAACGTGTAAAGGAGAAAAGGTCCCCTTTAAACTACCCCCCGCAAACCATACACTGGTCTGTCGTTGAGGGCACTCCCTTCGAAAAATATACAAAAATTGGCAACTATACGACTTATTTCCCCTATTTTTCTTTCGTTGATTGGACTAATATGTAGGCCCGTCGAGAGGAGAGGGGTCGCTGTGTTTCTCTCGACGGCCCTGCTAATATGTTATTCGTCTTAAGCTCCTGATAAAAAGTTCTCATTGGCACATCAAACTTGGGTATACTCGGTTTTTACAATCCGCCTTTATTATTTATAAACTAACAAGTGACCACTATAAATAGTATTCGGGAGATAATCTGACTAAATTGTCGAAAAGATAATTATACTTATACAATAATATTCAACTAGTAAATCAAAAATATTATTTTGAATTAGACAGGTACATATACTCAATTCAAAACGAGCGAAAGGATGCAGGAAAGAACACCGGTCTGAAACTGCTATGACTATACGATTTTTTGGGCCACTGATTACGAAAATTGGGATCCCCTTAATCCTAAATGTTGGGGAACACTTCTAAAAACGCAAAAACACCCCTTTTAGAGGGTTCTTCGCGATAATTTTAATAAAAATCAAAAAGGATCCTATGAAATCTCCTATTTTTTAATATTAGTTTGCAAAGGGGGATTTAAAAGTGAATTATTTATTATTTGTATGCTTATAGTAATGAAACATATATTCTTTATAGGATTTTGCAAACAGTGGAAAGAAAAGCTATCTATGAGAACTAAAGGAAAAACTATATATATAAATATTAATGAAATCTTTGCATTCTTTCGATAACCTGACTTCTGGTTATGCTACCAAGTGAAAATTCTTATCAGCCATTCTCAAGGGGGATTTATACCAAATATAATATAATAGAGGGTTAAAACCATCCCCATATCGACTTTGGTAAAAAAAAAATCTACGGTTTGCTTCAAATTTGGGTGGCAAAATTTTATTTTATTACTAAAAAACTTTTGAAATTTATTCTAACCCTTTTGGAGGGTTACACCACCCCTAAATCGAAATAAAATTAACACAATATAAAAAAATATATTTTTTCACTTTTTCTTCAAATTCCCCATATTTGCCCTATTTATCATAGAATCCTTTTTGGTTTTTATTGAAATTATCGCGAAAACCCTCTAAAAGGGGAGTTTTTGGCGTTTTTAGGGGTATTCCCCAACTTTTAGTATTGCGTTACCCCGATTTTTGTAATCAACGACGTATAGTCAAAGTTGTCTCAGATCGGTGCGAGGGTCGGTGCTCCGTAGTGGACATGCACTAAGCCTTGTGATTATACCATCTAGAATAGGTACGTTTTGTAATTCCAACAGAAACTTTTAATGTAGAATCAGTTACTATCACCACATAAGGAGTTACAACCTATTATGATTATTATTATTATAATCACATATTCTGGTTATGAGCTATGACACATTTTCCTTGTAAATTCTAAATGAAAATTGATAAGAAAAACATGGTGATGTAATCAATTTTACAAATTAAAAGTGCTTCCCGATAATGCATATTATTGCATACGAAGAGGAATGTCAAGGCAATCATATATACAGGGTGAACCATTAATAATAGGCCATAATTCAAGGGAAGATTCTTTGGACCAAAATATGAGGACATAACCAAACATGCTTTAGTAAATTGTTTCTGTTGAAAGAGATACGGGGTATTTTTGTACTTTAATATCGAATAGGTACTAGAAAGGGGTTAATAGATATGCACAATTTCTTATGCACTTCGATGTTCACGGGTCAAGCTAGTCTTGGCAAACTGTACGTGACTAGAGACGCGAGAGGTTAGGGAGGTAACAGGGGAGTGACAGTCGCGATTCGTTCCCCCCAGTCAGCGGCGGCATTCTTTTAAAATACGACGGCAATATTCAACTTTTAAAGTGTCTTATTTCTTATTATCGTTGCATTAACCCTTACAAAAAGGGTCGGTGGGTCGCAAAAATACCTTGAATGTTCTCACACAAAAAAAAATTGATGGGAAAATAATTATACAGGGTGAGTCACATTGGATGCTCACCATTGGAATCTCGGTAGCCGTAAGAGATGGAGAGTCGATTAAATTGGGGTAAAGTTGTGTAATACAGTATTGATTAATATGGCATAAAGACATCCGAAATGTTTCTGTTGGTTTTTGAGATTTTGGAAAAAAAATTTGGAACTTCAATTTTTCGAAATATTTTGTTTATTATTGCACTTATAAAAAATCTAAGAATATTTTCTTAGAGCAGATGCTCTACACGCCAACTATATCAGTTTTTTCTTATGTCGCGTCGCCTTAGGACCATCATCAACTTCAAAATTTTAAATACCGACCTGCAGTTTTTACATCATTTTCGGACAGCATTTTGTAACACGAAATCAGTGATATATCGCACCTAAATATTTTTCAACATTTAATTCTAAAACTCAGTTAATCGGTCGCCTGAATACGGTCCTGTAAGTTTTGTTTTTTAAATTCGATTTCACGGTACCTTGCTAATATTATTAGTAAGTAAATTGTTGATTTACTTGAGATTATTTATTGATTTTTTTACAATGACAAAACTTTGAATCTGATTTCAGCAGGACCTCATCCTCATTATCTCCCCATAATTCAAGAGTTGTAACTGAATTTCTGGTAACAATATTAGCAAGGTACCGTGAATTCTAATGTAAAAAACAAAACTTACAGGACCGCATTCAGGCGACTGGTTAATTCATTAATGGCTATATTGCAATGAAATGTTGGAAAATATTTAAGTGTGACATATCACTGATTTCGCATTACAAAATGCCGTCCGAAAATGATGTAAAAACTCCAGGGCCGTACTTAAAATTTTGAAGTTGATGCCATCATCAACGAACACAGCCTTAGGACCATTCCTAAGGCAACGTAACATCGTCAAAAAAAACTGATATTGTAGGCAAGTAGAGCATCGCAAAGTGAAAGTATTCTTGGATTTTTTATAAGTGTAATAATAAACAAAACATTTAGAAAAATTAAAAATCCAAAATTTATATTTTTTTCCAACATCACAAAAACCAAGAGGAGCATTTCAGATTTCTTTACGTCATATTTTTCAGTACTAAATTGCACAACTTTGCCCCCCATTCAACCGACTCTCCATCTCTTACGGTTTCCGAGGTCCCAATGGTGAGCGTCCAATTTGACTCATCCTGTATACAACTAATTAAGTTCTTTCTCTCATGACAAACGAATCAGAATCAATTGAATATATTTTTTAAACATAATTTTTTATTTTTAAATAGAGGGGTGGGGGAGAATTTGCAAGCGAACGTTCGTAAGGAGGGTCTCACAAATGTATAAAGGAGGAAAGGTCCAGTGAGTGGGTACTTAACAACATCTGGATGGATGAAACCGAACGTAAGTAGTATGGGAATAGTACAGAAGAAATAGGAAAGCTGCCGATATAAACCAAAGCGACCAAAAAATAAGTCCAGTCTAGTCTATTAATTTATTTGTTTATTAATTTTTAGTTTATTACACAAGAGAGAAAAAAAATTTAAAAGTAAAATTGAAAAGGTATTAAATATAATGGAAGTGGTAATGAAATAGAAAAATACCCGGAATTGAATAGGGGAATGGGAAAACGGAATTTAAAACTGCTTAAAAAAAAACGATATCCAGGGCGTACAAAATATTCCCTCGGACCTCTTTCTCATAACCCGCTATAAAAAGTTCTTATTTTTTTACAGTGAGATAGGGCCCTTCCCAGCACTTCCAATGTAAATGGATATTTACCTGTGGAACGGTTAATAAATAAAAATAAAAAATTAAAGCTGTTAGATTCAGATTTAACCCCAAACCTTCAACGAAATCATCTCAAAATATAATCTAATTACAGATGTCGTGATAATACTTACATGTACCAAATTTCGAGTGAAAATCTCAATTTTATTTTATCAATCCTTTTAATAATGGAGTGGAGGTGGTTGAAAAATATTATTAAAAAATGTGAGGCCTTGGCTTCTAGTATGTAAACAAAATTCCAAGTTTATGTACTGTTACCAGCTTGCTTTACTTATTTTTCCCTATTTACTCCTAATTTAACTACCAACCCTTCAACGGAATCATCTCAAAATATAATCTAGTTCCAGCCATCGTGTATATCTCAATTTTATTTTATCAACCCCTTTATTAATGGAGAGGGGGTGGTGGAGGGGTTGAATAATGTGATTTAAAAATCCGAGGCCTTCGCTTCTACTATATAGTGGTACAAGGAGGCAGGCAGAAAATTTGTTTCGCTCAAATTTAGAATCTCAGCGTTTCATGACATTTTAAACCAATTTCCACAATTAAATTTTTTTTTTACGATTACTATACTTCCACTCCATTTCGTGGATGTGTAAGTAAAAGTATCGGCTCATGTTCTTACCACATACCACGTGTTCAAAAATAAATATTTAATGTTGTCAAAAACCACTGTATTTATTTTTCATCAATACAACATTTGGAATCATGGGATATTCTAAGAATGGTGTTAAATAAGGATAACAGCAATCTATTAATGAAGGTTTTGGTAATGAGATGATGGTAACTTTATGACTCTAGGAAATTTATATTACTAATATCACTGTTATTAAACAGAGGAAAAACTAAAACAAATAAAATTATAGATTATTCTATTCTCTCTGGCTTGCAATGTACAAAGAAAATTTGAAACCCATAAAAAATTGAAATATTAATGTGGACTCATCGTAATATAATACATCAGGAACGACCACTGCATACAATAATATAAATCCCGTATTCATGACTTAAAATCATAAAACATTATACTGTTTGTCCTAAATAAAAAGAGAAGAGGCACGCCACTGGATAACAACAATCACACTAGCTTTCGATAAAATCCACGACGAAAGTTCTTAAATTTAGTAACAAACTACAAAAATATCTAGTTTGGCAAAACTTACCGTATACAGAGTGGTATTTTCCGGCGGTCCAGTTTTCCTCCTCTCAGTTAGGCTATTTGTGGAACCGTCAAGATCTAGAACAAGCACAAGACACGGCTTAATATATTTAAACAACATCGAGACTAAGCAAAACACTCACAAACGTGTAATAATATATAAATGCCTGATAAGACAAACATTATTAATAATTGTAATTGAAGATAAAATAATAATAACCTGCAAACCAAGCGCAATCGGAGTAATATATAATCACGAAATCATCTTGGGCGTCCCGATCTATGAAGGCGTGAGCACTATGAGTACTCGAAGACCGAGTGGACCGACTAGGGACACTAGGGTAGCTGTAGTGGTCCTCGATAAACTCCATCCCGTTTCTAGGTTACTTTGGAAGTTTCACGCCAGCACCATGTGATTCGGTTGCATGGTGTCTCCACAGCATGGAGCTATACTTGATGACTGACAGATAACTATACAACTATAGACACGCGACGAGTAGCAACCTTGACTGCTGCTTTCGCGCTACTACGGTACCCATTTAAAAATAGTACCTACTACATAGAGAAGAAAAGAGCAAGACCAATACGAATAATACGATATGCAGTGTTTGCAATAATGGTAACTCAAAACGGAGCCAGTAGGCAGATTGCATTACAGTATATAGTGACAAATGGCGATTTTACAGGCGGCTGCGATAAAATGGAAGATTATATACCAGTATATCTATAGATAAAAGATAATTGCTCATTATGTAAACACTCTTTGATGGCTTCTAATGTAAATACGTCAATAATTCTGAGTTGCATATCTACCATCGGTATTTTATTTGATTTCATATCAAAAGGATTAAAATAACAATTAAGATATAAATGGAAGGGAACCATTTTCTGCGGTGAGTCTAAAATGTGTGTCGATATAATGGGTGGTCAAAAAAATAAACGTCGTCAAGTTGCAAACGAAGCGTGGATTTTAATTTGATTTCCATTTATACTCGGGAGTAACACATTCTATTATAGGGTCAATATGGTAGGCCCTCAAAGATACAGTTTTGAAAAAATATGTAGGTAAAGTCTATACGAGCACAATTGAAATCGTATAAAAACTAAAACCGGCAAAAACAGTCGGCAACTCTTTATTGTACATGGGCGGAGGTAAATAGAAATGCTTGTCATAAGAAAATGTGATAATTTTTTGAAAATTGTATTAATTTTTATTATGTTTTGTTTATTAGATAGGCAATTTTTGTTCATTTATCCAATAACATATTTTTGAAGTATTATATCAGTTTTAGATATAAAGTCTAAATATTTAAATTTATTGGGTTTAGTTTTAAAGTTATCCCAATCTACATTGAAATATGTTATTATCAGCAAGGAACAACGAGAAGGTATGAACATGTCCTTGCCGGGATGAGGGAATGGAACAGGTTAGATTGGCGAGGGGCAAGGATGTTAAACAGTAAAAATAAAATTTAAGTTTCTTCTAAAATAAAAATAAAAATGTAAGTTTCTTAACCAAAGCAAAGAATTAGTACAACAAAAATAAATACTTGTATAGATAAAACATAAATAAAAACAAAATTAAAATATGCCTCTAGAATAAAATAACTTAAATTAAAATTTCTTGTCAACTAAATAAAATATATTCCAAGAAATGTAACAATAAAAAAATAAACTTCATACCTAATACAATAGCTAAATATTTTGTTCTGACAATATATATTAAAAAGTTAAATGCTAAAAGTTGACGCGTCCGAATCTTCACTTTCTGAAGAGGGATCATTATCCCGTTGAATTATAATCGGCGCAATGGGCGGTAGTGTTGGATATTGATTTTCTTTTTCAATTACATGCTCAACGCAATTTTTCCATAAATCAGTATTGTCGAGGTCATTTATTACTTCTCTTATATGATCAACTACTACCGTGCTTAACGTTGGAGAGCCATTACATTTTCACAATCGATCTTTTAAAGTTGCTCAAACCATCTCGATAGGATTAAATATGCATAGTACGGAGGTAACCGCAAAAGTGTATGACCGTGTATATTGGATAAGCTATCAATAACATATTCCCTTTTGAAATTCTGTTCTTTTATTCATTTCAGTAATTCGCGCTTTATTGGAACTTTTACAGGAATTTCCATATTTTTTTCTCTCATGAATTTTAAAATGTCTTCCTTGTACTGGTGTTTGGTATTCTATTTAATACTGGCGAGTCAAAAGATGTTCTGAAAACCATTTTTCGCACTGCACTGGAGAAACGTTATAAAGAACTAGGTGATATATCGAGTCCACGTTGACTAATAACTGATATAACTCAAACACCGACCGACCAATCGGACTGAGGAATACCCGGGTCCCAGCCAATCGTCGCCACACGTCCTCAAACGCAGGCCAGTGGCAACACATCTCACAAGTCCACGTTGACTCTTGAGAAACGATTCACAAGTTTTTTTTATTAGTGGACCTGTCCGTTTTATTATCTTTAAACCAGTGCAGTCGTAGATGGTTCATTCAGGCTGATTACATTGCCAGTCTTGGACTCGCCTGCACAGTTTCAACTACTATTCGATTCTCGATACCATTGTTAAATACATAGGACAAAATATCAAATTAAGTGCGCACGGTCCTGTGCCTTAACACTGACCAGTTTCAATTGACTTCGTAAACACTATACATTATCTGGAATGTAGATCTAAATGTTAAGAGAAAAAAAATTGCAAAATTTTGGTATTAATAAACGTAGACACCTTAGGCCGGTCGTCGCAACTTTTTTTTGGTCAGAAATTTAAAACAGCAATTTTATTGACTATTCATTTAGAAAAAATTGTGCTGAACACGATGGTGACATTAAAAAAATTATAAAACATAGGCTTCATTTTTTGCGAATATTCTCATTTTTTTTGTGTTTTTTGACTTTTTAAAGAAAACGGTGCGCCGGACAAAAAAAGTTCAGATATAAGAAAATGAAGATTTTATTAATGCGCGTCGCTAGAGACTTGTAGCAACCTTTTAACTTTGACCGTTCAATTGTTATAGGTAAACAAATTAAGGGTCCTAAATTAACAATTTTTTTTCTGTTCAACGAAGGGCCATACGGATATTTCATTGTAGTCAAAATGTTGCATTCTGTTCATAGAATTTACAGTTTTTTTTGTGTGTCGATATGTCGAGCAATTTGTAATTGTTTAAACAAATAAGCTAATTTGTTTATTAAGGATTTGTGACTTTTCATGGCTTTTTTGCGCTCTCCATCCCCGGCAATGGATAAAAATTGATAAAAACTACCACCTCTGTATGGTTTTGCCCCATTTTTCTTTGTCTTTACCCACCTCCCCCCCGCCGCCAACGTTTTTTAAAAAATTGTTTAGTAAACAAGTTAAATAACTCGGTTCAGAAACATCGTATCGAAGTGCAATTGTTGGAAGATGAAAGATTATAAAAAAAAGGAAAATTTTGAGCCTAGATAGACCTCGATTCGTTAACTAGAACCGGAGATATAGACCATTTTGCGTTTACGACTGTCAATTGTTTATTAACAAATTTTTTGAAAAAAAATTTGTGACAACATAAAGTTAATATATTTAACTAACTAGTTTTCAATTATCACAAAAAATCATTGGTTTTTTCAGACATTTCTTGCTTTTATAACAATTAATTTATGAACGCCGTACAACGTTTTTCAGTGTTTACGCTCCGAACGGCTTGTGCAGTAACGACTTTGTATATATAAAATTCAAAGGCGCTCGGTTTTAAATGTGCTGTAAGTGATTTAAATTGGTTTAAAGAGTCATTGAAAGGTATTTTTATCTCAACTTTAATTATTTTTTGTACAGGGTGTTTTCCTTAATGACGTGGTAATATTTCAGGATGTGATTCCTTAGGTCATTTTATAAGGAAAAGTTCATATGAATATATGTCCGCAACTGCTTAATTTTTTTACCACGGGATGTCAAAAATTTTTCTTTTTAATCGTTATTTTTCAATATCTCAGAAAGTGCTTTTTCAATGTTGGAATGTGTTAATAGGACATAAAACCACATATTTTAATTAGAAACGTTATTTTATCGTTCCACCAGTAAGTACCTAATCGTAAAAAAAATTTCAAATTTTTTTTTCTTGAAATTTATTTAGAATATCATGAAACGTCGAGATTTTAAATTTGAGCGAAAAAAAATTTCTGTCTGTCGGTTTGTCTGTAATTTTTTTTGTCCTCACGCTTTCTCCGGAACGGTTTAAGATATTGTTGTACACGTATATATGATAATGAGATCTGAAACTGGATTGTTTTTTGAAGATATCCGGTGAAGGGTTGGGGGGTAAATATGGGGAAATGTGTAGAGCAAGCTCGTAAGAGTACAGAAACTTGAATTTTGATGTATGTACTACAAGCCAAGGGCTCAGATTTTTTTATAATATTTTTCAATCCCCCACCCTTCTTCATTATTAAAGGGGTTGATAAAATAAAATTGAGATATTCATTTGAAATTTGGTACAAGTATGTATTATAACGACATCTGGAACTAGATTATATTTTGAAATGATTCCATTGAAGGGTTGGGAGTTAAATAGGTGTAAATAGGGGAAAATAAGTAAAGCAAGCTGATAAAGGTACAGAAACTTGAAATTCAGCGTATGTTCTAGAAGCCAAGGCCTCATATTTTTTAGTAATATTTATCAACTCCCACCACCCTTAATCCATTATTAAAGGGGTTGATAAAATGAAATCGAGATATTCACTTGAAATTTGGGACACGTATGTATTATAACGACATCTGGAACTAGATTATATTTTAAGATGATTCCGTTGAAGTGTTGAGGGTTGAATAGGAGTAAATAGGGGAAAATAAATATATCATGCTGGTAAGAGTACATAAATATGGTATTTGGTGTATATACTAGAAACCAAGGCCCCAGATTTCTTTCTAATATTTTTCAAACACCACCATCTCCGCTCCATTATTAATGGGTTTGATAACATAAAATTGAGATATTTACTTGAAAGTTAGTACACGGATGTATTGTAATGACATCTGATTGAGATTGGTGGGTCATGGTAGGTTGTGAATAGGGGAAAATAAGTAGGGTAAACTAAAAACTTCATTTTTAACGTATATGGTAGAAACCGACGCCTCAAACTTCTCTGACATCTGCCCCAAATAGTATTAAAATTCTATGACCAATAATTTTCACATACTAGAGTGCAAATCCAGTCAAGATGTTTCCTTTAAAGTGACTTTGATGAAAAATCTGGATGTGGAAGTAGTGATTCCTTAGGCAGCGGTTTTTTTGTATACATCCATATAAAACTTGTAATCGCAATAAAAGTGTAAAAAACGATTAAATTTTATTTTCGTAAGATTGGTATCGAGTGATCACTTTCTAGAAATTACTATAAATGTCCTCTATTTTCACCTAAAGTTTCATAAAACGCTGCCCTAATTGAAATATGAGAGAAATTAAGAAATGACCAATAAAGTCAACACAATGTTACGCGCTTGCGCCCTCTAGGGACTGGTACTGATAACTCAAGAGTCCTACCCGAAATTATGTAGCAATGGGGATAGGAAACAGCCGTACCATCAAACAAAGCCTATAATGAACGTCATCTCTGAGTCACTGGTAGTAGTACGTTTCTAGAAGCTTATAGAAATGGACCGAAATTTCTACCTTATTCTAGATCGCCGTGGCAGGTTCTAGACTTTCTTCTAAATGGCCCCAGAAGCGTTTTTAGAGCATATAAACTAATGTAAACAGGCTTATAGAAAATGACCGAGATTTCTACCTTATTCTAGATCGCCGTGGCAGGTTCTAGACTTTCTTCTAGATGACCCTAGATACGTTTTTAGACCATACAAGCTAATGTAAACAGACGGAAAGGGAAGTTCTTAGTGAATTGAAGGTTAGAAATCCGAAGTGATACAAAGTAAAGTAAGTAATAAACATTGTTAACGGTTATTTTAGTCAGTAAAAGTGTATTTCAGTCATGATTGTGAAGTTTCTATTAAGTTATTTAATAAATTGTGTTAGTGTTTATCTCTTGTTATAATTTTTGAACCCACGGATTTTGAAGGGTGGTTTCCTAGGGGTGGAAATACGTGACAATAAGTATTGGACGAAGGATGACTGCAGACAAAGATATTTTTTATCATTCAAGTTACCAAGTTTTTTCGGAAAAACATGAAAAACTGATATTGTAGCACTTTAAAAATTTGAAAAAATTCAGACGTATGCATTGAGCCCTTCTAAACATTCTGTATTTCTTAGAATTTTGTACCGTCCGGCACGTCCAGGTGTTTTGTGGTTAAACAAAGTAATGCTAACGCAGTCCCGTAATGAGGTGGATGAAGAGGGGAGGGGTTTTAGTGGGTAGAAATCCCACACTACCCTACCCTGAACGATTTGATAGTGAATCTTATATTAGGACTTTAGATGATACGGGGACGACAGAGTCGAACTTTTAATATTGTCAGTGTCACGGAATTTCAAATTAACCGCATCAGGTAAGAATATATTTGTATGTGCTTTATAAAACAAATATAGTTGGTGATCTGTTTACATTATATTTAGATTGTGAGAGCTTAAAAGGGTAATATACTTTAACAGGTACATGATATTTTTCTTTGTGTTTTAGCGTATTTTGTGCAATTGTGTTTTTATAAATATTTTGGCGGGTAGTGAATTATTCGGCTGTTTTGTGTTTATAAGTGGGTGTAGTAAAATAATATCGTGAACATGTTTGGGCCTTGGGAAGATTCTTTACCTAGCACTAGCAGATAATGACAAGAAAGTATGGGGATTATTAACAGCTCGCAAATTACAGAGAAAGTTTCTAGATAAAATTTATGTGAACATACCCAAAAAGCAGTTTTAAATATTTATAAAAATATTAAAAAAATTGAAGAAAAACCGGAAAAAACTGCCTACTTAACAGAAATTCCAGAACAAACTATTTATAAATTAATTAAGGAAGGACCATATAATCGAAAAGCTAAATCGGACAAAGGAAAATCACGAGCATTAGATTCGTCTGTGGTAAAGTTGTTAAGAAATTTAATTTACAGTAAGTATAAGGAAAATGAGACACCAATAGTACAATCAGTACATATGGAACTGAGAACAACAGGCGTAGGGTCATTTAGTGAAACACTTGCGCGATGGCGATTAAAAATAGGATTTAACTTTAAAGTGATTCATAAAAGAGCACGTATTATGGAAAGCTACAGAATTGTACTGTGGCGTAATGAATGAATATTTGCAACGTATTAAAAAATTTCGAAGTTGCTCGAAGTTCTCTAGAATCGAAATTATTTATTTGATACTTATTTATTTGTTTTCTAGAATTGAATTTATTTATTTAATATTTGCTTATTTGTTTTCTAGAATTGAATTTATTTATTTAATCTGGGTCAATTAGATCAAGTTAGGATTCTTGATATAAACAGCAATAACCTTAACTCTGAATCCACATTCTTTGGCAAGGAATTGCTCGTATCTCCTCGTGGTCCTTGCTTGGCAACAATAATAATTCAATATATTAAATTATTATTGGCGAAACTGAGCAATAAGAGAATATTTTTTGATAATTCTTATTTAGACTCAAAAGTCATCATTGCTCGACAGATTTAAATTTCTATCAGTGTGCATAAAAATTTTAAGTACGGCTCTGTGAGACATCAATTACCTTAACGAGCCAAATGTATAGTCCGTTTTTTACAGGTTTTTTTACCTGCACTAAACGAATGAAGGCAACTATAATATCTGTTTTATTTCGGCCACGCATTACATATTCAAATAAAGATAGTTTACACTAGAAAAAAAGTTGTCCTATTAAAATAAATATTTCCTTAAAACATATTATCGTACGGATAATATAACAGTAATTGTAATGCTACCAATTACACATTTTTACACTTGGAAAAATCATTACGATCTTGCTTTCTAATTGTGTTAAATGGAAGGCAAAGTTTTTACGTTGCATTAGCTAAATATTTTGTAACGCGATAGATTTCTTACAAAAGATTACGGTATGGCATAGCAGTGTTCCGAACATTCCAGTTTCTCTTTAGCCTGAGCAGTGACGTTCTATTACAGCGCTTTTTTTTTCTTGTAAGACTCATTATTATTGACAAAATTATATCATAAATCAAAATGAAATTTCGTAACTCTTCGGTTAGAAGATTTCTCAATTATACTTTGGTTTGTTTGGTATTTACTAGGAATGCAAAACTGGTGATTTATTTGTTTATCTCGAGACAACAATATAAAAATATTTATTAGTCTGCATTCCTTAGAAGGCATTTTTTGGAATTAGACCAAGCGCCAGATAATTTTTTGCGTCATAATGAGGCAGAGGGTTGCTGTTTTACTTCCACATCCACGTAGTGGATTGGAAGTATAGTAATCGTAAAAAAAATTTCAATTTTTTTTTTCTTGAAATCGGTTTAGAATGTCATGAAACGTCGAGATTTTAAATTTGAGCGAAAAAAAAATTCTGTCTGTCTGTAACTTTTTTTGTCCGCACGTTTTCTCCGGAACGGTTTAAGATATTGACTTGAAATTTTGTATACGTATATATTATAATGAGATCTGGAACTGGATTGTTTTTTGAAGATATCCGGTGAAGAGTTGTGGGGTAAATAGGGGTAAATATGGGGAAATATGTAAAGCAAGCTGGTAAGAGTACAGAAACTTGAAATTTGATGTATGTGCTACAAGCCAAGACCTCAGATTTTTTTATAATGTTTTTCAAGCCCCACCATCCCTACTCCATTATTAAAGGGGTTGATAAAATAAAATTGAAACATGCACTTGAAATTTGGTACACGTATGTATTATAACTACGTCTGGAACCAGATTATATTTTGAGAAGCTACCGTTGAAGGGTTGGGGGTTAAATAGAGGTACATAGGAGAAAATAAGCAAAGCAAGCTGAGTACAGAAACTTGAAATTCAGTATATGTACTAGAAGTTAAAGACTCAAATTTAAAAAAAATATTTTTCCACCCCCCCACGAACCCTACTCCATTATTAAAGGGGTTGATAAAATAAAATTGAGATATTGATTTGAAATTTTGTACACGTATGTATTATAACGACATCTGGAACTAAATTATATTTTGAGATGATTCCGTTGAAGAGTTGGGGGTTAAATAGGTGTAAATAGAGGAAAATAAGTAAAGCAAGCTGATAAGAGTACAAAAACTTGAAATTCAGTATATGTACTAGAAGTTAAAGACTCAATTTTTTTAAATTGTTTTTCTAAAACTAAAAACTTCATTTTTAACGTATTTGGTAGAAACCAACGCCTCAAACTTTTCTATGACATGTGCTCCAAATATTATTAAAATTTTATGACCAATAATTTTCACACACTAGAGTGCAAATCTAGTCAAGATGTTTCCTTTAAAGTGACTTTGATGAAAAATCTGGATGTGGAAGTAGCGATTCCTTAGGCAGCGTTTTTTTTTTCTAATCTCTAATTTTATGATTTTAAAAGTGTCTTCAAGTAGGTGATGTAGACCGATTTTGAAAATATCAATTTTTACCTAACTTAATTTCAAGAGTGAGAATCGGGAAATTCGCTATAACTTTTGGGATCGAGCACGAATATAGACGTTCGCAGGCTCAAATTGTTGCTATTTCCGAAAGAAAAAAAAATATATTCTGAGCCTTTTTCGCTTTGACAATTTTCGAAAATTTTCAAATTTCTCTAAAAATCATATACTTTCCAAAATTTAGTTTCCTTTAGGGTGGGTTTATAAAGCATCGTCAAGGCTTAGCCAGAGTGGTGAGTCACATTCGTGTTGTACAACAATGGGTTAACATTAACGGCCCGCGTTAAAGTTAAATTTCTTAACTGCCGAAAAATAGTCGGTTAAAATAACTGTTGAATTATAACCTCAAAAACAAGAAAGTTTCAAGTATCAGAAATTGCTGAAATCATGAAATCAGTTAAGTCAGTTAAATTTTACCTCCGGTTAGTTAACCGATCGGTAATGTGATTTTTATACAACTCGCCCTTACCGTGGTTTACTGAAGTTTGTTGAAACAAGTATTTTCATGTTTAAAACATTCTTTAAACTTCTACTAGAAGATATTTTTTTTATTTTCCTACAGTACATCTTTAAAAAAAAAATCGGTAAAGGTATTTACACAGAACTTCCCTCCTTATTTATATAGAGCGGTCACTGTAAAAAAACAATTATTACGAAACGACATCTGAGAATAATAATCGGAATATAGTTATCACTATTATGACAAAGAAACCTGACACCGTTTGGTCAACAAAATATACAGAGTGGTCATCCGACAGAAAAATTCAATATTAAATAAATGGTGCTAAATATGGAAGGCTTGCATAAATACTTTTACAAATGTCCATCATGGTTGAATTATTTCTTAGGATCCTGAATACCCATTTTTTAATAAAACTATAATAGGTGTCTTCCTTGCAAATTGTGATAGTTTTGTTATGGTTCTACTTAGGTAGTCTTATAGTTTTTTAAATATATGTACTAAGAAAAAAAAGTTATGGCCAAAAATAATAAATATCTCCCTGTCGGATGTCTCTTTCTAGGGAATGGCCACCTTAAGTACTGTATTAAAATTCATAATAAACTGATTTTGAGTACCTACTTTTTGTTTCCACGGCAATCTTTGTTAAAGTCTCTGTACAATTTAAAAAGTAAATTTCTGGACTATTGCAAAAGTTTTGAAAATTAAAAAATTTCTCATATGTATTTTGATGAAATTCGGTATCTAGGCATACTTCTTGATTCGGAACAAGTTTTCATAATAAATTTTTGCTGTATTTCTAACGCTAAGTTAAATATAGAAAAATTGCATTTTTGACGGGACACAGTGTCTTGGTGTGACAATTGAAAATATATTGAACATCTTCAAAAGATGCGCCTTGAAGAGTTTCATAGCTGAGAAAAATTTGAAATTAATCTGTCGAATAATAACCGAAATATCAAGGTGTGTCCACTTGAGACGGGACACACTGTATAAAGTAGTGGTTAAAAAATTTTCAAATTTTTACTTCCCTCGCATACCAAGAAAAATTACCCTCCCAGATTTCTTCGGATTTTCACGTTTCAGATCATAGAGATTACGAAAATATAGGTTTTTCATTGCCGTCTGTCTGTCTGTTGGTGCATCAACTAAAATACTACTTGACGGAGAACAATCAAATTAGGTAGGCAGTTGCTACTGTCAGCGAAGAAATGGTTACACTTTTACTGGAAAATGTACAGGGTGGGCCGTCCAAAGGGAACATATAATGGGAAAAAAAATTTTTTGAATTTTTTTTACCATTACTTACTAAGTATAGAATAGACGAAAAAAAATGTTTTTGCTCCAATTTAAAATGTCCACGTTTCATGACATTCTAAACCTTATTTGAAAAAAAAAGTCGGTAGAGGTATTTACACAGAACTTCCCTCTTTATTTATATAGGAGGGTCACTCTACAAAATGTTTAATTACGCGAGCCTTCCATATTTGGCACCTCTTATTTAATACTGAATTCTTGCCGTCGGATGTCCACTCGGTATTTTTTTTCACCAAAAGTTACCAGGTTTTCTTTGCAATAATAGTGATAACTACATTCCAATTATTATTCTCATATGTTGTCTCGTAATTAATATTTTATAGTGACCGCCCTGTATAAATAAAGAGGGATGTTCTGTGTAACTAAGTACCCTAACCGATTTTTTTTTTGAAATAGTGAAAAACGTGAGAAAACTTGTTCATCTATTAAAATTTTCATTTTTTTTCCTTTTTGAAATAGATTTAGAATGTCATGAAAAGTGGAAATTTTACATTTCAGCGATAAATTTTGTTTTCATTATCTATTCCCGTTAGACGGTCCACCATGCACACTTTCCAGTGAAAGTCTAACCATTTCTTCGCTGGCAGTAGTTTCAGCTACCTACCAAATTTGACTATCAAGTGCTTTTTTAGTTAATGCACTAACAGACAGACAGACGGAATTGAAAAACCTATATTTTCGTAATCTACATGATCTGAAATGTGAAAATCCGAAGAAATCTCTACACCACCTGCTTGGGAATACGTTCAGCTTGAATTGGTAAATTGCTGTTTTCCCTAAAATATTTTCGGGTTTAAAGCAGCAAGTTGGTCCTTCGTCTCCTTTTAAAAGTTTGAGTTAAATTTCATTATTTTCGCATCGCATTTAAACAAATCGATAGATAACTCTTTATCGTCCATAACTTTCATCTGAAACATTTTTTTCAATCTTTTGAAAACAAAAATTATCACGAAAAGAACTGTTTTCTTTAATTCTCTTAGCTGTAAAAAAAAATAAGCCGAAGAGATTTTTATCGCCAATCTAGGTAGCAGCAACCTTCTACCTCACTTTGATGCATTTTGGTCTATATTCGCCTCTGGCGGGCGCTTGAACAATTACATCTTTATTTATTCAGTAGGTGCTCAGGTAAGGTGTGTATGTATGTGTAAGACGATTCTTTTCTACAATTACAAAATTAAATCTTTTATAGCTATTAAGTAAATAAAATTGCACTATCGTGGATAAAAAACAATGACCTTATTCGGTTTGACAATGAGAATAGTTAAAAACATGGGCATACAGATCGTTAATTAAGAAAAATTCATTATTACAGAAACGGGTTAATCTATGTTTCTTAATGAAATCACCACCTTGCTCTAATTAATGAGTATAGTGAAATGGTGCTTAAAGTTATACGTCTACAGTCATTTACTGCAAACCGCATAAATACGGTTACCAACAATAAAATATGGATAGCAGTCCAATGCATTTTAGATTTTTTTCCCGAACATTCTCTGAAATGCGAGAGAGTAATCTCAAAATGGTAGAAATGATAATCTAAATTTACCGACTTGACCTTTGACATTCACTAAACTCGTATACCAGATTTAAAGTGACATAGATCGATGAGATATGGAGCACACTTTTCTGAGTTCAAAACACCCCCACACTTACCCTTGAAAGGGAATGGTTTTCGAGATACAGGGTAATTCTTGACTGAAACTAAAATTCACCATGTATTTGGAATGGGTGGACGTATTTGTATTAAAGTTGGTACACATATAGTGCACTCCTAGTCCAATTAATAGCATAATTTAGTTTGTAAAAATTCTAGGACAGGACTCAATTTTTATTATTTTGCATTTAGAGTCAATTACATCACCCTGTATGTCAGTTTTTTGTAAATGGCAGATAACTATTGAAATGTCTAGGGATTATTGTGTAAAACACTGTCATAATATTCGATGAAACGTTTATGGTTACTTCCTAGCAAATTTTCGACAATAATGGTGAATGATATTTAAATTCTACAAAATACCCAAACAACCAGTTAACGTCGCTATTTTATTAATTTTACTTAAACACTTGTTTAATAATTATTTAATGTATTATTGTTACTTAAATTTGATTCTAATTGCACTTAAAATTTGTACGGCCATATGCAATATTCCATAGAAAAACAGTTTGCTTAAAAACAAAAGTAGGCATGTGTCAATTCTGACATTTATAGTTTAATACATAGTAATGTAAGTCACCTTTAGAAATTAAGTCTAAGTATTCAAAGAAGTCGTTTGGGTCAATAAAATAAGGTTTTATATTAACAAATCTACTATAATAATTTTAAGATGCCATTCCAATTTACAAATGAAGAATATGCAGATATGATTTATGTGTATGGTTATTGCGACGGAAATGGAAGAGTTGCAGAGAGAGGATATGAAAGACGTTTTAGAAATCGTCGTACACCAAATCGTACAACATTTTTAGAAGTGTATCAATTTAGAAAGGAACATGAGCAATTTCCCTCACAGGCAAAACATGAACATGTTCTCAGAGATTTTCAACAGCGAGAGGAAGTATTACAGATTGTTCATATGAATCCAACTGTAAGCGTCAGGAAAATCAGTCATCAATTAGAAATTCCCAGAACAAGAGTATGGCGAACTTTAAAAAAAGAAAATTTATATACTTTTCATGTTCAAGTAGTTCAACGACTTGAAGACGGTGACAGCGTTCCGCGTTTAACATTTTGTAGGTGGATAGTTGCGCACAGACGAACAGTTTCTAGAATTCTGTTCACGGACGAAGCTCAATTCACGCGTGATGGATAAACAACACCAGAAATCAACATCTTTGGGCAACTGAAAATCCACATGCTACGCTTCAGAAAAATTCCCAACACAGATTCAATATAAATGTCTGGTGTGGAATATACAATAGTCATCCACACATTTTTGAAGGGAGACTAATGGGTGAAGTTTATTTAAATTTCTTAATAGATGCGTTACCAAATTTATTAGAAAACATCAATGTCAGAGGTATGTGGTTTCAACACGATGGTGCTGGACCCCATTTTTCTGTACCGGTGAGGGAGCATCTTAATCAACGTTACACCAACAAATGGATTGGTAGAGGGGATGCAGTTATCTGGCCCCCGAGATCTCGTCATCTCACCACAATGGATTATTTTTTATGGGGCCACCTAAAGTCACAGGTGTACAGTGAAAATATTAATACCCGTGAACAATTACAAAAAAAAAATCTTTAATGTATGTGACAATATTAGACACAATGATCGATAGATCGGTGAAAACGCTTTTCAAACGTTCACACAAATGTATTGACGCTGGGGGTGTTCATTTCGAAAATTTATTATAGTTTTAATTAATTGTACCTGTGTATAAAATAATTAGTGTCTTTTTAAAATTTGTGCTGTAAATTATGATTAAGCAAATTGTTCTTTATTTTTTCCCTTTTTCTGTTTTTAGGTTTTCTTTTTAAGTAACAATAATACATTAAATAATTGTTAGTAAAATAGCGATGTTAACTGGTGGTTGCGTATTTCGCAGAATTTAAATATCATTCACCATTATCTTCGAAAATTTGCTAGGAAGTAACCATAAACGTGCCATCGAATATTATGACAGTGTTTTGCACAATAATCCATAGACATTTCAATAGTTATCCGCCCTTTACAAAAAAATGATATACAGGGTAATGTAATTGACCCTAAATGCAAAATAATAACAACTGAGTCTTGTCCTAGAATTTTCACAAACTAAATTATGATATTAATTGGACTAGGAGTGCACTATATGTATACCAACTTTAATCCAAATACGTCCACCCATTTCCAAATATATGCTGAATTTTAGTTTCAGTCAAGAATCATGAAATACCCTGTATCTCGAAAACCATTCGCTTTCAAGGGTAAGTGTGGGGGTCAGAAAAGTGTGCTCTATCTCTCATCGGTCTATGTCACTTTAAATCTGGGACACTCTATATATAGGTATTTAAAACAAATAATTGACTAACCTTATTCGTCATTGAAATAACTTATAATTAGTAAATTAGTTACAGAAAGTCATGAATTCAGCTTTAAAATATTTTTATGTCGATATGTCATGTGGAAAATAACCACCTTTAGCGAAATATTTGGGTAAATTACTAATATCATAAGTTGGGATAATTGTATAAACAATACATAAAATAAAAATAATATTTGGAAGCGTCCCCACAAAAACGAGATGTTTCATAACCAATAATAGTGCTAATTATTTTTATAAACATTATAATAAAATTTTAGAAAGTCCGGTGAAGTAACAGTAATTGACCTAATTTATGAAATACAAGCAAAATTACATACCAACATTAGGGAACTTAGTAACTAGGAAAAGATTTAACCATATTATTTACATTTTTTTTAATGACAAAAATACGTAGTACTTACTGAAAGACGTAATAACTTATTTTTAATACCGTTTAGTATGATTTATATCTAATTATTTTCTTCTGTCTTAAGATAAATACCAGTTGCCACATTTATTCTCTTTTGATTCTTATCTCATGCATTGTTATAAATTAACATTTGTATAAGAAGTGGTTAGGAAATACAAATAAATAGAATAAATATTTCATTCAGCATTGTTTATAAACTTCTCTTAATTCGTAATTTCTACATTATCCTTATCAGTAAAGGATAACTAACTTTTTTGAAATTACCTGTTTGAGTAGAAATTATTTTCCTTTATTAAATTATTATACAGTGTCTGCCATTTAAGATGGGACACACATTAATATTTGTCTCATTTCACTATTAAATTCATGTTGTACCTATTGTAATACAATTGTTGACGAGCTTTTATTTAAAAAAAAAAGAATACCAAAAAGTAAAAGATAATGTTTTAAAATTCATACACCTGGAAACCAAAAGCCTTGGGGGCGTCATATAGCACTCTTGCATAGTTACTTTGCTCAATTGACCGCGTTTGGTTTCCAAGTGCATGAATTTAAAAAAAATATTTTTTACTTTTTAGTAGTTTTTTTAAATAAAAACTTTTCTTTTTTCATTTCATTTTCTTTTCGACATAAGCGCACTTTACTCTTGAACGATTTTCATATTTTTACTATACTATTTAACTTGACGCCATTCTAAATGCACCTGAAATGGTTATCGACATGCAATAACTTTTGGCGGTATTTAAACTTTGGTCGTGCAACTAAAAAAAAAAAAATTCCAATTGTTGCACACTTAATCGACCACACTGTATACCCTGGGTGTAGAATCAGGTCATCAGTGGCGGCTCGTGATATTGTCTGCAGATGAGGCTTGATATTCTGAAAGACAACTGATGTGCAATATGACTACAATTTGTACATTTCCCCACCACCCCTGAGGTATTACAACGGCGCGTTACATTTTTTTGCCGTGGGTTGTTCGCCAAGATACCGATTCACGACTTGAGAGAATAGAACTAATAAAAGAATAGAATGAAAAGGAAATAGAAAATATGATGAGATGAAAAAATCATTCTCATGAAATTCTCGTTCCTACGACGCGAGTATCGGTATCCAAAGGAGTCCTACTATCCCACTTGTAATTAAATTATATAACTTTTAATAAAAATAGTTTTGGTAAAAAAATTAAAGTGTTTTTCTACAAACAAAAAATTGTATTCATTATCACTGCCAGGCGTGTAAAATTAAAAGTTTTAATAGAAATTAAAATAGTTTTGAGAAAGAAGTTATACAAAAAAAAATATAACCGCGGAACTCTATATTATGGAGAATTATAAAAAATATTTCCTAAAAAATAAATAACACAAATAAATATTTTTTCTAAAATAACAACAACCCATATTAATCTCTGCTTTAAAGCCTGAATATTTTTATAAATTAGTGGTAACCTGCGATTTTTGGAACTAGCAAAATGGTTGATTATTTCATTATAAAATGAATCGCGTTTCCTCAATTCTGACAAAAAACGTTTTTCTATTGAAATAAGCGATACATTTGAAAGGCGGTCTTGACTCATTTTGTTTCTAGTAAAAATGTTTTTATGCGTTAAGTGCTGAAAATGATCATTCTACAGAAGCTTACCGGAATTGTCTCAAAAAATAGTGGCGTTATTCAAAAAGTTCTCTGATTTTGGGTCATAAGTTTTTTAAAAATCTACCAGCTCTTTGAAATTTCCTTTATTGCACGATTCTCGTTTTTCGTCACGTCCTCGGAAAGAATTTTATTGTGAAGATAACTATATAACGGCATCTATTAACCTCTTTAATATTTCCCTATTCTCACGGACCTTTTCGTTAACATTTTCTATTTCTCTCTTATGTGCAGAATCCAAGAAATTTACAATATTTTGTTTACCAAACATTTCGAATTTAATGCAAGATGAAATGTGCTCCTGGGATTTTTCGGGCCTTTCTAAACCTCGCGACAAATTTTACAAATTATTAAACCCGGCCCTGCCCCAAATTGAGGATTGATCATTAGTAAATAATAAACATCTCCAACAATATAATTTGTTTCTAACTGTTGATGCCGTTAACCACCCGACTTTTTTTATAATTGTTATCACAAAACCCTCTGTTTTGTTTACCACTTTTAAAAACTAACGAAAGCATTGCTGGTGCAGGCCTGACATTTCTTTTAATTCTTACCTTTTCGTCATAAATAAAAGTAGTAAATCCATTTAATAACAAATAATTAGAGTGGAAAATACTGAAACATACGAAATAATAGATGTTTTCGAGCCAGCCCTACGTGCAAAAACATCGTTGAATTTGACGAAAAAATAACAGAGCCAGGACCGGCCTTACGGCAAGGGCGAGGCAGTCGCCAGGGGCCCCTCATCAATGGAGTTTGTTGTTAATTGTGCAAACGCAGCAACTCGAGACTACCTCAGTATTTTATAAAATATCTTCGATTTACAGCTAGGGTTAAAGGAAGCCAACTGATTGGAAGCAATTAAAAGAAATGATTTTATAGGGTGATATTATTAGTCGTAAAAGTTGTTACTTGTTAATGTAAGAATTTGATTGTACATTATATATTTGGGTTTATAGTGTAGGAAACGGACATTTTTGGTAAGTAAAGGTATTATAATTTACGTGTGTCTGTGTCAAAGAACCACGCACCACATTGCCGCCTTGGGCTCCGTAAATTGCGAGGCCGGTCCTGGCAGAAGCTGTATATAGTTATCATTATAGGCTAAATTTCTATCAGTGGAATTGGAAGGCTGCTCGATGAAATTGTGTATTCGCTACGTGATCACAATGATGTGGGAAAAAGAAACAATTAAACATTTGTTCGGTGTTCCGATCCATTACCGAGTTCATTACCCAACAAGTTCAACACCGTTGTTCAAAATTGGCGAATTGTGTATAATGTGTTGCATAACGAATGAGGCGGAGAAACGGAAAAATGTATAGTGGCCCGTGATAATTGCGAGTATTATGCAACACGATTTACACGGCGTCTAACTTGATTTATTGAACTTGTTTCTCTGTAATTAACGCATGCACACACAAATAACAATATATAAGAAACAATAACAAAATATATGATTAATTGATGTTGATTAAAGTACTCATGTCCGACATAACAAAAACAATTGTTTGTGCGTAAAAGAATACTGAAGATAATTTGTACTTATAGCCTAGGCAAAAGAGCCAGAAGAGTCTGGCACATTCTCGTGTTGGATTTCCTTCTAAGTCGACATCTTTTGGTTTTATCGTACTATGGGCAACAGGAGGGAATGCGATGATGCATAGAATTAAAAAATACTCTATTCTATGAGCTCTAGCTCGAAAATTTGACCACGGTCATGCCATTCTGACTCTGGATTCGGACAAAAAACATCGAAAAACACGGGTCTGGTATGTCGACCAGGAAACTTTTTTTTGTGGGCCTGTGAATTAGTCATAAAATTCGAAAATACGTTGTAAACCACTTTCGTTTTTTTATTAATTCCGCGCTTAACATTTTTAATACAATTTGTGATATTATGGCCATATAAAGCGTAAGTATTCTCGTTTAGAGAATTGTCGAAAGACATTCCGAACAACTAATATACAGTAAAACGAAAGATTTCTCTTCTACTAAAAAAATCACGGTAAAATATACCAAAAGTAGATTTCTACAGAATCTGGTTACGTGGAAATAAACATGAACCAGCATTCGCCGCGCGTCGGAAATCGTCATTTCTCAAATCGGCTCGTCAGCGCGGGCGAAAATCAATGGGACATTTTGCATCAGTGTTCGTATTTGGCAGGCCCGATTTGTATACAACTCTTGACCCCCCATAATGTTCATCTAAGATATCTTTTCAAATATCCAACGTTTGAGGAGATACTGACTACTGACTGATCCTGTAAGTAATATATTTAAAACTATTTTTTAAAATACTCTGAACAAAGGGCCCGTCCATGTATAAAAACCGGTAAAGTGTACGGAAGAATGAACTTAACCATTGCAATTAAAAACTATACCACATCCAAAAACTTGACCATGACTAAACAAATGCGAAAACGTAAGTAAATGACACGTCTATATTCAATAAAAAACTTATTATTGTAAGAACAACAAAAGCTTTCGCCTTGGAACATACATAACCTGCCCGACACAAAGGAATCATTGGCTTCTTTAAATCATAACGTACGAGATTGTGTGGAAGTTAAAAAACCACGGCCAGCAAAATCACGGGGAAGTAATTTTCAGATGATTAAATATAAATCACGAAATACATGGCCCTCAAATCCGCTATTTCCAAGTTATTAATCGACAATTTTTAATTCTCAACGGTAAAGCTATGTAAAAATATGTTTTTTTAGATGTCAAGGAATTGGTGAATCAAATGGGTAGTAATTTAGAGATAATTAGTGTAATGTACACGCATCCTATTGACATTTAAATTGTGAAATGGGAGTTTCATTTAGTATTCTTGAATATACCTACCTACACATTTAAATTAAAAAAAATAATATCCACATAGAATTCCTAATGGGTCTTCTATATAAATAACGTTTTGTTTGGCATTGGGTATGACCGATCCTAATAGACCGAGCTCTCATGGCAAAAAAGGTACCCCATCGAACATCTCAAATTTAAAAGGTGAACATGGTTGCAATACAGGTAAAAATCAAATTACGCCAGCCAGACAAGTAAAGATTTGTTAATTCTTATTTTTTATGAATTTTTGAATTCAGCAAAAAAAAATGATTCTAATTTTCAAAACACCGGAATTTGTCGTAAATAATGAACCATCTTTAAAAATTTGCTTATCTGAGAATTTTTCTTAATTAACTTCTGACAGACCTTTT
The DNA here is from genome assembly GCA_963583905.1 of Stenurella melanura. Lineage (NCBI taxonomy): Eukaryota > Metazoa > Arthropoda > Insecta > Coleoptera > Cerambycidae > Stenurella > Stenurella melanura. The sequence goes on from OY757311.1 coordinate 9,875,624, forward strand.
GTTATATTTTTTTTTCTGAAAGTGCACAAATTTGTTTGTCATTAAAAAAATGTTTTCACGATGTTAGACTTAATTTTTAAACGTCGTAACAACGTGTTTTTTTTAGATAAGCTTTTACAATGATCGCGTTAAAACACCACCTTAATTTTTTTATGCAATTTAGTTTGGGATTTCTTTTATGCATACAAATTGATCTGTCAGCGAAAAACTGTTTCTCATATACGATAGACCTCATTTCTTAAGTGCCGCGATCACATTTTTTAAAGTCTTACATAGTGAAAAACACTTTTTCAATGATAGACAAATTTGTATGCATAGAGGAGAGTTTAAACGTCAGTTGTTTTTTAAGGAGTTGTGAGATGAAAGTTACTTACATAAAAAAAATAATTTATAAGGGTCTGTCAGAAAACAAATTTTTACTAGTCTGGAGAGTGTACCATGATTTTAACATGTTATGCAACCATTTTCACCTTTTAAAGTTGAGGTGTTCGACGGGGTACCTTTTTTGTCATGGGAGAGCTCGGTCTATAGCTGTCAGAAAACACTTAGCCTGTACCAAAAAGAAGCAGTTTAGAATATCTCAAAATTTGACGCAATACGAGATTATCAAGACCTGATTCGTTTTTCTTGCTTTAGCCCAATAATTACAAAAATTTCCACAAAAAAATGTTATGAGATTTTCCTTCAGTAACTGTTAGTGGAGGATTATACATCACAAAATCACAAAAATCAGTTCTGGGGGTGCTGCGCAACGCCCCCAAAAAACCACCCCTTCAGTGAAAAAAGCCTTATTTTACTGATAACTCGTTAACCGTTGAAGATTTAAAAAAAATTGCTAATCATAAAAAAGGGAGCCTAACTAATTTCCCAAAATAAAATCCTCTTGCAGTTTCTTGTATATGCCATGGTTTTCGAGAAAATCGATACTGAAGAAAATTGCAAAATTTGTATTTTTAATGCGCCCGAATTTTCGTATATTGGAAATTTTTTGCACGCGGCCTATAGAAAAAATTGAATTGCTCGAAAACCAAAGAAGCTAGAAAGAAAAATCAAAATGGGTTTTAAAGGAGATACAAAATACTCTTTTTGATGGCTATCGATATTTAGTAGTATAAAAAAATAATAATAAAATATAGTACGTAGGTATATAGTTATTTCTCTTTACTTCCGCATCTAGTTACGTTAAATATGTATTATATCGATTATTATTATTTTTAATGTAATGTATCCTATGATTATAAATAAATAAATATATAAAATAAAATAAGTCATCTCTTGTGATTTTGCCCTTCTAACGATTCACATGCCCATAAAAAATAACTGACTTTAATATAAGTTATAATTATCTTTTAGTTCAAGGTAGTACTTCAATGCAGAAAAAGTTAGGAATAAAAATATTCACATTTACAAATTTACCATCATCATCATCATAACAAATTTTATTTAAATAAATAATATACAAACATTGCCTCCCGGAATCGCGATCCGGAACCAACCAGACAACCACGTCGCGCAGCGTCCTGGTGTACGTAGGGTTGGGCGGGTCACGACAGGTTTGGCTCAATATAATTGTTACAAAAAGTTAAAACTCCTGCCGCCGGTGACGGTTTAAAATTAACATTAAAATTAGCAATATCTGTATTACAGATTTAAAACATTTAAAATTAACACTCTTGGAGTACAAGATACTAAACACTATTAAATTTTGATTTCTGGCACGGGGGAACCCGTTCGAAGCAATTGGATCAAACGGTCTAACCGCCGTCGGGAATTACCAGCATGTTGAAGTTAACAAAATTTTTTATTGTTTCCTAAGAATAAAAAAACCCAATCTTGAAAATTCTACTAATTTTTTTAAAATTTATATATCTTATAACTATATACTCTTTTTAATCATTTAATAGTTAAAAAATTGAATAAAAAAATATCAAAAAATTAAATATGCAACCTTTTTTGGATTTTTTTGGCTAACTTCAACATGCTGGTAAATTTGTAAATGTGAATATTTTTATCCCTAACTTTTTCTGCATTGAAGTACTACCGCGAACTAAAAGATAATGCATTTATAACTTATATTAAAAGTTATTTTTTATGGGCCTATGAATAGTTAGAAGCATAAAATCAAGAGATAACTATACTATACTGTTATTTTTATATACTAATACATATCAATAGCCATCAAAAATGGCAACACAAGGGAGTATTTTATATCCCCTTCAAAACCCATTTTGATTTTTATTCCTAGCTTGGTTGGTTTTCGAGCAACTTTTTCTATAGGCTGCGCGCAAAAATTTTCAAATAAATGAAAATTCGTAGCGTAAAAAATTCAAATTTTGCAATATTTTTCAATATCGGTTTTCTCGAAAACCATGGCATATTCAAGAAAATTACAAGAGCTTTTTTTAGGAAATTAGTGAAGTTTCCTTTTTTATTATGAGCAATTTTTTTATATCTTCAACGGTAAACGAGTTATAAGTAAAAAAAGTCTTTTTTCACCGAAGGGGTGGTTTTTTGGAGGGGTTGCGCGGCACCCCCAGAACTGATTTTCGTGGTTTTGTGATGTATAACCGCTCCACTAACAGTTACTGAAGGAAAATATCAAATAACATTTTTTGCGAGCTTCTGGTGTATTTTATACTTCATCCACTGAACTACTGAAAATCTATTAAGAACAACTTCATCTACTTTAAGGGAAAAAAAGTTGCATTTTTATGAACCAGTGCTATTAACCCAATAAACAAGAGCGAGGTAAATGGTCCGCGAAAACAGTGTTACATAATGATTTATAATAAACTACTTTAGGGGTCATTATAAAATTCAATAAGGTTGTATTTGATAGTAAACGAAGCAATTAAAAAACAGCTGCCTAAAGAATCACTATTTCCACATCCAGATTTCCCATCCAAGCCTCTATAAAGGAAAACATCTTGACTATATTTGCACTCTAGTATGTGGAAATAATTGATCAAGGAATTTTAATAAAATGGCTTCCGGAACTTCCAGGCGCTGCCGAATCCATATTCGGACGCTGTCGAATTTCAAGGTAATTTCCGGGCGCTGCTGAATAGCAAGGTTACTTTCGGGCGTTGCCGAATCCAAATTAAGACACCGCTGAATCTCTCCGGGCGCCGCCGAATCAGCTATTGAACACTCTTCCCTCTAGGATCCATTTGGACTGCAAGATTTGACCCAAACGTACTAATATATAAAGCAAGTGAAATAAAAGCTTTTAAAAATTAAGTTATTGGACTCTTATTAGCTTGAGTTATTTATTTTCGCCTATTTCTTATCTTAAACCATTACTGAGAAAAAATGCGCAAAACAAAGAACAGACCGATAGGCAGACAGATTTTTTTTCGCACAAATTTAAACGTTTTATGACATTCTAAGCATATTTCAACATTTTTGGATTTTTTTTTATAATTACGTAGTGAATAAAATTGAAATTTGTTCATTTAATAAAAAGCCAAAATTAAAATTGAAATTGACCGCTGCGCTGGCGCGCGAGTGAGAATAGGACACATTTGATTGTACAAAAGATTGGCATGTAATAATAAAAATCTACGGGTTCGTAAAAATGATTGATTACGGCTTAAAAAATAAATCAACTCAACAATGAAAATGAAAGTACCTAGAAAGAAAGTGATTGTATCTCCTTTAATTAAAATATTACGTTTTTATTATACTTAGTTAACTTTTTCCAATTAATTAAATTGTGTTATAAAAACACACTTTGAACACATTTAAGCAAGTCATAAATATTTTTTAAACCCACTCTCATTACTTACGTAATATTCACCTTATATACATCATATTATTATTTGCCTTTCATTTTTTATCGATTTTATAAGGTTGTCCAATAGCCACAGGCTGGACTTCGCCTTATACGTGTAAAATTATTGAAATACTGTAGCAAAGTTCTCATGAGAAATAATATATACAGGGTCCGACACTTAAAACTCCCCAGACTTGTAACTTCCTAATTTTTTAAGCTATGTGGATATTTTTAAGGCGTTTAATTATGCATACTACAGAGTGATTTTAGAAAAAAAATTGAAAAAATTATTACGAAATGAAACTTAATTTCCTTCAATATTTTTCCCTCACACTGTACAAGAACTGTGTTAATATTTTCTTATAAAGGTCTTAATTAGTTTCGATTTATGTTATTGCATCATATTCGATATTCTCTTTCGTTTTAGAGAAAAAAAAATTAAAAACTCACTTTTTGACTCTAAACTGAATAATCCTAAAATAAATTTGAAAAGAATGTAAATAATAATTTTAAGCTTTCTTTGTAAAAGGCATAAGTATAGTAGTCTAATTCACAAAATCAAAAAGGTGTTAATTCTTAAATTAGCTCCTAAAAATATGAGCGATAGCTCATTGGATTCGCAATGACGTCTAGAAAAATGCATTAAAATGTTTTATTAGCACTTAAAAAATTGCAAAAGTTATAAACAAATTAAGATGGAAAAAAATGGCATTTAATTTTTCGCTCATAACTCAAAAACTATAAGCGATAACGGAAATCAGAAAAGAGATTCTTAAAGAGGGGGATATTACCAATAAGAAAGTCCCAACTCCCGGAACTCTATCTCCATTATTTATCATTTTAATTTCACGCTGAAAATAGGGTTCCGCGCGACCGCTGCAGGATGCGAGCGCCGCGCCGCCTCAAAAGAGAGTACATCACATAATCATTTTTTTATACTATTAAATATCAATTAAAAATTTTGAAAAAATTATGGTGTAATCGTAATACTTCAAGAAATAAGGTACAGTTGGAAACAAATGTTAAGTTTATTTTTCAACAAGTTAGACCATTGTTAACTAACGAAATTTTATGGGACCTCCGTTATCATTGGCGACAATTTTTGTTTTAAATAATTGACCTATAAAATTTTCGCTTCTTGGAGCCCTTCTTATAGATATACTTAACAAGATCACATTATAAAAGTTTTTAAACATTGTTTATTTTGTTTATTATAATTTTTTAAAGTAAACAGAAAATTAAAAACCAAAGTAAAGTTGTAATTTTTTTTTTCCAAATTCGTTGTCATATTACTATTTTTACATTGAAGAAAGGCATTTATTAACGTTAAAAAAAATGTTACGCCAATTGTTTATAAGTTGTTTATAAACAAATTGACTAGTTTTATATTTGGAACATTTTTTTTTTTACAATTTTGTTGTCTTGAGAATATTATCATGTTTAAATAAAAATGTTTCTCTTAAAAACATTATCTTATTGTTTATAATCTTTTTTTTAATTATCCATCATTTGAATAATTAGTTAAGAAATTATTTTTTTCTTAAAAATCATAATTGGCAATCCTCAATAAAACAACAAAAATATTTCTTTATCAACAATTTCATTGGTTATTAATTTAACAATTTGTTATAAAGAAATTCTGACAATTCTAATATTTTTTTTCTAAATCTTGAAAAAATTACAAAAACAGCCATATGCAACAACATATTAAAAAAAAATTTGTTTGTATTTTTTATAGCGTTTTTCAATATTACACGATACAGCTGAAACGGGCACTTGATTTGTCAATTAAAACACTGATATAACTTTTAAACTATTAGAGATATCACAATAGACTTTCAGGTCGTTTTTATAGAGGATTAAATAATCTCTAAATGAGTTGACTTCCAAATTTGTAACTATTATTATCTGTCTATAAACATTAAACATGTTTCCTATTTATTTTTAAATAAACAATTGCAACTTTCAGATATTTCATCAAATTGCCTTGAACGTCCATTACCGTATCTGCATTATTTGATAAGCTAGAAGTCATAAAAGATTCAAAAACGTCGAAAACACATTTAATTTTTATACACAAATGCGCGTAATACCTGATTAATAATAATTACAAACTCATTTAGAGATTAATTAATCTTTTATAAAAACGACCTGAATGTCTATTGTGATACCTCTAAAAGTTATATCAGTGTTTTAGTTGACAAATCAAGTGCCCGTTTCAGCTATATCGTGTAATATTGAAAAACGCTACAAAAAAATACAAACAAAATTTTTTTAATATTGTTGTTGCATATGGCTGTTTTTGTAATTTTTTTAAGATTTAGAAAAAAAATGTCAGAATTTTCAGAATTTGTTCATAACAAATTGTTAAATTAATAAACAATGAAATTGTTGATAAAAAAAATCTTTTTGTTACTTTATTGAGGATTGCCAATTGTGATTTTTAAGAAAAAAATTATTTCTTAACTAATTATTCAAATGATGGGTGATTAAATTATTTCAAACAGCGGGGGGGCGTATGTTACTACCCCCGGCCCCGATTATCTCTCAAAGACCCTGACAGCAATAAAGTAATTCGATGTTAAATCACAAACTGTCACAAATTGCTATTTTATTTAAAAGCACTTTGATAAGTCTGCTGAAACTGTTTGAACACCTCATAAACAAAGAGCCGTGTGATATTCAAGTCCAAGAAACACCACCTCCTTGAAGAAAAACCACAGAGGGAGGTGGTAAAATTTAACAATTTTAGGGAAATCCGGCAGCCAGCAACAGGGGCCCGTAGGCTTTAAATAACATTTGGAATCAGTAATAAACCTCCTTGGATGCTAAATAGCAAAAAAATAGGTAAGTTCCATCCAGCAGGAAAAACTTGGTCCAAGAATTTCTCGAGGTGGTCGCGGACGCTAACAACAGTTTGATCTGGTAAAAAAATTCCTAAATTTCTGACGCATTTTTAAGCCAAAAATAAGTAACTGAGTTGTCCAAGGAAAAATCCTGATGACCACAAAATGTTATTCGCCGAAAACTGTAAAAATTTTGAGTTAAAATCAGCGCAAATTAAAACATTCATAAAAACAAGTAAAATTAATTAAATGATGAAAAAAGTGTGACAAATAGTTTTATGGGCCTCAAGTAACTTATACCTTGAGTTCAGCTGATACACAAGCCGTTCGCTGTATTTCTTTGCGAGTCACCCCATCCTAGCACTAACAAGTCTCTAGCCAAAGATTAGAGAACTAACAAGATAGGACAGTCAGACGAAGAAGACGAAATAAACGAAGACAGTTGTCTACTCCAATTTGAAGGGACCGACATCCAGCGAAAACAGTTTCGGGATTTGTCGTTTACGCATTAAACGAATTTGACCAAGCTTACTAAAAGATAGGTGGGCTCATTAAAATCGACAAGCGCTACGTCACGTATAGATCTCGATGACAGCTGCGTGTGGCTGTTTTTTTCCTCATTTTATAGAAAAAAGTTTCAAAATTATTCTTTCAATGTACAATTCTATCCTAACCAAATAGATACCTTACATATAAACATAGAAATACTTCATGTGACATACATTATTACAAAGAAACCTGTTTTTTTAGTGACCTTGGCTACTGACAGTCAGCTTTCGGTCGTGTTGTCCATTTTTCACTATTGGCCTCTCTTTCTAATGTTACCTTCTCCGCCTGATTGTCACATTGTGGCAACTGCGCGAGAACTCCAATTTAAATGTCGATGCCAATGGCGCCATTGCTAAAAGATAAAAGGTTTTCCACGGCTGTCCTGTCTTGTTAATTCCCTAATCTTTGCTCTAGCGTTGCTTAACTATCCGTATCGACATACGAGTATAATCAAGACGAATTTGCGCTCACCCTAGGTAATATGCATTTTTTCCGTTTTTACACCTACATAGTTATATTTCATCCAATCACAACTAACCGTAGAAAGTGATTTATGATCTGAAGAATTTGTATATAAACAAACGTCAAATCTAACGAGTAAATCGTGTTCATTTGCAACAGCACAGTTGTACAAGACCAAACCTATATTCTCTATTTTTTACAATCACCATCGTTACCATTTCCCAATAAAGGATTAACAATATCTAACTACCAGATCGTGCCTCAAAAAACTATTAATTCCGAATGCCAACGCCTTCATAGGAGTCATTTACTTATAAGTATAACATAAAAAATAGTTAGCTTTTGTAGAACACTAGTTTTATTGCGCAATGATTACCTAAGTACAGGGGCCAAAAAGTAGTAAATCACGCAAAACGAACTGGGTGTGTGTAGATATTTGCAAGTGAACTGTAAAACATCCTGTAGATGTCTATAAAGTAAATGTAAGCAGTAATACGTCTATTTAGAGCCCTGAATGTTCATGGACGACCAGATCATAACTTTCATCAACATGTTTATTAATTTCGTGGTCTTCCAATAAGAAGTTATTGAATCACCTGATACGCTGTGAGCTGCAGACAACCTCAAGCGTAAGGGATGTAATGTAGAAGACGAGACTGACAAGCATGTATTGTCACTGCCTTGATCTCTATGAAAATCGAATATAGGCGATACTTCCGCAATTTACACTTATACTTATTTCCTGATCAGTAGGTTATATAAACATATAAATAACTACTCACCTCTATCAAGGCTTCTATCTAATTGACTATCCACCTTGTTTCTGAGGGCTTCAAGGTCGAACGGGGATGTGATTCCGTGATCAACGCTTCTACTCTTGCTCCTAAAGATAGACATTAAAAGTTATTAAAATGCACGCATTTTTTGCAGTCTTTGCTCCAAATTAATTTCTCCTCGATCCTCATAGATCGCCTGAACTTGTTTTTAAATTACTAGTCAACATCTACACTTGCCATTTTTATACACATGTTGAGTGAGTATACTCAATAGATATAAAAAAAGTACATGAACAGAAAAAAAAATGATACCAATATTTTATTCGATAAAATAACTGTGTATAAAGTGAAAAAAAAAATCGTTTTTTTAACGACATAGGCGGATTTAGAAATTATCAACAAAGAAAGGCACATTTTAGTTCTTTTTCTTATAGTAGTCTGAGAGACGACCACAAAAAAGTGGAGCTCTGTTCTTAAAGGACGAAACTTCTAGAAAGGAGCCTGTACACGATCAATATTGTTGGCCAATATTATTGACAATATCCACCAATGTTTACTATTGATAAAAGAAACCTCACACGTTCAATATTACTGTCAGTTCAGTTTTATAGACACCATCATCGCGAATCGTTCTTTCTGCAATAATGAACCGGGAAAAAAAAAGGCTGTATGGTTTTTATATTTTTTTGGGCATGAAGCGCATGGTTAGACGAAATCTTTGGGTGAAAGAATGGCTGAAAAAAAGGGAATAATACTCGCATGTTAATTTGTTACATGAGGTACAATTAACAAGTCCAGACGATTTTCATACTTAATTACTTTCGAATGAGCGATAATACGTTCCGGAAGTTACTGGCACTGACTAAAATTACTCTGTGTTACTAGGATTGCTAGACACTTACTTGAAAAGGTAAGATACAAATTTGCCCAACTGTGTATCCCCTGAAGAAAGGTTAGCAGTAACTCTGCAATTCCCTATATTCTTAAGTACTGTTGTGTCAAGGTTTTTAGACTTTCTGCCGCTGAAGAGATAGTGTTCATCGTGACAATGGGTACTTGGGACGGTATAATAAAATGAAAAGGCAGATGAATTGGCCAGGGAAAGCCCGCTGTAGGCCCTTTAGGACCTGTGAAACAGTAGAGCTTGTGTGCATTCATTAATGAGGAGTACATGGATCTCTGAAGTGGTGATGAAGTTTACAACGAAAAAGACACGCCAGAATGTTCATTAACTTTTACAGAAAGCCTACTATTAGAATAAAGACACCATTAGGATAATAGGTCTTCTAACTCACCATGGTCAGTAGTATAGGTATAAGGCTACGGGACCAAATTTCATATGAGGTTTGGACCTCGATGACATGTGTCCATCGCGGGTCTTGGGGCTGGCTGGGGGGTGGCTGTGCGAGGGAGAAGAAATATTCAGAGGCTGCTGAAGGTTTTTAAAACAGGTCTGTAGGATTTTAAACAGATCTGTACAAGTTTAAACAGACCTTAAACAGCTTTAAAACAGGTCTGTACGATTTTTAACAGGTCTGTACAAGTTTAAGCCGCGGCTGCGACCATCCTACCTAACCCAACAGACATCATGTCGTATCTGTTTAGAAGCTGCTTAAGACCTTTAATAATGAATTATTATTTGTCTGCTTATAATTGTATTGAAACATATTCTTTATAGGATTTTGCAAACAGCAGAAAAAATAACTATCTATAACCTAAAAGAAAAACTTTGTGTAAAATTATTAATGAAATCTTTGCATTCTTTCGATAACCTGAATTCTGGTTATGCAAGCAAATTAAAATCCTAAAATGAATTTGTCTAATTTCTTATTTGACAATTCTCATTCTAACACTAGCATTCACACAGTCCCCTACAGGGGATTAGGTAGATACTAGTTTAATCTGCATGGTCGTAGGGGACTGTGTGGATGCTAGTGTTATAATGAGAATTGTTAAATAAGAAATTAGACAAATTAATTTTAGGATTTTAATTTGCTAGCATAACCAGAATTCAGCTTATCGAAAGAATGCAAAGATTTCATTAATATTTTTACACAAAGTTTTTCTTTTAGTTATAGATAGTTATTTTTCATGCTGCTTGCAAAATCCTATAAAGAATATGTTTCAATACTGCTTAAGACCTGTTTAAACTTGTACTTGCTTAAAATCGTACAGACCTGTTAAGACATCTGCTCTAAAACATCTTCAGCAGCCTCTGGATACTTCTTCTCCTTCGCACAACCACCCCCAGTCAACCCCAAGACCCACGGTCCGGATGGACACATGTCATCGAGGTGTAAACCCCACAAGAAAAGTGTTCCCGTAGCCCTATAGCTATACTACTTCAGTCAGTTTAGTATACATATGACTGTAAGGGATCTGGCAGAGAACGCAACATGCAGATTATACCACGAGGAAGAGAAAACCTCAGTTCAAATATTAAGCCATTTAAAGAAATTGAGATGGTAAGTACTTGGAGTTGAAAGACTAAAGATTGATAGCTACATCAAGGTGCTCCTTTCAAACCTGTGGAGTCCGATAAGAAATTAGATACAAGAGAGCTGAAAGCCTAATCAGCTAACTCCTCCATTCCGTAATCTGTAAAGGATGTTCGCTTTCAACTTGTTTGGCGCAGTTTTATATGCAATAAAAAAAGTATATAAACCGGATATTGTCTGTAATTGTTTATTTGTGGCATATTCAGATTTTCTTACTTTTTATTGGGTATTTTGCCACTGAAAAATATTTAAAAATTTTAATGAAAAAACCTCTGCACCAAACGGATCAGACAGAGGTTGGTTCTTGAGTACTTGACTGTTTCAAAAAGTCTCACACCTAAAAATATATAAACTAGAACAATGTTATAAACTAAAAACTGAAAATCAAAGCTATAGGTAGTAAACGTTTCGGAAGAGAATCTACTTCCGTTCTCAAAACTTTTTTGGCCGTCAGCCATGACAGTTCTTTGTTTATGTATTTCCATAGTCACGTGCGACATTAAATTATACTTATCTTATTTATATAGTAAAAGACAACATACTGAATTACAAAACTTTCAAAATAATCCTTTAATTGACAAAACTGCCATCAACCTGTCAAGCGAACTAAATATATCCGAGAAACTAGTATTAACTAAAGGCTTGAATTATGCGTTAACACCAAAGGCTATTTCTAAATTTGATATAATAACTGCAATTGAACAGGCTGCTCAGAAGCTTCCATTAGATGATGCTAATGAATACCGAATTCGTTCTAAAATTGAATTAGAGAAACAATATAAGACTAAAGATAATTTAACATCCGATGAAAAACGTTCAATTTCATCTCTAAAAAATGATCATAGCATTAAAATTTTACCAGCTGATAAAGGCAATGAGACGGTAATCTTAGATACAGCTATATTATTCCAAATTAAATAAAGATCCTACAAATTCTTTAGAAAACAAAATATATAGAGTCTTATTTAAACACAAAAACGAATTTACAGATATTGAACGAAATATGTTAACTCCACATCACAGCAAGCCTCCTCATTTCTATAGTTTGCCAAAAATTCATAAACCTGACATCCCCTTAAGACCAATTGTGAGTTCAATTAATTCTCCATGTAGTAAACTCTCAAAATATTTATTAAAAATCCTAAATCCTTTATCAGGTTCCTCCGAGTCTTATATTAAAAATAGCAAACATTTTTTGGAAAAACTGTCAGAAAATCATTTTAACAATAATCATCTAATGGTCAGTTTTGATGTAGTAAGCCTATTTACAAATGTTCCTGTAGATAAAACATTAATAATAATTAAAAACAAATTGCAACAAGATGGGAATTTGGCGAATAGAACTAAGTTAAGCATTGAAACTATAATGGAATTACTTACACTTTGCATTAAAACAACATACTTTCAATTAAATAATGACTTCTATCAACAAGACTTTGGGATGGCCATGGGTTCTTCATTATCTCCAATATTAAGTAACATTTTCATGGAAAATTTCGAGGAAAGTAATATTAATAATCTAGCTTATAAACCCATTGTATGGTGGAGATATGTAGATGATATTTTTGCTATATGGCCTTATAGTAAAGAATGTTTAAATAATTTTTTGAATCACATTAACGAAAAAGAACCTTCAATTAAATTTAAAATAGAAATAGAGAATAATAATGAATTACCTTTCTTAGATATTTTAATTAAAAAATTAGATAACACATACCAAACCAGTGTGTATAGAAAACAAAACACACAAACAGATACTTAAATTTCAATTCAAATCAACATATTAGTGTTAAGAAAGGTATTGTTAAGTGTTTGTATGACAGGGCCAAAATTATTTCTTCAAATAATATTAAGGAACGAAAAACAATTTATAAAAACTGTCTTATTAAATAATCAATATCCTGAGAGTTTTGTTGATAGTCAGTTATTGAATATTGGTAGTAGAGAGAATATACTATCACAACCTGAGGTACCTATTTAAGTCAATGGCAGTAATTCCATATATACATGGTTTATCGGATAAATTACGAAACATTGGGAATAGGTTTTCCGTACGAACGGTTTTTCAAACGGGCTCCACGCTAAGATCGGTTTTATCAAGAACCAAACCTCCAAATATTGTTCAAAATTCAAAAAATTGTATTTATAGTGTTCCGTGTGAGTGCGGAAAACCTTACGTAGGTGAATCATCTAGACCTTTCAACGTAAGGCTTGGTGAACATAGAAATTAGGCTAGAAGGGGAGAATTTGAAAAATCCAAAATTTGTGAACACGCGTGGGATAATAATCATAGAATTAAATGGGACTCGGCGAAGATTTTGGAAAAAGAGAGCAACGGAACTAAAAGAAAACTTAAAGAATCCGCGATTATTTTATTAAACGAGGATAGATGCATTTCTAATTATTCAATAGATTTTTGTACTAGTTGGTTGCCCATCCTTAGAGACGAAGTAAGTAAAAATAAGATAAATATAGTTTAATGTCTCACGTGACTATGGAAATACATAAACAAAGAACTGTCATGGGCCAAAAAAGTTTTGAGAACGGAAGTAGATTCTCTTCCGAAACGTTAACTACCTATAGCTTTGATTTTCAGTTTTTAGTTTATAACATTGTTGTAGTTTATATATTTTTAGGTGTGAGACTTTTTGAAACAGTCAAGTACTCAAGAACCAACCTTTGTCTGATCCGTTTGGCGCAGAGGTTTTTTCATTAAAATTTTGAAATATTTTTCAGTGGCAAAATACCCAATAAAAAGTAAGAAAAAGTATATAAACCATTTCGATATAGTTTCTATTATTCTCCCTGTTTAGGGTAAAAATCACTCAAACGTACTTTGGTTGCTGATCATTTCTAAACGTATCGATGTTGCACAAAAATGTAATGGTTTTTCACTTTATACATGAAATAAAATATTAACTAGCTTATAACGTGGCATGCTATAAGTATAAATTTATTTTAACGTACAAATTAATATGAATATATGATTAGCTCAATACACAGAGAACGGCTGCATATTGCCATACAAAAAACGAACACACTGAGTAAGACTGTTCTATTTAATTATTAATATTTAATCAATTTTAAAACACTCTGATTAAACTAGATCGAGTCTGATTGAAATAAAGGTCTACGTGCAACTAGGACTATGTACAATCACATTCAAAATTAACGTGTTCTGACTGTAAGTTAGTGCATTGCTTGATTTACAAAATTCACAAAAAACAAGAAGGACTATTAATCAATGTAACTAACGTATTTTTTTTAATTCTGGCAGCAGCATACACATAAATTTTAAAGTGACAATTATATCCAAATGCGTAATTAGTTGTTATACATTTCTACCAATTAAAAGCACAGTCTCACCAAGCCACAAGAGTGTTTATAATTATTACTTTATTCATTAACATGGTGGTCAATGAACTCCTCTTATTTGAGACGATTCTACCAAAAAAGATCCTTTTTGTAGTGATTTCTATCGTCACTTACTACATTACATTATTTCAAATATTGGTCGTGCTCGCTAAATACCTTAGTTTTTCCTCAATTTAAGTTGCCAAAAGTAAAACAATTTGTGTAATTTTATTATTCATTCCAAGCGTTTTAGCACGAGACGTCACTTGGACATTTCCCAATACAAATAAATAATTTTTTATTAGAATGAAATGAATATATTAGCAGTATTTAATTATTTTTGCAAAACAAAAATCACAGACAAGTGTAATCAAATATCTTTCTAAAGAAGAGGATACAGCTTAAATAAAAAAATAACATGACAAAAAACAAAAGACTTTCTCGCAAAATCTCTTTATTTTTAACTATGATTCTTCTATGATAGATTTTAACAAAAATAATACATAAAAATATCCAGAATTCATTTTACTCTGCAATTGTTCCCAATGATGTAGTAGTCTAGTTACCTGAAGATGTGATGAAAAAGTTTTCGAAACCGGTAAAACTTTTGGTAATTTTTGTAAGGAAAATCTTCTGGCTTTTTGCCATTAACTATAATTCCCATGGGATTATCTTACCTTCATTAAAAATAACATGATTGTGATAGTTGTACTGTACGTAATATACAGCATACTGTCTACGTTATAATCCAATATGCACCGCGGCATATAGCCGTGGAAGTAGTTGTTTAGAAAGATGTAATTTATATGTTTATATTTATCTGTGACAAGTTTTTTGCAAGAGATAAAATAATGACAGTAATTTCCTGGTAATATATTTATTTTATTTTTGTTTAAAGAACTGTTACAAATTGCATTTAGTTATATTTCAATTTTTTATTACTTGAAATTTTTTATGTCAGCAAACGTAAGGTTAAGCTATTTATTAGAAACTGGTACGACGAAAAATAGACATTAAGATGATACTCGTATCATACGTATATACTATACTATATTAAAGCCTATCTTAATCTAAGTAATACTTTTTAAATAATAAAAATGATAATTGCTAGCAGCGTGTACCCGTCAGTAATTACTATTTTTATTATTTGAAAAGTATTTATTACCTTCTTTAGTTAAGGATTTGCTTATTTAAAGTTAATAATACGCAAATGCACAAATAGCTAATGCCCACGCTAAAACTCTATAAATATATTCTAATAATAAAATATCATTAGCGGCCAACGTATTAACAAACATTTGTTATGCGACGTTTCTGAATGAACAGGTGGTGGTTCAGTAATGGCAAGTGAGAGAAGAGCACTCTGTTCACTATATCCACCTGTTTTCAATATTTATGTTAGTAAATAATTATATTTCCATTTATTTATTTGGAAAAAACAATTCAATACAGATAATGGGAGTTCTTAATAAATGGCATTTGCAAAAAATTATCTATAACAAATAATAAACTTGAAAGTGTGATTATTTTCGAAAAATTGAATTGAAAAATTATTGATAGTCCTTTTTGATGGAATATACAGGGTATCTCACTGGGAACTAAATCGCTCGAAATAGGGAAACGTACGTAATTAAAATTTTTGAAAATTTTGGGTCACTAAAGTCGGTACGGACAATCCAACCAAAATAATTACAAGCATTTGGTGATTCCGGAAGTCGATACCAACTGGCTTATGTTAAATGGAACACTCTGTATAATATTTGATGAGGAAAATTGTACGTTTTACAGTGTTTGGTAATGGTTTCTGTTTTTGTGGGTATCGAGCAGCAAATGTGCTACGTGTTCCTGATATTACTTTATCACAATCTCCTTAAATAATAAATAAATATCAAAAATCTTCGTGGTTGTAATTTAAACGTGCTGGCATTTTTTGACATAAGATAATGACCGATATTGATGATTGTTTCTAATCATGGATAAGTTGATGGCAATTTTTACTAAAAATTTTTGAACGTTTAAGAAAATCGCGAACATTTCAAAATGTTCTAACAATGCCAATGCTAGAAAAAAGAGAATTTAGTTTTACATAACTTGATGTAAAAAAAATACAGGGTGTTCTATTTGAACTAAAAAAGTTCTTGAGATTTGAATATGACAAAATGTTACGTGAAAAATGAAACACTTGTTATACTATTATGGAATTTATTTTTATTGTAGAGCATAGCTAATATTGTGTTCTTTCTACGTGCCAGAGAGCAAGCGAGGATCTCCTATACGAAGAAAATCATAACGGTTCTTGAAAACCCGTCCAATTTTTTATAAAACGTTTAACACCTCCGAAACTGCTGGTTTAGGTATAAGGTATGCTACATGTCTTCATGTATTGGACATTACTAATTTAATAAGATGTGAAACGTAAATAAAGTGAATAAAATGTTGTTACCACTATTTAAACGCAATTTAAGCCACTAATAAAACCGATGACTTCACCGCTAATCATAGCGTGTTTTGCATACTCGTTCAATTATTAAAACTTGGTTATTTATTTGTTGAAATTTTAATTTGATGAACGATAGAAGGTTATTTAAATATCAGCAAGGGTTTTAGTATAACAAGTACTTCATTTTAATAATATCAAAAAAGCAAAAATGCCTATAGTGAAAACACCAAATTGCGAAAGTTTTGAATCTTGGCAAGAAATGTGGTACTAATAGCCCCCATCTCTATCTGTTGCTCTCGAGCCACTATCTTGAAAAAATGGTGCTCAAATTCAGTTTCTTGCCTACTATATCTCGCTAACCATTAGCAATATCGAAATTATGCACACTATATAAAATAAAGTTTATAAAATTCCCTACAAAAAATATCAAATACGTTTTCTCCGTATCTATTCTTCGAAAATACAATCAATTATATGTAATTGCTAATTATTTCATGGCATTTGCTGACAAAAACACTCGGGGAGGCCATTTATTTCAATGTAAAACAAAATTAAGCTCACCTAGAGATACAATTTCTATCACTCTACATTAAAAAATATATATTCAAATCGTCCAAAAAATAAAAAAAGTTATGAGCTTGTTCCACATTTAAGCGAGACACCATGTATATGTATGTTATGGAAGAGTACGTATGTTGACCAGATTTTTCAAAGCGTGTGAAAGGTATGAATTATAAACACTTCCATATTACATCACATGAGAATAATCTTTCAGACATTCGACATTTCTTACGTAATTGTCGAAAATAAAAACTTGATCTCTCATGTTGCATACTTATTCGATTATTTATTGTTATGTAAACAAAAGTTTGTTTGCTAAAAATACTCCTCAATGTGTGTATAAAAATCCGTCAGTGTAATCATATGTCTAATATTCACATTAGGAACTTGTGAAGTCATTAACAGGTACTTTAAAATTGAATAAATTAATCACTACAATATAGAGGAAATACAAGGCTAAAAATGCTTTTTTATTAACTTGGAGTAAAGCTGCAAAAAATAGATTAATAATAAGTTGCATCACATTGTGATTATTTTGTGAAACAATGTCCTTGGCACATCATCAATGTGCATGTATGTTCGACAATAAGCAAAGTGACATATTATAGACCAGTTCTCAAAGGATTTAAATGTTTTCGAAACGTTATTAACTGTAAGAAATATATTCTTTATAGGATTTTGCAAACACCAGAAAAAACTATGTATGAGAACTAAAAGCAAAACGATCTTTAAAGATAGTTTTTCTTTTAGTTCTCATAGTTTTTTCTGCTGTTTGCAAACTCCTATAAAGAATATGTTTCATTACAATTATAAGCAAAGAAAAAAAAAATCACTTTTAAACATGTTATTTTCTGTATTCTCGAGTGTATTTAGAACACTAAAAAGGGCACCGAGTTTTGCAGAAACCTGACTAAAATAAAAAAACACTACGTTCGCTTTGGGCCTTGGGGGGATTGCTGAAAATGTAACAAAGTGAACAATAGGGAGAGGGGGGGGGGTGTAGAGTTCAAAAAATGAACAGATTATTTCATTGAAAGTGCAAGTAGATGGAAGGAGAATTTTGCAAAAAACCGTTCATGTAAGGGGATGGTCTCCTAGATATTTCAGTGTTATAAAGAGAATGGGCGGGGGGCAAAATACTGCAAAACTGGGCGCACTTTTCTGAAGTTCAAGTACACCGGAAACCGCATAAAATAACAGTTGAGTTGAATTTTTCCGCCTAAGAACTAGCCTATTGATAGATCATCTATATAAATACATATGATATAGTGGAATAAAACAAAAATCTGTAAAGAATTGTCTGCAAATAGCAATTTTTTACAGGACGTGTAGCAAAACGTTACTCTACGACTTGATGCACTTAAATAGTTGACAATTTTTAGGCGTAGTTATAAACAATTAGTCTAGAAATTGAGCACGATTTATTTCTACTAGAAGCATATTTTTTTGCCAATAGTCGAGTCAATGAAGCCTACAAATCATCAAAACTTCTTAGTCCTCAGGAACAGGTCCAATTTTTATGTTTTTTTTTTAAATGTGTGTTTATTAATATTATTCAAAACCAGAAACATCCCAAGTAGCGCAAATTATTATTTCTATTGTTTCGGGATGGATGTCACCCCTTAAAGCTCGTAGCGGAAAGTGGTAAATTCAAAATAACCAGCAGAAATCGATAGGGAGATGAATTCTAAGCAAAAAATGTTCTATGAAGTTTTTTCGATAAATCAATATTTTTCGAGTTATTCGCGAATGAAAACGTTGATTTTGCATCCAAAAAATGCATGTTTTGGAATGATTTTTCACGAATAACTCGAGAACTTTACGTTTTACCAAAAATGAAGCTTATAAAATACCAAATCGAATGGTTTTTTATTATTTCTGTAGATGCATAACGAAATTTATCGAAAAAACCTCATAGAACATTGTTTGCTTAGAATTCATCCCCCTATCGATTTCTGCTGGTTATTTTGAATTTACTTATTTCCACTACGAGCCTTAAAGGGTGACATTCACCCCGAAACAATACAAATAATTATTTGCGCTACTTGGGATGTTTCTGATTTTGAATAATAATAATAACAAGCACACATTTAAAAAAAAAATCAACAAAATCGGCCCTGTCCCTAAGTACTAAGAAGTAAAAACCTTCATTGACTCAAGTATAAAGTTAGCTACAATGTATACGCACAATTGCACAGTTACTTAAGTTATCGTCATTTGTTAAAAAATGGCCAAACTTAATTGTTTTCGTTTTATGCAATATAAATAGGCAATATAGTTCAATAATTATAAAGATTTCCATAACAAAAAATGTTATCTGAGATTTTTCTTCGGTAACTGTTAGTGGAGGGATTATACATCACAAAACCACAAAAATCAGTTCTAGGGGTACCGCGCAACCCCCCAAAAAACCACCCTTCGGAGAAAAAAGCCTTATTTTACTGATAACTCGTTAACCGTTGAAGATATATATAAAAAAGTTGCTCATCACAAAAAAAGAACGCTTGACTAATTGCCTAAATAAAAGTCCTCCTGTAATTTTTTTGTATATGCCATGGTTTTCGAGAAAATCGATATTGAAAAAAAATTGCAAAATTTGTATTTTTAATACGCTCGAATTTTCGTTAATTTCATTTTTTTTGCGCGCGGCCTATATAAAAAATTGAATTGCTTGAAAACTAAACATGCTAGGAAGAAAAATCAAAATGGGTTTTAAAGGAGATATAAAATACTCTTTTGTATTTCCATTTTTGATGGCTATTGATATCTATTAGGATATAGAAATAACAATATAATATAGTCTCTTGATTTCTTGCACTTTTAACTATTCACAGGCCCATAAATAACTGACTTTAATATAAGTTATAAATGCATTATCTTTTAGTTCAAGGTAGTACTTTCAATGCAGAAAAAGTTAGGAATAAAAATATTCACATTTACAAATTTCCCAGCATGTTGAAGTTAGCCAAATTTTGGCCAATTTTTTATCGTTTCCTAAAAATAAAAAAAGACCAAAACATCTTGAAAATTTAGCTCAAAAAATTTTTTTTGACTTTATATATCATATAACTATTGTTTCTAATCATTTAATAGTTAAAAAATTGTATTAAAAAAATATCATAAAAAAATTGAATATGCACAATATGCAGCCTTTTGTGGATTTTTTTTTGGCTAACTTGAACATGCTGCTAAATTTGTAAATGTGAATAGTTTTATTCCTAACTTTTTCTGCTTTGAAGTACTGCCTTGACCTAAAAGATAATGCATTTATAACTTATATTATAGTCAGTTATTTTTTATGGACCTATAAATAGTTAAATGCACAAAAAATCAAGAGATTACTATATTATATTATTTTTGTATATTAATAAATATCAATAGCCCTCAACAAGAGAGTATTTTATATCCCCTTTAAAACCCATTTTGATTTTTCTTCCTAGCTTGTTTGGTTTTCGAGCAATTCAATTTTTTCTATAGGCCGCGCGTAAAAATTCATATAAACAAAAATTCGCGCGCATTAAAAATACAAATTTTGCAATTTTTGTCAATATCGATTTTCTCGAAAACCATGGCATATACAAGAAAATTACAAGACGACTTTTTTTAGGCAATTAGTCAAGCTTTCATTTTTATGATGAGCAATTTTTTTATATCTTCAACGGTTAACGAGTTATCAGTAAAATAAGGCTTTTTTTCACCGAAGGGGTGGTTTTTTGGGGGGTTGCGCGGCACTTCAGAACTGATTTTTGTGGTTTTGTGATGTTTAATCCTCGCACTAACAGTTGCGGAAGGAAAATCTCAGGTAACATTTTTTGCGAACTTCTGGTGTATTTTTTACTTTACTGACTGGACTAATATAGGTTCTAACAGGACAATTCCTTCGCGAACATTCTGTTTTTTATCAAAGGAGATGTGAGCTATAAAGATATTTAATAAAAACTGCCAGAAATAAAAATTTTGAACATTCTTTTTTTAAATGTCTTTGAAAATCTGACTTATTTCTAAATTTTTTGTTATACTTTTTGTAATGTCTACAAGTTCCTGCAAAAAACTGCTATTGTAAGACGATTCCTTGTTAGGTTACTTAGGACTCTTAGATTTACTCCGCTAACAATAAACAAAATTACATAAACAACAATCTACAAACTACAATAAATAACACACAAAAAACACTGTTAGGTGCAAAAGCAATGACAAAAATGTGGCGGAAGCTATGATTTAATTGTACGTACCGCATCCACGGAAAGTTTTCCTTAGTGACTCTTCCTCCATCCTGAGATGCCCTACGTGACCTAATTCAAGCAAAAAACGAAAAATGATATCAGAAAAATGACATGCAAAATTAAAGAAAAGTTGTGCAAAAATGTTGGTGAGCGGGAAAATGGCATAAAAAACATGCAATACGGTTGTAGAATTATTTCATTTTTTATTCTAAAAATAGAATTTTTATAAATTTGTTACACTGTAGACGGTCTATTCTCGTAACGCGTTATTTTTTTAAGCGGGGACGTGAAAAATTACCGGTAGAATGTAAACTATGGAAAATAATATCAACGATGTTTATTTTTCAAACAAATGTTCTTTGTAATTTATTTGCTCCCGAAATAGACTATATAATATAGGTTTGCTAAGTTTTTTGACCCGTTGTTAGTCAATAATTGTTGTGTATTTTACACTCATACATTTTGATCCATATTGCTCAGGCATATGGAGGAAATATTTATTTCGTTTTCAACCAATTCAATTCAATTCAATACAAAGCAACTTTATTAAAGATAATTCTGTATAAGAATTGGGTTTAAATTAGCAACAAAACTAATTTAATTAGTAGAAACGACAATATAATAAATATTTTGCCCACATTTCGAAGAGGCTTAATTTAGTGTAGTCTTGTGCCTGGATAACAATGTGTTGCGATTTTATGGCTTATTTATAAACATGTTGTAAAAATAACATAAACTTTGACATAACTTATCTCGGTTCTGACGGCTGGCTGGAAAGATTCCTTTAATAAAATACGATACGAAATCTCGACACAAATTATACAGACAATGTACTTATAATAATAAAGGAAAATATTCTTTCATGATTTCATTCGATGTCAAAAGCATACTTGATAAGCTTGACCTCCAGTTGACAATAAATGTGAGAGAATAGTGTATTTTTGTACAATAAATGTATCATTAAAAGCCGATAAGTAGTTTTAAATAAAATTATTGATGAAGGAAGGTTTTACTACGTGGTAACTGGTAATCCATTATACAGGCACACACAAAAAAATTGGTTTGTACTGTGAAGTACACTAGTGCATCCCTTACGTATTTTCACCTAAGGCAACTATGTATAGGCAATTATATCACTTTTAAAGTTTATAAAACACGATTTTCACTTATTGTCAAATATTCGCAAAAATGATACGTGAAAATCGTCTATCAAGTGAGTTCGTCTATTGTACAGAAACGAAAAAATATAATTTTTTGTGAATAATTTTTCGTATTTTGATTTCTTTAGAGTATGGTTTTTAAAATACTTGCGAAAAATATTTTGGTGGCCATTTTTTCAAAATGGAGTCATGCTCAGTTTATTTTACTGAAGCAATAGCTTTTGTGTTTTGGTATTTGTGCAAAAATACCCGGTGCATTACGAATTTTACTAGTTTTTATTTCCCTGATATTTCATAATTTTCATATATTTCAGTAATATTCAATTTTATTATTTATTAAAGAACGGAAGTTGACCTTTCGATACTCATTTACAACATAAATAAAGCTGTGGTTTCTGCACGGGATAAATTGAATGAAAACACTTTTTCTCCATCCAACGAGTTTATTTCCTCGATTGTCAAGGTCACGAGAGGTTTAAATGAAACGCAAAGTAACGTTTTCATTATTTAGCGCACGTATCACATCAATAGAAAAGGCATGTTGTGTATGGTATTATAAATATAATAATGTAAATAACATAAAAAAAATGACTGCTCTTAACAAAACAATCGTAAAAATATAAATATAGGAATATGTGATTTATTTGGATTCTGTGTGTGGCATTTATTTTAGCACATGATAATTTTGCAACAACGGAACAAACATTAGGATGATGTCATTTACTGGGATGTGAGCTAGCAGCGAATTTTATTACAAAAAAATCCTATTTATAATGACTTTTTCACCAAGAATCCAATATAAAATTACCAATCGTTTTGCACTGCAATGTTTGCCCACAAAAAAATATTAAGGAAATTATAATAATTAGTAATTACACATAATTTGAGAGGCGATCACCAGCATAGGTCATCGATCACAAAAAAATTATGTGGATAGTGAAAGTATCTACACCGATTGTGCCAAGGCATTTGGCAAAGTTGATCATTAGACACCTATGTTATTTTAAGTTAATTTTTTTTTCTTAGCATAGATCATTTTCTCATACTTATCAAACATAAAACAATTTGTGAGGGTTCAAAAATATATGTTTGCCGCTGATTTCAGTGTTCCTCAGGGTTCGCACCTTGGGCCTATTTTGTTTGTGTTATTTATAAACGATACTGTCCACTAAATAAAAAACTGTAAAACACTATTATTCGCTGTTGATATAAAAAAAGTTAAAATAATTCATAATACCATGGATTGTACATTAATGTAAACAGAGATTAGCAAAATATTTTAGTGGTCAAATAATAACTGTTTACCATTTAATACTGCACAAATGTAATATACACGTAACGTAACGGGTCCATGCAATTTTAATATCTAGTGGATAATACACATTTAGAGAGAGTTCAAGAAAAAATTGATCTGGGCATTATATTCGAAGCTAAGTTATCATTTAATAATACTCATATCGCGTCTATTACTAATCAAGCCTATATGAATTTTAGCTTTGGATTACGTAGTCGTTTAAAAATATATTATTATTACTGCATACAAGTTTTGTACATTAAGAATTTGAGTATAGTTTTGTAGTACTGAGCTATATCTACAATAACTATATTCAAATCCTAGTATTAATTGCAAATATCTAGAAAACTTATCTAGATATATGCCAACGACTTTCGTTTTCGTTCCAGGTCAAAAGACAGCGGTGTCGCGGACGAGTGAGACTGTCGTATATGCAACGGCTGATATATGCAAATGTTATATGGGTTGCATATATCACAGGGGGTCAAGTTGCCAGTTTTCATTTAAGGTCGAAATACAACGGTGTCGCAATCGAGAGTGGATTGTAGCTGTTTCCGAACGAGTAGACTTTCCTACACCAGGCGTCAATAGGGCGACTTTAAGAAATTTCACATATTTTCAGTACGCCCCGATGACATCTGTTGTCGTTGAGCGGTCTTTTTCTCATTATAAATGGATTTTTAATGATAGGCGGCGAAGGTTAACTTCAGGACATTTAGAACAAATATTAATAACATACTTTTATATTCGTTACAGGTCATGAAAAATTACAAATGTGTGTGTTACTTATGGTAGTGAAAAATACATGTGCCTGTTTTAGTTCAATGTTACATCCCCAGTACCTCCTCTTCGAGTGAGTGTTTATAATAAACTGACCATATTAACTTTAGATATTATGGAATTCCCTAAAAAAGTACTATAAAAGGTAATATAAATTGTGTTATACTTGCATAAAAGTCTTTCCGCGCCGGCAGAGCCAACCTTGACTTTTACGTCACCGAGATAATATTCCCGATCACTGCTTATGGCGCCACTACCGTTTTCGCGGCACATTCAAATAGTCAACGTTTAATCTTGTTTTTAATATGATGGATGCACTTTGAATTATTTGTCCAAATTAAATACATTACTCATTTATAAAAATTCTATGCACTGCTAGTTTGATTTTTTTTTTCGTGTGGCAAATTGTGCTACAATAAAGAACAGTATAAGAAAAATACCTCACCTCATATTTGTTGGCATTAAACCTGTTCACTGTCTAAGTACACTTAAGCGCAGTATTAACACGTGATATATAACAAGATGGAATTACAAGAATAAACAGTACCGACTTTTAACCCAAACGTTAATTTTTCGCGTAAATACTTTGTATCAATATTAACGGCAATTTTTTTAAGTTCCGTTTATTTTTCCTTGTCCAATCTGACAAATTTACTTAAAAATATCGTTTCTGCACCATACAAATTAAACAATGACTAAATGTTGTGATTAACGCTTGGTAGAGAGTTCAGATAACTTCCATCAAAGACATTCTTCGAATTGTTCACTGTTTAATCAGAACCACTCACTCAGTTTAGTTGTGTAGGTTCAGGAAACATTTTATCTGGTACCGTTTTAAATTTGGATGACAAGCATAGCTAACACAGTATATTAAAGGGTCAATTAAAAAAGTCCGTAGGTACACGGCTGGTAATCGTAAACGAAAATTTAAAAATTCATAATAGCCAATTAACAGGTTAATGAAGTAAATGGCATCCAAATACTCAAACCATCCAAGTAATTAAATTGGTATAAAACCTGTGAGAATCGATAGGTAACGTAGTCCTAAACAAGCTAACTATTATACTCTTCATCGATTTACTGCACTTTTTATATAATTGTCGCTCATTCTATAGGATACTCTTCGCAGTTCCTTTTTTGTAAATGATACTAGTTTTAGACATTTTTTGTTTAATACAAAACATAAAATAACTTTTTTATATATTGATCGATTACAGACAGAAACTAAGAAGAAGCATATCACAAAAACATGAAAGTAAAAAGAAGCACGAAAATCTAAAAGAAGCATCTCACAAACGCCTACACTTTCCATCCGATGAAGACAGAAGGAAAACAAGAAGAAACATCTCCCAAACACCTACACGCTCCATCCTATACTCCTACCCCATGCGTCATGCGGCTCTCGCTGCTGACAACAAGCATGTCCAATGTCCAATCCAGCGTATGCAGCTAGTCCGGCAGTATATAAAAGCACCGGGGGTTTGTTCTGGCACACGGTGGGCGATCGGGCTGCGTGGTGGAACAAATATCCATGCACCGGAATCGGCAGCAATGCCCACCTTACGCTGGCAAATCAATCAATCAAAGGGTTCAATAGTGTTCGTCCTCGAGTTAACACTGACTTACTGTCCAAATTTCAATATAATCGGACTTTTCGTTCTTAAGTTATTGTGCTTATAAGAAACTTGACGGACGGATAGACAGACAGACGGGCGGACATTTTGAAAGTTGTACCAAAATTCGACCACCAACACAGTGATACGAAATATTTTTCCTTATAGTTAAGCGATATTACCGGTTTTAGACATGTGTCGATCGAATGCAGTGTACTCTTCGTTATGATTTTGCGAAGAGTATAACAATGTTAACACCTCAAATAAAATATTTCTTTACCTTCCAAAAGAGGAGAGTAGAAGAAAATTGTGGTTTTCAATTAGTGGGTACATTTGGAATGAGTGTGAGTCTCTTTAGAACCAAAGTTAATGATAAATCGCAGTTTTTCAACATCGTGGCTTTAAATCTGACAAATTTTCGCAATCGTCAGGAGTTTTCAATTTTGACACCGAACATTATGGTTGTTAAATTGTTTTGCACGTATTTTAAATAAAAATTAATTTGTTTCTCGCATTTGCTAATTTTGAGGTAGAAAAATTTTAGGCTAAAAAATGTGTTCATTTTGGATGTTTAATAAACAATTTGGAAAAAATAAGCAATAAAGCAATCAGAGTTAATAAAATTATCATATTTTAGACGGGAAATAAATAATAATTTTATGTATTCATGAACTATTTTTAAGACTCTTTAAACAAAGTAGGTACTTATAGAGTCGGGTCAAGTTTAAAAAAACCGATGTATGAATTAATATTGCACATACGTTTTCTCATGCACACAAACTTAAAGCCATAGCCTAAAGACATTGTCAATGTATGTCTACCAAGATTCTTTCCCACTTCTTTTGAGACGGAAATATGAAATGTACACTGAGGAGTGAGAAACATAGTCATAAGCTCAGTGATTCTCAAACTGCGTAATTTAACGACGAATATTATTTATTTCCGTGAACTAACACCACTCTAAATATGAAAAACGTCTTTATATGAAATATTTAATTTATTTTTAGTGGTAAATAGTGAATGTTTATCCGTCAAACAATGTCAAACCACTTAGTCTTACAATTTTCTAGTATGTAGATATTACACGTTTTAGAGTAGAATAAACACGATGGCGTAGCTCAATCGGTAAGATGCTCGAACAGCAATAAACATAAATGGGGTTGTTGCGAGATCGATCCCCAAGCACTTCCACTTTTTTTATTTGATTAATTATTAAAAGTTAATAATTTTCTTTCTAAAATTTTTATATTATTAAACTGCGCAGCGATCCCTTCAATTACCACGGCGATTATTGCTGTGGATGTTTGGCTGGCTCCGGACGAGTGCTTAGGGAGGACAATTATGTATTATTAATTTAAAATAAATTTGTTTTGATTGATTTGATTGCGAATTTTGTTAAAACTTTATTTTCTTCAAAAATGTGTCTTTTATTACTACTAGCGCGTGTTTATCTCTAATAAAATCTACTTTCTTACGTTATATATTAATACATGAATGGTGAAACGTGCGTCGAGTAGATAAATTGTTCAAGTGTAGTGTTTAAGTGTTTATGAAAAGGTGTCAATGCGTTGTTCTTTCAGAATTGTTTTAATTTATTTGTTTTAAAATTATTGTTAATTTTTTTAATATTTATTTTGTCAACCAGAATTTTTATTTATTACCGCTAAAAGAAAAATAATTTATTTTCGTTATTCTTATAGAGATTCCAGATTTTTTTTTGTTATATGAAATATTTTATTTTTACTGACATCGTTTCCCCTACTAATACTACGATCCTATCTTTTCCGGGTAAGAAATGCCCAAACCTTCCCGTGTCTCTTGCTGGACTGTAACAATATTAGTCTTCGATTTCTTTTTCTGATCACTCATTGTTATTGACTGAATTGGGCAATTCATTTTTTGTTATCAGTTTCATTTGTGCCCGAATCTATATACCTACAGTGTCCGTCGTAAAGTTGGCTACATATGGGAAAAAATTGTATTATTGAGATTTCTAAAAATACTATATTGGGGGTTCGTTTCTTTTTTTACATGCAAATACATTTATTCAACTAAAATACATACAGTTTTTGTCGAAACTAATCAAATATTTGTGAAATGGACACAAGAGTTTATGATAATTAATGGTGGGGGTAAAATTTGCACTTTTTTATTTTCCTCATATCTGCTTCAAAATTGATATATGGGGAGCTTGTTGTATTCTATATGCACTTTTTCTTCATAAAATTTTTCGATATCTTAACAATTTTACCCAGTTTTTGGTACCACGGTCAACTATTTTTTGCAGTCCTGCGAAACCGGTGATCACATGACGTGTCAAAATGTAATTTTTTGTTGTTGGACATGCATATACGAACCCCCAAAAGAGTTTTTTAGAAATGTCAAAAATACAATTTTTTCTCATATGTAGCCAACTTTATGGACGCTGTATAATCAGAATTCCACTAAAATTATGAAGTTACTAAATTAATAATCTTAACATTTTATAATAATATCTTTCCTATTTTTTTAAAATTATTTAGCGACATCATTACTGAGAACTTTGAGAACTACTGGCATTTCTTATGCATCAAATAAAATCTTAGTTCAGGCGTTTTAGCGGCCATGACACAAGTCAGTTTAAATTGTACCCGTATTTTAACTTCAATAAAGTAAAACATACGCATGTATCAAATATATGGCTGGTATTTTACACACGAACAATTTAAATTATAAAAAAATTATTAATAATAAAAGTATTCTCATTTTTTCATCCGAGCCATACACTCCATGCTTTTGTAAATCAAAACCGAGATCAGAACAGAACATTAATTCTTTGGAATTTACCTGAAGGTTACTGCATAAAAAATACGTGTAAATATTTTGCAAATGAAACATATCATTCATAATAATTAAATTCGCTAATCCGTATTTAAATAGGAGCGCGATATTTGTCCTTCTTTGGTATATTCTTTCTTTCGTGATTGTAAATCAAAACCTGTATCTATATATAAATAATGTAATAATAACAGCATATTAATCAGTCTCATAATTCATAAATAATACCAAACATCAGATATTTTTAAAATATAGTTAAGCTTTTACTTAGAAACTAAATTTCACTAAATCTTATATTTTTTGCCTGTGTGCTATTTAAATATTTCTCAATGACTACAAACAAAAGCAATTATCCGGCCTAAATATTTAAATAATGATCTATTTCTGCCAAATATTCCACTGATGCGGAATTTTACGAGAAGACATAGGAAGCTGCTCATGAATCTAAGCATAGTTATTTAGGAACACCCGATATATGAACATAATACATTTTTTTAGTAGTTAGTTATCGAAGACCTTTCTGTTGGGCTATGTTTTTATCACTCATGTTCAATACAGTTTCCATTATCATAGAAAAAAATAAATCAGGTGTTCAGGCTTGGAGATAATTTTGACGTTGTGGACAGGCCATTAGTGTAATGAGAACATACATCGATAAAAACATATTTTACAAACCAATCATGTAACAGCCCGTCCATAATAGTTTACAAACAAAAGAGGCCTCGTTCCATTATCTGTCAGCGATAGACTAAGAAAAGGACTTCGTCCAGTATGAACACCAAATAATGGTTAGGAGGAATAATTTCAAAATTAACCGAGTTAAAAAATAAGAAATATTATGATTCCCAATCAGTAGTTTTTGCAAATTCAAAATTACAAATTGCTTCTTTTTAGGCTTTAACATGGTCCCATTCATGAAAATATATCTGTTGCCAGATTGGTAATAAGAGAGTCCCGCAGGGGTCAGTTTTAGGACTGTTACTGTTTTTTAACATATACGTTGATAGTGCGACTTCTATCCAACATTCTCAAATTCAACTATAGGCAGATAGGGCAATATTTTGACCCATTACAAATCCTGGCTACGGCTCTCAAAACCAATAACTATTTATAATATATTTTTCATGAATTAATTTGAGATCAAATGCTGACAAAAAGTGTTATATATACGCCATCGCATCAAAGCCGAATTAATTTTACATGTAAATAAAGCTTTTACGTATTATTCTTACAAACATTTATTTAAGCTGTAGCCGGTTATCTTGCGTATACTGTAAGGAGTGATCTTCATATTCTGAATGCCATATTCCGTAACAGTTATGGTGTTGCAACATTTTCCAAATATCCACTTTGTACAACAACACAAAAAAGTTTCGACAAACTATAAAAATAATCCTATGAATATAATCCATATTTGTCCAGTACACTTCAAATCAAAAAGACTTTATTCGAAGTTACACGTAACAGGGTTTTTCTGGAACTCAACCCTGGAGCTAGTCAAACATCCACGACACACAGCGTCGTCGCAATTGAGGGACTGGACAGAAGGCACCAGGTCAATTAAAAATAAAAATATACTCTCTTATTTGCGTTATGCTGCTTGCAAGTAGACTATCGCACAGTTTGAACTAGTAAAGCTGCCTGTCGTTGCAGAGTGCATATAGTTTTCTTAAGGACGTGTGACTTGATGAATTAGAAATTATGCAACGACATTTTCTCTCAAGAACTGGGAGTTTCTTTAATGTTGTGGCCGACGCGCTGCACCATGCCGCGCTGGCGCCGTGCATGTTGGGTTCGGTTTCACTAGAGCGGTATATATTTATTTTGTCTGTCAAGTCTGCTATTAGAAAAGAATAGAAACTTTATTTGACCAAGAATACAAAACAGTTTTTGGCAAGTCGTGCAGAACATGTAATTATAAACAGAATGAAAAAATCTATAGCTTAAAAAGAAAACTATAGACACAATTATGCAGATCAAATCACAACGAACAAGACAAAATAAAACAACAACAACAATTAAGAACCCAATTTAAAAGCAAAATTACAAAAATGCAGACTATTTAAAGAGAAAGGAGTAAAGTTCATAACATGAAACGAGAGTCTGTGCATCTCAAATAAGTAGTGGATTGAAAAGAGACTATAAATTATAATATTTAAAAAAGTGTTGACTAATGGATAGCTATCACTAAAATAGGGTGCTACAAAAATCCTCGAAGGAATGAAAACAGTACTTTAGATAATGTCGCTTAATCTTAAGCTCAAAACGTTTTCAGGAAATCCCGCACCGGGAAGCAGTTTCCATGTATTTTTATAAATTCGACGTCGTTTTTACAATTAAATATGAAAAATTAGGATTTTCCAGTAATCGAAATTTACCGAAATTCTAGGTAAACAGTATATATATAGTTCTTAAATAAGTGAATATTGTAATAAAATAGATGTGCAGCAAGCAATTAATTGCCATGAGTTGAAACCGACTCAGATGACGCAGTATGGAAGCTCACTTTACCCGCATCAATTGATCCTAGCGACCAGTTAATCAATCGGGTAAATGACGCCGGCAATTTAAACTGTAAATTCTAATTTACCGGACATACATCCGCGACATTTTTTACAAAAAGCTCTCTATTAATTAATGAACCTCGTCTCAAGTTGACCTTGTTTATATCAGGCGATTAATTGTTCGCGGGTTCCCATTTAAAACAAAAGCACGTTTGTTTTAGGTTTAGTGTAACTAAAATGTGATTTATTTTTATTTATGGTGTGGCATTATGTTGCGCTCGTGTAAAAACTTAAGGTTAAATCTAACAAATAAACTGTATATTCGTTATGGCTGTTTAATCGGTGATATTTTAAAAATGAAAGTTAGTAATTAAAGTATATTGCTAAGACAATTGGTAACACGGCTTCCGTTTATAGCATTATGAAAAAGAGTATCAATGGAAACAATTGAATTTGGAAATTAATTGAAAATGGCATGTGACAATTCTTAGCGTATTGTAATAAGAGAGAAATGTGATTAAAATAGATAGAAAATATGAATGTAAGACCCGTAGAAATAATAAAAATATAAGATAACAAGAACTTGGCTGGAGACTGGGACAATAACTATTATCTGCAATTTTGTTAGGGTATTCGAGATCATCTTGCATACGTCATTATTCAATCATGTACAGAACCAAATTGTAAATCATCATCCTGGATTTGCTTCTGGTAGCTCTACTAAGACTAATGCACTAACAAACAAGCACATTGATACCATTTATACCGGGTTTTTCAAGGCACTCGATCGCCTGGATCATGGCATTCTAGAGACTAGGTATCGGTATGTGGAATACCGTGATTTCAAGTCTTTTGATGTCCTGGCCACATCTGGCATTCCACAGGGATCCGTACTGGGCCTGCCTATGTTTGTTGGTTTTATAAATGATATTGTAGTTAATCTAAATGTAGATAGCCTTTCATATGCCGATAATTAAAAAATCTATTGTGTAACTGAAAGCGAACAAGATTGTGTAATCGCGAATGTATCACTGTAATGTTTCCCACCCAGTAATTGGTTAATGAGTATCTACTTAAATAAGAAAATAGTCGAAAAAAATTTGAATAAAATGGATATCCATTTTATAGTGTAGCAAATTACTTTTTTAAACTTTATTTTATAGTCATGAGTGTTTCAGTAAGTTGACATCATATAACTAAAAATGTCTAAAACTAGCATTATTTACAACAAAAAATAATGTGAAGAGTATCCTACACAATGTGCAACAGTTACATGATATACAGATTCAGCAAATTTAGTTTTAGGTACGTAAACTTGTTTCTGCGCAGATAAACCACGCCTTGTCGTAGAACAATGCAGGGCATTGGTATAAGATAATAGCGCCATCGCTTGACCGCGACGAGTTGAGAACAGCGCGAGCTCACCCATTCTGTTTTTAATAGCGTAGCTGTTTAGACGTGTGGGAATAAAATAAATTAATCTCAATTTCGTTATTAAAATGCCGTGTGTTTATACAACTACAGAAAAAGTGCAAATTGTAAAATGGTACTTCGGGGGCCATTCCACTGATGACACAAAAAATTTATTTACTGTGGCATATCAAGACAGACCAATCCCCTCAGCTAGCATAATTTCATACATTTTTTAAAAATTTGAGAATTTCGAGTGTGTCGTGAATTATTGTAAAAAATGCTGTCAACCCGAAACCCGTCATCAACAAATGAGCGAAGAACGTGAAATTCGCGAAACTAATGTCTGTGCACTTGTTGAAACTAGTGGACCTTGTTCTAGCAGACAAATTGCTGATGAAGTTGACATGAAGGAAAGAACTGTAAAAAATATTTTGAAAAGAAATGGGTACAGTTGTTTTAAAGTTCAAACAATGCAAGAAATATTTCCCGAGGACAATTTCAAATGGATGGAATTTTGTGAAATCATGATAAATAAAGTGAATGAGAATGAAAACTTTTTAAAGAATATATTGTTTACAGATGAATCATCCTTTTCACTACATAGGAAACACAATCCATCCGTAGTACGATATTGGTCTCGAAAAAATAAACATTTGAGTGTTGCCGTGCGAACTCAGTATCCTTAAAAGTTGAACGTTTGGACGGGAATTTTAGACAATCATATTATAGGCCCACTGCTAATCGATGGCAATTTAAATGGCAATAAATATTTAGAGCTTTTACAAAACCAAATAATTCCTGCAGTTCAAAAGCTTCCTGTCAACTTTGACGACATTTGGTTTCAACAAGACGGCTGCCCAAGTCACAATACCTTAACTGTTATTAATTTTCTGGGAAGAACATTTCCCAATCGTTTAATATCTACGAGGGGAATGATAAAATGGCCCCCCAGGTCACCTGATCTAGCACCCCATGATTTCTGAGGGGCTTTTTAAAGGAAACCGCGTACAAACATGCGTTTGAACGAGTCAATAATTTAGCTGAATTACGGGAAAAACTTATCCAACTTTGTGCAAGCATTACTCCAAAACAACTCAATGATATGAGAGGTTCATTGTATAATCGATTTGGCTATTGTTTGGCACAAGAAGGTGGTTTGTTTGAATCCTTACTTCATTAATTTATTGTTTGATAATTATTATTAGTTGATTTTAGTTTCCGAGTTATTTAATTTTATTTTAATGTTCTATTTTCATTTCGGTTTTAATAAGAATTATTATTTAATTCCCATAGCATTTACGGCTAAAAAAGAAACTGCAGAAATGCTTTCAATAGAAGAAATTATTTGTCAAAAATGTGACAAAACTTCTTCGCTTTTGACGAAGAGATATTTTCTCGTTTCGTATAGAAATTATTACCTACGTCCGCATCCATCCTTAGTTCATGCCGTACTAAATTCAATTCATTGTGTGCCTCTGCTTTCACGATTTACGGAACTAGCGGGGCGTGGTCAATTACATCGTTATTCCTATACCCTAAACTGCATTTTCCGAATCTGCATATTGGTATTAATTTGTTCAAAGAATTTTTTTTATCATTATGTAATATTCTAATAACTGCCATCACCAATGGTGCCACTCCTTGTCACTACTGTTGGTAAATTATTTATAATAAAAAATCAACCACAAATTTAAAAAATAATAATAAATTTACTAGTTTTTACACCTAATTCTTTGGAAAATTGCATACAGTTTCAAATTACAAAATGGAAAGCTTTACTAATTTTTCAATATGTTTAATAAAAATTAAGCCAGTATCAAAGATACAGTAGTAGTCGATTTCAGTACGAAAAAATTTGTTTTGATTCAACTAATTATGAGTAAACGCTATCTGTAGCACTCACATCTTAACCATATATGGTACACGACACAGTTACGGGTCAATTATCTCTTTTTAACAGAAATTGTTTGCGCATTTCGCTTCAAAGCTACTTAGTTTTACTTTTGCGATAAAAGTATATCAACTTTTAAACATTTATATAGATTCTTGTATAAATTTTAATTATCTACTCATAAACAACCATTACGATTTGCTGGAGTTCTACATACAAATACGAAAAATTAACGTCCCGAGAATTGCTAACTTGGTACATTTAACGTTGGCCATGACTTTGAAGAAAACCAATTAAAATAAATGGGATAAGAAGTAATAAAACTGCACACAATAATTCGTATTAAACTTGTTTTTATATGCTCTGTTCATAGTCATGGATATTTAAATATAACAAATCGACACTAGAAACTATCTATAAATGTTCTTTCCCGAAGTTATGTTACAGTTCAAATTCAAATTAATAAGTTTTCTATACGAAATAATATATTAATATTACACATAGCGCTAATAATTTAAATGTATTCAAAATCAATCTTATAATCTATTATACAGTACCATCCAAAGTAATACGAACGCAATAAACACCTAAGGCTAAGCATTTCCAAAAACAGAATGAGAGATTTCATGAAAATGTAATCCATTAGAATGAAAAATGTTTAAGACAAGGTAAGTAAATAAATTTATTTTAGTTAGACCTTTGTTCTCATTTTTAACGGAATCCTCATTACCGTAGGGTGTTATGTAGATACTAGTTTAATCTGCATGGCCGCGGGGGACCGTGTGGATGCTAGTTGTTGAATGAGAATTTTCAAATAAGAAATTAAACAAATTCATTTTAGGATTCTTAACTTGCTAGCATAACCAGAATTGAGGTTATCGACAGAATGCAAAGATTTCATTAATATTTTTACACATAGCTTTTCTTTTAATTCTCACAGATAGTTATTTTCTCTGCTGTTTGCAAAATCCTATAAAGAATGTGTTTCAGCACAATTAAGCAAGCAAATAATAATTCACTTTTAAAAATGAACACCTCATATGCACAGAAATTGTACCAATTGACGTTTGTCCGTTAAAGGCATTACTGACATGCGCCAATAGTAGATCGAGTGGGAGATGTATACTGTATTTTATTATTTTCGAGTTGTTAAATAAAATTTGTTTTCAAAACTAACAAGTAATTCTACAAACACAAGGATTTTAACAAATGAAACTAAATAATACATTTAAATAGAAACTATTAAAACAAATGCTCAAAAATATCCCTTTCTTCAAAGAGACAGCATACCAATCCATAGCAGAAGAGTCTCCTGACATTTAACTGTAGTATAAACCAGTATCTTTAGCATTTCTTTGCCATCGTCAACGACAGGTGCCTTCTTATGCCGGGAGAAGGAATTGCGTTCGTATTTTTCAAAATTTTGAATCACCATTTGCGAATGTCGCTGCAAATAATTCTCTTGTTCAGTTATCTTTCTTCTAAACTATACACTTCCATTTTGCAGAACCTAGTAGCTATATTTCAAAATTATACTAAAAATCTACTTTACACCAATTTTACTAAAATAGTATTAACTGTGCATTTTGTGACCCTTTTATTCGTTAATGAGTAAATTAATGTCCCTAATTGTTTAATACAATAATATTCTTTGCCATATAATGCCTTAAGGCCATCTACACCGGTGTGAATGCTACTAATTATTATAAAATGACCGTAGTGCCGTTAGGGGGTACCGATGATAGTTAATATAATTCACAAAAAACATTCGAGATGGAGCAAACATTGACCTATCTTTCTTTAAGCTATTGACAAGGATAATGAGTCATAAAATCTGAAAACACGTTGTAAAACACCGCTTTCGCCGCTCCATTACTTCAATGCTTAAGTTTTTTAATATAATAACGATATTTTGATCATGTAAATCACAATTTTCCACTAAGTTTAGAGAACTGTCATAAGATATCCGGAACAACTAATATTCAGTAGCACTAAAGATTTCTCTTCTACTTAAAGGTTATTGTAAAATGTTAAAAATGTACAAAAATGTAAATGTCTACCAAATGTGATTACGCTGGTATTCGCGCGTCGGAAATCGTCGTATCTTAAATCGGCTCCTGCCAGTGCGGACGAAAGTTAACTAGACATATTGTATCCGTATTTGTATTTGGTTGGCCCGATCTATATAGTTGTCCAAAACTTGATACAGAATAATGAAGTACAAGATAGTTATTTATGCAACAAGGGCCTAGTACTTTTTTCACGATGGGAAGTTTAATGAACATTTTATACAAAAAAAAGTTTCTGAGTATTTTGTTATGATTCAATTTCCACATTTAAAATAAATTTTACACAAACATCAAAACAAAAATCTAAAATTTGACGTTCCAACTACAGCGAACACCACGCAACAACTTCAATTGTCTATATTGCACCGGCCATACGCCAGAATGAAATAATGATATTTTTTTCACACTTCTTACTTTTTTTCACTATTACCAAAACATATGTTTACGCACAACAAAATAGTGAAGAGTGCGATATTTTTAACAGGCACACTCGAAGAAAAAGGAAATTAAATATGTAAGCTTTGAAAATACCTTACTTTACATGCTTCGTTTCTTGGTTTCAAATTTCGCTAAAAGCAATCTTTTTGAGATATTTAAAAATACTAACTATATACATTTTAAAGGGTATTTGTTAAATGAACAAATGAAACAAATACATTAAGAAGGTAAACCTTTTAAATAATTATTTATTTTTCTCTCAAAACAGCGACTGAAGTTTTCTCCGCAGCAAAAATTAACTGTAACATTATAATAACAATACTTCAAAACACACGAAATTAGGTTAAATTTTCCCATTATAATGAATACACCCATTCTAAGAAATTGAGAATTGTATCGTAAGTATATGGTTCATGGGCAGCATCATAGAAGGACCCTGAAAATATCCATTTTCCTTGGTCCAAAATTTAGACAAGTTCTACTTGTAACACTTGTTCATCAAATATGTAGCAGCTACCACACATAATATATTAATAACAATAGCGTTTTGTAATACAATGGCTACTACTATGTTTTAAATAGACGTATATTTTAAGAGAATGGTGCTCCTACACAAAATCGCAATGTTAGTGTACTCTTGCGACATGCAACTGGTAGGCAGCGATTAAACTGATAGAAAAGACCGATTCAAATAATATGTTTCTGTCCTTTTGTTGAGAAAAATATCTCGATTTCAATGTCATTTAATTAAAACATATAACATAATCATAACACATCTAAATAGTCATGAGTACCTACATATGAAGTTATAGTAAAATATATATTATACAAATATTTAAAAAAAGCTTTTATTTAAAAAAATGCACTAAAAAATAAGAAAATATAAAATGTACCTACCAAAAAGTCAAAACGCTTTTTTTTATATCAGAGAACAGAGAACATGTCGCAGAAACAACTGAACATTTTTATTTCTATGTAACGAACAATGTAATTATCCGATTTTATTTTTGACTTAGTCTTTATTTATTTTACAGACAGACAGACAGACAGACAAAACATTTTCATTTGATACCCATGTCAAGGGCGTTGTGAAGAAAATGGTAATATGCCATGGTGTTACATATCGTATTTTACTCGTGAAACCCTTTCATTTGATATCCATATCGAGAGAGTTGTGAAGAAAAAGGCAATCCGCCATCTTGGAGCGTCCGCCATATTGGATTTAGAACGATATTAATCAATTTGAGAACTGGTGTCATAAAAATTCATATGGTTGCTGGTGTTAGCAACTATTCCTTTGACGGTCTTTTTTATGATTTTCAAAGTGACACTGGATAGACTATACATCCGATCCTAAATAAAGTCAGCAAAATTCTGACTTTACTTCTTGTTAATGATGATTTCAGCCATTATAAAACCAATGACATCGCTGCCACTCACAGCGTGTGTGTATTGCTTATCCGTTCGATTTATCCTAATTTATGTCATTTTTTTGTTGATATTGTAACTTGATAGACGATAAAATATTGTTTAAATTCTGAGAGAATGCTAATTCGCATATAGTGAAAACACCTAATTGACTGTCTATTTGTTGCGAAGCCACCATTTCGTAAATATTTCGAGGTATTTGTTTCGTAGTGCTGCAATCGAAGTATTAGCGGAAACTGGATTGTAATTAGTCGCTATTTAGAAAGAAGGTATTTCCTTCAAATGGTTGGCAACAATCCAAAGAATTTTAATCCTTAACGAAATCAAGAAATCATCAATCATACGAGCATTATTTTCACATGTTCCGTGAATTATGAGATATTTTTGTAGGTAGAATAATATACACAAATCACTTAGGCCGTTCGAAATAAAAAAAATCGATTTTTTAAGACATTCTCTTTTCATCGAATTTTTCTTCATAAAAGTCTTATTTGTAGTGTATATAAACAGAAAGAAAATCGCATTCCGGACAAAAGTTAGATGGGGGACACATGCAGTATTATCCAAAAAGTGCATTTTTCGCTGTTCTAGCGCTTTTTTCGAAAGTTTTTGAAATATAATCGGTTAAAAGTTATAAAAATTGGTTGGTAATGTTTTGATTCATTATACTTTAAACGTCATTAACACATAGAGTCATTTACAATCCTCTAATAGCCATTTTCAGTCCATAATTGCATGCATTTGTGTATAATGTGCACGCATAGAAAACAAAAATTTAAACAAGCAGATTCTGCTTTAAAATTATAACAAAACATAGTTTATATAAAATATGAGTTTACACGCCGCTGGTGATCGCTCTGTATGATAGATATGACGCAGGAAGTATTCTACCATGCTAGTTGATATATGTATCAAAGTACAAATTTGTGGCCTAACAGAAGTTATCGTGTTTTCTTAGAATTTGCTCGTTGTTTATTTCAAAATTATTTGAACATAACCAAGACTTGGTCTTAAGTTCTTTATATTTAATGGTTTGCGGTAAGTTTTCTTTATTTCTCCGAAACATATTAAAGTTGTGTTCTCAACAAAGAGAGCACATTTTTTCAGGAAGTGGACGAAGATACAGATCATTGATATAACTTATAAGTAATGCTGGCCCCAAGGCCGAACCTTAGGGTACACTATCTTTAATATGAATAAAATCAGACATACATTGTTTCCGATTGTCATAAGCAATATAAGCAGTAGCGAAATAATTGAAAATGACTGCCGATCACACTTTCAGATATCAGTGATCGATTGTTGCCCAGGAAGACAGAGCTTGGTCAGATTTTAATAAATTAAAGTTCTATTAACATTTTGAGCAAGTTCTTAAGTTCCGTTTGTGTTATATTTCGTAATAAAAAATGTTTCCCAAAGTAAGCACACGATTATTTTGATTTTGTCGGGCTAGTTAAAAAAAATGTGTTTATAAACACTGAAGTTGCTCTAGGTCAAATATTAAATTATAAAAACGAGATAACAAACAGGAAATTTTTTAAACCATACAAATTAAAAGTGACACGAATAAAGTTAATATTTCATACAATTTGAAACAGGTCCAGATCTACCCACTCTACATATAAATTTGTTGATTTTTTCCTGATTTCACCAGTATCTGTTCTCAATACGGTGCGTCATTCAAGTATGGATAAATTATATAAAAAATTAGGAAGGGTTTGTTAATGTACATCTCAGAACAACTCAACCAGTTGAACGCTGCTGGAAGCAGATCGTGTGCCAACGTGATTTATCGGTGCATTAATCGGATAGTGCTTATAGCATAATTAAAGACTGGGAGATAAGTAAACTGGCTATAACATTTTAAGGATAGGCTCTAAAAAACAAATAAAAATAACTACATGTACTCTAATGCACGAAAGTATTTTTCTTGTCGGGCAACGGTTACCCAGAAATATTAAAAGAAAAAAAATTTAACCGCCATTTTGCAATATAGCAGACATTTACGCCAAAGTGAACGGAGGTGGATTTTGACTATAATTTTCTCCATTTTGGTGGAACCTACAAAATAATACAATTATCCAGTATTTACCGGGGTATAACCTTTACGCCTGTGATGTTTACGTCAAAGGATCAATTAGAGGGTGCTTTCTTGACAAATGACTCGAGTAAGAATAAAAATATAAAAATAAAATATTTCGCTGAACTTTGGGAATAACAAAAATCACCCTTGAACTAATTCTCTGTCGTAAAATTCAACAGTATTTAGATGTTAATACTATATTCACTCCTTTATTTAAAACATTGATTTTTAACAAACGTTAGTAATGATGATTTAATAGCATTGATGTGAAGTTTTCTTGTTTTCAAATAGCGATGTTTATTTATTATTTATAAAAATATTAGCACCAGCATCGTCCACATAGAAACTTACTGTAGTATCTCGACTAACACCGTCATAAAAATGGTCATTTATATAAATCTGCGTAAAAGTGTAAAATATGAAGAGTAACGTACCCAACATTGATCCCTGAGGTGCACCCTTTATAACATTGATGGAAGCCGACCGGCTATTATTTAGGATAACCTCAGGATAATCATATTCCTTAATATTTGGTGATAGTAATTCAATTAACACGTACAATGTTTTTAGAAAAACAAAATGGCAGCAACTGCGATATCTTTAAAAAACGTAAATTATGAAAAACAAGTTAGTTTTTATATTGTCTTGGCTTGTTTATAAATAAATTATAAATCACACATAATATATTCACATTTACGAATCTTGCTTAGACCAATAAGATCATTAAACAGGTAAATGTTTTCCTTATCGACGAGACGGTCAAAAAATAATGATATATGTATTTGCTTTTATATGTGATCAAGACTAATCCATTGAATAAACGATGTGACGTCTGGTGCGGAAAATAATTATTTTTATCGTGAATCAGAAAACATATAAAACGCCCACGGTTTCATTTAACAGCGTCCAATGTGTATTATGTGTACATGTGGGAAACAGAACCGGCAGCTGTCCATGACAATATCACGACATTATGCCAAATTCAATATACCGAGAGGACTTTGTGGGATGTGGATTATTTTTTGTAATTCGTAAAGGTTGAACGATCTATCTATAGTATCTATCTACATTAATATTTATATATTGACATTTAAGACAAGTTCACTGCTTCATTTAGCTCACCTACATGTAGTCCAATAATAATTATATGGATTTTTATAACAAAAAAGTTATCTGAGATTTTCCTTCAGTAACTGTTAATGGAGGGATTATACATCACAAAACCACAAAAATCAGTTCGGTGAAAAAAGCATTAATTTACTAATAACTCGTTAACCGTTGAAGATATAAACAAATGCTGATCATAAAAAAGAAAGCTTGACTAATTGTTTAAAAAAAAGTCCTCTTGTAATTTTCTTGTTTATGCCATGGTTTTCGAGAAAATCGATATTGAAAAAAAATGCAAAATTTGTGTTTTTAATGCGCATAAATTTTTTCAAACACATTTTTTTAATTTTCCACGTACGGAGTGATAAGTAGAGTAAGTATTGTGAAAATTCGATTCCGAGCTTTTGGTCTATTTGTACGTTCTCAGGTCCTCTGGACCTCCAAAAAAGTGTGTCTATCATCTGTCTGTGGTCGTACTACAGCCCAAATCACTGGCTCGATTTTGGAATAGAAGATTATTAGGAGCCCTAATGATTGGAAAAAAAAATAAAACATATTTTTTTTCTCTATAGCAGCTTTAAATATTTCGACGAAATTTAATACATCGATATTCCATTAATACCAGTATGAGACAGAATCACTAATTCCTTCTGGAAAATGCAGGATGTGGGGTAGAGGTTAAAAATTAATAATAGTCAAAATAAGAAATACCTACTATAAGTAAATGCAGTAGCTCTAAGAAATGAATTTAAACTATATCAAGATTAGGTGGAAATTAACAAAGATAAAAGATCCTTCGACGATTACTACTTTTCGATATGACTTTGTTAACGTAAACATTTTAAAATAAAACAGCAACTTCCAGAGAGCTGATTTAAATCAATTGGCGTTGCTCTCTTAAATGTTCATATTTTTCTTCACTTAATAATACACATGTCAACATATATATTATATCAATTAATAAAAGCAGGTCCGGTTTTAACTTAAAATTGTTTTATTTATAACTCACATGCAAGGTTAGGTATTGACATCGACCTTATTACCGTAAACGGAAAGGTTGAAAAAATTAAGAAACAGAGAAGTATTATGTA
Organism: Stenurella melanura; assembly: GCA_963583905.1. Taxonomy (NCBI): domain Eukaryota; kingdom Metazoa; phylum Arthropoda; class Insecta; order Coleoptera; family Cerambycidae; genus Stenurella; species Stenurella melanura. The sequence continues at coordinate 9,918,796 of OY757311.1, forward strand.
GGCAGGTACTTTCAGCGTTCTGAATCATATCATAACTCTTTCGTATCAATTTTTAAAACTATACTATAAACATGTATATACGTTTTCATTTCCTTAACTTGATGTGTATCAAAATTTTCAATTTTTTTTTTCTTCAATAGGTTTAGAATGTCATGAAACATCGAGATTATTAATTTGTGCAAAAAAAAATTCTGTCTGTAACTTTTTTGTCCGCAGGGAACGGTTTAAGATATTGACTTGAAATTTTGTGCACGTATATCTATATTATAACGAGATCTGGAACTGGATTGTTTTTTGAACATTTCCGGTGAAGGGTTGGGAAGTAAATTGGAATAAATAGAGGGAAATAAGTAAAGCAAGCTGGCAAGAGTACAAAAACTTGAAATTTGGTGTATGTATTAAAAGCCAAGGCCTCCAATTTTTTTAATAAAATTCTTCCATTATTAAAGAGGTTGATAAAATAAAATTGAGATATTCACTTGAAACTTGGTATACGTATATATTAATATTGACATTAGAAACTAGATTATATTTTGGGATTATTCCGTTGAAGGGTTGGGATTAAATATGGGTAAATAGGGAAAATAAGTAAAGCAAGCTGGCAAGAGTACGGAAATTTGGGATTTGGTGTATACCGGGTGAGTCACGAATTGCGCTCGCCCCGATATTTCCTAAAATATTTGGAATAGAAAATTGAAATTTGGAGGCCTTATTACACGACTAAAATGCCATCTTTTCAATAAAAAATCAAGTTTGGTGCACATCCGGTTTGACCGGAAATGCCCACAACTTTCGATTTTTAAATGGAACACCCTACATATTAATTAATTTTCCGCATCAACTCCGACAAGATACCACGTGGCCGAGCAAAATTTTCACACAAATGCACCGAAATTAAATTTTCCCAACTCTTCACACATATATGCTGACCGCTCCTATAAGCATGATTTTACTGTAAATAATTGCTTGCTATTGCTTGGTATTTGCACACCGTTTTCTTTGCTTACTACTTACTGCTGTTTTTACCTATTTATTTATTTCTTTGCTTCTTACTTTTGCTATCAATTAAAATGTTGATACCAAAGGTACGTACAATATAAATCAAATTTATAAAGTGTAGTGTATGGACTAAGGTAAAAGTATTTTTAAACGTATATTATAAACCACAATCATGCTCTTTCATTAGTTTGTTATTAAGTACTCATTCGGCACTCCACTCCTCGAATAAAAGGCGAAAAAAAAAAGTTTTATTTAAATTGTTTATAACAAATTTATTATCAATATTTCAATAATGTTAATACGGTAGTTAATATTTCATCGTGGTACCCCAAATTAAAAAAAACGTCGAAATCGCATCATGAATGAAGCAGACACATCGATTTTTTTTTCGTCGGAATTTGAAGTCGCTTGACCGAAAACGTTAACGTGGACACCTGAGGGCGGGGCACGAAGACTCATTCAGACTGTAGTGTAGAAAAATTGACATTACGACCCTTAATACATAACATTATACGTGAATTACAAAAATCAAGTCTTCAATTAGTTACTATGTAAATTTCAAATGTTTAGGTATGTTAATAAATAAACAAATGGCGTAATTAACAACTAAAAAAATTATCTCGGCTTCTAAACATCTTACAACAATTTTTTTCTAAATTCGTGTAAAAATACCAGCTACCAGAATATGAAAGTTTTATGCCAGTACATTAATTTGTTATTAAGATATTCGCAAAAAACGCTGTCCGAAAAAGTCGCACTTTTTCAAACGCCATTTTGTTGATGAAAACATTAAAAAATCATTATGCCAATAATGTATTCGTAAACTAGACGTCACAACGAAAAAAATGAGCTCCAGATGAGTCATTTTTGATGACGGGAACTGGGTCAGATTGAATTAAACATTTGAGACCTTTTTTAAAAACAAATGCATTTTCTCGAAAAGCTATGAATATTTTTTGATGAAAATTTTATGGTAGCTCCAGGGTTACATAAGACATGTTTTCACCAAGTTATAAGGATATAAGAAATTTTTTCACGGAATTAAAAATTATGGAAATTTTCGATTTTTTCGACAGTTCTATTCGATTATTTAAAAAAAAATATTAACCGATTTAAATTATTCGGGTGGCAAATGAACTGTCTTTATATCACCCACGAAACGTATAACATCAAATATGACTATTGTCAATTGGCTTAGAGCTACGCTTAAAAAACTCGATTTTTCGTGATTTTTGCGCAAAAAAACGTTAATTAAAAAATGTTCCCCCACTGTAAAATGGGAGGAAATTCACAGGTATGTTCCTTATCAATGAATACATCGAATATACCATGTGGTTACCTGTAAGGAATTTCATCCAGCGGTTTTTCTAATTCTACTGGCCTAATTATATTTAGACATGATTGCGTCGAAGGAGTGGGGGGTAAGTAGAGGTAAATAGGGGAAAATAAGTAAAGCAAGCCGGTAAGAGTACAGAAACTTGGGATTTGGTGTATACACTAGAAACCAAGGCCTCAGATTTCTTTCTAATATTTTTCAACTCCCCCACCCCCACCACCTCTACTACATTATTAAAGAGATTGATAACAAAATATTGAGATACTTAGTTGAAAGGTTAGTATTTCGTTGCAGGGGTGCGAGGTGGCAAGTTGTGAATAAGTAGAGCAACTAGAAACTTCATTTTTAATGTATATTGTAGAAACCAACGCTTTAAAATTTTTCTATGACATCTGCCCCAAATATTATTAAAATTCTATGGCCAACAATTTCCACATACTAGAGTGCAAATATAGTCAACATGTTTCCTTTACAGTGACTTGGATGATAAATCAGGATGTGGAACTAGTAATTCCTTAGGCAGCGTTTTTTTTTTCGTTTCAGTTTATTAAGCATCATCAGAGAACTACAATATTTAAAAAACAATGATTCCAGAAACGAATTAAAAGGCTAAATTGAAAATAATTGAAAGTGGTAAGGCAAATTTACAGGCACAGCGTTTTAATAACAAAGCTAAGTAGGTTTATTTCTGATTTCTTTTAGTGCTTTTTATTTAGAACGTTTTCTTCGTTAATGGTTGGAATGTAAACTTAGGGAACATTACATGTAGCCCTCGGCTATTCAGATGTGGATCTGATGTGACGAAAGACGATTGAAAGTATCTATATTTTGAAAGTATGTTTTGTATGCAATTTCAGTATCTCTCATCTTCGAACGCAAAGATTTACACGAGTTTTATTTAAAATATTAATATGTAATACTAGAATGTAAACGTCATGAAAATATCGTTAAAGAACCAGGTAGAGGCAATCGCGTACTCCTTGATGCAATCTGAAAAATTCAATTTCGCAATTTTGTTTTATTATTTGCACCTAACATACGTAGGTACATACAAGTATAACATTCAGCAAGGTGTGAAGTAAATTATAGCCGCCATATAAACCGTTAACGAACGCAATATGTATTAGAAAATATAGTAGCAATTGCAGGTTATATATTATGATACTAATATCTAATATATTTCAAATGGGAAAGTTGACCCGATTCCGAGAGGTTACAAAGAAAAATTCATTTCCTCGGTAACAGGGAATTTATAGAACGCACAAGTGTAGAAACTATTTGTAGATTAACTGTTATTTCACAAAAGATTTTGAAATACATTTTACACAAGCTTTAGAAATGATACATTCTCCGATTTATTGTTAGCATTGTGAGAAACTGAAACGCTTAATTCGGATGTATGTAATGTTTCATTAGTCTTAAAAATATGTTTTCAAATAATAAATTAACCGAGAAAGCCTTACTATTTTGGTCGTTAAAACGTCAGAAAACTTGAAACTCGATTGACCACCTAAAAGCAGTAAAATTTTATTTATACGAGGAAGCAGAAGTTAGGAAATATATCGAGTTGTTTATTTTTTATATTCACACTGAATACATTATTTTTTTATTATTTTTATTGACGAAGTTATTAATATACAGTTAATTTATTCCATTAGTCCCATTTAGTGCTGTAGTTTATTTGTTTTATTTTGCTATGGATTAAATTTGGAATGATTGGCATTCAGTTCACGATTGACCTCAAATGTGATGTAAAATTAAAATATAACCTTTACGTTAGTCTTTTTTAGTAATATAAAACAAACTTAAACTAGATGTACGCTTTCTATAAATATAAGGGAAACAGGAAATAAACTCCCGGAAATCACATCCGTTGATTCTAAATGTTAAGATGTGTTTCGACACAATGCTATAATTCGTGTTCTACAGAAGTTTGAAATAATACAAATTTTTAAATCACAAAAAAAATAATTATTTATATATTTTTAAAAAAATGTGTTTTTAGGGAGCGCACGAATTCTTAAGAACTGTCTAATACATGTTTTACAGTAAACTTAGCATCGTTGAAAATTTTAGCCCACTAAGTAGTCCCATCAACTCATTACAGGTAGTCCATGTTTAACTTTAATTAAGTGTTCTTAGTTGTCGCCAATTGTCCATTTTATAACTTATATATAACTATAGCGGCCCATGGTGCATGTAGAATAGATTTATTTGCATTTATTTTTACTTCATTAAATACAAAAAGTCCGCTCAAAGCATTTGTGTGCGTCTTTTAAGTTTTAATATAGTACCTATCCTAAACCAAGTATGGTTTTATAATACTCTTCAGATACTCTCCGAGTAAAGCTTTAGATAATTCATTAAAACTTGAAAATTTTAATAGTAGTTTTAAAAAGAGGCATGTACGCCCTTCTCTAGATGAGCCCCTGTACTGTTATAAAGGTATTAAATCGGCTAGAATCCTTCCAAACTATTTACGTTTATAAGTATAAGTTTTTAGGATCATATAAGATTATTTTAAAACTACGATTGTTTACTTGGGTAGCGCCTTGGCAACTGAAAAGCTGGACGGACAGGGTTGAGGGATAACCTAATATACAGCGTGTTTGTTTTAAGCCAGTGGACCACTCTATATATTTCTGTTGCTATTTAAGATAAATATTACTGAAGATATAAAAATTTCGTTTTCGGTATAAACTAAATGACGCTTTCGGTAAATTGAACAATCTTACTATGTTTTGCCTCAAGATAGGAATATCTTACGCATTGGTGGACGCACTTCCCGTCCTTGGCGACAATGACAGATAAATTCGTTCCGAAACTGTTGATTCAACCTGGTTAGCATATTTGAAACAAATGTCGCAGTTCTACTAGATATTCTTACAAAATAATGGATATGGGAGATAGCAGCAAGAACAATGCGCAGGTCGTAGAGATACTTTCATTACACAAGCAGGGAATCACTGGTTAAATTATGTGTTACACCAGCGACTTCCCGTCTTTCACGAAATACGGTGACAATAACTTGCGCCAGAACAAGACAAAACAACACAAATACACACCACCTATAAAAGCTCCTACCCCACATCTCTCAATGCCCCCTAAACCAGCCAACACATAAATAATTCAAAGTCCAAAGAACCCTCATTGTTTTAAACAATTGACTTCTTTTTAAGCAGGATATTTAGAAATAATTTCCTGCATTGCAGTAAGCGTTACCCATCGATCTCAAATCAAAACAAACACATGCATTTTATGCCGAGTTTTATGCAAACGTGAATTTTCTTAGTGAAAAATATATCAAATAAATAAATATAGATTTTATTAAATATTTTAAAGACCGCGCACTCGCCTTGAACAAGTTGCTATAGGTTTCTACCATACCACCGACATTCGCTCCATTTGTAATTATATTCGTATAATTTAAATGCCGTGACATAATATATATGTGACATCATAATGAAATACTTTTAGTTCAAGCTTGCAATGTATATAACTAAACAAAATAAGTAGATATTTTAATGGTAAAAAAAAATGGTTAAACTACTTATATATGTTTAGAATTATAGAGGTTGAAAAGTCATATAATCTGCGGGATTTGTCAATTTTTAATAATTTCGTACATTATCCGATGTTATATCTGTAATATACTGCCCCTTTATCAGTAAAACACCCAACGTTCACCTGTATTTACTGGTCCTAGTCGTTCTCGTCTTGGATACATATAATCCACAAATCTCAGTGTTTGTCTTTTTCTTGCCTATATAATGAAACCTCTAGTACTAACACAGGTTGAGTAATTATATTCATTTTATTAATTAAGCTTTCTGCAATATCGGGTTTTACTTCCAAAATTCAACACATGCCAAAATATTTGATGACGTACCATCATCAAATTCAAAGAGAATAATTTGTAACTTATCGGAGACGATTTCGGCAAAATTTCAATAATACTTAATTTAGAACACAATGATTTTGTTGAAAACTTACTTTTTTCAATACAATACCACTTTTTAACAGTTTTGGAAATCTCCTCTGGATAATCGTCTTTTGAGCGGTAGAAAACATAACTGTAATTAATTTTATTTGGAATTGATCATTTTAGTATATGATTTTCACGAAAATAACAAGAAATTAATGTTTCCCTTCTTGCAAATTAATGGAAAAGATCCTGCCAAATATGTGAAAACATATGGAAAGCCAAGGCGTTCTATGAATAATCAAATTTTTATAAAAATAAAAGGGGCTTAGGCAAGTTAAAAATAGACACCAAATTAACATATTTAACAGATTATAATAAATTTGTTGTGGCGGTATAATGTCTTTGTTACAGTCGGTGACAAGATAACGGGGCCCAGTTCTACCAATGTTCCAAATATTTTCAATATTTTCAATATTTTCAATAAGTAAGTTTAAGGCAAAATTGTAAAAGAACATTGAAAGTTTTAAATAATAATTTGAAGGGAACATCATTTTTGTTGTTAAGAGTACAACGTTATCTAAATATTGTCTAAATGTTATTTGTGGCATGATCTCAATTTTTTTCTTCTTCAATTCTTTGGGACTTCCTGCCACATGTATTTTTTCTTTTTAAGCGGTGCTCGGGAATCTACAAAATATCACAATTAACCAGTATGTTACTGGTAAATAACCTCTACGCCTGTGACTTTTACGTCAAAGGACAAATAACACAAGTATAAAAACTTGAAATTAAATATTTCTCCGACGTTTCGGAAATCTAATCCGTTTCCTTTTTCAAGGCTTTTTTTGAAAAATCTTTTTTGCTGTGTATGATAAATACACAGTTCTAAGAATGTTTGTTATATTCAATATCCATAGATACTTACTATTTACATAGAACTGTTGATACAGTTAACAGTTTTTTTAGTTTTTATACAACAATGTTAAGTTTGTGAAGTTTTTCTTTTAACATTGGTAACCAAGGTGTACAGATATAATTTTGATGTTCGATCAATCTTACACTAAATGGCCTGGAGCAACGCTTTAAAAAAATACATGTGGCAGGAAGTCCCAAAGAATTGAAGAAAAAAATACAACGTTATTATTAAATTTCCCATGTTTTAAATTATTATGTAGAGACGAGAGCAGCTCTGTCTAAAGTACTATACTTGTATTTAAGTAAAGCAAGATGAACTACGGTTAGTATTTGGCTGGGTGGCCTCTAGAGAAACAGATACCTCGCCATACCTTCTAGAGGCTTGTATTCAATTTAAACGTAGACGCTATGCAATTTTAGGCGAGTATCGCGTAGCGGATGTATCATCCAAGGATATAAAGCAGTCAGTCTCTTGCCTTGGTTGAATGGAAGTAAATTGGCCTTGTAATTGTGGAAATAAGGCGATGTTAAATAAACTTTTATTAAAACTCATTTTCAGTCGCTTTTATTCCGCGCAAAATTTACTAGATGTCAAAAAATACCATTTTTTTTAATTCGCGTCGAGCTGAATTTTCGATTTTGACACTGCAATTTACGATGTCGATATATCCCTGAACTTCGTCTCTCGATAGAGACCAGCTTTCACTCGAAATATTTATCTAGTTACGAACGTTTGAAAATTTTATGTTTTTCAACTTTTTAGGTTAAATTTCAACATATTCTGAGAGGTTCAATTAATCCATTTATCTTTCACTCTTGCCGCGTCGAATTTCCGATTTTGCTGGTACAATTTGATATCAGGAAAAAGCGCCAATCTCCCTCTTTCCGTAAAGACGTCGCGCGCCCTCATACTCGACGTATTTATTTAGTTATGAATTTTTAAAGAATCCATATTTTTAAATTTTTATCAGAAACGCCATTTTTCTTTCATTCGTGCCGAGCCGGATTTCCGGTTCCACCATTGCGATTTGGTATCAGAACAAATCGCCAACCTTCCTCTTTCCATGGACACCTAAAACGACCTTCCATTCTACGTATTCACTTAATTATGAACGTTTGGAAAAACCGTGTTTTCAAATTTTCTTAAGGGCCGAGTAAGGTCCTGAAAAACTCACGCTTACAGCATATACAGGATGTGAAAAAATTACCGAAAATTGCATTAAAATAATTTCCTTATTTGTCGTCCGATTCCGATGAAAATCGATATGCGCGGGTTTTCGACATCGCTGATTACGAATATGATCGGAATTGAGGAATTTAAAATGGCGGATGGTTTTTATCATTTATGGTATAGTTCGATTCCGCCGAAAATAGGTATGTGGGAGTTATTGAAGTAGCACGTTACGAATATGAAATCGAAATAGGGACATTCAAAATGGCGGTACGATTAGCCGGACACATTTTATCATTTATTGTCCGATTCGTCTGAAAACTGTCAGTTATTATTTTTCCTAGGTTCTCTAGCACCAAAAGCATGTAATTATGTGGGAAACTAATGTACCGTGATGACAAAATTTTCCAAGTGTCGGAAAACTAGAAATTTTCCCCCACCAGAGACGCGGGCGAGACATTGTCTAACATCACCTTTAATAGATAAACAAGGAAACTGACGTGCCGCGATAAAAAAATGTATCATTTATTTTTACATGTCCAATAAACGAATTTACTCCTTTAGAAACGCCAGACATGTCAGTAGTAATGGAACTTTTTTTTCAGGGAGTGATCAACTATTGAAAAATAATCGAAATCTTCATACCGCAATGAGGCTAAAATCCTGGTACTATTGTGAGAGTTTCGAGGAAAATTTCATGCAATTCTGTGAAACTTTTGAGTTTTTCCCAGCTGTGAAAGGATGGGCAAAAGGCGGTGGATTAAGTGCTTATAATTGTCACCATAAATTAGTTAATAATATCACAAAGGTGATTTGAATTGTATCAAGCAGAGAAGAAAAGAGGATTGGTTAACAATTTGTAGAAAATAAACCATCACAGTGCATAAAACAGAAATTAGAAAATATCGTTGTGGGAAATATTTCGAACAAAAGTTAAGGTGGCCACTCCCTAGAAAGAGACATCCAATAGGAAATATTTACTATTTTTGGCCACAACTTTTTTTTCTTAATACGTGTATTTAAAAAAACTATAAGACTACCTAAGTAGGACCTTAACAAGAATATTACTATGAATTTTCACTCAATAATTTCAGTGGTTTGCAAAATAGTTAGATCTTCCTATTTCGTAGTTTTAAATTAAATTATTTTGCAAACCACTGAAATTATTGAGTGAAAATTCATAGTAAAAGTCTTACTATGGTTCTACTTAGGTAGTCTTATAGTTTTTTAAAATATACGTACTAAGGAAAAAAGTTATAGCCAAAAATAATAAATATTCCCCTATCGGATGTCTCTTTCTAGGGAATGGCCACCTTAAGAAGTAGAAATTCGTAACTATCGCACATACTTTCATTTCAATAGAACTAAATTAAATCAAAATCCCTTGATACCGTTATCAGATTATTAACTAGTAAGAGGAAGTGCCACTTGGTGCCAGAAATAGATGAATGATGATTGATTATGGATTTATAATTAATTAATGTGGCGAAATCTATTTTAAAGTAAATAATAATTTTTATCCTACTTGACACGGAATAAACAGAATCCACTTTGTATAAAATAGGCTTTGATTTCCAACTACTGACAGCGGGGATTAAAATATATAAATGTTATAAACAGAACAACTGTAATGCATTCATAACAAAAAAATGTGATATCAGATATACAAAGTTATTTTTGTACTAAATAGAACCAGAAAACAATTCAGGAAAGTGTTAATATTTCTAGATATACGCATTTTCAATACCCTTTTTCTGTTTGTAGTAGTGTAGATTTTCGTAAAAAAAGTTTACTCTACACAATTCATCTCAGAGAATCCGTTTTTTTCTCTCGGTATTTCCGAAATGAAGTAACAATAAATGATTGTCTAATATTAGCACATTATGCTAGTCTGTAGGTAGGAAAATTAAGTTTCAAGATAATATCTTAATTTACAGTGAATCCCAACAAACATTATTAATTCTTTATTATTGCTAAATAAATTACTAACAAGCAAGATGATTTAAAGAAGTTAGTTTATCTTTTAAAAATAAATCAGAAAGCACAGGCATTAGATAATTATCGTTTAATATTAGTTGTTGATGTTATTATTTTTAAACATTAATTTCATAGTTCTTCTTTTAGCATTGGCAAACAGGTTGTACAAAAACACACAAAACAATTCAATGCGCATGTATCCATTGTATTCTCGTTTAATACATAATACTATTGCTGACTTTTTAATTTTTTTTTACTATCTTTGTTGTACAGTTGTTTTTTTTTCAAATCTCAGTTTATGTCCGTTTTCCCGAGCTAGACAGCAACTTTTTGATTCCCTAATTGATTCTTTCTACTATAAATTTTATGTTCATTCAATGTTAACTGAATGACCTGGGTGACTCACCCACATAATGTTTATTATACTCTCACACGGAATACCATAAAAATACAGTTTCTTCAACTTTGCTCACGGTTTACCGGTTTTGGGTTGGTAAAAATAGATCTCAAAATGTTGAAATACCGTTCTAACATCAAATTGTACCTATACTGTTATAACTTTTCATATAATCCGAATTTAAAGAAATTGATTCAACACAAGAAATGGAAAACTGGCCCTTGGATAAACCGCCAGCAAAGGACAAAATAAATAACAAACTACGACACCGTGGACTGGACAGCCTAATAGAGCATGGATGGAACACAACTTAAGATACCGCTGCCCAAAACCAAATCGAAACAAAACGATTACAAAAAAATAATACTCTATGCAATGTAGATACAAATATTACGCAAAATGCCTTCTCAAATAAAAAGAAATGCTCATCGGGAAATTACCAAACTGCATTCATTACGGGCAAATCAACGGATGATCGTATGTAACACCGCCAGACAGATCTTGGAAAAAAATGGAGAGAAGGGACAAAATTATATATAATCTCAATTGACTTGCAAAATACATTTGATACCATAAGTCAACACTTTACGCACTACCTAATAAACAGGATAATAAAAGTATACTTACACGAAAACATAGCAAAGAAATGGTTTGGACAGACGATGGAATCAAAAATGAAAACACAGGAGTCAAACAAGCATGTCAGCTATTCCATCGACTATTCACCACCATCCTGGGATCAAATGCAACAAAGCACAATATAGCAAATTCAGAAATTCAATGAGGAAAAGCAACCGAGGAAAAGCAAGACATCATCAAATTCCTAGGAAATCTGACACCACATCTGGACGCCTCTGGAATGAAAATAAACTTCAAGAAGAGCTAAATAATGGTTCAAGGTCCATTCCTTAAAATGATCATATCTGTCGAATCACCTGAAAAGGAGGAACAGTAAGAGAAAGGATCAAAGCGGTCTACAGGGTCACAAGAGCTCTACTACTTTTCATCGAGGAAAATAAACCACTATGGAGTTTGATTGGAAAAATAAACAAAACGATCATACTGCCTACGATGCCACAATACACAATACAAAATAGTAAACATAGACATATAAAGACAGTGTTATATAAATGTAAAAATATTTAGTTCACAATGCCATATCGAAATATTTCCCGCAATAAACATTCACATTTTTTTTTTTAGAATTTTCAGATCTATCTCAAAAAAGGGGCAGGGATATGGCGCGAGAAACTTAAAAAGATCACCTTGTACGCGACAATTTTACACAAAAATTATTTATCTAATAATAATTCTGACTCACACCTCTGAAGTAAATGATAAATAGCAAAACAACCGATTACAATATATAAATATATAACAAAAAACAGGTTTACAATCGTAACCATGCTATATTAACCAATAAATAAATATACAATGTTCGTGCGCTTTAAATAAGTTAGAATCGCGTTTACATAGCGGTAAAAGTTTTGACAATTTTAACAAATTATGAGTATTTGAGAGGCCTTTTATTCACACAAATTTAAGTTTCAGAAGAATATAATGTATAATAATATATAAACTGTAAATCGTGTGCTGCAGATATAATTATTTGATGTTTTTAAATTGAAACCATTTGGGTCTATTATAATTATATTGGTCTATGTACGAAATATTGGGCCAATGACTACCGCACAAGGCTCTTTCAGAGCTTTCAGGGATAAAGGGGGTTGTATTACCTGTGGTGTTTAAAAAGTGTTAACGAATTGTTCAGCTCTCTTCTGGTGGTTTTCAATTATTGTGAGCAACATTTCGATAGCAATTTGTGCAATTCCTTCTCGAATATTGACTTTCAAGGCATCAAGAATTGGTTGATGTACACCCTACTTTTTAGATATCCCCACAAAAAAGGTCTACTGCTGATAATTTCGGTAACCTGGGTGACCACGTCTTTTTGAGATGGCTTCCCCTAGAAGTATTTCTCTCAAAACTTGCATAGTAGTAACCACTGTGACACCGAACTGTTGAAATAATATCTTCATATCAAGTAAATTCACCTGCGTCTGAAATAAACCGCGTAGTATTTTTCTGGACCTCCAATTATGAATAGTTTGATCTCCACACCAAAGAGTGACTTTTTAATTGAACTGAACATGTGAATGATATGAGGATTTTCCGTTCCCCCTTTGCGATTGTTTTGTTTGGGTACAGTTTCAGTAAGACAAAAATACGTTTTGTCACTCATGAGATTTTTCAATAAAATCTGGATCGACTTGCACCAAATTACTGACGATTTACGCATACTCTACGCGCTTCTTGGAGTTTAAAACATCATTTACATTAAAGATTGAGGTGTAACGTTTAATCTACATATAACAGTGACTTGTACACTGAGTCTGCTGATGATGTCATTTATGAAGATAATATATAAAAAAGGGCCAAGGACGGATCCCTGGGGAACATCTGAACTTGCTGAAATTGTAACAGACTCGAAGCCACAATACTGCACATACAGACATTAGCCGGTTAGATACAAAAAATTTAAGGAATCCATCGGTTAATCAAAGTATCATACAACTTCTGCAACAGTGATTCATGGTCTAGTCTATCAACGGCCTTTGAAATGTCCGTACAAATGATGTCAGTCTGTCCGTTATCCATTTAAGGCAAGGATGCCTTATCAAGAATGATTTTCAACTATAAGCAACATATCGCTACATTGTTTTAACCGAAGTATGCACGGCCGGGCGTTATGCTGTTGGGTGTATAAAAATAATATGGTGGACAATAGCTGCCAGCGTTCAAATCCAAAAGTTTAGTATTTTTGGTAATAATGAAGTGTTAGCTTTTAAATACTTGTTACAGTTTTATTTCTAATATGTATTTTCAACTCCTTGGAATTCTTAATGATAATTTACAACGTCAAGCTTCAGTATCAAACCTCTTGTGAATTAAACAAACATGAATTTATACGCCTGTGCTATTACGATATACGACGTAAATGTACGAAAACGATACATTAAAAATGAAAAAAAAATCATTTATTGCGGGTAATAAACGTTTTATTTCAACGCTGCCATATCGCATATCAGTTTTGCTTAAAACTACCGCATATTAAACAAAAATAACAAATTTTATAGTTCTGTTTTATTAAAAGCAAAGCAGAGGTTGTTTATGAACGCTAATGACCAGGCATAAAATGGAATAATTAAAAATTTTAATGTAGCGGCAAATGTCAGACACTTTCCGCATAACGTAATGTTGGTAATGATTTCTTCACTTTTCTTATTTGATGAATGTCAGCCGAATTAAGGTGTGGTACAATGAACTTCATGTTTTCATATCGACAGTAGTTTAAAAGATTACTATAATATTTAAGAGTGATATCTTTCATTTCTGCTTTCAAAGTTATTGATAAATGTTAATTTGGGGTATTTACCGGATAACTTTAGAAAACTCAGTATCTAATATTAATCCATATACCAATAATTAGGTTTAGAGTACACATTTAATTGGAAAAGAATACGTTATGTAAACATTTTTCGGGAAAAAACGATTTTCCCACTAAAAACCAGTAAAAAAATATTTCACGGAAAATTATAAAATATCGTTGGTACTATCTGATACAAGTATTGTATCAACACTGTAAAATTTTGGATTTTTTGCACAATTATCAGCCACCGCTAAAAAGTTGTTTGATCATACGATACAAACATAACCAAAACTGAAATATCCTTGTTATGTTATTCGTAATCAAAATTTAATGCTGAAGAATGAGACTACCTAGGAAAAGTGTCTATTTTAAAAGTATAACACTTGCATAAAATCAAATGCGGAAAAACAAAACGCAGACAACGTCCATTACCCACTTTGCCAATGTAAAAGCTGGTGATCAAACCCCGTACACGATAAACAATGTCACGAAGAGTAATTTTCTTGGAAGACTATGTATATGACAAGAAAATAAAAAATAACATTGATAAATACAAAAAGTTTATAATTTTTCATGGTATACAGGAAAAAGAAATAAATAAATATTCTTGACGTTTATAACAATGGGCTTGTTCCATGATATTCTTTTTATATGGTTTTTATACTTTTTCATATAGTACTCGATATTCTCATTATACACATAAAATTTCGTATTATTAACTTTTCCCGTTCTCGAGATATAAGGAGTTGAATTTAGTAATAGTTGCAAAAACCGAGCGCTCATTTGTGACGTCAGTATACGCAAGTGACGTAAGAAAAATGGCTTTCTGGGACCTTTCAAATTTAACCTGAAAAGTCGAATAACATGGAATTTTTAAACGCTGGTAACTAAATAAATACGTCGAGTGGAAGTTCGTTCTATGTGTCTACGGAAAGGAGAAGGTCGGCGATGAATTATAATCGTAAATTGCAGGGTCGAAATCGAAAATTCGTTCTGGCAGGAGCGAGAGAAAATTGTAATTTTTTGACATTTCACCAAATTGTACTCCCCTACTGTCAAGTAGTAAGCAAAACAAACAATACTTCGAAAACACTTATAATTATAACCAATAAGGAGCATCAAGTCTATTGAGATCGCCGAGTCTATGCGTATAGTGACGTAGCGCCTGGCCACGCCCCATTTTCGCGAGATGGAAATTTGTAATGGTTTTTAAAATACTAAACGTGCGAATAAGATTCGGATATTTTGCAGATCCATTAATTTATACTTGCACTTTCGATTTGTGAAATAAAAAAAAATGCTGAACAAGCCCATTGTCTTAAGACATCATAAAAATGGTTTTAAACCATAAACAATTCAAATTAACCACTTTCGCTTTGTGTAAAGTTATTTTATCATATTGGTCTTACGTGTATAATTTTGTTTGGATTTTTTGCGTAGTATTACACGATCCGGTTCGAAGGATCATAAAAATGTTTCTTATTTTGTGTTAAAAAAGTATGTTTAATAGAAGAATCATTAAATATTTAAATATCGATATTACTATGTGGAAATTGATGTTTAGTATTTGAATTCCGAACTGCTCATTTTTACGTGTAATGCTGTAACCGCCTGATCCAATATATCTAGTCTGACCTTCTACGTGCTCTGAGCCCTTCCCTCATGATCAATGATCCTTTTCCAAGTTAACATAATCGCCTGTCTTGCCAAATTTCGCTGTACTTATTCAGCTTGATTAATTCGTTTATTATTGAGAAATAGATTAGTCCAATTTTGTCGATTTAATTATACATTTAAGGAATAGATTCAGTTATTTTGCAGACAATGATTATTAAATAATAAGTACTTGTCTCATAAATTAGTTTAATGGGTAATAAATAAACTTGTTGTTGTTAAATATAGCTAAAAAGGTGAAAGGTGAAGAAGAATTATTCAACAAATATACGACACGATACGCATATGAAACAATTAATGTTGTTTTGATGCAAATATCTGCGATGCATTTGATATTGTCTTAAATTTCACCATCTGTTCAATTCTGCCAAAAACATTCCCGTTAAAAAAGTGATGGTAACGCCATAGTTTGTGTACAAATATGACGAAATCGACTGATGCTATACAAGATTGATTCAAATTGGATGCTCACTGAAAGAGATAGATATTGGTAAAAAATCCCAAATTATGCATTTTTAATGTCTCGACGTACTTCCGTTATTACTGAACTTATTAAAAATCCAAGAATACTTTCTTAGAGCACTTAACAATGGTGTCAGTTTTGTTTTCTGTGACGTTATATCGGCATATCGCCTCAGAACTTCAAAATTTTAACTACGGACATGGAGTTCTTACTTTTAAAGTTTGTTTTCAAAAAGTTTCTTTTTACTTATATTTTATTATTTAAGTCACGGTATAGCTTAAGAGCTGGCTACAGAAATTAAAAATGATAAGGTGCAGTCAACATTTCTATGTATAAACCCTCTTTACTAGCTGAAAAACACAGCTCTGCAGCCAGAAGTCCATCCCGGTAAGGGCAGCGTGGGCGGGCTGAATGCGTTAATTTTTAATCAAATTTAGTTTTTATATTTTTATATTTAAAATTTCCCTATTCTTCCGGGCTTTCCGGTTATTAACGTACCAGTGACATTAATGGAACAAAAAACAAATCAAATTCGCGAAATGTCAAAGAATGCAATTTTCGTTCACTTCTGCCGGCTCGAATTTTCGATTTCGTCCATGAAATTAACGATGCCGTCAAATTGCCAATTTCGATCTTTCGATATCGACATTAGGAAGCTTTCCTGCTGATGTATTTATTTAGTTATGAACATTAAAAAATTTCATGTTTTGCCTCTTCCGACGAGACGAATTGAAATTTCAAGTCTACCCCGACCGTAGCACATCGCGTTAAGCGACGAAAGTTACAGCGGATTTCTCGGTTCGAATCCTGTACGGATGCACCTTTTTAAATTTGTTTTAAACTTTATGTCTGATATTTCTTATCCTGAAACACATCGCATTTATTTATTTATTTATTTATTTATTTATTTCTGCAGTTAAAAACTATAACTACACAAAATGTCAGAGCTGCACTCAGAGATTTTATTTTAATTAAAAACTAACGAGTTTGACCGCCCGCCCACGCTTCCCTCCCCGGAATGGGCTAGTGGCTGTAGAGCTATGTACTTTTCAGTTAGTAAGGAGGGATTTTACATACAAATTTTTACTGCACCTTATCATTTTCAATTTCCGTAACCAGCTCTCAGCTCTCCGTCCAGTATGTCTACCATTGATCACTGAGGAGTCGTATAGTAAGCATACCACCCTGGCCACAGCATCGGGTCATGCTCATTAGATAATTGTAATGTTATCAGCACCACATATGGGTGCAAAATTTCAAGGCAATAGATCAAGTGGAAATGGCTCAAAATTGATTTGGCATAAACATTAGGAATTGAACAAATGCTTGTAACAAGAAAAAAAAGGAGTGGCAAATTAAAACGTAAACAGCATAAAAACCTAGTACTTCATGTAAAATGTGCCCAATTCCGCTATCACCTGGTATTTCAATTTTTGCCGGAGTCGCCGATGGTACAAACACGACCTTTTCTTCGTCTCTTGGCTATATAGTCCATTTTCAATGGATTTTATTATAAAAATATATATTGTCATCGGTACTACATATGTACGCAAAATTTCAAGGCAATATACGAAGTGCAAGTGATTCAAAATTGACTTTCAATATCTAAGCAGCCCGACTGACATACGTGTGAAGTAAAATAAAAGCTTGTAAAACAATATTTCTCTACGACTTGATGGCATTCTTTTGAGTCAGCAAAGTTATTTGGCCGTTTAAATCAATATTTTGACACTGACTCTGTGGAGCACATTTTTCCAACATTTTGATTAAACAGACATTCATTATGACATATTAAATTGTTTATTTTTTTTAGGTTAGATGAATATTTAACAGAAGTCTGAACAAAGAACAAGTGGGCAAAGTGCAAAGAAGTTATAAATCTGCCAAGAATTAAAATGAATATACGTCTGTTAAAACGTCCAAATCTCCAACTAATTAATAGTTTAGATGAATAACATCGAATACATAATTAAGTACTTGTCAGATGTAATCCTGCCATAGTTAATAATCAGCTATTAGGTCACTTCTGTGCCTACTTTAAATCAATAACCGCATTTGATATTAAATCCTGTGCAATGCGGAATACTTATTATTAGAGCCGTGTGGGTTTTATTAAATTTATTTTTCTAACACGAACATTTTTATAACAACTAAAACAACACAGGTTACTAATTATAAATGTTTTAGCTTTATCTTACAAAATAAGACACTGTTTATTTTACGAAACCGCATTTGTGATTTAAATGCGTTTTTTTTTTGCTTTATACATAACATCAAATGAGAATTCTTGTATAGGTTATGATATTACCCATTCGTTTAAACACCTTTTTAGTTCCCAGAATTTTGGAAAATATTTCGATGAACAACAATTCTACTTTTATGTAGTGCATGAAACTTCTTGAAAATATAGTGTGGATTTAGTTTATTTCCAAATGTTTCCTTGTCTATATAATAACTTAATTCCTAAAGTTGTAGGCTTCTAGAAGTTGTGAAGATCAGTTGCTAGTGGAGAGAAAAACACCATAACGACTGCAAAGAAACGGCACGGAATCTCTCAGTATGGCAATGGGTGGACTACGAAATCGACGATATGAAAAGCAAAGTAGTAAAAGAATGCTACCGATGCATCAGGCAAGCTTCGAAAACCCAGCTAAACGCAAAGAACAAAAGAAACAGCAGTAATAACACTTGCTGTCTCGGTAGTTAACTACAACAGTTTTGGTATGATCGACTGGTTTCAAAGCAGCGTCGAGAAAATTGACAGGAAAACAAGGAAAACGCTAACAATGTGCGGAATTCATCATCCGAAATCAGATGATCACAGGTGTGCGTCAAGAGAAAGGAGTGGTCTGTTTTTTGGACTCCAATAGGTAACTCCTATGTATTTCGACGCGTTGAACACGAATTCGGTGTCGTTTGGCTCCATCACCCACGAAAATTTAGGTTTTTTAGGTTATTTTCGCGATTTAATAAAAATTGGTGGGTGGTGGAGCTAAACGTACACCGGATTCGTATTCAACGCGTCGAAATACATAGAGTTTCCTGATGGAGTCCCAGAGACAGAACACTTTTTTTGTGCGCCTGTGTTACTAGAGGCAAACATTTACTGGCTTTGGTTATCTCCATTCAGCTACGTTGTTATTTTATTGGACATACAACGCTTAATTTAACTAGATATTAATCTAACATATCATAAATACCTGAAATTAAAACCTCTAATTCTAAAATCCAACCCATAGTTAAACCTAACATGAAAGAACCAAACAGTGTTAATGACATTTTCGATCAAGGATTCTTGGACAGGGACTCACATTTCACGTTAAGCTGCCCTTCAATTCACTAAATATATATTTCAACTTTTCGTTTGTGGTTACTAGATACTATCCAGAGGTAGCGGATACTATTCTCCACAATTCACGGAGTAAGTTATTAACTGCACTGATATAGTCGCAGAATGGACTGTTTACAATTTTTATTTTAAACAATAATGATTAATGATCTTAGACATTGTGGCGAAATAGGAAAAGGCTATATCTTATAATAAACATTCTTCTATGATCGCTAGATAAAGTAGGCTTTTTTGGCTTACATTTGTTAGCGCAAAGTTGACGTTTACAGAGGACCAAAGAGTAATGTCACTTTGCCGCTCGTCTCCCATGACGACGAGCGATAAAGTACATTAACGCTCGCTTCAGTGCATCTATACTTAAACAATGTATTTTTATGAAATAATTGATACCCTTTGTTTGTTCTAAATAAAATCATAATATAAAGTCAATTAGAAGCAAAACATAAATAAATTGACAGCGTTTGTCACTTGTTCTTTATTTATTTTGGTCACACGTCTGTCACACTCATAAAATATTGACGAATCGTGGTTTTCAGTCAAGAATTCAACTCAATTTCTTCTTTATTATCTCAAGCGACAATTAGGCACCATACGCTCTTAATCCACAAATAGCTATTGTCTGTTGTACGAAAACTCGATAAAAGATGGTTTAGAAAGTAAATTGCTATATATGCAACACTAATGATAGTTTTGTGTTGACTTTGTATGGATCCATTCTTCTTTCTCTCTTCTCTCGTATCCATTCTGGCATTGGATATTAGTTGTAGCATGGTAAATACTCGATTCTAGGTACTTTAGTAGTTGTAACTAAGTCCACAGTTTTATTACCAACTATACCAGAGTGTCATCTCGTAACCCAAATATAGACAACTTCTTTGTTTGCTCTCAACTTTGACTTTTTTCAAATATTTGCTACTATTTTATATCTCATAATATGCTTGCCTGACTTTGATATTGTGGTTAAAACAAGTGCAATCGACAATCACAACTCTTTTATGACAGTTCTTATTATGTCTAACAAGCAAACATAAATGTATCTATTTTGAAAAGCATCACACGGTATAAAATGCACCATCTAATAAGCTAACCATTATACTCTTCACCAATCTACTGCACTTTTTATATAATTGTTACATATTTTATCGGATACTCTTCGCAGTTTTTTTGCAAATAATATTAGATTTAGATATTTTTTGTTTAATTAGAAAACAATTTTTTTTAAACTTAAATAATTAATAACTTTTTTATGTATTGACCGATTTTCAAAAACACTAACTTACTGTCCAAACGGACGGACGGGTGGACGGACCGACGAACGGACGGGCATTTTGAATGTTGTTCAGAATTCGATCACCAACACAGTGATATGAATTTTTTTCTCTACGAGTGATATTACCAGTTTTAGAAATATGCCGATCAAATTCAATAAAGGTACTCTTCGTTTTGCATTTGCGAAGAGTTATAATAACTGTTGATTTTAATATCATATAAATTAATATTTTTCAATTCAAGCTGCAAGAAATTATATAATTTAGTGATCTAGTTCAGAAGAGGCTTGATGCAAAATGTGTAAATTTTTTCCTACTAATTGATAGTGTAATAGTAACAAGTATACTTTCAAGTTATTTTCCTAGTAATTTTCTAATATATTTTAATTTATTTGTTGTTGAACTGTTTTTGTAGTGCTTCTTGTGATTAAAAAATAAATCAAGATATAAAAATCATGTTACATAATACAAAAAAATGTAACGTTGGTAAATGTTTACTCTTCATGAATAATATATCATATCTTATGATCGGAAGATATAAAACATCAATAATATTCCCGAGTAAGTGGAAATCATTTGTGTTAACTGTTATCAACAAGAACATGAGTTGTGATTAAAAACAAGCAATTTTAATATTTGTCCTATTGACAAATGTAAAAAGGTGTGTACGTCACGAGATTTGATTAGATTAATCTGAAACGTAAATGTGAAATTTTTAACTAATTTATAATTGCTAAAATTAAAAGATTTAAAAGCGACTGATTAAGATGTGTTACACTTTATAGCTTCTTTTAGACCTAAAACACACTAGGCGGTTTTCGCCGATTCGGCCGCCGAATCGGCAGCCGCCTGTTACAAAACACACTAAGCGGTGCTAAGCGGTTAACCACTTGTCGTAGGAAGGCAACGTTGTCACTGTTTTCAGTAGTGCTGATAATACAGGGACAAAAATGAATTTGTCTGACTCAAAGAAAGAATTAATTTTGTTAGGTTTATTATACTGTCCATCAAAAATAAAAAAAGGAAATCATAGGCGCATCGGGGAACATCCTATTGTTAAAAAACTCGAAACAAAAAGTTTATTTAATACTATATTTAATGAAATTTTTCAATTTCATTAGAATGTCGAAAACATCATTTTACGAATGACTGTATACTTATTTTGGAAAATGATTTAATAAAGAAGAATACCCGAATGAGAAACAATATAATAAAACAGTATAGTAACTACTTCTTCCCAGTTCTTTTCTTTTATTTCTGTCACCATAATTATTGTTTCTCATATCCCATATAGCAGGTCGTTCTTGAATTACATTTATTAATAGTTCAGTATCAGTAATGGGATCTATTTTAGATGCGTAAATACAATACTTTTAACGTGCAATTTGGCTTCAATGCAAGCTCAAACCGCTCGACAAATAAGTGAATGTGTGAACAGGTCCATTTGTTTACATTGCAGCATACGCCGCTCGAAGCAATAAAAACGATTCGGCACATGAATCGAACGACGGTACGCGCGGTGGTGGATGCTGCTTTCTCGCAGCGCGTCATAGTGTGAACAGCTCCATTTGTTTCTATTGCAGCATGTGTCGAGTCGTCTGCCGATTCGGCGGCCGATTCGGCGAAAACCGCCTAGTGTGTTTTAGGCCTTATGGTATCAAAAAATCTCTCATATAAATCTGATACAGCAATGCTAGATTTAAGTTTTTAATTTTATACAGGATGACTAGAATCTTGTTCTAAACACTCTAAGGAGATACGCTCTCTCAAAATTTAAGATGACAGCTCCAAAAAAATTATGATAGAAAATGGGTAAAGAAATTATGAAAGTTATAGTTATTGATCATTATTTAACTGGACGACAGCATAAGCAACAATTTAAATGCTTTTTAGATTTATTTAGGTTTTATCAGTGTTTTATAATTGCCACTTCATAAACCACTGATTTATGCAAGATTTATTAAATGCCAAATGCACTTAAAGATAGTTTTGCATTAAAGTTTTAAAAAGGCCTTCAAGAACTTATATTAAAACTAAATTATCTTTTAGTCTTTATTGGCTTATGATTGACTTATCAAGGTATTTGTCAAGCCTTCAATAAAGCTTTGTCAATCGACACACTTAAAGACCAATTGGTAATGTAATAGGTATTTTAAGACAAAACATGTTTAAAGTATAATTACTCACAGCTTATAGGGTTTATATATACAGCTGCCATTTTATTTTCAGCCGCCGAGGAATATAACGGTCTGCCATATTGGGAATGTCCCAGATTGAACAAAAAAATGTAATTTGTATCTAACAGAAATGTTTTATAAAAACAATGTACATGTACTAAACCATATTATGGGCAGACGCTAAAGCTCTCTACTTTTTAAGTCACAAAAAAATAATTATTTATACATTTAAACATTGTGTTTTTAGGGAGTGCACGAATTTTTAAGAACTATCTAATACATATTTTACAGTAAACTTAGCCTCGTTAAAAATTTTAGCCCACTAGTTTCATCAATTCATTACTAGTAGTTCATCTTTAACGGTTTTTCTGAACTGTTCTTAGTAGTTGCCAATTGTCCAATTTATAACTGATATATAATTATAGCGGCCCAGTGCATGTAGAATAGATTTATTTGCATTTATTTTTACTTCATTAAATACAAAAAGTCCGCTCAAAGCATTTGTGTGTGTCTTTTAAGTTTTGATATAGTGTCTAGCCTAGAGCAAGCATGGTTTTATAATACTCTTCGAGTACGCTTTAGATAATTCATTAAAACTTGAAAGTTTTAATAGTAGTTTTAAAAAGAGACATGTAGGCCCTTCTATAGATGGGCCCCTGTAGTCTTATAAAGGTTTTGGTTACGCGCCCTTCCTGGAAATAAATATATGTTTTGTTTTTTTTTATAGTATAATACTAAGAAGTTTTTAGTACGAGTTTTTTAGCAGCGTGTGGGTCGAGCGCGACTCGTACAGTAAGAGAGTAAGCTTAGATAGATATATAGTCACTCACGCCGCTGAATAGTTATAGTTTTGTTTCAGTAATAAGTGAATTATAATATTTATAATAATTTCTTTTCTTTAATTAATTTAATAATTTGCCATACATTAATTGTGTGTGTCGGGGATTTGCGTTTTTTCCTTTTGGCCCTCCTCTGTCCCTCCTATTGCCTGGACCGACATCGAAGAAGGAGAACCCATCGAACCTACTGGGTAAGTTTCCGACACATTTTTTCTTTTCATCCTAAATACAGTTCACTTTTTTATTAGTCGCACCCGCTGAAAGGGGTAGGCCCATTCAGGTTTTAAATCGGTTTTATAAAGTCCTTCCAACTATTTACGTTTATAAGTAATCTTGAAAATAATTTTTTTAAATAAATTATAGATTATTTTGAAACTAACACTAAAATAGTTTTGAAATTTCCTTTTTTTCCAATCGTATTTATATCGATCCGCTGTACAGTTAGTAGTTCTTTTACCGTTCCATAATTTTTTTCTATTTAGTAAATGCCATAATTGTTCGTTAATAAAAGTACTTCTTTCTTATTTTTGTTCACCTTATACTAGATGTAGCTTGACGAAACTAATATGAAGTTATAATTTATTTTTAGTAATATTTGTTAGGGGGCGATTTACGAATACGATATCACAACGTTTACAAAGAGCCCTAAGTATTGTCGACAGGTGGTGTAATAAGGAAGGACTATCCATAAATCCCCACAAACCATAGTCGTGACTTTTCCACGAAAAGAAGTCTGGAAAGGCCTAAAGTCCCTAGCACTCAACGGTGTGGAGATTCCATTTGCCAGAGGTAAAATTCAGTAAGTCATTTTGGAGCAAAAACTGACATGGAATTTCCACATCGAAAGAATCACACAGAAAGCAACAATAGTCCTCTGTGGAAAGAAATGGGGGTTAAATCCCAAAATGATCCTGTGGTAGTAAGACCCATGATAACATACGGATCAGTAGCATAGTGGACTAAGACAGCGCAGGTGGGAGCAATAAGGCTATTAAGTGGCGTACAAAGGCTTGCTTGCCTGTCTGCCATGGAAGCCATATAAACTGCTCCAACAGCTGCATTGGAAGTCCTTCTGGACGACACCACTACACATATTTATCCAACGAGAAGCTCGTTCAGTGGTGCATAGGCTAATGCAAGGTCGTACACCAATATGGCAGCAGCACGGAACAGAGCACCAGAAGTTATACTTAGAGCTGAAGGCGGATTTCATTCTAGGAATTCCCATGGATATTAGTCCCAAAGTATAACCTTAATAAGCATTAAAATACCAGACAGGAAGACTGAATAGACGGTCCTCCAATACCGATACAAACAGTAAAGAGACGGCTATAAGACAGAACAGGGAGTCGGAGCTGAGATTTACGGGATAAGGTCAAAAACGAAATTCCAATAATTCTAGGAAAATACGCCCAAGTATTTCAGGCTCAAGTGGCCACAAAACGTGGTGCGCAAAGGAAATTTCAAGGCAAGGAACTGTTAATCAGTCGATTGCCATTTTCCCGATAATCAGGCTGCGCTAAAAGCAATCGGTTCCATACGAGTCGAATCGAGACTTGTATGGGACTGCATAAATGCCCTTATAGAAATAGGAAAAATAGGAAGTTAAAAAAAGTGACCGTTGTGTGGGTACCAGGACACAGGGGAAATGAAAAGGCTGATGAACTGGCCAGAGAAGGAGCGTGTAAGCCCCTTATAGGACCCGACCCTTTTGCGGTGTGGCCAAGCCGTGCATCCATTGTCAAATGGGTGCAAACTCTATCTCCGGAATGGTGAAAAGGTTTCCCACGACAGAGGCAGGCCAAAGAGTTCATTAAAGACCGATCGGCCAAATTCACAGACGACCTATTATTCCAAAACAGAAAGGCCATTAAGGAGCTTTAAGGAAAACAAGCTGAAGCACCACAATAAATCCATCGCGGTGATCAAGGCCAACCAGCAGGCCCGTCAAAAGGGGGGGGGGAGTGTTTCTCCCCGGGCCCGGAGTTTTTGAGGGGGGCCGGTGGTTTTAAGGGGGCCCTCTCACCCGAAGTTGGAGATGCACATGCAAATTTTGATTGCATTTGTATTAGCTAAGACGAGAAGGTATATACTTTTAAATGATCAGTGCGATGTAACGAGTATCGAATAAATGATCACGTTGGGAGTCATATGTTACTACTCCCCGGGTCCCGATTTTCTTTCGATGGTCCTGCCAACCAGCCAGCTCCTCCTTCCTAAATCTATATCTAATTTAGTAATAATTTATTTTTTACACTCGATCAATCGAACAAGTAAAAGCTTAACTAACTAATCCCAAATTTCTCAACTTCACTCATGTTTTTAGGCGAATATAGTTTACTTGTAACTGCGAATATTTAATCGATTATACGGTTTTTTATCTTTAGCTCCAACATAGATGATTCATTTATAAAATTATCTTTCCTCTTTTTGAAGTAATCCGTCAGATTTAGATCAATTTATTTATGACCACTACCATTGAAGTAAAAAATTGAACAGCAGCATTAGCGAAATATATTTATTGCCTTTATAGGTTCGTAGCGTTAAAATTAAAAAATATAAAGACTCATCTGAAGATACGGTACGGTAATAGATTTGAGATGGAATGTATTTTATTTCTAAAATGTCAGTACCTAATATTCATTCTTGTTCTAAAAATATTTCGCAAGAGAATTTATTTTTACATTTCCTTAACGACGAACTCGACTATTAAATATTTTAATAAAAGATGAAATAAACCACCGTATAACGACGATAATTAACGTTCTTACCGTAACTATTACAGTAATCATTACTGTTTCTAAGTCCAAAAAATTACTTTAAAATGCAAACTCATTAATGCATCGCCGGGTTTCGTCGTTTCGTACAAATTAAATATAAATTATGAATGTTGAACTGATATCGAGAATGATATTATTACCTGTGACCTATTTCTTTTGAAAAATATAAAGTAGGTACTTGGCTGTATTCCGAGATTTATAACTTAGCACAAATCACCTAAGATATAAAAATTTGTGGCAAATTTTCCGCTTTTGAAAAATATTTAGAAAAAATTTAACACTATAAACGAAGAGGAAACAACATGAGACCAGGTTAGCGGCTGGTAACACACTGGTGTCTCCTTTTCTTACTATTCTTGAGTTGGAACCAGGCGAGTTATTTCTTTAACACCCTGTAACTATATAACCTTAAAAATACACAATTTTGGATTTCAATCACTGTATTTTATTACATGCCTTCGCACCATAGTGATTGCTGTGATTTTTCCAATTACAAGCAGAAGTAGAAGTAAATATATAAAAATTCTGAATATGCCAAAAAGGGGCAAAAATTGCTTCCTAACAGAGCTACACCATCTCAAATGCGGGCAGAGAAAAAATTCGAATAACGGTTTTTACTTTTTAATTAAAGTTTCAATCATATTTAATACTGATTTGAGTATTAGGAATAAAATATGTTTTTTTAAATTGATTGTATATTACATTTTTTGTTAAATTAGGGTATATCCCTATGCAATCAAGACATTTTAGAAAAAAAATGAGCTTAATCACCCCACCTCTTTTCTTCTCAAGAAGTGTTCCCTCTTGTTGCGTTCATACGAGGGTACACTGTATACATATTTATTTTTTATCAAACCATTGAAATGAGAACTAAAAACGTTGCATCAAAAAAAGAAATCATAAAAAAATGATACAGTATCCCAAAAACGCTGAGAAAAGATAAGAAAATAACCATATGTGCCATATATTAAAATCGTAGTAACACAGAATTAAAAAAAATTATACCGATTATTCGTAACTTTTATCCAACCTTGTATAAAAATTACTAGAACGATTTTATAATGTTATTTGGAAATGATTTGTTAATATATTTAAGTGATAATGAAATGAAAACCCAGAAAACGCATGCAATGATATTTGCAAACCACAGCATCGGCCACAGAATATAGAAAAATAATCATAATAAAAAAACTAGGTGTGTTATAAATAGAGTATTTCCGTACACAACAAAACATCGCCTAAACAGAATAGTGCTTATTGTGGGTGTAACCGCACCGGAATGTACGTTCCCATTCATATATCATGGCCAAGCAAGAAAAATCGCCCAAGGGGCTCGATAAATAAGTACTGGCATACCTAGGCCACTGCTGAGGTGCGAATATGTTCCACCAAGAAGGCCGTTTTTGTCTCGCCTCTCCTGGAGATCCCGGCTCCACGACGCCTTTTCGTCGCTTTCTCTCGAATTTTATAGCGTGCCATGATTTTCTCCTGGCCTTCTTATCGACGATTTCGGGCACCTCTTCGTCTATGTTGGGCCAAGACGCCTCGTGTCGGTGGGAGATGTTGGTGGTTTCTTCGATCCAGGGGTCCTTCTCGTGGACCACCTGCAAAACTTCCTGGCTCATCATCGCAATAAATCACATGGCACTTTCTCTACAGAATACGGCGGCCCATTTCTTTCGAAACAGTTCAAGGCAGTATGCAACTAGGGCACACGATCACGGCAACTTTTTGGATTAATTCCAGAATATTGCGATGCTTGTGCAACAGAAATTGTAACGGCACTTTAAAGATACTTTCACACAGTCGTCGAGGCGGAACAAAACTCTCTCTCGGTTTAAAAAACTGGCTGGTTCTGAATAACACTGTTTTATCACTGAAACCGTTTCAATCGGCTCGTACCGCGGCACTTTTCATTTATGATAAAGACGATGCGAAAGGTTGGACCCAGGGGTGCCGTACGACGGCGATTTGATAATGTCTGTATCGGCAAGCTGTTCGCGGTGCACTAACCTGGTGCTCTTGATGGTGACGGTCTACGGCTCGGACTCGGTGCAGCAGCAGCCACGGTAACTTTCACGCGACACCAGCACCAGCGCATGTACACGGCGACCAAAAAATTATTCTGCGACAGTTTTCGCGAGACAGAAAATGTATGAGCGTAAATAATTAACTAATTAGAATATTTGTTTCTTGGTTTTCACAAAAATGAGAAACTATTATTATACCCATTTGATTTAGTGAACTAAATATATTATAACCGGACAAAATTTTTTAATAATAACCGTAGAAAAAAATGAAAATCAATAACTTCTTTTAGACTTTTTTTTTCATATTTGGCATGTATGTACAATACCATGGTAAAATCCTTCCAATTGAAATTGGGCTATATCCGTCGTACAGGTCGATCGCCAAAGGCGTGTAAACTATTATGCTTTATATAAACGGCGGCATATTATAATTACTTCCACATTCACATAGTTGAGTGAAAGTATAGTAATCATATATTTTTTTAAATAAGCTTAGAATGTCAAGAATCGTCGAGAATTTAGATTTGAAAATTTTTGAAATTTTGAATTTTAAAAAATTTCGGAAAAAAATATCTTTGTCGGTTGGTCTGTCTGTCTGTAACTTTTTTGTGCGCACGTTTTCTCGAGTACGGTGTAGGATATTGACTTAAAATTTGGGACACATATGTATCATGACGGGATCTGGAACTAGATTATATTTGTACTAATTTCGATGAAGGGTTAGGTGTTAAATAGGCATGAATAGGGGAAAACAAGTAAAGCAAGCTGGTAAAAGTACAGAAACTTGGAATTTGATGTACTTATGTACAAGAAGCACAGTTCTCATATTTTTTTTACAATCTCTTTCAACCCCCACCATTATTAAAAGGGTTGATATAATAAAATTGAAATATCCACTTGAAATTTGATACACGTATGTATAACGATATCTGGAATTATATTATATTGTTGCGTATTTCCACCTCTTAGGAAACACCCTGTATGAATCCGTGGGTTTCAAAATCATTTTAACAAGGGGTAAGGCACCAACTCTCTATTTAATAATTTAGTCACTATACAATACTTCAAAATAACCTTTACACTTTGTTTATTTGATATTTAACCTCACTTTTTCGCTATTAATTTCACTTTAATCAACTTCTTCTGTAAAATTTCACTTTAGTAAACTTCCCCCTCTGCGCCGGTAATCGCGCCTTATGTACTCTGAAATTACCTCTAGATCCATCCAGAAACAATCAAGAATCTTCTCCATAGTCTAGAAAACTCTATCTCTTTCTACAAGTTTCCAGTCACTATTAGGCATAGGCGTATCAATCTCCAGTTTCAAGGGGGTGTAATTAATAACAATATTTTGAGATTACTCCATTGACGCGATGGGGGTTAAGTATGGGAAAATAAATAAAGCAAGTTGGTAAAAGTACAGAAACTTGGAATCTGGTATATGCACTAGCAGACAAGGCCTCAGATTTTTTACAGCATTTTTCAAACCCTCCATCACCCCCACTCCATCACTAAAGGGGATGATAAAATAAAACTGATATACTCACTTGAAATTTGGTACACATGATATGTATTATAACGACATCTGGAACTAGATTATACTTAAAGATGATTCCGTTGAAGGGGTGGGAGTAAGTAGGGGTAAATAAGTGAAAATAAGTAAAGCAAGCTGGTAAGAGCACATAAACTTGGGATTTGGTGTATATACTAGAAACCAACGCCTCAGATTTCTTTATAACATTTTTCACAGTCATTTTTAAATAAAAAACCGATGCCTAGGTTTTCCGGGTTGCTGATTATGAATCTGATGACGGGTTTTCAGAATTCAAAACGTCGGATCCAAAATATCGGCCTGAAATTTTTTGGGTCGCTAGGATCAACTTGTGCAACTCATATTTGCGACGTTTTCCAATTATTGTTAATTAAGGTTGCAAAAAGTATGTTTTCAGGTCTTTAAGTTGAAAAGTTGCCAAAATAAAGTTGAGGTCTTTTTTGTAGAGCATTAAATTCCCTACAAAAAAGTGGCATACCTGTATAGTGTACAGTTCACCATTCAGGTGTGACAATTAATCAACCGCGTAATGGCCGCTTGCGCAGACGAGTTTAAATAATAATGTCGCGAAAAATATCATGAATAAAATAATTCATATACCTACATTTATTTATGAGGTTAATTATTTAAATTTTCTATTGACACTATTTACTCGGTCAAGGACCCCATAATAACATGGAAATAGAATATGTTTAACAAAATACATCATGACTACAAGAATATAATTAACACTTGCAGAATTAATCGAGGAGAATGCTACAAAACAATTAAATCAGTAAACCAGCATGAGCCCTTTTGAATAGACATTCCTTGTCTTGCAGTGATGAGAGCACAAAAAAACATAAAAACGTCCGGATTACGGCGCTCGATTAAAACTGCCATTGTGTAACAGCAAAAAACAAAGGAGCAAAGGCCAAGAGCGCTTGAAAATATCCGCAAAATACCAAAGATACTAGGGTAAATTACCCCTAGACTGGTGGAGGTAAAACCTGTTCAATGCTTAATCCACGCCCCATTTATCTCTTTCAATTTGATGAGCATATACAGTACGATGAATGACTAGTTGATTGTGAGATATTATTTGTCTCAAGAAGCAACAACAGCCATTTCCTATTTATGTGTATTTCATTAAATCAAATCGGTATTATAACCCCACAATTTTTTTTAATTACCATAGAAAAACCTTTTATAAAAAAATGTATTTCATAACATACGCAGTGTGTAGAGGTGTTTTAAAACCTCATGAGCTGTGACCTTCATATGCGCAGAGACATAATCCATCCTGTAGACTCAGTTACACATCTTAAAAATATTATATTTATTGTTTACAATTTATCCCGAGCTCTTGTTTATGTATACAGCAAGGCAGCCTCCAGTGTCTTCACAAACATACTTATTACTCAGATTAAACTTTGCCTTTTGCGCATATCGCGGCTCATGAGATTCTGAAACACCTCTACGTGTGTAAAGCGTTTCTTTTATAGTTTATCCAATGCTAGTGTGAAAGTCATAAAAAAGACCGACAAAGGAATGGTTAATAACACCAATGATGTCACAAGCGCCGACCGACAATTTTTAGAATCACTTTCTAATTATTGTAAATATTGCTTTACTACTTTATATTAATTGACAGGCATACTGTCAATTATTTATTTATAATAAATAAAGTTAGTTTAATGAGCAACTCCATAAATGATTCCATAAAAGTAAATAAATATCATTTAACCTACGGCTATGCTACCGGCAATATTAAGAATGAACCAAGAGCAGACAACGGACTCCTAATGGCGAACCAGGTAAACAATCGACTACTTTATTTTTTTGGTAGGTACGTACATAAAATAGCAAAGAATGTTCCCTATTGAGTCCCCCATGCATGCTGATCGTCAGAGAGATATAAATTGTAATGATTTCTATAAAATATGCTTATCATTTTAGGGCAAAATGTTACTATGGTTCTTTTCTAAGGAGGTTGAGGCGTTAGACGAAAACAATGAAAAAATCTGAAATTAAGTTTTATTAATAGATTTTTATATGACTCAATTTTCTGTAAAAAATCCAAAGTAATTAGGAAATTCATTAAGTTAAAAATTTTTAAAAACTTTTACATGTAGTCTTATGGAAACTATGTCAATCCAGCATGCAAACGGTACATTTTAACATAGTGGTAGAAAACATAGTAGTGTGTTTTATTTAGTTATTTGTGCAAAATGATCAACTACCACAGAGTAACGGCTCCTTCAATCAATTTTTTGGTACATTTTAATTTATAGCAAATAACCAAATAATGTCAGCAGTTCCGAAAACTAACTATGTAAACTATTGATGTCTTACGCATATTTTAATATTGTTTCCAATTTAATTAGGAGACTTTTAATAAATAAAAAAAATGATTAAACATTTGCAAACTGTCAAATTTCTCTTTTCGTTAATGATTTTGTACTGATTTTTCATTTATTTAATGATTTAATTTTAATTTTTACCGCTTCTCATTTTTTTAAAATTATTTATTGAAACATTTGGAAAATACACAGTTTTTTTTTTTAAATAAATTTGGAGAAGACATCCAAAAGTTAGTTCATTAAGTAAAATAATTAAATCTCCTTAAATAATTAATAAAAGTTTCGATTTAGAATTCGACTTACTTTTGGTTGGGACAGTGACGCCTCAACCTAATATCGTGACATATAAAATGGGGCGCTGGGAAAACAGAAAATTTTACTAATCAGGTCTCCCACGCTTTTACGTTTATTAACATAATTATTGTTATTATTATCACTATTTTCTTCTTTTTAGTGCATTTTTAGCAGTTTCAGTTTGTTTAAAAACCGTGTTTTTTAACTTTTTAAAGTTATTTATTTATTTTCTTCTTTTTAGTTTTATTCCAATTAGAATAGTGTTTGTTCAATAAAATTTCTTCCCTATAATTCACCAAACCTATTCGCCATCATGAAGTCGCCATTTCGAATTCTTGAATTTCGACCAAATATTTACAATCTGCTAGAAAATCCCCAGATATCGATTTTCATACGAATCAGGCCATAAATTACAAAATTTATCCGCAATTTTGACGCCACCGTTTTGAATTGTTAAATTTGGACCAGATAATTGTAATTTGCAACCTTGATAACCCACAGATAGGTACCGTTTTTCAGTCGAATCCGACGATAATTGACAAAACCTATCCGCCATGTTGACGCCGCCATTTTGAATTTTTAAGTTTCGATCACACATTTGTTTCCTACTTGTTAAGCCCTTTCCTTTGATACCCACATCAAGGGGGTTATAAAGAAAATGATAATCATTTTGAACATATTATAATATTCAGTATATTATATTGTATTGTCATCTGAAGTACACACAATTGCCAAGTTTCATGATGATACAAAAATTAGAAATGGATGGAATTCAGTTCCTTAGATCATATTCCTTACATATATTATACATAGTTACAGGTCGACCTAATAAAAGTATGTTAAAAAGAATAACTGAAGAACTAGCGATAGCAACAGCAACTATTCGTAAACTAAGACCAAAAATAACTGGGTTCTAACAACACACCCGCATGTTTTTGAAGATATCGTGCTTTAGTTCTCGCTTACCCGCTGACGATTATGTTATTTAATTTTAAAGACATGCTTTCTAAGTGCATGGAAAATATCAAGACTGCCTTATTTCTATAGCGGGTTAGCAAGACAATATTTGTAACTACTGTTCCATTGCGATTTTGTGCAAATTCTATATAATTTTTGAGATTATTGTTCACTATGATATATATGAAACACGTAAAAAATATAATGGATGTTAATCAACACGGATGCATGAGTGCTAGGTCAACCACAACTAACTTAGTTTGCATAACCCAATATATCTCGGATAACCTAGATAAACAAGGTCAAGTTGATGTTGCTTATATACATTTTTCCAAGGCCTTTAGTCGACTAGATCATAAAATCTTATTAAGTCGACTAGATCGGTATGATATACCAGGAAATATACAGCTTTTTGAGCTTACTTTGAAAATAAGATATAATAACATGACTGTAAGTCTGTAAATATAAAGGATTTATCAGAAGTTCCGCAGGGCTCAATACTAGGGCCTCTCTTGTTCAATATATTTCCAGACAACACAACTTCCTCTAGAGGCATCGGTTTTCTGATGTACGTGGACGATATGAAATGTTCTACCAAAATCGAGTCATCATGGCTGTGCTCGTCTACAGGTCATAAATCATATTCTATGTATCGCAAATAATTTACCTTTCTACCTTTATAAAAGAACTTTGGGTAGTATTCGTTAACAAATTGTCCTTCACGAACATATTACTATAATACAAAAAGCCGCTTATAGAAATTTTGAATAGAAATAATATATTTTGCCCATCCTAGCACCGCGATCCTCTTGTATATCTTTATTAAGCCACACACGGAATACTCCTCCATACTATAGTGTCCATCATATACAGTGTATATAATAATATCCAGCGTATATTTCTAAAGTTTATTCACTCTAAGGACAATGGAGTGTACCCGGATATTGGTATTCCCCTTAATTTGTTATTAAATATATATGGTTTGGTATCACTGAAAGAAAGAAGATCCCCATGCACTTTATTATCTTCCTGCATAATATTATTAAACATATACGTGACTGTCCACAAATGTTACACTCCCCAAATCCCAATGTATTAAGATTGACATCGAGAGTTCCTGAGATTTTCCATTTAACCTTGCACAAACTTACTGGAAGCATCGCCAATATTTCAAGCTTGCCCTAATTATTCAAAGGTCAAGTGCACTATTGATATGTTCCACTATAAGACAAAGGAAATTAAGGGACAGTCTTACAAAATTTGTTGTACAAGCAAATGAGAATATAATCATTGCGTATTTTTAATAATTTATACTATCGTCGGCGGCGGGTTATCGGGATACAAAAAAATAAGAACATGCTCTTGAGCATCCAAAGGAAAACCCTATTGAGAATAGCCAGCGGGTATCGCACAATATCTTCGAATGCCATACAGGTTGTCACAGGAATTTCACCAATTGATTTGCTCGTTGAAGAGAGACACCGGCTGCACCATATTGAAAATGCCCATTTACCTACAATTTTAAAAAAAGGAGAGAGAGAGACAACTTTAAACAAATGGCAAGAAATAGGGAACAACCATATGGACACGGCAGCCTGGACGAAGGCACTCATCCAAGAGAATGGGAATAACGCAGACACAGCGGAGCACACAGTACTGATCTGTGACAGATGGTCCCAGTGGAGACAAGAGCTAGAAGAAGACCTGGATGTTGAAATTAGTAGTGAGAATGTAATCAACGTTATGCATAAAAAAGAGAGAAACTGGACAAAAGTAAACCGTCTTGTAAAAAGTGTTACAGAAGAAAAAAACCGAAGAAAGAGAAAGCGAGCAAGCTGGCGACTAATGGGGATTAAGTAGGAAGAAGGAAATGACGACCTGGGGCCCTGATGTTACGTCACACAGTGACGCTTCCGGGAGCCCTCGGGGACTTGTGGAAGGCAGGAGTTTTTAGTGGGTGGAAATCCCATTCGCCGCAAAGAGCAGTGTCTATAAAAGATTTTCTCCTGCCGAAAAAAACTATCGTCATCTTGGTTGTGAAATAATCACATAATTATGCGGGTGTCGTCCAACGTTCTGAAAAATGTTTTGATCATCTTCAGAGATATTTTTAAAACTAGTTACACAAGTTAAACCTTCTCGAACAATTTTTTTCGGCGGCACCGGCATCTTGTGGTCAGTAGCCGCACTGTTACCTTAGGCACATTGCTGTTTAGTTTGCATTTTATAGAGAAAATTTGTATTTCTTAGATAATGAACCACGCCTATTATGTTTCCTCGATTGGTTAGGCACTCGTTTAGTGTCTCTGCGATATTGAGTTTTGGAATAATTGTCAAAACAAGTGTTTTTTAAGTATTTCATTTTTCTGTATCTCTGTAAGAAAGGCGAATCTGTTATGAAATAAGTTTTCAAGCGTTATCGCCCTTTTATCTTATGTACACAGTGCAGTTTACTTTTGAAACATCTGATACAACAATCATAATGTTGATTAGATACATCTTGGCGAAAAAAAAAGTATTCCACACGAATTTCAATTACATAAATAAAGTAAAAAATAAGGTTTTGTGTATATTTACAGTATGTATGTATCTATTTTGCAGGCACATATAATAACCCAGGCGAGGTAGTTAATTTTGTCCATAAATCTCAAACGTGTTCGGAGGCAGAAGATTAATTTTTTTATGAGTTCTCTGAAGTGTAATTAATAAGATCATCTAAAGTTTGCGTGATTCCCAGATCGGCAACTTTTAAAAAAATCAAAAACTTTATTTTTTTGGTATATTTCCAAAATGTTTAACATAAGTCGATGTATGGGAAAATAAAAAATATTTTCAGAAAGAGCATACATTTCTAAGCAAATAATGTCTCTACAATTTTTTTTATTAAAGCCGCAGGTTTTCCGTAAAAAATTATAACTCGCTTAGAAAAATCACCCGGGTGATTGTTTTAACCTAAAACTTTCAAATGTCTCGAGTAATAAGCTCTCTACAAAAAAATGTTTCAAACAAAAGTTCTAGAATTGGATGGGGGCAGTTCGGCGGTATATGTCACTTTGACTTTGGGTGCAAGGGTTAAGGTCATTAAAGGTCAAATTCGGTTATTTAAATGGGAATCCCTATATTTTATTGCAAATTCGGATTGTCTGACTAAAAACCGCTGCCTAAGGAATCACTACTTCCACATCCCAGTCACTTTAAAGAATGGAAAAGATGGAAAATATTTAAAAAAATTTTGAGGCCTTGGCTTCTAGTACATACACCAAATTTCAAGTTTCTGTACTCTTACTAGCTTGCTTTACTTATTTTCCCCTATTTAACCCACAACCTTTCAACGGAATCATCTCAAAATATAATCTAGTTCCAGATGTCGTTATAATACATACGTGTACAAAATTTCAATTGAGTATCTCAATTTTATTTTATCAACCCCTTTAATAATGGAGAAGGTTTGGTGGGGGTTGAAAAATATTATAAAAAATCTAAGGCCTTAGCTTCTAGTACATACACCGAATTTCAAGTTTCTGTACTCACCAACCTACTTTACTTATTTTCCCTTATTTACCCTATTTACCCCCTAACCCTTCACCGCAATAATACCAAAATATAATCTAGTTCTTGACGTATCTCTATTTTATTTTATCAACCCCTTTAATAATGGAGTGGAGCGTGGTGGGGGATGGAAAATATTATTAAAAATTCTGAGGCCTTGACTTCTAGTACATACACCAAATATCAAGTTTCTGTACTCTTACCCGCTTGCTTTAGTTATTTCCCCCTATTTAACCCACAACCCTTCATCGGATATGTTAAAAAACAATCCAGTTCCAGATCTGGTTATAATATATACGTGTACAAAATTTCAAGTCAATATCTTAAACCGTTCCGGAGAAAACGTACGGACAGAAAAAGTTAGACAGACCGACAGAATTTTTTTTCCGCTCAAATTTAAAATCTCGATATTTCATGACATTCTAAACCTATTTCAAGAAAAAAGATTTTGAATTTTTTTTTACTATTGCTACACTTCCAATCCACTAACTACGTGGATGCGGAAGTAAAATAGACTACTTTTGTTCGATTTTTTTTCTGAAATGGTTTTTTTTTAGTTATCTAGCGAGGAAAAATCAAAATTTTAGAACTTTGCAATTTTTTTACTCGATAAAGAAGAGGTTTGAACAAAAATTGCTGGAAACAAAAAGAGTTTGGAATAATTCCAGGAATGCACTCAATTTTTTTCAGAACTGTCCAATGTCCTTTTTGATGCACTTGTTCCATTTGCAGCGTCCTAACAGCTCTCCAGAAAAGAGAAATTTTAAATGATTAGGTAAAATTACTCGCAATAAAATGGTGCACAAGATAAATCTGAAGTGTATTTTCAATAAAATCGATAGAAAAAAGTTATAAACCTTAAATGATATCTTTCTTGAAAATTGTATTATATTCTTAATTATAACTTTTTTATTTTCAATTTTACGGTAAGAAGTATCTAGAAAATAAAACAGCAATCACAAGACGCTGCAGAAAGACAGATAAGATATTATTTATTTATTTTTATCTTTAATTGATATTATTCTATTCCATCTTTCTATCTGATCTTTACCATCTTAATTTTTATCAGCTCGATTTATTGATTCAAAACATAATATTTTATTACTAATTTGGAAGACGAAAATTGAAACCGATTGTCTCAAAGAAGCAGCAATTGAAAAGATATTAAACATAATACATAGGTGATGAAATGGAAAAACTGCCCAAAATTGAAACCGATTGTTTCAAGGAAACGACATACAGGGTGAGCAAACTATCCCTTCGGACCTTTTTGCTTATAATGCGCAAAAAATAATAATAATGGTGATAATAATAATAATGTTACAGCGAGCTAGGGCCTTCCCTAGCAACTCCACCGTAGATGGTTATTTACTTGTGGAGCGGTTAATAAATTTAAAAAAAAGAAAGGGAAAAAAGGGACAAAAATACAAAAATAAAGTAAAAAATGAAAGCTGCTAGATTCAGAGACACAAGAAGCAGAAAACTTAGAAGAAGAAAAATAAGGAGATGACGATAGATGGAAACTTAAAAGAAGCATGGAAACTTAAAAGAAGCATCTCTCAAACACCTACACTTCCCATCCTATATTCTCACCCCATGCGTCATGCGGCTCTCGCTGCTGACAACAAGCATGTGCAATGTCCAACCCGGCGTATGCAGCTGGTCCGGCGGTATATAAAACATTCGAGATTTGGTTCCGGCACGCGGTTTGGCCATCCGTTGGGCGTATTCGACGGACGACCGGGCTGCGTGTTGGAACGAACCTCCATGGATGCCCGGAATTGGCAGCAATGCCCACCATACGATGGCAAATCAATCAAAATCAATCAATCAAGAAGTATCTAGACCAAGCCTGTTATTGCCTATTGTTCAGGACGAAAACATAGAAATAGCATTTCTGGGGTATTTTCTGGCATTTCCAATTATGTCATTAAGGCAAGCTGATTTGGTATCAGGATTAACCGAGAATTCAATTCACAGAATCTTGTCAAAACCATTTTCGTTTCATATAATTCAACAATTAAAAGAAACAGATTTCCTGACGAGAGAAAATTTTTGTGAATTTATTTTAATAAGAAATGAAGGTGACAATTATTTGTTGGGAAATATTGTATGGACAGATGGTGCTAAATTTACCAAAAATGAACTTCTTAATCCATATAATTTTCATCACTGGCGTATCTCGAATCCTCATGTATTCGGGGAGCAAAATATTCAAAAACATGATCAGTTTAATGATTCAATTCATTATAAAAAAAGTCTTGGAAACATTTTTTGTGAGACTTATGGCTCTAAAGATATCGCGGCGAAATTGTTTACTCCCCCTTTTCCAAGATGGCGGACAAATGGGGGGTCCTTCAACCCCTAAAATCAAGTTTTATACCCACACCGACCCACCCCCCCCCCCCCCTCCCTAAACATCAAACATCGTGTCCTGCCGAAAATGCAAAGCTCGGTTAAAATTTTGTAACATTTCAATAGACTATAAACAGACTGGTTAACATTTGGTTTAACATAAATGTTATTTTTGCAATTCTGTAAAATACCTACTTTTTCTAATGCATAATAACAAATCATCCAAATTTCCACTAGTATTTTCTGGCATAAAACATTTGAGATCAATACTAAGAAAAAATATAAAATTAAGTAATTATTTTTTTATTCGTTGTAAATCAATATGTATTATCTGGGATTGACTTAATACATCGCTTGTAATTTACGACTGAGTGTTTACGCAAAGATGAGTAATTCTATAAAATGCATGATGCAGAGGTAACATCTATGGGAGATTTTGTTGATCATATTGGTAATTAACAACGTTTTTCGATGTCCGTTATGGGAGTAATTACACTCATGGAAATTATTATCACAACAGTGATGAACAGCACGATATTACAAATTAATACTATTGCAATTTTATTACGGCTAGGAAAACCCACTGTTAGGATCCCTATTCCCAGAGCGATATATAATTTAAACAGTTTCAATGAACAGACTATTTTAATTAGATGAGCAAAATACAACTGGCTATAGACAATAGTTAATAATTGACAACACTGACCCGCAAGGTTTTGTTTTTTAACAAAATAAGTGATTTCAAAGGTTCTTGACGTGGTGAACACGATGCCGTTGGCCGTTTTGCGCCAGCACGTCACAATTTTGAGAAAATCTGTCCTAAATGTGCTAAAAAGGCCACCTTATTCAGCTGTAGAAGATCTTTAAAAACCAATAGTAACAATAAAAAAAAAACATAACTATAGATGGGACAAACATTATTTTATTCCTAAGTTTAGCAAGAAATACTACAATTTTTGTGGTGAGTATATATGCAAATAAATCGGGCCTAAATAGGTAATTCCATAGGACTTTGACGCGCTAAACACAATGAAGTTACCTGTCTTGCTCCATAAGGTCCGCATTTTGAGAAAACATAACTTCAAACTGGATAAAATAATATTTTCCATAATAATATCCATTTTGAGGTTATGTTTTCTCAAAATCCTAACCTCATTGAGGAAAATGGTTAACTAGCTATTTAGGTTCGATTTACGGTTTAACCGGGTGGATTACTATGCAATCTTGATCTTGGATCATTTGTCCCACGTTGCAACAGTGGTTGCCATGTAAAAAAAAGCAGTTAGGAAAATTTAGGGGTTGAGTTACAGAGACAAATGTAAAGATTTGTTTAAAATACAAAAAATGTCAACATTGCGTAGCCATATACAAGGTGAGCCGGGAAGAAAGTGCCAAACTGCGGATGAGTATATTATACGGAAGCATATTACTAAAAAACCCTATAGTTATATTTCAATTTCTATTTGGTGGCCCCTTGTAGCGCAATAAATTTTTTTAAGGCATTACCTAGTTAACAGAGCCAATTCTGAACCTGCGTTAGCCCTGTGTTATTATATATTACTGGGCTTGGATTTTATGTAATGATTTCTCTTCAATGTACGTTAATAATATATTTATGATTACTATAGATCCTATGCATAATGTAATAATGTAGAAAAGGTATATACATTGTTTAAACAACATCAATTATTTCAATGCAGATAAAACTTAGTTAAGTCAGTTCCATAATATACAGAAAAACTGCAAGTCTATTTATTTTCAGGTCATTGAGTCGATTATAAGTAGTATCCATAAAAGTGAAAAATGTTTAGGTTTAGGTGTTTGAGTTGGAAGTAACATTGTGAATATCCGATTTTTAAACTAGCATCAATTTCTGTTTTGTTTAATAATATTAAAACAGTGCTTATCTAGAAGCAATTAATTAATTTATGTTATGCCTAAGTGGAGTTTGGATTGAGGTAGGTATATATCTGTGTCTGGGGGAACTCTTTATTGCCCAAAAACGTATATCGTATCTGATTGTTATTTTCAATATTTCAAAATTCAAAAATTCAAAACAGACTTTATTTGTGACATTAAATACATAAAATTAAAATATAAACACAGAATATACAACAGTATATGTTCACAATTAACACAAGAAAATAAAATAGCGAAAATA
This sequence comes from Stenurella melanura, assembly GCA_963583905.1. Classification (NCBI taxonomy): domain Eukaryota; kingdom Metazoa; phylum Arthropoda; class Insecta; order Coleoptera; family Cerambycidae; genus Stenurella; species Stenurella melanura. The sequence continues at coordinate 9,960,736 of OY757311.1, forward strand.
TCACAAAAAGGCGGAGATCAGCGTAGAAGCTGTTTTTAATTCTCAACCCATATTTTTGTGAAGGTCTTATCAACAAAGGACTATTGATTGTTTATAAGGACTCCTTTGCTAAACTGTTTCTCATTGTTTAATATTTCATCATTAGAAGAAATGATTTTGGTCCTATCATACAAACATTTTATAACATCCCCTTTAACATGCGTGGGCTGATTTGAAGTAAAATTTAAATATCTGTTGGTTTTATATAAACGCATGTTCCAATTGCTCTTTTAATTATAACATCTAGAAATTGTCATTCATTTCTAGTTCCTTTCTCTAAAGTACATTTAATAGAAGCTTCTTTATTATATAAATTTTCTAAAAAATTATCTAGTAACTCAATACCGTGAGGCCAAATATCAAAGATATAGTCTACATATCTCCACCAGACAACTGGTTTGTATGTACAATTTTGAACATGTCTAGTTTCAAAATCCTCCATAAACATATTGCTTAAAATTAATGTCAATGGAAAACGCCATACCGAAATCCTGCCGATAGAAATCATTCTCCAACTGACAATAAGTTGTTTTGATACACATAGTTAAAAGTTCCATTTTGGTATTTACAATCAATTTATTAATTTTCTCAGTAATATAATGGTTAACTGTATTATTTTGTAGATATCTCGGACGTCACTTAGAAGAAAAATACATGTGGCAGGAAGTCCCAAAGAAAAAAGTAGAAGAATTAAGAAAATGCCACAGGTAACATTTAGACAATATTTAAAATATACAGTACCTACTATTTACACACAAAAATTTATTTAAGAAAATATTTCCCATAATTTACGGGGCAGCAAAACACCCAGGGACGGCCCTGATTATGACTGGGCTACTATTACTACTTGGGTTCTTCAAGGGAGTTAAAACATCGATAAAATCTGAATCAGCATAACACGTCTTTGATAGAGCATTAATCAGATAGTTTCTGTGCTACTGGGTACGTAAGGTTTGCCAACAAAACGTTTTAATGGTACTCAAACATCCATAAATTATAGGTCTATGTTAATATTAAACGCTGAGCGTTCTACTTCGATTATTTATTTCAGTAGAAAACCTCAGCTTGCTTTACTGTTTTCGTCGAAAAATGATACAGATAACCCAGTTCTCAACATTTATTCGAGGTTATCATGCTAGTTGATGTAAATGATTTACTGCAATTTTTAACACATTGCGACAAGCAACTACAACAATACAATATAAACCCCAGTGTTAAAATCGCGCAACCTTCATATTTGCGTTTATAGACCAAGTGCCAGAGACGAAAAAAGACCTAATTGCGTCAAATTGAGGTAGAAGGCTGTTTCTTTTAATCGTTACATATTACGATTGTGAATAAGAACCTAGAATGATGAATAAAAATCTCTTCTGTTTATTTTTCCTGTAGTCCAAAGAATATTGAAACAAAAAAAATGTTTCAGATAAAAGTTGTATAGTCCGTCTCAGCGGACACGATGGTGATATTTTAGGCCTCCCACTCCTCAGGAACTACCTCTAAACGCAAAAAGCCACCCCCTTTTCGCGTTCTTTCCAATCCAGGCATGCGACTTTGACCATCCAACATATTATCAACCCTCCCTTGATACTAAAATCTCCCCAAAAATTTCAAAATTGGTAAAAATTTGTTTCTATTCGTTTTCAAAGGTGCTCAACACGATAGGTCATGTCAAAAGCTCTCATGGGCTACCCCGAACCTCTTTAATAAACAACAAGCTAAAAAATTACATTTTGATATGCTTTTTATCCATGTTGGGATGATTCAGTACATTTTCAGCAGAGGGTCGTAAGATGACTCAGTACCTTTTAAAAAGTTCTATTTTTATTTTTTTTCTTCCTTTTTGCATTGGCTAAAGTAAAGGCTAATAGCGTAGCCAATGTAGACAGAATATTCGTAAAATGGCACAAGAAGTACAAAATGAGAGAAAATTTTAATTTAAGTTGTTTGAAGGGTCTAATTTAAGAAACCGAAATCTTTACACTGCTAGGTTTTCCGTTTCCCGGAAAATTTTTGAGTCAAATTTTTTGTTTTGTTTTTTCAATGTAATTGTTTCAATAATAGAAATACGAAAAAATGTTAAAATTAAAATTTGTAGCTGACGCATATATCTTAAAAATTTGTCTGAAGAATTTTTCGAAATCTATATTAGTTCTTATGATATACGGGATTTTCCAATTACCATTTTTGATCATCATTGATGTTTTTATTGTTACGTATTTCCACCTTTTAGGAAACACCCTGTATGAATCTGTGGGTTCTAAATAATTTTAAGGGATAAACCACTAACACTTTATTTAATAATTTACTGACTATACAATACTTCAAAATAACCTTTACACTTTGTTTACTTCGATCAATATCCTGGACAGTTATCGTGCTTCCTAGCCCGATTTCCAGAAAACCAAGTTTTTGCAAAAAAAAAATCAATTTTCATTTATTTTTCGACATAGTCTCTGGTATACTTATTTGTAGATCGTTGCCAGCGGCACCACTTCTTTTTTAAAATATCCAAAAAATCCAAAGATGAAAATATTTATTTTAAGAAAACTTAATAAACCACTGCTAAAGAAGCCAAATTTGGAACAAATCTGAATTTTAAAAATGTTTAAATATTTTTAAACATTTTCAATATGAAAGATACAAGGTTAAAGAAACAAATATTCTCTCACCAGATTACGAAAGTAGAAGTAACAACCCATAATTTGATGCTAAGAACGTCTACATTGTCTTACTTTTTATTGGGTATTTTGCCACTGAAAAATATTTAAAAATTTTAATGAAAAAACCTCTGCGCCAAACGGATCAGACAGAGGTTGGTTCTTGAGTACTTGACTATTTCAAAAAGTCTCACACCTAAAAATATATAAACTAGAACAATGTTATAAACTAAAAACTCAAAATCAAAGCTATAGGTAGTTAACGTTTCGGAAGAGAATCTACTTCCGTTCTCAAAACTTTTTTGGCCCTCAACCATGACAGTTCTTTGTTTATGTATTTCCATAGTCACGTGAGACATTAAATTATATTTATCTTATTTTTACTTACTTCGTTTCCAAGGATGGCCAACAAACTAGTACAAAAATCTATTGAATAATTAGAAACGCATCTATCCTTGTTTAATAAAATAATCGCGGATTCTTTAAGTTTTCTTTTAGTTCCGTTGCTCTCTTTTTCCAAAATCTTCGCCGAGTCCCATTTAATTCTATGATTATTATCCCACGCGTGTTCACAAATTTTGGATTTTTCAAATTCTCCCCTTCTAGCGTAATTTCTATGTTCACCAAGCCTTACGTTGAAAGGTCTAGATGATTCACCTACGTAATGTTTTCCGCACTCACACGGAACACTATAAATACAATTTTTTGAACTTTGAACAAAAAAAAAAGTTCAAAAAATTGTATTTATAGTGTTCCGTGTGAGTGCGGAAAACATTACGTAGGTGAATCATCTAGACCTTTCAACGTAAGGCTTGGTGAACATAGAAATTACGCTAGAAGGGGAGAATTTGAAAAATCCAAAATTTGTGAACACGCGTGGGATAATAATCATAGAATTAAATGGGACTCGGCGAAGATTTTGGAAAAAGAGAGCAACGGAACTAAAAGAAAACTTAAAGAATCCGCGATTATTTTATTAAACGAGGATAGATGCGTTTCTAATTATTCAATAGATTTTTGTACTAGTTGGTTGCCCATCCTTAGAGACGAAGTAAGTAAAAATAAGATAAATATAATTTAATGTCTCACGTGACTATGGAAATACATAAACAAAGAACTGTCATGGTTGAGGGCCAAAAAAGTTTTGAGAACGGAAGTAGATTCTCTTCCGAAACGTTAACTACCTATAGCTTTGATTTTGAGTTTTTAGTTTATAACATTGTTCTAGTTTATATATTTTTAGGTGTGAGACTTTTTGAAATAGTCAAGTACTCAAGAACCAACCTCTGTCTGATCCGTTTGGCGCAGAGGTTTTTTCATTAAAATTTTTAAATATTTTTCAGTGGCAAAATACCCAATAAAAAGTAAGAAAATCTGAATATGCCACAAATAAACAATTACAGACAATATCAACGTCTACATTGGTGTCCAATCCCAAAAGTTATAGAGATTTTCCGGATTTTCACTCATTCGAGGGTAAATCACGCAAAAAATTATATTATCAAAATCGGTTCACATCACCTTTTAAAGCATACTTTCAGCTACACTTTGTTAAATTTTCATCTTAATTACTTATTTTTTTCGAAAAGATTTTTGAGTTTAAAGGAGTAAGCTGGAGTCTTTGTGTTCTTTGAAATTGTGAGGATAGATTTCACTATTTTGAAATAAATTTAAAATATAATAAACAGTGTTATTATCTACAACTTTCATCTCTGAAACATTTTTTTGTAACTCAAAAAAAACCTGTTTTTTCAAAATTTGTTTGCTGTAAAGAATCATAATATCCAGAGCTATATTTATATTTTCTACTTACTATAATTTAACTTTCATATTAATACACTCTGCTAACAAATATGTAGTGATAACACACTAAACACTAAAAATTTGAAACCAATTTATTACTTCGTTTTTGAGCTGTAGCGGCAAAATGAACAAAACCAAGGAGAATAACTAAAATTATCTCTACAACTGTAAACTTTTTGTGATACCTATTAGATATTTTTAATTACACTTTCAGTAATGATTATCCACTCATTTGTTTTGATGACACAGTATTCCAAGAGAAACTAAGTCTCTAGTAATTTTACTAAGAATAAATAATACCTAAAAACGACACTTTTCCAATATAACACAATCCTAAACATTCCTTATGAAGATTGGAAAATATAAATTGTTTTATGTTGGAGTCGGCACGTATATACAGTAAATATTTTAAACATATTTTCAAAATTCCTGGAAATTAAAATGTTTTATAAATTTAAATGGTCAGTGACACTAACTGGCTAAGACTAATAAAAACAATTAGATGTTAATATGAAAACCGTATACAGAATTCTTTCACAAAATGACGTAAATACGAACATGTGCAGATGAACTTTAAGCGAAATATGCCTGAACTTATCTACTTATTCGTATTAGAAATGAAATACGTGTTCCTCTGATCGACTCGTTTGTCCAACATACTTCAGATTACAATTATTCTTAATAATATTGAAAATTCTACATTTAGCTGATTCATCCGTCCACTTTTTCGGTGGATGACTAGAGCATTAGCCAAGATCGACGAGGTACTTTTAAAAGGCCTTAATGTTTTGGGTATAGTATTACATTAAAGGCTTTTACTACGTTTTTCTTTATAATTCGTCGAGAGATTTTTCCGGTACTTTAGTTATTAAATTCAGCTACCGCTTTCTGAAAGATTTTTAGTCCAATCAAATGGCGGCCGCTAACAATCTAAAAAATTCGCAAAAGTAAAAAAACCGGTTTTTCGCAAATAAAATAGAAAATTGTGCTCGGATTGGAAAGAGAAAGTTGTAGATAATGAAAAAATCTTTCGATTAAATTGTAAGCTCGAATCGATTCATTACTTTTCGAGATATATCGAAAAAACCGTTAAAAATTGCGTTTTTTTGTTTTTGCTCTAAAGATAATAATATTTGATGAAAACATTTTATAATTACAGAAAATGTAGTCCTAAGTGAGACGAAAACAATCGTTTTTGTACAATTCCAAAACATTGTTTTTTTCAAAGTTATAGCTAATTTCGTAAAAAAAGGTGTTTTCGTAAAACGGCTTTTCCATCGAAACGGATGGTCCTACAGACTTGTTCGAGGGCTTATTTTCTTCGTTAGGAGTTGTACTACAAATATATATTCAGCAACAATAGATTTTTTAAATTTTTTATATAAAAAATCGCGTTTGAAAATGACGTGATTTTAGTACATCGGTTTTTTGGCAATACATTGTTTAATTTCGATTTCATAGTACTTATTATTACAGAATTCAAAAGTGTTCTTCAGAAAACACATGAAATAAAAAAAATTAGTTTTCTATGATTTCGGGAGCTGAAATATTTTTTTATTCTCATATGCAAGTAGGTGATTCAGTTTCAAAATTCATTTTATTAAAATAAGTATCTTGCAAACATGTTTAATGTCCAAATTACAAATAAAATTTATGTATAATTAATACTTACTATGTATATAAATTTACGAAAAATGATCAGATTTTTCATATTATTAATTATCATCTGCAACCTTTCTCTTTTTTAATGTAGCATTACTTGTTTCTGTGGCATTGTCTTCTATGTCATCATCGAGTGTTTCGTCATTATCAATATGTTCAGTGTTTAGCGTATCTTCCGTACTCTCAATAATTTCTTCGAGAAAATCGGAACCGTCATCTATATTTATTATATTTTCGGGAAGTGCTTCGAAGTTACTACATTTTGTTGAATCGCAATGCAAACAAACGCTGGTACACTTTAAATAATTTTTCTTACAACCACAAGTTTTGTTTTTACAATCACTTACACAGGTACATGATATTTTTTTGAGGATTTCATCGGTGTGTACAGGTATTAACAGATTATCATCTAATTTCCAACCCCAATCAATAACTTCCATCTCGTTACCCAACCATGCTTGTAGCTGTAGATAAACTCGAAAGCAATGCTGTTTGGCAGCTCCTTCCGTAGGTAAAAGACTTTAGAATGAAAACGAAGATCGCGATGTAGATCTTTTGAGATGTTGAAAACGATGTTCATTTAACTTGCCTTCTTTTTTATTGTAGTATAATAATGAATTGATTTTATACATATTGGCAATCGCACAACTAGAAGCACTTCTTTCATAATAAGTATCTATCAATTGATGATGATCTGGATTGGAATGAAAAATTTTAACTAATTTATATTTTCCTTGTCGGTATAAAGCTGAAACAGTGTCACAACCTGATGCGCAGTGTAAGAATGCCACATGTTTCTTTAATTCAGGATATTTAAAACTATCGTTTGTGTACCAACGATCTACATCGGAATTGGTAAAAAACTAATTTCTTTTTAATTTCATGTGTGTTCTGAAGAAAACTTTTGAATTCTGTAATAAGTACTATGAAATCGAAATTAAACAATTTATTGCCAAAAAACCGATGTACGAAAATCACGTCATTTTCAAACGCGATTTATTATATAAAAAATTTAAAAAATCGATGGAAAAGCCGTTTTACGAAAACACCTTTTTTTACGAAAACAGCCATAACTTTGAAAAAAAAACATTTTGGAATTGTACAAACACGGTTGTCTTCGTCTTACATTTTCTGAAATTATTAAATGTTTTCATCAAATATTGTTATTTTTAGAGCAAAAACAAAAAATGCAATTTTCAACGGTTTTTTCGATATATCTCCAAAAGTCGATTCGAGCTCACAAAAATTGAATCGAAAGATTTTTTCATTATCTACAACTTTCTCATTTAACTTTTTCCAATCCAAACACAAATTTTATTTTCTATATGCTCATTTTTTTTCGCTGTTTACAATTAGTGACCATTTAACATAGGGGCTCAGACAAATGGATTGGACTATTTAGAGTTATATTAAATTTGTAAGTAGGTATCGTTTAAAGTAATATAGTACAATATTTGTAACTACGTGGAAAAATAAGAACAAAATTAATATTACCCCAGAATGCGTTTTATATAACATGGCTTATGATGAGTGATACAAATCTAGTTACAACTGGGCTTGTTATTACTTCCGTTTTACCCACTTCATAGTTTGTTTAATAATGTGTATCATCTCTTGAATTATGCATATACTTTATATTATACTTGTTTTGTTAAGAATAATTGTGTTATTAATTATACTTATGAATATGTATATGCTAGTATATTTTGCGGTGTTCTGATATTAATATTATGTAATTATTTTCTTACAATAATATTGCGAAACATATGTTTACTTTTATTAAATCAAATTATTAGACTTCATTTATTATTCTGATATGCTTTTTGATAAAGATAATGGTTGACTGCATATTAATGGTCTCGATTTGTTGATCTGCAAACTCATTGCACTATTGCACCAACAATAGCCCAGGCGGTATAGCTAATTTTGTTTATAAATCTCAAACATGCGCGAAGGCAGATGATTTATTTTTTTATGAGTTCTGTGAAGTGTAATTAATAAGTTCAACTAAAAAGTTCGGGTGATTTCCACACCGCCAACATTAAAAAAAAATCAAAACGTTCTCTTCTCGGTATGTTTCTTAAAATTTTTAACATGAGTCGATGTATGGAAAAATAAAAAATATTTTCATAAAGAGCATATATTTTTAAGCAAAAGATGTATCTACAGTTTGTATTAAAATTCCGTGCTATAGTAACACTTGTGCAAAGTAATAAGTTTTTAGTAGCCCTAAACTCATATAAGAACGAAGTAACTGAAATTGTTTTTGTTAAGTCTTTAATATGTTCAAACGAGCTTAAATTACTATCAATAATTATACCTAATTGTTTTACAGAGTGACTGTTTTCTATAGATAAATTATTAATTTTTACTAACAAACTATAATCGAAATGTTATTAACAAACATCAACATTTCAGTTTTTGTCCCATTAAGTTTTAGCCCAAATTTGTTGTAATAACTATTCATTAGTGAGGTGCAGATGTTGGCATTACTTGACAACTCATGTACATTGTCTGCCGTTGATGCAACTGCCACATCATCAGCAAATTGAGTAACATGGAAGCATTCGTTGGTTTTAAGTGACTTTGTACATCATTTATAAAAATAAGAAAGATGAGAGGTCCTAAGGTGCTACCTTGAGGAACTCCCGTTGACACCAGCTTAGCATCTGATTGATACGATGTCCTACCGACTTTTAGTACGACTTGCTGAGTACGATGACTTAGGTAGGGCATAATCCAAGAGTTAGGTACTCCTCCGACACTATAAGCGCGCATTTTATTAAATAGCAATTCATGATTTACCGTATCAAATGCTCTAGACATCAAAGATTAGACATTCACGCTTTATTTTGGTCAATATTTTGAAGTAGAAATGTGTATAAGGAAGTAACTTCATCCTGAGCGGAGTATCCCTCCCTTAAGACATATTGACTAGAAGATACAATAGTATTTTTATTAAGGTAAATTTTTAACTGACCAAGTTCTAAAGGCTTCAAAGTACTGAAATTGCTCTGTATTTTGATATTAGTTCCTTTTCATTTTTCTTATGAATAGATACGAAGTTGCTTTTTTTAGAGAAGAGAGAAAAGTGCCTTCGATAAAAGAAAGATTTATTAATTTACAAAGTGGATCATCAATATAATTTATATGTGCAAGCAATGAACATGGAATATTGTTAGAACCTGCAGAATGCATTTGTTATTTTTTTCGATAAACTTAAAAAAAACACGCTTTTAAAAACCAACGAATCTGTTAGAAAATGGGTTAAAAAAATTGTTACTAATAAGAATAATTACGTTAATAAACGTAAAAGCGTGGGGCGCTGAAAATAATTGAAAATATTATTACTTTTTTATTATTTTCTTCTTCTTAATGCATTTTAACACTTTCAGTTGATATTTAAAAGTATGTTAATTTTTTTATAGCATAGTTGTAACATATCATCCCAATAATTTTCGTCAAAAGTAAAACTGTCCCATAATATTGAGAATGAGAATTTCCCATATTTGAACTATTAAATCATGATATACTGCAAAACAGAGCACTTAGTAAATAAATACAACTTAATAACATTCATAAATTAAAGATGAACTTTATCAAACAAACATTAATTTATCGAAAAAACAGAAATAATTATCATATTGCAAATGTTTATAAAACCGATTATTTTGTTTTGATTGTATTAATGAAACATTAAATATTGTTTTATAATGATCCCCACAAGACTGACGTATATTTGGAAAAACACTACAGACTGAAATTACTGTGTTATAATAATATTTGCATAGGACGTAACGTTCTTATTTATTGTTCGCCGATTTAGACGAACAAAGGGCGTTGTTGATAGTAATTGGTACTATAGTATTTCTACTGCTAATGTGAAAATTCACATAAAACATTTCTAGCAGGATAAAGCAGGTTTGTGATGCAATAATACCCGAGACCGCGTATACTTTTTCTCATCTATTTGGTCGGTATAAAAAGCGTCGGCGCCTTTGACGGTGCAGTAAAGATCAAAGCCCCCCACTTTTTATACCGACAATGAGATTGCAGTAAACTATACTTCAACGTTGCAAACGATACTCGTATACGAACATAGTTCACCATGTTTATGCGCTTACCTTAAACGAAAGTAGTCGACTGTTTATCTGGCTCACCATTACAAGTCCCTTGTTATAACCCATAAGCTCTTGGTTCCTTCTTAATATTGTCGGTAGCATAGCCGTAGGTTAAATGATATTTTTTTTATTGAATCATTTACGGAATTTTTCATTAAACTAATATCATTTATTATAAATAAATAATTTACATCATGTCTATCAATTACTATAAAGTAGTAAAACAATATTTACAATAATTTATGGCATTTATGGCATCGCTGGTGTTATGTTATGATTATGAACTATTCCTTGGTGGGTCTTTTTTAAAGAATTTCAAAGTAACACTGGATACGCTATAATAAAAATGCATTTTACACTCTGTTGAAGTTTTATTTAATATTATAAATAAGTTTGAATGGTAAATTTTGGTTTGTGCTACCAACACCCACTGACTCGATCGAATCCATTGTATGATAATTTGTGTATCATTCTGACCTGACTCGGAATATTCTTAAAAAGCAAGTTAACTTTTGGGAGATCAACGACCGCTTTCCGTTACATTTGTAACAGATAATGTGCAAAGCGTTCAAAACAAGAGGGTCCTGAATTTACGGAATCAAATTTGCAGTATGTTGGACAACGAAACGTTCAATTATAACCAGATTCAAGGAGCATAACGCCCATCTCAAATATATAAACTTGAAAAGTCCAGTGTTCACAACATACCTTTGATAATGATAACAATCATAGAACGGATATCGGTTAATAAGAAATGTAACAAATAATAGACAGCTTCTGACAGCTTAGAAACTGCAAATAAAAAAATAAATGGTGATATAAAGAGCCTGTCTCAAGTAACAATTATAGTTTTAAAATAATCTATAAGTTATCCCAAAAACTTATTTCCAACACTACTTATAAAAGTAAATAGTTTGGAAAGACTCTATGAAGCCGATTTAAAACCTTTATAAGAGTACAGGGGCCCGTGTAGAGAAGAGCCTACATGTCACTTTTTAAAATTACTATTAAAACTTCCAGGTTATCTAAAGCTTTACTCATAGAGTATCTGAAGAGTATTATAAAACCATACTTGGTTTAGGATAGGCACTATATCAAAACTTAAAAGAAGAAGAAGTAAACATAAATGCAAACAAATCTATTCTACATGAACTATGGGCCGCTATAGTTATAGATAAGTTATAAAATGGACAATTGGCGACTACTAAGAACAGCTATAAAGTTTTATTGAAGGCTTGACAAATACCTTAAGTCAATCAATTTGGAAAAAACTATGTAATGTCTTAATATGCACATATTGTTGTTATTGTCGATTAATAAGGATTAGTTATACCCACGAAAAAGGTTTACCTTCTGTGGGTCCTTCTAATGTTTATTTCAATCAATAAGTTTTAATTGTAAAATCACTTGTTCTGTATTATTTATACAAATAAACATTACATAAATCAGTGGTTTGTGAGGTGGCCATTATTAAACACTGATAAAACCTAAATAAATCTAAAAAGCATTTAAATTGTTACTTGGGATCCCAAATAGCCCTCTTTAGTTTACAGTTCGTCGAGTCAAGACAGAGTTTAGATAGCTATAGCTGGTTAACATCAATAGATGTGACTACATAATTACTTAATTAAATAACGTAGAGGCCCCAGGACTGCACCTTGAGGCACTCCAAATGCAACTAGGAATTGATCAAACCTAAAGCCACGGTACTCGAAGTATCGATTCTTTCCAGTTAAAAAAGAGGACTGCAGAGAAGATAACAAATTCGAAAAACCTGATACATTATTCAGCTTTTGAAGAAGAATACCGCGGTGTCACGCCTATCAAAGACTTTGGAAAAATCGGTGTAAGTAATGTTAATTTGTTTTCCTGTATCAATAGCTTCATATATAGCAAACGCTGCGTAATGGATCACTACTTCCACATCCAGATTTCCTATCCAAGTCTCTCTAAACAGAAGCATTTTGATACTATATTTGCACTGTGGTAAGTTGGAATAATTGCTCATAGAATTTTAAGAATATAATATTTGAAACCGTAATAATAAAAGCCGGTATGGAATCAGGCATCTCAGTGAATTTAGGCTTCTGCTTTATTAGAGCTTTTAATACACTTACATTGTAAGCTATTTGTTCATAATTTTGGTTGAGGTGAACAACATGTTTTCCTTTTCCAAACAAAAATTGATGCCAAGGCGTCTACGGTTAAAACCGTGTCGACTTACATGCTAGTAAGTACATTCTTATCATTATTAACAAAAATACAAATCTAACACTTATTGTTACAGCAAAATATATTACATAAATTGTTAAGAGTTATTAAATTGATAATAGCACTAATTGATATATTCGAAAAACACTTGAGTTAAGTGTTCTTGAATTTAACAAATAACCAAACATAAGTATTATGAAAATGTGTATTTGTCTTCAACTTCAATCACGTCTATTTCGCAAGATATATTCACATAACTGATGATATATAGAACAAACATAGCCGCCGGGTGCAAAATATCATTTTCAGAGAAAACTGAGTCTTAATGTAAGCAAGTACATAAATACGTCTGATAATAACTACAGTAAATATTATTTTAAACGAATAAAGTCAATATACAACAATATAAATTGACTTCTTTTGCTGTTCCTTTTCCGAAATTAGTAAGAATATTCATATGGCTGTTTGGTAGACGAAAGCATAGTAACTTCCAGACCAGAGGCAAAGAGTTGGATTTCTGGAATAGTCAGATATTGGGTGTATGTCCCCTCTCTTCAAATATGTTTCCCCCTCACATGCACACAGAAAGTTCTAAAATGCATTAGTGCTGTATGATTATTAATTAAAAATCAAACATTTGTTTGTGGTCGACTGATAATATCTATTTTATTAACATTTTACTTAATAAGTATAGTAGAAAAGCATGCCGATAAAGAATTGAAGCCGACAAAGGACACCGCCGCTCTTTTTGCACTTCGTGTCACTATATGTATTTATTTTTTTTTTTTTAATTAATGGCATTAAGGCGACTGACCCACAGCCAGACACAATTTATGTTACTTATATTATTATACCTAATTCTAACCTATTCGACAAAATATTAATCCTTTTTATACACAATAAGATAAGGACAGGGACACACGCTTCTCGCCCAGGGGTCGATCAGGGCATTTTTCAATTACACATACAACTATTGACCACGGGTAACGTGGGTTACTAAAAAACGATGGGATAGACATATAGGTGACAAGACTAAACCTACTCTAAATATTTATTTTTGCTTTATTTGTAAATGAAATTCTGCAATCAATTATATTTTTTTTATTTAAAACCAGAAGATGTAGTAAATTAAATGGGGCTTCTACTTTGTGGTTGATCAAATTACTGTATAATTCATTCGTCTCTTGAGCGTATTTATTACATTTGAAGAAAATATGATCTAGGTCCCGTATTTCATTACAATGCTCACAAATATTGACGGTAATATTCCTATTTTATGCAGGTGATATGGATAACAGCCATGACCAAATTTAAGTCTGCTTATATGTGTTATGCTCCTTCTGGAATAATTAACGCTATTATACCAATGTTCTTTTGGGATTTCTTGCTGTATAAGTGCTATATGTATTTCGTTTACTATACATCACAATTCTCTTCGGCGTGGTGCCACTGATTAAATAACAACAGTATTGTAAATTATATTTATCATTCAAATAGGAGGCCACAGCCACTGAAGTATTTTCGACAAACACGAAAACACCTATATAGTAAGTACACTTATTTAATGGACATAAAAAAGCAAAACATAAATCTCTAGCTACCTCGTTAGCATGAGTGATATCCCACAAAGACGTACTTAAAATTTTTGTGCGCAATAAGAGTAGAAATTTAGAAGTATTATCTTTGATAAATAAATAGTTATTTGGTACAGTGATAAATTAAAAAAATTACTCCGTTTTGCTTGTATCAAGATAGGAATAACATCTATACAGGGTGTAATTAGTTTCATGTCATAAAAAAAAACTGGTGGTAGGGAACGACAAGACAAACAAAAAACCTTATATACCATGTGGGGTCTAAAGCTCATAGTTTTGGAGAAAAAAAAATGAACAAAAATTTCCAAAATATTTAATAACATAGTTTGAGAACTGCCGGCATATTGGATGATATTGGGGTAGGCTTTATTGCCTCGCGTCTTGTCGCACATGATACTCTGACATTCGTGCAAATAAGTATGGTGAGCCTAAGAGATAATTAGGCCGCAACGGGGGTCATCGAAAAGCATGCCGACAAAGCAGTTAAAAGCGACCGACAGAGGACTCTGTCATGTTTTTTGCTTCTTCGCGGCCAAATAATCTTATTACGCGTGATATACTCTCCCTTGTAATATTCTCAAGTACCTAATAATTTCAGTTTGTGTCCTATCGTTCAAGTCGTTAGTACTTGGTTACGTAAGACACTACTTCTTGTTCATGCTTTTTGTGTTACTTTTTGGATTTTGGACCAAGTTTTTCTTTTTGTTTTCTTTACTGATAACGTTAATTCACAGTTTAGTGTGGTGTTTTATAACGCAGATTTTGGACATTATGGGAGATTACACTTATCCAGAGCTCGAGGATATGCACTTGGTGCATGGACAAAGTGGTGGTGCGGAAGAGCTTTATCGTTTAAGGTTCCCTAATCGACGTCATCCTTGTGCTCGTACATTTGTTCGTATTGACCAGCGTCTTCGAGAAACAGGTGGTTTCGATGGAGAAAGGGTAATTGACGCAGAGGTTCAAATTTTGGAACTTGTAGAAGGGGATCCAACTTTCAGCACCCGCGATATCGCGAACCATGTGGGAGTATCCCATTTTGTGGTATGGAGGACATTGAGAGATATGAACTTACATCGCTATCACTATCAACGTGTCCAAGCACTAGAACCTCAAGATTTTGCAGAGCAAATGCAATTTTGTATGTGGATTTTACGAATACACGCGGCAAATGAGGATTTTTTAAACGTTCTGTGTTTCTCCGATAAGTCGTGTTTTACCAGAAATGGAGTGTTTAATTTTAAAAATATGCACTATTGGGAAGACGAAAATTCACGTGTATTAAGAAGGGCGCATTTGCAACAAACATTGCCAAATTTGCTGGAAGATGTACCCTTGGCTACGCGCTGAAGAATGTGGTATTTGCACGATGGCGCGCCAGTCCATTTTAGTCTGGCTGTTCGAAATTTTTTGGACAGAAAGTTTCCTCGACGATGGATTGGACGTGGCGGACCAGTACCATGGCCTGCTAGATCACCCGACTTAAATCCGATGGACTTTTATTTTTGGGGGCATTTTAAATCTCTGGTTTACCGTGATCCAATTGACACTTTGGAACAATTGCAACAACGTATTTTAATGTGTACAGAAACCATAAAAAAGATCCTAATTTACCAAATGTGTTGAACGGAGTGCGTGTGTCCTTAGTTCGACGTGTCGAAATGTGTATACCTACGTGGAGATGGAGGTCATTTCGAACAATTTTTATGAAAAATTCGAAAGGATTGTTCAGTTATTGGGTGTTACCTATTGGTCATTAAAGGTATGATTATTATTAGTATTCGCTGTCTTGTTATGATCTGTTTTTTATTGTTTACATTGATTTTCGTAGAGACCAAAGACTCGATTTTTAGTTTTCGATACCTGATTGGGAAAAATCATGCGTTCAATTCGTTAAAAAAATCAGATTTTTTCCTAATTTAAAATATACAACTATTTTCTGTTATCGTATCTCGGACGTCTAACTGTTCGTTCTCCAATTTCATAAAATATTTACTAATTTTTTAAGCTTTTAACACAATGTTACAAATGTTAATAAACCACTTTCAAATTTTATAAATTCTTATGAACGACAATAAAAGCTACAATAACTTTGTTCCAAATCCTATTTAAACCCCTGCGGCCATGCTATGCTTGCGTTGTGCTGAAAGAGCAGGAATTATTTACATTTTCATAATTAGTGGTATAAAAAGTTCGGTACAAGTAATCCCATCAAAGTGCCGCACTTCTTCCGGCGGGAACACAAGTCGGGTATTATAGTTTTTTATTATTTCTAATATTCGGAACTATAACATCCATTGACTCTGAAAAACAGTGGTTCTCAAATGTTTCCTACCTTAACATTCAAATTTTGAACATAGGTCATTTTTTTTTCAAAGTGCCCCTAGAGAAAAAAGTCATATACATTTTTTGTTTGTCTAGTCGGTTGCTATTATCAGTTTTGTTTTAATGACATGAAACTGATTACACCCTGCATATTTGTAAAGCCTTGACGAAGACGATATTCCATGATACACTGGCAATATTAAGTTCGACTCTGTCGTGGGTAGGGGGTTTATATACCAGCTGTAAACCGTTACATCCTAAAATAATTTCGGTAGGAGCGAGTCGGGTAACTGTATCAAAATAATTTGAAATTATAATTCAAACAGGTGCTTTCGTTAATTTCTTATTTTAATCATGCTAGAACATACTTTACATGAGAACAATATTGTTCAATATATATTAAGTAATACATTGTATTTATGATTTTTTCTACAAAAATAGAGCAAGCCTCGCTCTCCCATCTATACGCAATCTGCAAAACTTTCAAGTTTTTTATGTGCATTAAATATATGTAGTGAACTATACACAACACCTGGCGTGCGTTTCGCCTATCACGTTGGCATCATCGGGAGAGGGTTAATTAAATAGAATAAGGTTTAATAATTTTACACAGGGAGAGAAAATATTGGTCGTTTTGCAGCTTGATAAAAAATTACAATAGAATCATCAGCGCCGAGAAATAGTAGCCTATAGTTTGTTAAAAGTCATAACTCATTTTCAGGTATCATTAGATGATGAAAACGTTTTCCGACCTAGTTTTCTTCATGTCATCGAAAAATTTACAAAATCAAATTTTAACTTTAATTTGTGACATCTAGCAATTGAGTAATTTTATAATGAAGTGTATTTCGCAGCTCGTATTCATATTCTCTGGAATATACAATTTAAGTAAGTGTTATTAATCACAAAATACCCTGTATAATTTAAAAATAAATACAAATTCTGACTAGTTTTGTATTGTAAATGCATTCAATCAGAACTTTCATCAAATAACAACCCAGTCAATTAGACCAATACGAGCTTATAACAGTAAATTCAAAAGATTACAACAATATGAGGTCTAAAAGTTTTAATTGAAAATCCGCCTTCCGTTTCATTGACCTTTGTTTAACCGCAATAGTTTTAATCATTTTTACATGAAGCAAAATTAAGTGTGAAATCACTGAACAGGCAAATATAACAGTAACTGGAAGCTATGAGAAAGATTCTGGAACATTTTTACATGAGGCTCTTATAATAGGCCAGTCCAGAGAGAAAAACAGTACCTAAACAGGAAAAAATTAGGTACCCATATTTTATTTGTGGAAATGATCTACAGTGGAGATCATATACATATACAGTTAATAGAGGCTGAAAATATGCATTATTTCGGAATAATTATAATAAATAATTGACATCACTTTTACATAGATTAAAATAAAAAGTTATAAACATATAATTGTGAGGAAATTGTTTATTAATTATTTAAAAAAAAAACATGTTTTAAACAACATTGTTATAAGCTGAGAAATTTTAAGGCATTTTAATTCAAATTGACATATTAGGGGTTTTCGAGGTGGCTGAAACATATCATGATGTCACAAAAGGTTATTCAAAATGGCTGATCCAATATGGCCGACTTTTCGATAAAAATTTCAATAAAAATGACGTAACTCGATAAATTTTAAACAAACTGCGCTCAGATTAACATATGCAATATGGTAGGTACTGGCGAGGTCGCAGAAAAATAATGTATCTTAGTATAAAAAGTAAAAATGAAATAAAAGATTTTTATTAAACACAATTCAAATTATATTGAACGATATAAATTCATTTTTAAATATCGATCCTTTGGTTTCTGTCTCTTTCTGTTATTCAGGCATTATAATTTGACCACGTGAATATTTGGAACAGGTTTTCGATATTTTAAAAAGGATTTAAATTTTAGAAACATCGAGTCGATTTACCGAAAAAATCTTGATTTTTTCAATATTTCGTGAAAAGTATAGGTTTATACATACAGACTGTCTATTTTACGAGGGCCACACCAAATATCTCGCTTAATATCTATTGTTGAAGAATAAAGTTTTAGAAACAGTTATCCCATTTTTTGTGAGCTATATTTCAGTAAAAAGAAATTTGAAATCCTTAGCCTACTTTATGAGATATATTACAAAAACCTGAAAAATAGGAAAACCACAAACGGTTATAGCTTCCTTATTTGGGGAGATACGAAAAAAGTTAAAGGAATGAAAGTTGACGGCAAAGACAATAAGAATAATAACGTGTAACAAAAAAATCGAAAAATGCAGTTGGCTTTGACATACGCTATTGTGCAAAAATGAAAAATACATATCTCAAAGTAGACCATGACGCCATTAATTCCGTTATTTTTTTCTCATTCCAACGATATAAAACATGTCACAGAAATTTTAACCGATAGTGTCAATATTTAATATTTTACGAATACCACAATTCATATAATTGAATCGTAACAATCAGCTGTGCCATAATAGTAAAAATTCACTTTATAATAATTATAATTCCGTAATTATTTATTACAATTTAATACAAACCAATAAATATCTCATAAATAAAAATACAAGTACAAAACGAACATCCAAAGAAAAAAACGAAAAACTATGTATAACAGTACTACCTACTACTATATTGAAAAGGAATTGTGTGTATTTATTTTTTTAACTACAAATGCTCAAATTGTGCACCATGCATTCTGACACATAAACGTGCTCTACGAGACACGTCACGCATTACATTTTGGAGCATTTCAGGAGTAATTGCCTCACATGCGTTTCGAATTCTGGTTTTGATGTCCTCAATATTTTCAGGGGCAGTTTGAAATACCTTGTCTTTAATGTAACCCCAGACGAAAAAATCCAAGGGAGTAATATCTGGCGATCGAGCTGGCCATAGAATGGGTCCATAGGTGCCTATCCAGCTATCTGGCATAACTTGATTTAAATAATTTGTACATATTACAGCAGTGTGAGGTGGAGCCCCATCTTGTTGAAAATATGAATAATTTAATCTTTCTGCCACTGTTAATTCATAAAGAAAATCTTGAAATTCGTTTTGCAGGAAATTAAGGTATCTACGAGCGGTTAATTTGCCATCATAAAAATAAGGTCCAATTACTTTAGTCCCTAAAAGACCCAACCAAACATTCGTAGAAAATATTTCTTGGAAAGCAGTCTCTCTGCACCAATGTGTATTTTCTCGTGTCCACTTATAATGCATATTTCTATTGAAAAATCCATTATTAGAAAAATTTGATTCGTCCGACCAAAGAATTTTGCTACATATCAGCGCGTCATTCCTTTTGTTATTTAATAACCATCTACAAAAGCTTACTCTCCTTGGCTTATCTCCCTCATTTAAATGTTGAACTTTCCTCATTTTGTAGCATCGAAATCCGTTTTTTTTCAATATTTTTCTTGCACTGTCTTTTTTTATGCGACAGTTTCTCTGAATTTGTCTCAAAGAGGTTTCCTCATTTTGGTTAACATAATTCATTACTCTATTCACTTTTCTTACATTATCCGCAACATGCGCTCGCCTTACTACTTTTTTTGAAAATGAACCGCGCGTTTTTAGATTTTGAACTAACTTCCTAAACATAGTTCGATTTGGCTGCGGAGCATCTGGAAATCTATCTCCGTAAACCGTGACTGCCATCTCAGCGTTAAAATTGCACTGACAATAAATGCTAATCATATCGAATTTGTTATTATTGGTGTACACCATAATTACTGATATAAAATTTGTCTTAGAACTCGACAACGCAACATACAACATACAACAGTGACAATCTGTCAAATTTATTAATAACTGTATACATTGTTTTTCACTAATTATGGCACAGCTGATTGTTACGATTCAATTATATGAATTGTGGTATTCGTAAAATATTAAATATTGACACTATCGGTTAAAATTTCTGTGACATGTTTTATATCGTTGGAATGAGAAAAAAATAACGGAATTAATGGCGTCATGGCCTACTTTGAGATATGTATTTTTCATTTTTGCACAATAGCGTATGTCAAAGCCAACTGCATTTTTCGATTTTTTTGTTACACGTTATTATTCTTATTGTCTTTGCCGTCAACTTTCATTCCTTTAACTTTTTTTGTATCTCCTCAAATAAGGAAGCTATAACCGTTTGTGGTTTTCCTATTTTTCAGGTTTTTGTAATATATCTCATAAAGTAGGCTATGGATTTCAAATTTCTTTTTACTGAAATATAGCTCACAAAAAATGGGATAACTGTTTCTAAAACTTTATTCTTCTACAATAGATATTAAGCGAGATATTTGGTGTGGCCCTCGTAAAATAGACAGTCTGTATATTCCAAAAATTTCTTTTTACTTATTTTGAGGTCCTACTATAAATATATGCTGGATAGGTATGCTAAATAAATTTTATATAAAAGTTATTAACGTTTATTTTATCCATAATTCCACGAATTTTGGAGCAAAAATTTTCTTTTTTCGTAAAATAAAGAGGGTTAATTTAATTTTTAAGGTAAATCCCCTTGAAACCTTTTAAAACACACATTTCAAGCACTTTCTCAAAATTGTACATCTTCAAAAATAATTTTTTGGGATTTCTGTCATTGGAAATCTCTTTATGTTTCGATTTCATATATTTATGTACTATTCCTACATACATACATTTATATATTTGAAAATATAATAATCCAATAGCCACATGTTTCTTCTTTCATTTAAGCTTTGTTGAGCTCAATTTATTTAATTAGTTCAAAAGTTACAACGAATTTACTGTAGCGGAGCCTACATTTTTTATCGTACAAAAAAACTTCATATACATTTTTGATGTGAAATTTTCCGTACTTTCGAATGGCCTAACAGTTTTTTTAACAAAAAATTATTTTAAGAGATAAGTATTTGACAAACTTGGTATTTTGCAACCAATTTATTTAATAACAAATGACGCTCAAGGACTATTGTTGGCAGCTTTTGGTATATTGTTCCTGACATGTTCAGAGATGTATTCTCAAAAGTTACTGCTTCCAGGAATGTTTCTGAAGTGAAAATCTCTATTGACTTTACTACTATACAGTCCAATAATTATAAAGATTTCCATAACATAGTAGAAGGATACATCACAAAACCACAAAAATCAGTTCCGGGGGTGCCGCATAACCCTCCCAGCTACCCCCTTTGGTGAAAAAAGGCTTATTTTACTGATAACTCGTTAACCGTTGAAGATATAAAAAAATTGCTCATCATAAAAAAGAAAGCTGGACTAATCGCGAAAAAAAAAGTCCTCTTGTAATTTTCTTGTATATGCCATGGTTTTCGAGAAAATCGATATGGAAAAAAATTACAAAATTTGTATACTTAATGCACACGAATTTTCGTTTACATGAAATTGTTTGCGCGCGGCCTATAGAGAAAATTAAATTGCTCGAAAACCAAACATGCTAGGAAGAAATATCAAAATGGTTTTTAAAGGGGATATAAAATACTCTTTTGTGTTTCAATTTTTGATGGCTATTGATATCTATTAGTATATAAAAATAACGATATAATATAGTTACCTCTTGATTTTTTGCACTTTTAATTATTTACAGGCCCATAAAAAATAACTGACATTAATATAAGTTATAAATATATTATCTTTTAGTTCAAGGTAGTACTTCAATGCACATTTACAAATTTACCGGCATGTTGAAGATTTTTTATTGTCTGTAATTGTTTATTTGTGGCATATTCAGATTTTCTTACTTTTTATTGGGTATTTTGCCACTGAAAAATATTTAAAAATTTTAATGAAAAAACCTCTGCGCCAAACGGATCAGAAAGAGGTTGGTTCTTGAGTACTTGACTGTTTCAAAAAGTCTCACACCTAAAAATATATAAACTTGAACAATGTTATAAACTAAAAACTGAAAATCAAAGCTATAGGTAGTTAACGTTTCGGAAGAGAATCTACTTCCGTTCTCAAAACTTTTTTGGCCGTCAACCATGACAGTTCTTTGTTTATGTATTTCCATAGTCACGTGAGACATTAAATTATATTTATCTTATTTTTACATACTTCGTCTCTAAGGATGGGCAACCAACTAGTACAAAAATCTATTGAATAATTAGAAACGCATCTATCCTTGTTTAATAAAATAATCGCGGATTCTTTAAGTTTTCTTTTAGTTCCGTTGCTCTCTTTTTCCAAAATCTTCGCCGAGTCCCATTTAATTCTATGATTATTATCCCACGCGTGTTCACAAATTTTGGATTTTTCAAATTCTCCCCTTCTAGCGTATTTTCTATGTTCACCAAGCCTTACGTTGAAAGGTCTAGATGATTCACCTACGTAATGTTTTCCGCACTCACACGGAACAGTATAAATACAATTTTTTGAATTTTGAACAATATTTGGAGGTTTGGTTCTTGATAAAACCGATCTTAGCGTGGAGCCCGTTTGAAAAACCGGAAAATCTATTCCCAATTTTTCGTAATTTATCCGATAAACCATGTATATATGGAATTACTGCCATTGACCTAAATACCTCAGGTTGTGATAGTATATTCTCTCTACTACCAATGTTCAATAACTGACTATCAACAAAACTCTCAGGATATTGATTATTTCATAAGACAGTTTTTATAAATTGTTTTTCGTTCCTTAATATTACATCATTTGAAGAAAATTTTGGCCCTGTCATACAAACACTTAAAAACACCTTTCTTAACACTAATATGTTGATTTGAATTGAAATTTAAGTATCTGTTTGTGTGTGTTTGTTTTCTATACACACTGGTTTGGTATGTGTTATCTAATTTTTTAATTAAAATATCTAAGAAAGGTAATTCATTATTATTCTCTATTTCTATTGTAAATTTAATTGAAGGTTCTTTTTCGTTAATCTGATTCAAAAAATTACTTAAACTTTCTTTACTATAAGGCCATATAGCATATAATGTCATCTACATATCTCCACCATACAATGGGTTTATAAGCTAGATTATTAATATTACTTTCCTCGAAATTTTCCATGAAAATGTTACTTAATATTGGAGATAATGAAGAACCCATGGCCATCCCAAAGTCTTGTTGATAGAAGTCAAGTACTCAAGAACCAACCTCTGTCTGATCCGTTTGGCGCAGAGGTTTTTTCATTAAAATTTTTAAATATTTTTCAGTGGCAAAATACCCAATAAAAAGTAAGAATTTTTTTTATTGTTTACTAAAAATTAAAAAAAGACCCAAACATCTTGAAAATTTAGCACAAAAAATTTGTTTGGGTTTACATATCATATAACTATTGTTTCTAATCACTCAATAGTTAAAAACTTGTATTAAAAAAATTTCATCAAAAAATTGAAAATGCAGCCCTTTTTGGATTTTTTTTTTGGTTCACTTTAACATGCTGCTGTAGATGTGAATATTTCTATTCCTATTTGTTTCTGCATTGAAGTACTACCTTGAACTAAAGGCAATTATAACTTACATTATAATCAGTTATTTTTTATGGGCCCGTGAATAGTTAGATGTACAAATAATCAAGAGATACTATATTATATTGTTATTTTTATATACTGATAAATATCAAAACCCCCTTAAAAATGGCACCACAAGAGAGTATTCTGTATTATCTTTAAAACCCATTTTGATTTTTCTTCGCGGGCATTAAAAATACAAATTTTGCAATTTTTGTCAATATCGATTTTCTCGAAAACCATGGCATATAGAAGACAATTACAAGAGGACTTTTTTTAGGCAATTAGTCAAGCTTTCTTTTTCATAATGAGCAATTTTTTCAACGGTTAATGAGTTATCAGTAAAATAAGGCCTTTTTCACCAAAAAGTTGTTTTTTTTTTGGGGGGGGGTTGCGCGGCACGCCCAGAACTGATATTTGTGATGTTTAATCCTCGCACTAACAGTTACGGAAGGAAAATCTCAGATAACACTTTTTACCAAAAATTTTCGAAAAAAGTTCAAAAAAATAATCACAAAAAATTTATAAATTTCACATCTCTCGTTTAATTAAACCTTATTATCTAATATCGAATTCAGGTCGATTAAAACTAAGTTTGATTTTGTCATCTGTTCATTTTTACATCGACCTCAATATCGATATTAAGTAATACGACCAAAGTAAACGCTCACTTGCTTCCGCCTTTTTTGCTAATACGCTCCTGCGCCAACAGCCGAGTTATATTTTATTAATTCCTCTCATCTCGCTCAGCGGCCACTAGAGTCGCTGGTTAATATTGTTGCGAATTTTCCACCTTTTAGGAAACACCCTGTATGAATCAGTGGGTTCTAAATAATTTCAACAAGAGATAAACACTACTAACACTTTATTTGATAATTTACTGACTATACAATACTTGAAAATTCACTTTGTTTACCTAAACCTCACTTTTTACCGAACGTGTCACTTCTCAAATAAACTTCTTCCTCTGCGCCGGTAATCGCGCCTTATATACTCTGAAATTACCTCTAGATTGAACTAGAATCTTCTTCCACCACATTCTAGACAAGTCCATGGCTCTTTCTAGAGTCTTTCCAGTCACTATTAGTAGGCATAGGCGTATCATCTCCAGTTCCAAGGGGGTGTAATTCATAAAAATATGTACAGACATAAAATTTTTGAAACTGCAAACACCGTGCAAGTTGCACATAATACCCCGTGATAAAACGAATATCTCGTATTTATTTTATATACAGAGAAGAGCAAATGTGTGGAAATACCTAAATGATGGGTAGGTTGAAGAGGACATATTGAATGGCCACCGCGATCGCCAGGTTTAAGCCCTTTAGACTATTTTCTTTGGGGTAATTAATTAATTAAAGTTTAATGACATTTAAAAATTTTACAACAAAAACTAGTGATATCCCCCAAAAAAACATTACAAATGTAAACCTTCCGATCATAGCAATAACAACAAAAAGTACTGATATAATGAAAAACAACTGTCTATCGACAAATATTAGAGCGCTACAACAAATAAACCACTGAATAAAAATCCACTTATTAATCATTATGTTTTGCTTACCTAACAGAGCAATTTGTTAATTCAACGCACAGTGCGTTAAGTTCGATGTAAAATAAAATAACAGAAAAAGGTGGACTCTGATTTTGCCCATCTTACACTAGATGTAGCTTGATGAAAATGAGAATGCTAAAGTCAGTGCAGTTTAAAAATTTTTGAAATCGATTAAAACTGATTTTGATCAATCAACTTGGCCACAGCGGGCGCGCTGAACAAGAATAAAGCTCACACCCAGTGGGATGTGCACTGAGTCCATTGAATTGTTCAGAGTACAAAAATATCACCAACAGAAAATCTGTGAACGCGTAAGTAAACAAGCATTTGCAAATATTACTTGATTTATTAAGAGAAATTTATTAAGAGAACATAAAAGAGTACGCCTGGAGAATGTCGTATTAATACGCCCCGTTCAAAGAAATGATGTCTCTATTTAAGTGAAGGCTTAAAATTGTGTTATTCGGAGTAGGTATGTAACCTAATTATTTAAAAATAACAAAAGTATTTTCCTCGCCATTACCAATAGCTGTCAAATTAAGTATGAGAAATTTGGATGCTTGTTTATAGACCAGTCAATATAAGTAATAGAAACCAATATTTTATTTCATAAAAGGGTCCATTTATCTATAAATAATAGTGTATGAAAGGTATGTTCTAGCGGTTTTTTCCATACATGGAAATAGCTGTAAAAGTGATATTAAAAGTGTTTACATGCTTCAAGGCAGATATAGAATAAAAAGTGTCTGTGTGTGTGTTTAGATAAACTTTATTTAATGTCAATTGAAAAATCATAAAAAAGCCCGACAAAGGAATTGTTCATAATTTCAGCAATGTCATGGGCGTCGGCCGACAACTTTTAGAATAAACTGAATATTTTTTTATTACATTATATTAATTGATATGTGTGATGTAAATTATTTATTTATAATAAATAATGTTAGTTTAATGAACAACTCCATAGATGATTCAATGAAAGTAAATAAATATCTCTTAACCTACGGCTATGCTACCATTTTACGGCTAAAGCAAGAGCTGGTAACGGACTTATAATGGTGAGCCAGGTAAACAATTGACTACTTTCGTTTGAGGTCGAGTACCACAAGCGGATAACATATCTGGTTAACTATATACGTATATAAATGCTATATGTATGTATGTGTGTACGTATCCGTGTGTCCAGAACGTTTCTTGTAAATAGATATCTTCTGTTAGACTTAAAATTCTCTGTCAAAGAAACATGTAAAATGGCATGGTGGAATATTACCTGTTCGAATTGGGTCATATCCGTCATTCAAGGTGATCGCCAGAGGTGTGTAAAATGTTATAATTTATAAATACTACTTAAATTTTTTTGCTCATTATTTAGTCATTTCCTCGATTTTGAGTTGGGGGATTTTAAATTTTTAATTTAATTTATGAGTATAACATTAATTGTATTAATTTAAATTGTTAAATCTTATACCCTTATAGGTATAGAGTAGAGGAAAAAAATCGGCAGTTACTGGAAAGGGATGGAACCTCCCCATCCGGTGGATCTTTGAAGCCGAAAAGAACACAAATTCTGTGCCATACCGACACTAAACGTAATCTGATTTCAACCAAAACCTTTTCAGACCTTCTGGAGCACTAAAGAAACCCTTGTGCAAAGTTTCATCCAAATCCGTGCAGTAGTTTCGCCGCTATCGTGCTACACACCCACACACACACACTGACATTTTTTAAAAACAATTTTTTTTGGGTTCCTGGGACCTCAAAACGTAAAGATTTGACGTTATCTCAATTTTAGTAACCTCCCACGGTTTTGTGGGGAGGTTAAAAATGTCATCAAATATGAAGAAGATTTAAAATGCACAATATTCATAATTTATCTGTTTTACCTATGCGAGGGAAGTAACCAGTTTACGTTTCTAGAGATAATACTTATTCTTACTTTCCGATTTATTTAATTAAACACAATACATACATTGATAATTTCGCTTTCTCTCGCGTTTTATCAATTTCCATAATTATACCAACATTTACCTGTAATTTTGCCACACGAAAGTGGCACGACCAAATCAGTACTATAATTTTTTCCAACTCTGTCGAAATACTATTAAATAATGTACAAATCAGTCAATGAGGTAAATTTGCGATTTTGTAGCGTTTATTGCCACATCTTTTGTTATTCAAGTAATACAATGTTAATGCAGAGTACAGTTAAGTAAGATCATCGTTTCATCATGAACCTGTGTTAGGCACGAACTAACTTCTTCATGCAAAAATATTAACTCGGAAAACTGTCGGTAGAAAGGGCTGTTTCTTAAAAAAAATGTTCTCTTATTCGCTTCTCTAGTCACCGAGGTAACTCCTTGAAAATCCATGACAATTTTGAGTTAGGTAAAGAGAAACACGGCTCTACAGTTTATATTGGATTCCGAACCACTTCTTGGGGATGATTTTATAATCAAGCTATTTCGCATAGTACACTTGATTAAAAAAAAAAAAACTGGTACAACTCTTGTAGTCGAAAATATTAATAGTTTAGTTGTGTGCATATGTCTGTAAATAGGGCTGGCCAGGCATGTCGAGAGGGGGTGGAGAAGAAGTGATTTACCCCGGACCTGGGTTTTTGGAGGATACCGGTTTTCTTAGTGTTTTTAAATTTATTAAACCTTTCTTTTTTATTTTGTTCAAATGGAATTTTAAAAAATAATTAGAAAATAACTTTTTCAAAACATTTTCAAGCCTGCCATATTATTGTTTAAAAAAAATATATTTGTTACTGATAAAATAACGATAATTCTATTTTTAAAATAAAAACACAAAAATACCACTTGAGATTAAAAAAAATGTAAACAATGCAAACTGACCATAAAAATACAATAAAAAAATAAAATAAATGAACTTCAACTACGTAATACAGAATTAACTAATATTTTGTCATTGCTCCATTAGCGTCTAAAACTGCCTGAAGTCTTGCAGGCATGGACAAAATCAGATTTCTTGCAAGGTCAACTTCTTGCGACAAGTTCTCCCAAGCGTCTTCAATTATCCCTTCCAATTCTTGGGCATTGTTTGGACGGTTATTTAATTTTCGTATATGTTTCACCATTAGTCCCCAAACATTTTCAATTGGATCTAAATCCGGACATTTAGATGGCCACGGTAACGACTCTATGTTTTTATTAAGAAACCATCGCCTGACACGATGGTCCGTATGTATGGAGCAGTTGTCTTGTTGGAAAATAAAATTATTTTCTGGAAACACCTCTATTACTGACGGCAACATAATATTGTCTAATATTTCAATATATTTAATGGAATTGAGATCACCACCACTGTTACAACACACACCTAACCCATTTAGGCTCGCCCAAGCCCAGACATTGACTGAAAACCTTCCTGATATTTGTGGATCGAAAGTATATTTTTCGTCGTATCTAGTGGAAGGAGGCCTATACAGGGTGATTCACGTAGGCCATTCATTAGAAGTTTTTCAACTTTCAGTTGGATTAGAAACTTGAAATTTGGTATACAGCCATAATCGATCATGCCCGTTCTATCTAAAATATTTTCAGTCCTCCAACTATACAGGATGTGCCAAAAATTGGTACCAACTTTCTTATTTTAAATGGAAACCTATATTTTTCTTTACATGGTTCGATTGGTCTTCTAATTCTGAGTTTAGAGAACCTAAGTTATGTTAACTTATCTCTTACAATTTTTGACATATGTCCAATTTTTTGAAAAAAATTGCCGCTGTAGTAGTTTACGAACAAATTTGTATCTCGCAAACCTTTCAAAATTATGAAACCAAATTTGTGAAGCAGTTAGCTGGAAGTCCAGGCTAACTTTTGATGTCACATCGGTGGTCCCATTTTGTACCATATGGGCGCAGTCAATTTTCAAATGTCGCAATCAAAAATTGTCAAAAAGTCAATTTTTTCAAATGGCACCTATTATTTTTTTTCACACCATTCGAAAGAAAATTGAATTTTAGGGTGAGTTACTTAAGCATTCCCTATACCTAACTTCACCCCATATCGAGTTATTCAATAAAAATCAAGAAATACCTTATCTTGCCGAGAGATTCCTTACTTCTTCAAGTATGCCATGGAAATAAAAGACAGTTGTAATAATTTTTAAAGAAAAATATGGATTCTTATTTAATTACACACAACACCAATAAATTATTATTAACGAACAAGAACAATGTTGACGAAATTCTGACGTAAATGTTCAATGTGACCACCATATTTTTGTTCAAATATTCTATTATTCTACTTTCAACAGATTGCGTAGCACATCTTTGCGCCTACCATTTTTGACGCCAGAAATCAAAGCAAAATTGAATTTTAGGACCACTTTTATTAACATTGTGTATGTCTATCTATAGTCGTTTTTGAATTATTGGCATTTTTTGAAAAAAATATTGTTTTTTTATCTCAAGGGTAGTAGGCTTTGGAATCAATCCTTTCATTTTAATTTTGATTAAAAAATCGTATTGCAATAATAAATAATTACAACAAAATAACAACAAATAAACAGATTAACAAAATAATTATTTCAATACAAATGCTCAATGTGTGCACCGTTTTCACTGACAGAATTTCGTCAACATTGTTCTTGTTCGTTAATAATAATTTGTTGGTGTTGTGTGTAATTAAATAAGAATCCATATTTTTCTTTAAAAATTATTACAACTGTCTTTTGTTTCCATGGCATACTTGATGAAGTAAAGAATCTCTCGGCAAGATAAGGTATTTCTTGATTTTTATTGAATAACTTGATATGGGGTGAAGTTAGGTATAGGGAATGCTTAAGTAACTCACCCTAAAAAAAATAATAGGTGCCATTTGAAAAAATTGACTTTTTGACAATTTTTGATTGCGACATTTGAAAATTGACTGCGCCCATATGGTACAAAATGGGACCACCGATGTGACATCAAAAGTTAGCCTGGACTTCCAGCTAACTGCTTCACAAATTTGGTTTCATAATTTTGAAAGGTTTGCGAGATACAAATTTGTTCGTAAACTACTACAGCGGCAATTTTTTTCAAAAAATTGGACATATGTCAAAAATTGTAAGAGATAAGTTAACATAACTTAGGTTCTCTAAACTCAGAATTAGAAGACCAATCGAACCATGTAAAGAAAAATATAGGTTTCCATTTAAAATAAGAAAGTTGGTACCAATTTTTGGCACATCCTGTATAGTTGGAGGACTGAAAATATTTTAGATAGAACGGGCATGATCGATTATGGCTGTATACCAAATTTCAAGTTTCTAATCCAACTGAAAGTTGAAAAACTTCTAATGAATGGCCTACGTGAATCACCCTGTATACGCGAACATGTCCATCGTTACAGGATTAAAAAAAAATTTCCTCAGAAAAGACAACTTGTCCTCGGAAGTTTTCATCATTGATTATATAGTTGAGTGCAAACATAATCCTACCCTGCTTCTTTTCCTCTGAAAGTTTGTATTTTTTAGCCGCTGAACAACTCTTCAAGTCGCTTTGTAGTTTTATTCTTCTGCAAGCAGTAGGTACCGAAGCAGGAAAATTTGTCTCTGAAATTGCATTTACTGCAGTCTGAAAAGGGTTTTCTCTTAGGTAATTTATAAGATTTTCATCTTCTTGATTATTGCTCTTTCTGGACCTGCCGGAACCAACTTTACGGGATATCGTTTGGTTGGTTTCCCATTGTTTTTTAACACTCATTATCGTGGTTTTACTCACATTGTATTCAGCAGCAAGACTTCTTATGGACCAACCATCTTCAATTTTAGAAACAATTCGAAATTTTTTAATATCTGTTAGATGTCGAACCACTTTTAATAACGAGGCCACTGATTAACGTCAAAGTGACATTTGTAAGATTATTAATATCAATCAAAGATTGATGATTTACATAGCTAAAAGAAAGTGTACCAGTTTTTTTTTAAATCAAGTGTACGCAAATTTGCAAGTTAAACGTTTCCAAGAAACAGAATGATTGATCATGAAAATGTAATCCATTAGAATGAAAATTTTTTTAAGACAAGGTAGATAAATAAATTCATTTTAGGCCTTTGTTCTCACTTTTAACTGAATCTCCATGATCGTAGGGGGTTATGTAGATACTAGTTTAATCTGCATGGCCGTAGGGGACTGCGTGGATTTTTGTGTTAGAATGAGAATTGTCAAATAAGAAATTAGACAAATTCAGTTTAGGATTTTAATTTGCTAGCATAACCAGAATTCAGGTTATCGAAAGAATGCAAAGATTTCATTAATATTTTTACACAAAGTTTTTCTTTTAGTTATAGATAGTTTTTTTTGTGCTGTTTGCAAAATCCTATAAAGAATATGTTTCAATTAAACCATTACCATTAAAATCTTGTACTCTTGATAAAGGCCTAATAAGCCGAAACACGTGTAGAGTTTTAATAAAACTTGAAACATTAAAAAGCATAATTTTCCTGTATATTAAAATTAAAATCTTTGTTTATTTTGTTCAACTATATTACGCTAACCCACTGAGCTACAGTCCCCTATTGGGAGGAATAATACATTTAATTAATGAGAGAGAAATTGTATATTGCTGGGCATTTATCAGACTTTGAAATGCGAAAATTATAGATATATCTCCATGAACCCAAATGTAGGGTGTTTCTTAATGACATGCTAGTATTTGATTTCCACGTATTATGTGATGGACAATTATCTTCTACGATGAATATTGAAAATTTATAACGTACCTATTATATTAGATTATATAAGTTTTTTTAATTCCTAGGTCTCCATGACACACATGTTACTATAGGATAAAAATATTAAAACAAATATTGCGGTTTAATGTACTTATCAATATACAATGAATTATGATTTGACAATTTATTAAACGTATAAAGCACACCAATTAGGATTTTGATCAGTTTTAATAGCTGAGTCATTTCTTATATAAAAATAATTATCAATTAAAACTTTTTCGACAAAGGTGAATAGCCTCTTTATTGTATGAAAGTCTATGCACAGAACTATTTCGCGAGCGTTGCTACTTCAATTTTGGGGTCTAATTTTATAGTTACAAAAATGGTGGGTATACATTTTTCTGGGTGTTCTAAAAAGGAAAAGAGGAAAGTAATTGAATTTTCTAAAAATACGAAACAAACCTTCATTTTTAAAAGTTGGGAAACAGCACCGATTTGAAAAATTTCTTTCGTGTTATGTTCCTTAAACCCTCAAGATCATTCGTCACCATTCACATCTTTGCGGGCGAAAACGATAAGCCCCAAAAATTAAGTCTTGAAAGAAAAACTTTCTACTTGGGGATTTTCGAGGTTTCTGATCACGTATCTGAGGCCCCACTTGGGAAATTCGAAATGGCGGAGAAAAAATGAGAATGTATATTTTGGCCTTGAAAATCTGAACTCGGGGGTTTTCGTGATCGCTGATAACAAATCCGATGTCCAATTAGGGGAAATTCAAAATGGCGGATCGGAACTATAGTAGGGCAAGAAGTCTTGGCAGTAGAGCAAAAAATCAGCGGCATTCTGGTCAAAGTATAGTAGCTGATATGTAATACTTAAGCGGCACCTAAAGTGAATAACCTTTCGCAATTGATTTTTTAAATAATAAAAACTAACAATGGAACAATTACGGTATGATTCACGGTTTGTGTAATTTTCTTATATAATCCATCATTGAATTATAGTAGTAATGTGAATAAAAGGAGCCGTCTCAAAAATCGTTTTTAGTTATTAAATATTTCAATCGATGATAAACCCAACAATAATGCAAACATTTACAGATATACCAAAACACTTGAATACTGATCATCAATGCCAGTTTCGCCAACAACGTTGGCATTATCAGGATAAGATTAAAATAGTTTTAATTAGCTCCCGATGATGCCAACGTGATTGGAGAAACGCGCGTCCACTGTCAGTATTCGATTGCATTGGCATTCAATTGTTTTTATTTTATATATCCTCCAAACTGAGAAGTGAACTTTCGCGTACAAAACTAATTTAAATCTTAAATTATTAAAAACGAAATGTAACATGAATATTTTAACTTATATAGATAAGAGGGTAATGATAATGATAATCAATGTTATGTGGTAATTAAAGGAAATGGGAGCTTAGATTTACCTACTTGTGAGATCAGGAGACGTAAATGCCATTTGAAAAAAGCTTTTACAGCTATTTAAAACATACAAAATTTAAAAATTTTTTAAATGCCTTAAAATTTCGTCATCGAGTCGTTTGGTTACCATTTTATTACACCATAACCATCCTGCAGTTTATCACCATGCACCTGTGCCAGAAAGTGCTTTAACTCTATAAGAGTTCGACACCTCTGGGCATTATTTGTTTCGTGAAAAAATGCCAGACTTATGATTCACCTTCAATTTTTTAAAGGGTATACAACAGTATACATCTCTAATAAGTATGAGAGTTTTCGATAGCAAACGTTCTGTAGTTCCGACTGTTGAGTAGAACTGCGAATTCTAATCAGAAAATGAGCTATCAAAGTTGTTCTGACATACAATAAGTCATTACCAAGAATGCAGGACTAGATCTAGATTAGAAAAACATTACTTAACACCTAACGTAATCTTTGTTTATTTGAAAGTTGCAAAAACTACAACGCCTTGCCTGTTTAACGACTACAGACTGAATGTACTGCTGTCTCGCAACAGCTATGGAGGCAATGTTAGATCTACTTCCTCTAAATTTGTACGTGAGAAAGGAGGTAGCACTAAGTGCCCTTAGGGATGCAGCAGGTACCCACATTCAAATCAGGCGATCCGGTTGGTCAATTAAGGATTCTGGAGTTAATTCAATAGAAGTTCATGACCAAACTTACCCAATGCCGATCAAGCAGAACTTCGATTGATACTTCGATGTCCTGGATTAGAGTCGTCAAATGGGCAAAGTCGAAGAACTTCGATTATACGAAGGGTCACTCATCTAGTACACGCATGGATCGAAGATAACTGAAGGGGTTGGTGTTTGCGTAGAAGTCCCTAATTGCAGGCTATCCAGAGTAATAGGCAAGACCCCAATAATATTCCAGGCAGAAATCTATGCTACAGTAGGTGCCCAGGAATACATAAAAAGGCATTTGAAAGGTAAAGATTTGAATACTTTTAGATAGGCACGCAGTGTTGAAGGCTCTCAGGTCTACATCTGAAATTGCCGAGGAATGCCGACAATCTCTGAAACAACTGGAAGAAAACAAGGCTACCTTGATGTGGGTGCCAGCACGTCAAGAAGTAGAAGGTAATGATTTCGCTGGCACTCTTTCAGATAGGTATTGAAGTTTATAACTAATTCGACAAAGAATGCCATAAGGCTTCTAGATCTTGAAAAGCCGAATTTAAGGCTAACATGCCCTCTAACGGGCCATTGCCTTTTGAAACATCATCTTAAGAATATGAGCAATGCAAAATGTTACTCCGCATTAGGTACAAGAACGTAAAAAACGTAAAATTGACGTCTGAAGAGATAAGGAAATTAGGTTCCAGGAAAATCAAAAGCTTTGTAAAGAATTGGTAATCCTGGTCAACAAATGATGCAAAGTCACAAAAGATCCTTTAGATCGAGAAGGCCAGAATAGCAAATCAAATAATTTGCAATATTTTTTTTCTCATTCCCAACTAGCATACATTGTTTTATAAAAACTAAGAAATCTTTTTAAGAATAGCAGTTACGAATTTTGTTTCACAAATTATTTTTCAGCTACTATGAGTGCAGAATAGACACCGTGTGTTAGTTGGGTTACTGTTATTCATCACGACAGAACTATTATAAATTACGTATCTATAACTGATAAACATGCAAATAATAATTAAAATATTTCAAAAGTAGCGAAAGACAACTGACAATTAATTATTACTTAATATCAAATGCAACACTAAGTTGATGAATGACAAATTAAAAGAACAATTCAATGTTAAAATGCCTCGACAGTATACGGTGCTAGATATTTAGTAGAGACAAACCGTTGTCTTGGTCTCTCTGCTTGTGTTCAGTTTCAAAATTATCCTTGCGTTCCATCGGAACGAACTGTCTGCAAAAATAGCTGGAAACATGAGCTTAGATACACACGAATTAAAATGCCCCTAGTAAGGCTGACAAACCTGAAATCCTAACTTAAAAGGAACTAACAGTCACCGTGTCCTGTGATCATTATGAATGCGCTCCGTATATGAAAATACAGGCGAAACATTGCGAGTGATATTTCACTATAATAATATATTCCATCCATATTCATTAATTCAACTTCCTGTTACTTTCTTTTCGACAAATTGTTGTTATGTTGTATGACTTAATATTTATTTATTAAAAGCTAATGAATTTTTAATTACTACCCATGAGTGCATAATTTTTAAATATCGTTGCGGAAGTAAAAGTAGTCTATTATGTTCGTTATGTATTGTTATTTTTCATTTTCTTTCATATGACAATTGGTTAAAGGTGACCATTATTCCCTAACAGCATGTAGAAAAAAATTTATTTGTGTCCAAAAACCCAAAATTAAAATAGAATTGGCAGAGTTAAAACGAAATAAATAAATTTAAAATATTATGCCTATTGTCATATATGATTTTAAAACATTTCAAAACACGCTTTTAAACACAACCGGAAACTGTTAAAAAAATTCAGTAAAAAGAAGAAAATAATGTTAATAATAACAATAACACAGGTTTACAAAAAGAAAAAAGTTTTCTGGATCTGGGGTCAGACCATACGTTTCTTATGTATTTTTCGACGCTGAATTCGAATCTGTTTTTAGTTTTTCTCTATCACGTCAGGATTTTGAAACATTCTAACCTAAAAGTTGGACATATTTGAGGTTATGTAGCTTTGACAATTTTTTTCTCAACAAACCATGTGTGGGATCTTAAATTACAAGTCTTCACCTTTAAAATACCGTTGAATTTGCTCAAACATCTTTTTTTTTTTTTCGCCGAGATATTGCAATTTAAATAATGACCATAAAGTTTTCGTACTAATTAAATGTATTGGGAAAGATATGATATAAACAGACAATTTTAAAAATTCGATATCTCAGCGAAGAAAAGATATCTGAGCAAACTCTTTGGCATTTTAAAGAGAAAGATTTGTACTTTAAGATCTCATACATGGTTTCTTGAGAAAAAAAAATCTCAAAGCTACATAACCTCAAATATGTCTAACTCTTAGGTTACAATATCTCAAAATCCTGACGCGATAGAGCAAAACTAAAAACAGATTCGAATTCGGCGTCGAAAAATACATAAGAAACGTATGGTCTGACCCCAGATCCAGACAACTTCTTTTTTTGTAAACCTGTGTAATTATTGTTTTTAAATTATTTATTTATAGGTATTTTCTTTTTTTAGTTTTTTCCAATTAGAATACCTAACGTGTTTGTTCGATAAAATCCCTTCCCTATAAACGTCAAAACCTATTTGTCATCCTGAAGCCGCCATTTTGAATTCTTAAATTTCGACTAAATATTTATAATCTGTGACTTCGAAAATTCCTAGATACCGATTTTCATACGAATCAGACCATAAAGTAGAAAACTTATCCGCCATTTCAACACCGCCATTTTGAAGTGTTAAAGTTCGAGCAGATAACTGTAATCTGGAACCTCGATAACCTTCGGATACCGACTTTCAGTCGAATCAGGCGATAAACGATAAAATCTATCCGCCATGTTGACACAGCCATTTTGAATTTTTGGGCTTTGATTACATATTTGTAATCTGCGACCTCAAGAATTCCCAGACAGCAATTTCTAGTAGAATTTGATACTAAATGACAATATATTTGAAACGGATTCTTTCTAAGAAATTTGTCAAATTGTATTGTCATGTGAACCATAAACACATGCAAAATTTCAAATCAATACGACATCTGGAAGTGGATAAAAAGTGAGTTGTAATACTCGTTCTTCGCATGACTGTGTAAAATATACACTTATTATGTACAACCAGATACTTCACTTATAACCAGGCTTAATTCTGTTTATTAATTAGCGTACAAAAAAAATTTCCACAATTTTTTTATCTGCGATGATTTTCCCCCCCGATTATAATGTATCTATTTGATCAATTCCCGTAGATATAATAATATTGTGAAGTGTAACTTTCAATGTTGACCGTGTCTAGAATAAAGATTATGTGATAATCTCTGTAGTCCTATAACATTATATGGCGGAAACATTAGCATCTCAATGTCCAACCAGAATATTAACACCATATCATTATGATGACAAAAGAAATGATCTTTTATAAATATTATACTAAGAATCGTCTGACCAAAGCAGCCTTTAATTATTCAATATCCTTATTAGTACAGGTAAATTGAATTTCAATAAGGAATAGCAAGGGTGGTCCAATGTATGTAATAGTTATTTATTGTATAAGTGTTTTAGATAGCGTTTTATCCACGCAAGAAGGTTTAAACTCGAGAACGAAGTTCGAGAGTTTAATTTTCTGGAGTGGATAAAACGCGACTTAAACACGAATGCTATACAACGTTTTATCCACAATCACGATCATTTAGAATCGGATTTCATCAAAAAATGATTTGACATTTCGCTCTGTCAGCGGCTGTAACGTCAAAAATTATTGAAATTAATTTAAAAAAAACTTGAAAGGTGTTGAATGGTTGCTATTTAGTTTTCATTGTTTATCGATTCCATTGGTAAAAATCTGTGGTGAAAAGTTGGTGAAAAATGCAAGAAAGCGATTTTGTTCCTGAGTGAATCCTTCGGGAAGTTGTAGAAGCAACTCTCCAATTATTGCCTGCGAAGTCCAGGGAACATTATGAAAAGGTATTTTCCGAATTTAATGAATGGAAAGAAAAGCGGAAGTTCTGCTATCGTATTTTTTAAATTTGAAGAAGTATGCAATTTCATCCATGTGGTCGAAGTATTCGATGCTGAAGGTCACTATAAAGGTCCATAAAAACACAGACATTGAAAAATAGAGTAAGTTCACTGCCTATCTGAAGAGTGAGTCGAGAGGGTACAAAGCGAAGAAAGCTGTGGTATTGGAAAGGGCACACGTGGAAGAATTTTTGACAAGGGCTTGCGATAAAGAATATTTGATGATTAAGGTAATATCTCTTATTTTTTTAGACATTGTAGATAATAAACTTTGAAATATTTTAGGTTGCACTAATACTGGGGGTGTCTGGTGCCTGTGGTTCCTGTGAATTAACAAATTTGAAAATCTAATGGTGTAGAAGACAGGGCCGCATATCTGCTTGTTTCTATACCAGATACCAAGACCGACGTCTCATGAAAATTCACAATTATGGAAGAAGGATTCCCTATCAACACTGTGGAGACGTGTAGAAAATACATGTCCTTACGTCCGAAGAAGTTATCCAACGACAGATTCTTTTTACGATACACTAATCAAAAATGTACTTCACAACCTGCTGGAATCAACACTTTGTCGAAAGTTCCTTCAAAAGTTGATTAATTTTTGAATCTGGCAAACGCAGAAGCTTATAGCGGCCATTGTATGAGGCGCACTTCAACAACTTGACTGGCTAATAAAGGTGCTGACTTCACAACAATTAAACGACATGGTGGGTGGAGAAGTTCCGCTATAGCAGAAAGTTATATCGAGGATTCTATATTCAATAAACTTGATATCGCAAGGAAAATCCAAGGTACTCCTGGTACTAGTCGTTCCTTATAAGAGGAGACATTCATTGTTTCCACAGATTTATCAAAAACTTCATCAAGAACTATGCATTCTGAAACCGATGACAACTAGAAGTTTGTTATTAATGAAAACGAAGTGAGATATGATAAAACAAATAAGGAAATGTCTATTAATACAAATGTTAATATTAATATTAATAAAAATGAAATAAAATGTAATCGATTTAAGATTCTATTTTTAATTATTTCACTAGTGGAATAAAGTAATTTCATTATTCCACTAGTGGATACAGTAGTACTTTATATGCTTCATAAATGTGGATAAAGCTCCAATTATATTGTGATTGTGGATAAAAAATATTTTTGAAGAAACCGATAGTCCCTATAGGAGATTCAAAAGGAGTGAAAAGTAGATCCAACAGGTGCGGTTGTATGGGTTTTGCCTTTAATAAGTAATTAAAAATCATATACATAATATTCAAAACTATCCAGAGCAACGCCACTGTAAGATAATTCGCCAATAAAATTTAAAGGCTTTTGACGATTTCCTGTATACCAAGCAAAAAATATTGGAAAAGCAAATACGTTTTCTCTTTACTAGACGGCAAAACTATTTAATGTATTTTTGTAGTAGAGCATTGTCAACAGTACAGCCAAAGATTGTTGTTAACTCCAAATTAAAGGGACATGGCATCCAGCGGTAACGCTTTCGGGTACACATTAAATGAATTTGACCAAGATTACTAAAAGACAGGTTGGCTCGTTAGAATCGGCAAGTGCTACGTCACTTGTAGTTCTCGATGACAGCCGCGTGTGACGGTGTTTTCTTAATTTTATAAAATAATTTATCGAAAAAAAGTTTCAAAATTATTATGTCAA
Organism: Stenurella melanura; assembly: GCA_963583905.1. Taxonomy (NCBI): domain Eukaryota; kingdom Metazoa; phylum Arthropoda; class Insecta; order Coleoptera; family Cerambycidae; genus Stenurella; species Stenurella melanura. The sequence goes on from OY757311.1 coordinate 10,000,694, forward strand.
TGAATAATTCTATACTAATTAAATATATACTATACACAATATATGAACATAGAAATACTTGAGACTTCATGTGACGTATGTTATGAAGAAATCTGTTTCTTTCGTAATCTTGGGTTCTGACAATCAGCTGAGTTCGGTCGTTTTATTAAGACAGTGTCGTCGATTTTTCACAATTGGCCTCTCGCTCCAATTTTACTTTTTCCTTTCGACACATTGTCGCAATTGGTCCATAACTCCAATATTAATTATATATCTTTGGTATACCTTCAGTAATAAACTTGCTATTTACTTTGATAAAAATGTCGCTAGTTTTTTGCTCTACTTTTCACTTTTTACGAACCGCTACCACTTGTCGGGTGGCACATAGTAAAAAGTCTATCCGGACCAGAATGAAATTTTTTCGAAAGGTATTTACACAGAACTTCCCTCTTTATTTGTGCATGGCGGTAACTCTAAAAAATTAATAATTCCGAAATGACATTGAAAATAATAATCGGAATATAGTTGTCACTATTATTACAAAGAAAACCTGATAAGTTTGGTCAAAAAATCATCCAACAGCAAAAGTTCAATACTAAATAACAGGTGCTACATATGGAAAGCTTGCGCAAATACCTTTACAAATGTCCACCATGACTGAATTATTTCTTGGGATGACCACCCTGTACATTTTTCAATAAAAGTATAATAGGTGCATATGCCAAATGTTATTGCCATCTGTTACATTTTCAATTACACATTCACATAGTGGAGTGAAAGTATAGTGGTGGTTACAAAATTTCATTTTTTTTTAATTTTTCAAAAATATTGGTAAAAAAAATTCCAATTTTTTTTTCTTCTGAAATAGGTTTAGAATGTCATGAAACGTGGAAATTTTAAATTTGAGCAAAATGGAAAGTTTCCTTCTATTCTATAGTAGTGGTAATTTTTTTTTTTTTTTTGAATAGGTTTAGAATGCCATGAAATGTGAACATTTTAAATTTGAGCAAAGAAAAAAAATTTCCATCTATTTTAGTGGTAAAAATTTTTTCAAAAATGGTGGTGAAAAAAATTGATTTTTTTTCTGAAATAGGTTTAGAATATCATGAAACGTGAAAATTTTAAATTTGAGCAAAAAAAAATGTTTTCTGTCTATTTTAGTGGTAAATTCTTTTTCCAAAATGGTAAAATGTTGCAATTTTTTTTTCCGAAATAGGTTTGGAATGTCATGAAACGTGGAAATTCTAAATTAGAGCAAAAAAATGTTTTTCATCTATTCTGTAATAGGTAAGTAGTGATACTTATAGATTAAAAATTTAAAATTTTTTTTTTTTAAATATTTCAAATTTAAAAAAAAAATGTTTGAATAGGTTTAGAATGCCATGGAAACGTAAAAATTTTAAAATTGAACAAAGAAAAAAAATTTCCATCTATTTTAGTGGTAAATTTTTTTCAAAAATGGTAAAAATTTCTAATTTTTTTAAATAGGTTTAGAACGCTATGAAACGTGGAAATTTTAAATTTGAACAAAGGAAGACATTTTTTCTAATTTAGTGGTAAAAAATTTTCAAAAATGTTGGTGAAAAAAATTGTCATTTTTTTTTTCTGAAATAGGTTTAGCGTGTCATGAAACGGGAAAACTTTAAATTTGAGCAAAAAAATTTTTTTTCATTATTTATTCCCTTTAGACGGCCCACCCTGTATATTTTCCAGTGAAAGTTTAACCATTTCTTCGCTGACAGTAGCGTCAACTACCTACCAAATTTGACTGCTCTCCGTCAAGCAGTTTTTTAGTTAATGCACCGACAGACAGACTGACGGAATTGAAAAACCTATATTATCCGAAAAAATCTCGGAGGGTGATTTTTTCTCGAATACAATACTTCCCTTCGGTATGCGAGGGAAGTAAAAATACCCACGAATAAAAAATATCAGGAAACGTTTTTAAAGTACAAAAAATGTTCTTCAAATTATTTTGATTTTGATTCCTGTACGATAAAAATTGATCGAGATTCTAATAAAATGTTTCTACTATGTGCGGAATTATGGTGTTTGGCGTTTTACTAGAAAAATACGCATTAGATAAAAAAATATCAACGATTGTTTTTTAAAGTAAATATAATTTTCTTCAATTTGATTCTTTAACAATTTAAAACTAGCTTTCAGACAATCACTATCTCATTGTCATTGCATGACATTAAATTTAATTTATTTACAGAAATAAAAATGTCAAAAAAGCATATGCTATCAAAAATGTAATATTCAACACATGTTTTATATATTTAATTCATTTATTCGTAAAACATTCTCCCTAAATAGCACTCGTGCTTTTAAATTTTATGTATACATATAAGCTGTCAAAAAGTAATATAATTCGTGTAAACTGACAGTTTATTATCAAAGATTTAGAAAATAAACTGCCAATTTAATCTCTTTACATTACTAGCCAACTCGCATTCGAAAAAATACTTTTATAGGCATTTCCACTCCGCACAAAAAAATGAACTACTCCTCTTGATGCAAGTTTTCATCTATTTTACCTGTACTAATATGCCTTGTAGGAAATTAAATTGTAAATACTTTCAAATTACATATTATTAAAAATAAATTATTTTTAAAACAGTTATTCTTCTGGGTAATATCATATAAATTATTGGATCAGAAAATGTCACGTATCTATTTCAAGGTCAGAATAGTTAGTTATTCATAATAATAATAATACTAATAATAATAATAGCTTTACTGCCCAACAGAAAATCCATTTACAGGACAATGTGAATAACACTAAGAGAACTAAAAATGTATAAACATTAGAATTGTACTGTATTCAAATAGTTGCAGTATGTCGTTTTACAATTTGAAAATTACTAAGTATCATGCAGATCTCTATCATCGAGAAGTTCAATAGCCACTTCTACTAATTTATTGACCGAACAATGGTTAATGTCACATAACGTGTATAGGAGATTTCACTAGAATATTCGTTCGAGATATTTTACATCTAAATGTTAGATTCTGTCTTACGTTAGATCTAGGCACTTGAAAATGAATATCATGAAGTAAATCAGGACAGTCAATCATATTATTTAACAACTTAAACAAAAATATTAATGACATACAAGTTCTCCTTAGATCTAGGCTGATTATATTAAATCTATCAGATTAGTGGTTATAACTTATTCCTCTTTCGGGATAAATACCATCCGTTTTAAATGTCAGATATTTTAAAAATCTTCTTTGAACCCGTTCGATTTTCAGCTTTTGACAAGCATAATATGGATACCAGATTAAAGCAGCATATTCAAGTCTGGATCGGACAAAGTGAAATATAAAACCTTTAAAGCGTTAATATCAGTATTCCTTACAATGAATCCATAAAACCGCATATCATCAGATACTTTTAAAGTTATATGATCATTGAAAGAGAGCTTGCAATCAAACGTTACACCTAAGCCTTTAAAATCGTTACAGCGCGATAATATTTTGTTATCAATATTGTATGCGTATTCATATGTAAAATGTTTCCTTGTGAAGCTCCGTGATCTTACATTTCGAGATATTAAGATGTAATTTATTATCTGTAAACCAAGATTGCACATGATCCAGTTCACATCATTGCAACTTTTTACAGTCATCAATGCAAGTTATTACTGAATACATTTTTAAATCATCAGCATATCAGTGTTTAGAACAGTCAATAACATCATCTAAATCATTAATAAATACAAGAAACAAAACAGGGCCAAGATTAGACCCTTGAGGGATACCAGAGGTAACATAATATTGAGGTGAATTGAAACTATTGTACGTAACATATTGCTGTCTCTTACATAAATAAGACTTCAGAAATTCTATGGCTTGGGCATGAAAGTCAGTTTTAAGCAAAACACGGTGGTCTATCCTATCAAAAGCTTTTGAAAAGTCAGTATAAATAACATCTACTTGTCCCTTCTCACCCAATACATTTGACACATATTGGGTAAAAACAGCTAAATTTGTAACAGTTGATTTGTTACTCATAAATCCGTGCTGATAAGTTGATATCTGATTACGAACAGACCAGTAAATGCGATCATACAGGATAAATTCAGACTTTAGAAAAATTTGAAAGAATGGAAATAGCCCTGTAATTATCAATAGCTGTTACCACCGTTCTTAAATACTGGAAAAACTTTGGCCTTCTTCCAGCAACTAGGAAATATCTTTTGTTTCAAAGCGAGATTAGATAGTATGCACAATTGCACAAAGGTCCAGCTAAAACACTAGCACAATCTTTAACAATAAAGGATGGTATATTGTCAGGACCTGGGGTCATCTTATTTTTTAATTTTCTTATGGCATTTATGACTTTATTTTCAGGTATAATTTTGAAATTAATGTTTTCATAAAAATCACAAATTTGATTAACACTTACTTCATCATCTATAGGTAACGAATACATGCTTTAAAAAAAACAAAGACATTCACAATATTGTGTGGTTTATCGTAAATACTATTCCTATATGTCATTTTACCAGGAATTCTAGAAGTTCCCCTTTTTGAATGAAAATATGACCAGAATAACTGCGGGTCATGAGAGATTGATGATTGAACATTCTTATAATTATTACATGTATTAGTTATTTGTTCTTTTATTACTGATCGAAGTCTTTGAGATTCTTGTGAGATATTGTTACTACTGGTTTTCTCATATTTTTCAAAAAGTCTGGCTTTTCGCTTTATATTTTTCATAATATTAGAATCATATCATGTTTGATACTTGCGCTTATACGTCTTGTCAGATGGGATGTTATCATTAAAAATGGCATAAAGTTTTTCATAAAAATCATAAACAGCTAATCCACGTCATTTATTTCTTGTAGGAATGACCAGTCAGCCTCGAATAAGACATTATACAAAGATACAAAGTCAGCCTTCTTAAAATTGTATGTTTTCTGTTCCAAATTAGGTGAAAATTTTGGCTCATTTGCCCCAATTTTATGAAAATTGAGTGTTAGAGATGCATAATACTCATCTTCCTTAACAAGAGGTGTATTATCCCGTATTACTTTACAGCTAGTATTGGTAATAACCAAATCAAGTAATCTTCCCATGTTATTCTGTATATTATTGCATTGTATAAGATCAAAGAAAGTTAAGAAATTTGTGATACAATTAGTTTTTCTCTCATTATTATCTACATTAATAAAATTAGGAACATTAAAATCGCCAACAAAAAGAATATATATGTTCAAGAGAATCAAAGAATAATTCAAACTCTTCTAGCGATATTGAAGGAGGTATGTACAAAACTATTACATAAAGTGACTTATAGCTTAAGTAACATTTAACCGCCAGCATATCAATTATAATGAAATTCAAATAAAAAAAAAACATCCAAAATTTCCGATTCAATGTGATTCTTAAGTGCTAATAAAACACCTCCTCTGCATTGTTGTTTTAAAGTTTGTGGTTTGCGATATTTCTGTACACCTCATAAACAGTAGGAAATAGTTCACCACTAAAAACGTCAGTATGAAGCCAGGTCTTGCTTAGAGCTATCATGTCAAATTCACTATCATTCACAGACGGGTATAAATCAGAAATCTTTGTATTGAGACCGCGAACATTCTGATAATAACATATAACATAAGTTTCTGGGATTGCTAGGCATTTCTAATTTAACGTCATCTTTAGAATTGCCGAGACCACAGACATTTGGGTCAAGTATACTGATCGATGTATAAGAATTTGGTTTGGAAACATCTATTTGTGACTAAATCTAAGGCGAAGTAGTGTTCATGAACTATGATACAAGTATTAAAAGTGACATTTTATTTTACGGAACGACAGTACCGAATTCCACAACCCACAAGCAAAATAAAACCACCTAACACTTATAAAACATTATATAGCGTGTTTTTAAATATATGCACATATTTCAATTTGTGAGTCCTTATTGTGAAGACCAGTGTTGCATTTTAAATTTAAAATTTCAAAAAAAAAATGACTCCTTTATCCCTCCAAACTCGACACCCACAACGTAAGTTATGCACTACTATTGCAGCGCTGTCAAGTCTGCAAAAACTGACCAAATATAAATAAAACTGAAATTGAAGACAGACAAAGTTGATATTTTATACGTTAAAGTAATAGCCCTGGGTCGAAAATGTCCAAATGTGCAATTGATAGAAAGATTTATTTATTACAAACACACACATTAGGAAATATTTCATGGTACTTAAATAAACCTGACGGGCATTTTCCCCGGCCGTGTATAACAAAGCACAATGTTTGTCCACCCAAAGTTTGTAAAATTCGCCGTTGTTAAAAACGTAAAACACAGTACTATTAGCTATTACGTCGTGCACCTAATAATCAGTACATATTTTGACCAGTACTATTGCACTACACTATTGACGCTTCCTACTATTGTTTACCTCTCGCATTTTTTGCGCTTGGCACAAGCGCACAGTGGGACATATAGCAAATTAGTTGGTTGCCCATCTTCAAAGACGAAAAACAAATTAATATTAAAATACATATAATTCAATGTCTCACATGGTTATGGAACTACATATGGAAATTTTCAGATTTCAGTTCATCAAGAGAATTATTTATTTTATTGCGCGGCAAGGTAGTGACGAAGGGAAGATTTCTTGACTAAGTTCTGGACATTTTACAAATCGTTGAAAGTCCAAAACACACCTTACAATGTTTGAAAGAGAAACTGGTGCAATTTATTCGCCAGTTTGATGGTGTTCCATCGAATAGTTCATAAAGAAAAAATTGTTGCAATTCGTTTTCCAGAAATTAAAAAAAACGGAGCGGTTTTTCAGCTGTACGCTGGTGGGATGGGTGCTTATGAGGGGTCGCATTTGAAAACAATTACACGTATTGGCTCCAAACAAAAAACAGTCGAAAAGTGCGTTTATTGGCTTCATTTGACATTTTATTTCATTAAGAAATTCGAAACCATTTTCTAGATATTGAAAAAAAAAACAGAGCAAATTTCCGACCTCACGCCGGTGGGATAGGTGCTTGTGAGGGGTCACATTTCAAAACAATTATAGATATCGACTTCAAACAAAAAAACAGTCGAAAGGTACGTTTATTAGCTTAACTTTGCATTTTATTTCATTCAAAAATTCTGAACCGTTTTTCAGAAATTCAAAAAAAACGGAGCGATTTTCCGGCCGTACGCTCGCGGAGTAGATGCTTATTAGTAGCGACCTTTGAATACAATAACTCATTTGGACTCCAAACCAATAACATTTGAAAAGCATGGTCATATTTAATATTTTGTTATATTAAAAAATTCGGTTTCTCTGAGAGTTGCCATTTTTTTAGAATGACAGATTTACAAAAATATCACCATAAAAGTCTTTAAAATATTTTGGATTGCTTTTCTAGTGTAAGTGTAAATCATATTACACTTGTTCATATTCAGTGGGGGTTTAGGCCAATAATTTATTTCCAGTGGGCAATTCCTTAAACGCATACAATCTGTAATGAATTAAATTTGCATAATATTGTTGAGGTCGGAGATAATTTTATCATCACATTAATTATTATGTGATTTATGTAAAACTGTACGCGTGCTACTGTGCTATTAATAAAAAAACTTGTTCACCTCTTTCTCGCGTTCCAATCATCACATATTTTATATAAATTATAGCTAATTATTATGTGACAACTAGAAAAACGTTATTAAAAACACATTATCGCTCAATACATAATTTTTTTTGAAATTTGAAAAAATGTTCATTATTTATTTAAAACAGTTCCAAATGATGGTACAGAATAATAAAAATAATATTTCTCACGTGGCTTCTCAACAAAATGGTGTTGTATAAATAGATCACTGGGTAGATTTAATATACAGGGCGATCAGAGAGTGCGCCTGACGTCAATACTTCAACTGTTTGAAATTTGCAAAGATGTCATATCAAGATCTTAGTATAATTTTTAAATCTACAGGGTGTTTCACGTAGTGGTCGCAAGCTAATGTTTATATTTTAAATGGAACACCCAGCACTTTCTTCTACATTTATATTTGACGCTTAATTCTTCATTCAGGCATGTATAATTTTCGAACTCACACTACGGTTTTGCCACGTTATTTCCCTTTTCCCAGTAAAAAATGTATTTGCTGCGATCTGGAATCTGCAAAAAAACGTATTTTCGTATAGTTGGTCGTTGTCTCACTTTGAATAGTCAAGACAATGTACTAGTTTCCAAGCCTCTGAAAGTAGAACCTAATTCTACAGGGTGTTCTTGTTATTGAACCAAGTAAAATGATCCATTTGAAAAAATATCCAATTTACTAAAAAAGTAAATCCAGACAAAAATCCCATGAAAAAATAATATTAAAATCAGTAAATCGAAATCCACGTAAAAAACTAAAAATGACCAAAATATTGACTTTTTTGAATTAAATTGAATTTTTCATCTCGAGGAGGACGGTCAATCGCCTTTGGGCTCCGTCGTTCGAATTTTCAAAAGTACTCCAAAAATGTCAAGTTGCACGGAGCGGAAAACCGCTCCGCCTGACGAACTTTTCGAAAGAACCACGAATTTGGTTTTTCGAAAGTACAACGGATAAAATTGCATAAGACGGAAAACTGCTCCTCACAACAAATTTTTCGGAAGTACAACAAATTTAATTTTTTGGAAATCTCATTTAATATTCCTCAAAGGGTTGGAGCATAATCCTAATACAAAACCCCAAAAACGTACAGAAAAATAGTCAAAGAATTCAAAGTCGGAGGGTCGATTCCGACGAACACAAAATACTTTTTATCCCGGCTCAGGCGGACAACGCCATACTAATCGCTCGAAGGCGAGTCGACGGAAAAAAAGTATATTTGTGTTCGATGCCGTTAGTACGTTTATAAAAGCAGGAAAACCATCGGACACATATAGATAGCTTCTTTAAGCATCTTGACAATCATTTGGATAATTTTAGTGCCAAATTCAAAGTGAACAATTTTCAAAAAGTTTTGCATACATTTTACAAATATTACTAATTGGGAGTCTGAATCTTTTTGTACAGTCGATTGTCATAGTTCTCTCGACGCTGGATGAGTTACACTCCTACGGGAGGTAACGACTTGCCGAGTGGTGGTGCTCTTTGATGTTTGCCTTATACACATTAGCTAAGTATTGAACATTTATATTTTTTACATTTTGTGAATTATTTCAATAAATGAGAATATATTTTGAATTCGATTTCTTATTGATCCACTAATTATAAGATTTGTGACCGACGGGCGATTATGTGGCGTGAGTCGGACAATTACTTTCCGCGGGTCACCTTTGATCCCGCCAAGTCTGTATACTTGTCCGAATACTCATAGAATCCATCGACGGTCTTAATTATTAAGAAGTGTTTCTGAGAAAGTGCAAATTATAAGCTATATTCATTAAAAGTGCACTACCACACATAAGAGTTCGACGGAGAGAGCAGTCTGTAGCAATCACAGTAAGTATAATTTTGTTTATTCTCGTCTTGGGGAGTCTGAAGGGTATCTTGAATCCCCCTTGTGAGCATAGTTGATCAGTATCGTAGCGGCGACACAGCTCCGGCCTAAATTATACACAATCCTTGTCGTGTCCTTCAGACCAAACGATACTAGGTTCATCTACATTCTCTACGATGATTCAAGTTTTTACATTTTTAAACTGTCAAACATTTTTTTTATAAGGGAATACTCTGTACGTTTTTTCTTAAAATATTTCAACAATAAATAAACTGACCATACTTATATTTGTTTATATTTACTGATATATAATTCAAAAACCTAGCTTGGTACATAAATCGTCTCATTATTTAATAATTTTTAGGACAAAGTAGGAAGTAGGAACCCAGTCACTACAAACTTTTTGAAATCCTATTTTGTTTATAAAATACCACTTGTGTGTACAAAATCTGCTAACTTACCTAGGTATGTTTGGGGTAAAATCCACAGAAAATGGACCCAATTTCATATATTAAATTCCTTAGGTTTGTCTTATAAAAAGGGGGAGGGTCGTAGGGCGCACAACAGAAGTAAAACTTAGACATTGTTGTGTGGACTAATAAATTATTTTATTATGGAACCATTCAACAGGTATTAACCCAATTAGCCAACCCAGGTCGCACGAGTAATACGTATATGGCATTTGCGAGTGGGGGAAATCTGTCGGGACCCTCGGCCGTGTTGTTCTCGCCGATTTACTTCCAGGTATTTATTCATGCAACGGAGTGCCATAAGTTTTACCTCAAAAATAAATTTAGTAGTATTAAAGACAATTATTTCAAGATTTTAAAAAATTAAAGAAAAAAATTAATTTGACAAATTGTTAGTACATGATCTTTTACTATTGTAGTAAGTCTAGATATTAATTTAAATATCTTTTTAAGAATTTAAATATGTAACTGTTACGTTAAAAAAAATTTCTGTTGTGTCCTATGAATAGATCACTGGGTGTTAATGGGTAAAAATGCTATTTTAATGATCCAAACTCTAGACGCCTCACATTTAACATATTTTTATTCCAGTTTGATCGTTCAACGTCATTAATCAGAAAATCGAAGTTTAAGGCCTCAATCTATTTCTAACTGCGCGTACGTCTACGTGGTACTTATTTTCGCTTATTTAAAAGCCATTTGTCTCGCCGCTTGTTTTATTGTCAGTTGATTATTATGTTTGGGATTGTTAAACCAAACGTTAGCGCTTGATTTTTAGTTCAACATTATTTACATTTAGGTTGTTATTTTACCATCAATCACCTTTCAGGGTGAACTATCCAACAACAAACAGGCTTTGCTTTGGGAAAATAAAATGCAGAAATTATCGTTTTAACGCGGTTTCAAATTGCCTGCAATTTTATAGGCATAAAGCAAAATAAACTAATATAATGAGTAACTACTAACTACTGTTCAATATGCATAGAAACAGACATTTCATAACGTTGGCCTTTTAGCACACGAGCACAACAATAATAAAACTTTGTCAATCTTGGTATCTTTTATTCGAACTATGACCATAGGGATACATATGGTTCTATTTCTATTAAAACGTTAAATTCTATGTTGGACCAAATAAACAATCGATTATAACTAGATTTAGGGAGCATACTATATAGAAGAACTGAGTCTGGTGTTATCCAAGATGCCCTAGATGACAATAATTATGGTCAGCTTTATTGGTTAGCAGCATATACCTATTAACTGGTAACACACTATAAGCCACTATGTACGGAATTGAGGCTAGAGAATGAGATAGTTTTCTATCTCTGGTGGGAACTTAGGACCCAACGCACACACTCTGATGACACGATCTGCTGAAGGAGTAAGGAAGCGCGCTATATGTAACAGCAGTGGCCAATTTCTCCGATCAGATTGTGACCATTTACCTTCTATATTCAGTTGGACTGTCACAATCTCGCGACACTAAGGCATGCGCACCATACCCAGAGTACTCTTAAAGGATAGAGAGACAGGCTTTCCTTGGCGTCAAGTTACGAACGAAACTCATAGTATATAGTTAACATGTATACTGTATATGTTTAGCAGGTTACGGTTTGCTGACCCGAAGCAGAGTTTAGTATGGGTAGTGACAACCGGATTAGTTGAAGTTATGGCATTTTAATATTGATATTGGATACATTGGTTGAAAATGGTCTATTTTACAGTGGTGTTGTCATTCAAAATTAGATTTTAGATACAATAATATCAGACATTTACCTAATATTCAAAGCTGTTCTCTCAAATTGAGAAATAGACTTTTCTATTACACATAGTTTACAACCACAATGTCATTTGACATAATTGATCTAATTACTCTGTTCACACGCAGAAAATAAGAAATAAATTGTTGTTTATTGGAGTGCAAAGCCACAGACACTAACAAAGGACTTCGAAATTCATTCATTCAAGAGTTGTTTCATAGCCACGAGTTTGCAAGTAATTATTGTGAAATATGCATGACTATGCGAAAGATGGCTATTGTGTATCTAGAGAAAGCGTAATGACTGAATAGAAAAGAATTTTAAAAGAGTTTGGGCTTTGACCATGCATTTGTATTAAATACTGGTCTGTGGGTTTGAAATATACAAACTGGCGCTGTGGATATTTAGTTGAGTTTAGGACTTTATAACAAAGAAAATCATACACGTTGTTAAGAACATAGTGTTTCAAAAAAGTTATTTATGGTTGATACGATTTTAAGTCGATAATAATCGATATTCAAAATGCACTGAGAAGAAACAAAAACAAATGATAAATTTGAAGAAACTTTTTTATTTTTTTAGGACTGAAAGTATAGCATATTTTCTAAAACATATATATATATGACTGTCGATACATATACGGACACATATACTTATACACGAACATAAACACATATATTTTATAAACACAAATACATAATAATGTATAGCCTCCTCAGAAACATAATCATATACAGTATGGGGAAGCTGCTGGACGTATAGGGAAATCCTATATACTTATGTACTGTGCAACATGAGGACATAATAATACACTTTTTACTGCTAAGTGACATTATTTATTGTGCACCGGCTATCTAGTTATGCATTCAAGATCGTGTTGCAAGTTGAGGCCTATGATGGAAATTTTACTGTAAATTCTCATATCGTCTGCATGTAGTAGATGGCTTGCGTTGAGATCATACGTAATATTAAACATTGTCTAAATATTAGTTGTTGTATTCTCTTAGTCCTCAATTCTATGTGGCATAAGGTCCAAAAAGTAAGGTAAAATAATACGGAATATTATTTATGTAGATATTAAATGGCAGAGGACCCAAAACTGACCCTTGTGAAAGTCCCGATGTAGCGTTTATATTTTTTATTTTTAGCCTTTATGTTCAACAAATTGCAATTTGTTATTGAGGTATAACTTACATAAAGTAAGTAAATTAAATGAGAGACCAACATCATCCAGCTGCCCCTAAAGAAAAAAGTTTAAAGTATCGGATAGGGCAATAGATGACGAAAATGTTGAGACCTTTGCATTCAATCTGGTCAATTTCATGCAAAAGGCTTATTTTCACGGTCACTCTTTGAGACGATAGTTATGGTTCTATAGTTATTGGATAAAACAACTTGCGAGGTGTGTACTTTTTGTTTTACCAACCACTTAAATATAACACAGCCCCACAAAAAAAATGTTCTGACCTAGCAATGAGACAAGTATATCCTTATGTATTTTTGATTGCTGATTCCGAGGTCAAAAAAAGTCGGACACCCCCAAATAAAAATTTTAGAGCCAAAAAACACCACCTGGGTATATATGAGATAACGTTCTGAAAATGATGTTATCATTTTAATCAATCGTTTTGTTTAATATTTTCGGGAAAAATTGAATGTATTACAATAAAAATAAAGGTGAATTGCAGCGTTCACCCTATCGGTATGAAACGCACCCCCATAGAGGGTGAGAACCACCCTCATCTGCCATCAAACCAATTGATAACGACAATGACTGAAAAACATCTAAAAATGTTTAAAAGTTTCGTTAGGTTTGCAATAAACTGACGTAGAATTCACGTAATACCCCAAAACTATCCCTATAGAGTTATGAAAAACAACCCTTAACTTCAATTACAGAAAAAAGAAAGAGAAAAACATAAAATTTGATAACGATTTCATTATATGGATGTTCTTATTTGCAGAGATCCTTATGGCTAGAATATTAGCAGTCATTTGTCACCAATCTTAACACCATTTGGGTATAAAACGCATCCCTGAAGGGGGTGAGAAGTACTCTTACGTTAGTAGCTTTTAATTCTTCTTTTTTTAATCTTTTTTTTTATGATATGGTTCTTTGCAAACCTAACAAAATTGTTATCAAATTTCATGTTTTTTCCTTTCTATTTTGTGTAATTGAAGTTAAGGGTTGTTTTTCATAACGCTATAGGGGTAGTTTTGGGGTATTACGTGAATTCTACGTCAGTTTATTGCAAACCTAACGAAACTTAAACATTTTTAGATGTTTTTCAGTCATTGTCGTTATCAATTGGTTTGATGGCAGATGAGGGTGGTTCTCACCCACTATGGGGGTGCGTTTCATACCGATAGGGTGAACGCTGTAATTTACCTTTATTTTTATCGTAATACATTCAATTTTTCCAGAAAATATTAAACAAAACGATTGATTAAAATGATAACATCATTTTCAGAGCGTTATCTCATATATATCTACCTTATTCAGGAGGTGTCTTTTTGGCTCTAAAATTTTTTTTTGGGGGTGTACGACTTTTTTTGAACCCGGATTCGGAATCAGCGATCAAAAATACATAAGGATATACTCGTCTCATTGCTAGGTCAGGGATTTTTTTTTCTGTGGGGGCTGTGTAAGTTATCTAAATTATTTTATTACCTAACTTATAGGATTAAGGATATATTCCGAATTTACGCTTTAAGTTTTGTAAATCTTTGTTCATTCAGAGGGAAAGTTAATAGACGATAGATCTCAAGAAATTTGATCTTTTGCGCAGGGTACAATGGTATGAGTCTTTTTCATTATACCTACTTGTCTCCATAGTCTCAATATAAGTATATCCAAAAATGGCAGCTGTTAAGGAAAGGGGTGCATCAAGACAAAAATACTTTTATTGCAAATTGCCGTTTTCAGGTAAAATCACAGAACATTTTCATATTGACACTATGATGTGTCTGATTTAACCAGGTAAAGTATCCTCATACATCAACTAAATGATTATTTATTAACTGAGCTTTGCAACCTTGCGCTTTTATTTACAAAATGTATTAAAAAGCCTTTGAAATATGTGTATAAAGTTTTTTTAATTCACTATATAAATAAACGCTCATAAAAACGTGTGAGCCATGGTTTATTTTTAGTCAGACGTGAATTTCAGCACAGTTCTGAAAATAAATATCTCAATTATTGGAGTGTAAAACGGTGTTGATTTTTAGTGAATAAATTGGCGAATTTAAATAAACTTGAATGGGTTTTCAACAGTCTTAAAATTTTTTATAGCAAAAATTATTTTTTCAAAATATTTCCTGATTTAACAACGCCATTAAAATGAATTGATGGATATTTATTTTATATCGTTAAAATAACTAAACGAAGATAACTTCAAATAATTGATAGAGTTATTAATAAATCCAAATAAATAAATTTCGCGGTATTGCTAATTTATTCCAATGAAGATCCGGTTTATTAAGTGACGTTTACAACAAATTTATTTTTGATAATTATTAAATGATTTATATGTTCAAACGAACTGCAACGGCTGCCAAAAAAATAAGGCAAAGAAGTCTACTGAGTAAACCTTCCTTGAACTTGTCAAACGTTTACCCTCAAACAATTATTAGCGACCACACCTCCCCTTTGTTGTTACAATCCTCAATAATAATGACTGGAATATATTAATTTACCAATGACCCATTGTTTCGTTTTTAACTGACTCAGTCGCTGAAAATACCAAACGTTCACTTAGAATTATCCAAGTGAACAACTGCTTCAAAGAATAATAGAGATTATAGAACTACCAAGTATCTGGGTGGAAACTTTCCTTGAAGTTCACGACTTCGAACGAAGAACTACTTATTGCTGTTTGAAAATAGAGTATTTTAAAGATTCTTTTAGTGGTGAAGTTTACGTCCTAGTTTAGTTTTCTTGTATTGGCTTATGAATGAACAATAATGTAAGTCTTACGTTTTAACATTCACTAAAATATTGAAAAAACTAGATCTAAAACATATTTTTAAAAGCCGACAACATCGTCCGTCTTTCAACTCTTTATAAAGCGAGACAGAAGGTCATGGGCTGTTCAAGTCGCGTGCCAAAGAGTGCAAACAATAGTCAGGACCGTGGCAGCTGGCAGCAGTTAGTTCTTAGACATGTTTTAATGCGCGTGTAGATATTTTTAATTCAACAATACCGGTAATCCGGCTCTGCTTTTTACCTCGTCTTGCGTCTCACCCGTCCCTTAACAGTTGGCCTATTAGCAATTACGCATACTATACATGCAATTCGGTACATAGTGATATCAGGACTGATAACGAGTCTGATGATTGGAAATTCATAACGATGAATATTTTCTTTTCCTATGTAGAAACTACAGAAGGGGCCACTATAAAGGGTAGAAAATTCTTGAGACAAATTGAACAGCCTTCAAAAAAAATAAAATAAAACTTCACTGCTGCCCAGTTAGTTACCTACCTAAATATTTGAGATAGTAAAATGAAACAATTATAAATATTTCGTTAAAATTGGACGGCACTGACGTCGATAATGTATCGAAAACTTTTATTAAAGAGTCATAAAAATGATTGTAAACCGCTTTATTCGATAAGTACAAGGTTGATTTGTTAAGAATGTCCGGTAACTCCATAAGTATTTTTTATTTCATTAATATTATCGATACATAACCATGTTTTGTTGTAAATCTTAGTAATAAAAATTAAAGAAGTGAGTGATTTAAATGAAGTTTATCGCTCATATTCGACTAAAAATTGTAGATAAAGCATTTGAAAGCAATTACCTGTGTGATTATCAAGAAATATAATACAATTAACAAATTTCAAAACGCTTAATACATAGTCTCTAGTGATAAATACTAGAAAATTAGGAGGCTGATTATACACTAAAAAACATTGGAAAAAATTGAAAGTAGTAATACGCTAAAACACCACTTATCGTACTGTTAAGATAATTGGAATATCATAAAAAAAGAGAGAGATAAAGGAATAGTTCATAACTTCAGCAATGTGAGCACCGACCGACAATTTATACAAACATTTTTTAATTTTTGAAATATACTGAATATTCTCTTATTACTTTATACTCA
The DNA here is from genome assembly GCA_963583905.1 of Stenurella melanura. Taxonomy (NCBI): domain Eukaryota; kingdom Metazoa; phylum Arthropoda; class Insecta; order Coleoptera; family Cerambycidae; genus Stenurella; species Stenurella melanura. Next base: position 10,017,478 of record OY757311.1, read on the forward strand.
TTGATAGGCATAATGTAAATTATGTATAATAATTTATTTTTCTATCATTTATAATGTTAGTTTTATGAACAACTCCCTGGATAATTCAATAAAAGTAAATAAATATCATTTAGCCTACAGTTATGCTACCGGCAATTGTACGAATAAATATAAGCAGGCTTGTAAAGGGGAGCCAAATAAATAGTCGACTACTTTCATTTGAGGTAAGCGCTAAAATATCTGGTTGACTGTATTCGTATACGGGTATCGTTTGTAGCACGGTTCGGTCACAGGCAGATTTATAGTACTTCGTCTAACGGAGTACATCACGGAGGGTTTCAACCACCGTCAAGTCACAGGAGCGATTTTCTTAGATGTAGCCAAGGCCTTCGACAGGGTTTGGCACGAAGGTCTCCTGGCGAGGATGTTGTCGGAGGCAACTCCGTGTGAAGATTGCCGACAAGCTGTCAAACTACAGGCCCATGGAAGGAGGTGTACCGCAGGGATCGGTATTCTCTCCCCACCTGTTCACCATCTACACCTCCGACATGTCAAGGACCTCTTTGGCGCTCTACGCAGATGACACGGCCATAATCGCAAGATCATGGAGTGCAAGACTTGCCACCCGCAACCTCCAGGAAGCAGCATCCCTTCTGGAAGAGTGGTGCAACAAGTGGAAAGTCCAAATCAACGCGGAGAAGAGCAAAGCCATCCTCTTCAAGAGAGTCAGGAAGCAAACTCCCGCAGGACACGTCTCCTTGAACGGCGAGAACATTCAATGGAACGATACCGTCAAGTACCTTGGCGTTATCATGGATCGAAGCCTGACGTGGAGACAGAACACGGAAGCGATAATACAGAAAGCGAGGACGAGGAGGACTCTACTTTACTCTATAATAGGTAGACAGAGCCAACTCAATCTGAGGAACAAGCTCACGCTTATCAGGACCCCCATTGCACATATTCTAACCTACGCCTCCGTTGCCTGGGGATACCAAGCAGCCACCCATCTGAAGAGGATACAAGCTGTGGAAAACGTCGCACTTCGGTGCGCCGTGGATGCACCATGGTTTGTCAGAAACGCCGACATCTTCAGAGATCTGGAATACACCCCAGTAACTGAAGTCACCCGGGACAGAGCGAAGAACCTATACGCCCGTGCAGCAGAGCATGGAAATCCGCTGGTCAGACAGGCGACTGACTATGACCCCAACGACGCTCCAAGGCCGAAGCTCCAGATCCTGGATAATGGGTAAGTATAACTAACCCTTTATCTGTTTCAGCCCGATCTGCAAGCCACACTGCAAGGAGACAATGATCAAAAACATCCAATTACCCGATCCCGGGGGTACCAAGCAAACAACCAGCTCGGTACCCATACCCTAGCCCGAACACAATCCTGAACTACACAGTTCACACTTCCTTCCGACGAAATCGGAGCACATGATGCCAATTGGCACCCTGGGCTTCCGACTAGTCAACACCCCCAAATCCCTTTCAAACTCCGAGAGGGCTCGGAGCCGTTCCCTCTCACGACAGACGAAAGACGCTCCCGGGAGCCTATACATGCCAGCGAAGAAAGAAGACCAAGACAGAAGAGCGCCAGAAGAAACGACCCAGCTGGCAGGGCCCAACAGCCAGGACCAGGGAGGTTTGCTAACATCGCCAATACCGTCCGCATTTGCAGGGGGGATAGGCGAAAAAGCAGGCCCACCCCTTACGGGGCCAGTCCAGGTCTACAGCGATGATTGAGGCAAAGAGCTCAGGCTCGACCCCTAATCATCCGAGACCGTCATCTTTAGCCAAGAATATTGACGAGGCAGATTTATCCTGGTAGCAACGCTATAGACTGAATTTTTAAATTGAAAATAGCAATACTATACCTCTGTGTGAACAATGCTTGTAAGCATCTAATAGTGGCATTTTTAAATTCGTGATGGATCTGCTAGATTATGAAATCGCGTTATTGCATAAAATTGAAAGTATACAAAACCATCAAATATACCACATAAATTATAGGTATGCTGTGGATTAGAACTTAAACAACATAATGTTTTAGTTTTCAAATAATACGAGTTAATATCACACCTTACACTAGCCAAGAAATGCCAAGGTGGCATAGCAAAGGCAGAGATGAATGAATTTATACACAATATTCTAGCTGAAACCGGTGGCTCGTATGTTGTTTGGGTGAGTATTATATATTACATGTTCAGGATCGGCCTTAAAGTTTGCAGGGCCCTTTGGCATCATGCAAAAAGATTTTATTATACTCTATACATTTGTACATTATGATACAGGAAATAGGACAATACCGGCGCGGTAGCGCAGAGTGCTAAAGTGTGTTGTGATACGTGCTCCTGGATCCCACCATTTCATAAATTAGGTTCTGTTGACATGCATGATATCGCGTTTCGCACATTGACATTCGTTGTCAAAGGTCAAAGGTATGTGAAGGAGTGAGGCCATTTTCGAGCCTCTTGTTTCAGTATTTATTTATATTCGATGTGTATACCACCGTTTTCTGTTTGCTTAAAAGTGAATTATTTATTATTTGTTTGCTTATAGTAATGAAACATATTATTTTATGGGATTTTGCAAACAGCGGGAAAAAACTATCTATGAGAACGAAAGGAAAAACTATATGTAAAAAATATTAATGAAATCTTTGCATTCTTTCGATAACCTGACTTCTGGTTATGCTAGCAAATCAAAATCCTAAAATAAATTTGTCCAATTTCTTATTTGACATTCTCATTATAACACTAGCATCCAACGTAGTCGCCTACGGCTAAGCAGATTAAACTAATATCTACATAACCCCCTACGGTATGAAGATTCAGTTAAAAATGAGAACAAAAGCCTAAAATGAATTTATTTACCTACCTTGTCTTACATTTTTTTTATTCTAATGGATTACATTTTCATAAAATCTCTTTCTCTTGGAAATACTTAGCCTTTGAAACGTTTTTCGCCCTTATTCTGAGCTCATCAGAAAGGCACAAAGCCACTCATAACGATGTTTCATGCAAAACCAAGGCAATATCCATGAATAAGTATGAAATATTTATATTTGACATTAACTGATAAAAAACAACAGATCTTCGCCTAAGTAAACTAATAATAAATAATTCACTTTTAATTATGCATATGCAGAGTGTATAGTATAGGCTCCAATACTAGTTAGCTAATAGATAGGTAAAGATCTGTTGTGTTTTATCAGTCAATGTCAAATATAAATATTTCATACTTATTCATGGATATTGCCTTGGTTTTGCACGAAACATCGTTATGAGTGGCTTTTCTGATGAGCTCAGAATAAGGGCGAAAAACGCTTCAAGGGCTAAGCATTTCCAAGAGAATGAGAGATTTTATGAAAATGTTAGAATGAAAATTTTTTTAAGAAAAGGTAGGTAAATAAATTCATTTTAGGCCTTTGTTCTCATTTTTAACTGAATCTTCATACCGTAGGGGGTCATGGAGATAGTTTAATCTGCTTAGCCGTAGGGGACTATGTTGGATGCTAGTGTTATAATGAGGATGTCGAATAAAAACACATTTATTTTAGGATTTTGATTTGCTAGCATAACCAGAAGTCAGGTTATCGAAAGAATGCAAAGATTTAATTAATATTTCTTACATATAGTTTTTCTTTTAGTTCTCATAGATGATTTTTTTAGCTGTTTGCAAAATCCTATAAATAATATGTTTCACCGTCTTTTGTTCTTTCAATATGCCGTGACCCGAGCCGTGTGTGTCTTAGGCAGCATATTAGAGGCACGAGTGCTATAGCTGTGTGCATACACGGTCGTGTCGTCGGAGTACAAGGCATGCTTGGTATTAAGAAGCGACGTACTATTGGCTAAAAAATATAAAAAACCGAAAAAATTGAATATTTATAGCATTTTTCGATGTATTTTGATGCTGGAGGGCATTTGAAAGCTTACCAAATGTATGGAATACGAATCGCTCTCCAAGAAAGATGGTAATGGTTAAAATTTTAAACATTTTAACTATTATCTGACGAAAATGGGCGTTTCCTCATTTTTTATGAGATTTTACCTTACTTTGACTAACAACACTGTAAATCTAAGGGTGTTTAAACGATACAAATTTCATTACTAGGACTCAAGTTAAAAGTTTACAAGATTGCAAAAGTATTTTTTTCACTTAAAACTTATATAAATGCTATGAAAAAGATTTGTATACATTCCTCAATCATGTAGTATGTTTTTGTGAAAAATTAATGAAATTTATTACTATATTTGTTTCCCTTTCCTTTGAAGGAGAGAAGAATTTAGATTTACAGTGTGCACTAAATACATTGAGCTGTAATGGAGTTGAATACAATGATATAGACGAAATCACAAATTCACTAAATACTTATTATGTGGGCAGCATAGGGGATGTGATCGTTAGTATTGGTGTAAATGTTGTTGACGAGGAAAGTGTTTTAGAAACAATACGAAAACTGAACTGCAATATGTCTTCTTTTGACTTGATTTCATTGGCAAACTTAAATAAAATAGTAGATACCCAAGTAAAGAAATATAGCACAGACAAGATAGGAAAGGAAAAAAATAGTTTTCATGTAATTGATTATCCGTTACTAAATGTCATCAACTAAGTCTTGAAAAGGGTTGTTGCAGAATGTTTTAAAACGTCTACAATAGTGCTTATCCCGAAAGTTCCAAATATCAATTTAGCAGAGCACTTGAGACTCATAAATATGCTACCTCTTTGCGAGAAATTACTTGAATTAATAGTGTTCGATCAAGTAATTAAATATATAAATTCAAATAACATATTGTGTAGTTAGCAATCGGGATTTCGAGGAAAACATTCTTGTGAAACAGCTTTACAGTTCATAATATCTGAATGGAAAGAACTATTAAACAAATCCGGAACAGGAATATGCGCAGTGTTTGTAGATCTTAAAACAGCTTTTGGAACGATTGATAGGCAGATATTGTTATTAAAATTAAAAGCATATAGCATCTCGAACACGGTGTTCTATTGGTTTAAGAGTTATCTTTCAAATAGTCAACAAATAATCAAAGTAAGTAATAAAAAGTCAGGGCCTATCGTAAACAATTTCGGGGTACCCCAAGGAAGCGTCCTTGGGCCATTACTCTTCATTCTATAAATTAATGACCTCAGGAATATCTTGGAAACATGCAAAATCCATCTTTTTGCAGAGGATACGTTAATATATTTCGCTGATAATGATTTTAATGAATTGGTGGACACGGTAAACTTGGAACTAAGATATGTCTCAAATACATTCAAAGAAAATAAATGAAATTAAGTCAAAATGGATGTTTATACAACTAATTTAAAGAACGCAATTTAAATAATGAAAATGTAGAATATGTAACAAATATTAAATACTTAGGGCTCGTTATAGTCAGGGAATTAAAACTAAACGATCACGTTGACTATGTGTCTAAGAAAATTGGTTAAAAAAATAGCTTCTTTAGAAGAATAAGGCAGTATCTGTCAATTGGAAGTAGAATGACCATATATATTCTTTAATTCGGCCACATTTTACATACTGCTGTCCATTAATTTACACCTCAAATGCAAACACTAAGAGATTACAAGGACTTTAAAACAAAGCAATGCGAATTATTTTACAATGTAACTTGTATACACGCGTTAATTTGATGTTAAATATCTTAAACTGGTTCTACACTAAGACCTATTTTTACATGCACACAATGATTTTTATTTATAAAATTGTTAATGACTTATTGCCAAATTATTTAAAATAACAAGATAATATAGTATTCGGCATAGACACAATATTTATATTAACACAACCTCTAAAACTAGCTTTATGAATAGCTTGTTTCACTCTGGTCTTATCAAATTTAATAATTTAAACAGTGACATAAAAAGTGCTACTAGTTCTGTAAAATTATTTAAAACAAAGCTCCCAAACCACCTGAGATCTTTGAGTGAAGCTATTTCTATTTACGTAGAATTTAGAATTTGGATAAATGAGTATGTAATATTAGATATAGAGTAGATATAAGTATGGATAATATTCAACTTATCTGTATCTTTATAAATGTACCTGTGACATGTAATATCCTTGAAATAAATAAACTACATTCATCCATTCATTCATTCAGTGTTGGTCAAAGTAAGGTAAAATCTCGTAAAAAATGAAAAAACGCTCATTTTCGCCAAAAAATGGTGAAAATAGATCACATTTTAACCATTACCATCTTTCTTGGGGAGTGATTCGTATTCTACATTTAGTAACCTTTCAAATGTCACCTCCAGCATCAAGATACACCGAACAATGTTTTGAATATTCAATTTTTTTCGTTTTTATTTTTTAGCCACAGAGCGACGACAAATTGAAGACATACTAATTAAATATAACTAATTTTGTTTAAAGGCTCCTGCGGAAAGATCGCTGTGGAAAGTTTGTTTTCAATCGTACTTATGCGAGGCCCTATGACACTGTCCTAGTGTCCTGTTCGGCTTGCTCTAGGCCGGTCCTATGTATGTCAGTTCCAATGAAAAAATTAAACATGTCAAATAGGCTGATATATTTCTCGATTCACTTAAATATACAAGCCTATTATTAGAGGTACATTTTTCATGTGACGTAAATAGTCAAAACAGAAAAATTGTTAATGTCTTAAAAACAATTTGTTCGACTCGATGAAAATACGCAGCTAGACACAAAACTTGATTTGAAATTGGAACGTGTCGGGAAAATATTTTCGCTAATGAATTATGGCATTTTAACTCATGTCTACTTCCTAAAATTATAAATCGTCTTGCCGTGATATAATTCGAATTTACATTTTAACGACAATACAGGGTTTAGACACAAAAACTTTAATACTGTTATAAAACTTGTTTCATACCAACGGGAAAGAAGGTACAAAAACAGTAAGACCAGTTAATGCAAACCGATGAATCCAAACTGTATATTCCACTTACTAACACGTGTTCTCGAAACCAGCCCTCTTTGGTCCAAGCAGCTCCTTCGAGACCGTAAAAATGTTCAATTTCGCAATCACACGGCGCCGTCAAGGTCGATTCCGTTCGAAATGTACGAGCACAATTCTCGAGGAAACGTTTTAATCCATTCCACAGAGATGAAAGTGGAAAAATGAAGTATGGTTCAGTCTTCTTGCTATCTTTCTTTTCAATTTAAATATTTACAAGTCACGCGATATGGACCAAGGACTTCTGCAATTTATTGCTGTAAAAAATGTGTATACAGAGTGTTCGGGAGAAGTATAGGAACATATAAAAGGATATAATATTGTGTAGACGGGGGTCATTTTACTTCAAACAGATATTACACCTCTACACCCTGAATGATTTCCAATGCACTGCGTTTTGTAACTTACTACACAATCTCTTGTATTTGCGATCCCTCTTTCTCTTTTTCCTCTCGTTTTCAGAGGAAAATTATGTCCATTAGCAATTTCACTTGACGAAATATTTCGGCATTTCTCAAACACAAAGAATATAATACATTATTTATTATAAATAAATGTATTAGAAATAAATAATTTACAAAATGCCTATACATTTAATATAAAGTGGTACATAAAACAATATCTACAATAATTAAATGTCATTCTAAAAATTGGGTGCTATGAACTATTCTTTGGTCGCTCTTTTTTATGATTGTCAAACTCACACTAGATAAACTATACAAAATCATAATGATGCATCTTTGTGTTCGGCAGGAGTAACGGTGACGTTTTGTAAGAACACTCAGTACCTTAAATTAGATAAAGCGCGCGACTATTCTGTTCATTGTTTTAAATTTAAATTGTACGCGATTAAATTTTGTCGGCTGGTCATGGCAGGTGCTTGACCAGTAGCGAGTAGCTTGTAGTACGCAGGCATATTCCTACGCCAAGTCGGCAAGGCAGACGCAGGAGAGGCGAGAAAGATGGCGTAGTGGCTGGTGGCTGGTATGGCCGTAAGAATTAAAAAGCCGCCATTTATTGTAAATATATGTACATAGTGATTAATAACTGCGTATAGAATCAGTAAAGTAGTTATTATAGTTTATATGTTCTGTGGTACTGTGTTCCATGGTCCATAGCTATAGCCGGGTAATGTTTTCATCGAATTAGCTGTAAGTACAGACTATTTTATATTATGTATGCCTATCGTGATGCTAATGTTCCTGTTTGGAAGCCGATTGCGAAAATGCAGAATTATTGACGGCTTTCAACACCTCATTCCATGATTGGCCATGCAGTAATATTTTTTGTTGTATCCAGTGCTACCGTCCGGTAAAGATTTTTCTTACCCCATGTGAACGTTATGTTTACGTAACTATATCGCCCCGTATTTTGACATCTCCCGTGTGTTTTGGGCATAAAAACATAGTGTTCAACGGCCGAACCAGTTTATGTCGAAAATATTAATTGTCGGGCCTTTTTTTGTTATTAATTTTATGTACAGTCTAAAGTATTTCCTTTTGTGTGTTTTCATGTAATTTAATTGAGCTTGTTTATGTTAAAGTAAGAATTCTTTGTTTCACCGCTCTGGCCAGATCGTGTTTAGCGTAGTTTAATTATTTACCGTATACGGACTCTTATTGTGTACAGTTTTGCTTTGTATTTTGCTATATGTCGGCTCTATTTTTAATGATTTGTTTATATGATAATTCTGATGGAAGTTTTTTGTAATGTTTACTCACGACCCTCTGATGTCAAGTGCTCCGCTTTGTTTGGGTATATTTTTTTGTATATCATTAAAGTAAATTAAATTTAATGATCCGTTTTATTTTCCCTAAGAAATTATCTACGTTTCACAGGCCTACTTGATGAAAGGCTGAATCAAATAGATTTGCATGTGCTTAATATTAAAATGTAACATATTTTATTTCAAATTTATAATGTGAAACGGATGGCCCCACGTTGGGCGCCATCTTAAAATATTTCCTGTCAATATGTAAAACCTCGGCAACAGTACTGAAGCACCTTGTATCTAGGTCGCGTATTTTATAAATAATGTATTAATTTATTTATCAAAGTTCATGTATTTCGGGACTTTAAATATTTACATTGCTCTTCACCTTCTACTTATTCACGTCATAACAGACTTTATTTATGTATTGTTCTAGTTATAGTTGGTCTTCCTTTGCTGTATAACATGTCCTACAGCCTTACGTCATCTATCACGGATGATTGTTAAGCGCATGGCCTCATCAAAGTTCCTTATCATTTGTAGGTGACATCAGCCCAACGTTTTGGTGGTCGTCCTCTTTGTCTCTTGCCATCTCATATTTTCTGGACTATCCACTATCTATATTGCTCTCTCTTCATCTAATAAATTATGATCTATCACTCACAATCGCATAATCGATATTAATTGATGGAAACTGGAATCTAGTTCATAATGTTACAGAGAGATAAATCAAACAGTATTCTTCCTTTTATTTGCTTGTAACCACAACCTTAGCTGTACTTTATGAAGGCTAATCATACAGGGCATTGATAATTAATTGAATATAGCACTCGTATAACAATTGCTTGGTAACTAGAGGGGTTTACATAACTTTATTGTCGCATCGTCTTATGAACATATTGACGTCATTAATTGGGTAAATTATATGACAAAAATAGAAGGATAGCAATAATTAACAAATATGCATAATAAAAATAAACACTTTAAAACTGTACAACTTTATGAATTAGATAATTAAATAAATAAACAAAACAGATAGGTCTAAGTAGTCAAGGTACACAGATAAAAATGTGTTGTAGTTAAAAGTACTTACTAAAGTAGTCTTGAATAGAGTAAGACCAGTTGCCGAGGAGGTAGCTTTATATATTTTTTAGCTTTTTTCATTATAATTTTCAAACGAGTTGGAGATGACTTGGTGAAGTCCTTATTACTTCTTGAAATATTATATATTTCACTACAGAAGTAATAGGGACTTTTTCTTATACATTGACAAATTAAAATTTGAAACACAAATATTATAGACCTGATATGGGCGCATGCGTATCGAATTCATTTTGAACGCAGTCCCTTTTTTGCTGGAATCAGTTAAAAAAACAGTAAGGATTATGAAAATCCATGTTACCAGATGGTAACTTGGTCTGATATTGTTTAAAACAATTTTGTTTATAATCAAAGGAAACCTTTTTTCCATCATACAATTTTTTTAAACACTTTTTAACCGAACAATTAATGTTCGATAATTTTTTTCGCAAAGTCAATATTTTCAATTTTTTTCCTCTCTAATTCTTTGGGACTTCCTGCCGCATGTACTTTTTCGTTTTAACCGGTGCTCGGGGAATCTACAAAATATATCACAATTAACCAGTAAGTTACTGGGAAATAACCTCTACGCATGTGACTTTTTACGTCAAAGGATCAGTTAGAGGTTGCTTTTTTGTGTTATAAATAAGCATAAAAAATTGAAATTAAATATTTCCCCGACGTTTCGGAAAACTAATCAGTTTCCTTTTTCAAGGCTTTTTATCTCTTTTTGCTGTGGATGATGTCTGCCAAGACATATATACATCAGCTCGCTGCAAGGAGCTTTTATTTATTAACCGTCCCACAGGTAAATATCCATTTACGGTGGAAGTGCAAGAAAGAACCCTGTTTCGCGGCAGAAAGAAGTTTTTACAGCGGGCTATGATAAAGAGGCCCGAGAGAATATTTTGTACACCCTCTATATTAGTTTTTGCAGTAATTTCAACTGCCGATATCCGTTTCTGGGTATTTTTCAATTTCATTACCTATGTATAATAACCTTGTCAATTTTACTTTTTAGTTTTTTTTCAATTTTAATAAAGAAATAAACTAATACACTAATAAACTAAAACCATTACTTAAAAAACTTATCTTTTTGCCCACAGCTGGTATGTCCTTATTTATTACTTGAAGGCATCTTGAGTTGGTCCCAGGTAGTTTCCGTTTACGACGCAACGGCCCATGTACTAGACACGTGTTTACTACTTTATATACTATTATTAACAAACATTTTAAGGTAATTTTCAATTTTTAATTTGGTGCGCGCTATGTTCTTCTATTATTACACTCCATTTCACGCAGAATTTTTTAATTTACAGATGACTTAAATTTTATCGAGTTTAATGGAGTTTTAACCAGTTTTTTTTGCGAGCGCCACACAGCACATCTACCCTCGACCAGCATAGAGCTGGAAATTATATTATAAATAATTACGTATTGGAAAAAACATTTTTTTGATATACTTTTAGCGTCAAAAATATTGTTTGACTGAAAAAATTTAACTTCCTTTTGTTATAAACAAAATTATTTTAAATTAGCATAAATACGATTAAGTTCAGTTGGCTAGCCCCAACGAGGTACCATATACATCAACTGAGAATATGCCAAGGTAATTAGACATTCAATTAACAAACAAAGCCAAGAAGTTAATCGATGTGTAGAGACCAAAGTCGATGTTGTCGATATAGATACCCAATAATTTGTAACTGTTCAATGTTTTAGCAGGGTGTTACTGATATTTTCTCATGAGGGTAATAGTTGCACTATTACCCTTGTAGCGTCAGCCGAATATAAAACTAATTGCATATTAATTATATTGCCTCTGTATTTTTTCAAGTCACCACGAATGATGCAAATAGAAGTGGGGATAAAATGCTACCCTGAGGTATACCATATTTCAAATGTTTCAAATCACATAATTCTTGGCCAATTCTAACCCTTATTTTACGGGAAGTCAGAGAAGACTTAATTTTATCATTCATACAGCCTTTAATTCCCGTCGAGCATAAATTTTTTTTAACAGAAACTCAGTATTTGTGAGACCAAAGAGTAGGGCTGAAGAATAGTTGTGTCTGTCTAATGATTTATGGATAAATTCGACAAGTTTAAAAGCTGCTGCGGTGTCTTCTAAAACCATGTTGATTATTTATTGATTGCATAAGCAATCACTTCCAGTTTTCCATATAAAAAGAAAACTGTTTAATAAAAATATTAACTTCGTTGCTTTCAACTGGAGATCAATGATCTGCGACTGCTAAAAAAAATCCATTCATTAACATAATTTTATTACAATTATCAGTCTAATTTTAGCACACCTTTTTGTAAGTAACATATTCTGTCCTTAATAAACTGAGTCGCAACAATAATTACGAATAAGAAAGTTTTATTTAACGTCCGCAGGTACCTATAAATAACGCTAAAACACGTTTTAAAGGATTACGGGCGTGCAACCGATTGTTTATGAAAAAGTCAGTTAATGCCGTATTTGCTGTAGCTATATTTAGATTCTGTAGACGTGGTGGAATGCACCAACCTGTACAGAAACATGTCACACCATTCATTTTCCATCATAATATTCACCGCATATAATGCGTTTCTACAAAGGCGTGCGTGCGTGTTTATCAAACAAGTATAAATGTAATAATATATTGTATTTATTAGTAACTAGTAATTAGTACCTATTAAACAAAAGGCGTAATGGATTTGGTACTAAATTTTTGTCAATGAACCCAGGGCCGCGCCAACCGGGTGAGCGAGTTATGTATTTACAACGTCAAGGGTTAGACATTAAGGTGGCCATTCCCTAGAAAGAGACATCCGATAGGGAAATATTTATTAATTTTGGCCATAACTTTTTACCCTTAGTACGTATATTTTAAAAAAGTATAAGACTACCTAAGTATAACCATAATAAGACTAGTACTATGAATTTTCACTCAATAATTTCAGTGGTTTGCAAAATAGCTAGATTTAGATTTAAAAATCATGTTAATCTTCCTATTACGGCCATGGAGACTAAACTAAATTAAATAAGAAATTAGACAAATTCATTTTAGGATTTTAATTTGCTGGCACGTTATCGAAAGAATGCAAAGATTTCATTAAAATTTTTACACATAGTTCTTTTAGGTCTCATAGATAGTTATCTTTTCTGCTGGTTCCAAAATCCTATAAAGAATGTTTCAATTCTAAGCCTATTTCAACAAAAAAAATTATAATAATAATTTTTTTTACAATGACTATACTTCCATTCGACTACGTGGATGTGGAAGTAAAACCATGGATATATGCAATAAAAGTGGATCTAGTAGCCAATACTAAATAAAGATCAAATTTTTACACGGAAAATATGTAGTTTTCTCTAAAGCCATGTCGATAATATTTGAGAATTTGAAAGGGTAAATAATAAGTATAGCAGCTGGAAACTTTGTACCTTTCAATATATTTTCCTTAATATATTGATATCGGCGTACTCTGCTTACGTTCGTTAGTTGGTTGTAATAGTTGCATACAGAGTAGTCGACGTGTGTTAGGTCAGTACCATTTCGTGTTGGAAAAATTTTCGAAGTTGATGTAGCAGCAAGCACGTACCAAATTTTTATTAATTTTAAACTGTCAAGTTCTACAACTTTGGTGTTTTTATTTTTTGGCATCGGCGACCCTCACCCCATTAAACGTTCCTCAGTCGAAAGATATTGTAATGGCACGTCGTTTTATGGGTTTTGAATCAAATGATTTCAAATATTATATCATTAAAATTTTATGAGGAAATAACTCCATTTAAAGAGACACTTGTATGGGAAATCTGGATACCGAAGTAGTGATTCCTTAAGCAGCTTTTTTTATATAATTATTTTGTAATTCTAAATTTCAATGCGATTTATGACACGAATTTCTGTAAAAAAAATTGTTAACCGTCTGCATATTTTAAAAGGTCCTCGAGCATTATTTAGCTTGGATACACAATTAAATTGTAGATTTGCACACAAAAATGTGGCCAGACATTGTCCATGTAATTAAAAGTTAGCAGGATACTAAAATTGTATACAAGCCCATGGCAAAACTGAGCACAATAAAAATAATGCATCTCGGTCGTAAAATTTTAGTAGAATTTGATAGACTTTATATTTTTGCAGTAAAACCGATTTTAAAACGAATATCTTCGCCATAAAAGTTTCTTTTTACTCCATAAAACAAATAAAATGTTTATAAATAACATTTTAACTATCGTCTGGGCCTATGGTTGTAAAATGCCAGCAATATTTTTTGTTCTAAGTAATGCCCCATTAAATTCGGCTACATATAATTCATAACCCGATTTTACAGAAAATGCATTTGAAAATTACCGCGGCATTTATGGATCGTGACTTATTTGATCGGACAATAATTTAAACATTTTATTGCCAACATGAATATTTTCTTATGCTGAAATTCAAATTATTGCACTTTTGGTTCTCTTTAAACTCTGCAGACAATAAAAAAAAGATTTTTCCTACAGAATTTAATACTAATCAAGTACGTTACCTTGCTACTGAAACACTACTTGCCCTACGCCACCGCAGTATAACAACTACTTCGATAATAACGCAGACTGTGCGTGCGCAGCATAAAGCAGCTAACCCTAGAAATAATCACCAACGTATGGATGGAAACCACATCCCTGCCTGCGGAGTGGAACACAACCATACAGATACCGCTCCCCAAAACCAAATCGCCACAAAACGTAGACGATTACAGAAGAATAACACTCTGCAGTGTAGGGTACAAATACTACGAACAATTCCTTCTCAAACAAATGGAAAAATACATCGGCGAACTACCAGATTATCAAACGGCATTCATCAAGGGCAGATCAACGGACGACCGTATGTACACCACCACACAGATCCTGGAAGAAAAGTGGAAAGAAGGAACAAAACTACACATAGTCTCAATTAAAATCCAAAAGACATTTGATACCATAAGTCATGAGTGCCGCACTACTTAATAAACAGGATAATAAAAGCATGGCTACACGAAAACACCGCAATACAATGGTTTGGACAGACGACGGAATTAAAAATGAAGAACATAGGAGTCAAACAAGGATGTCCGCTATCTCCCCGACCATTCACCACAGTCCTGGATCAAGTGATAGAAAGCACGATAAAGGAGAATCAGAATTTCAATGGAAATGACGGAAAGATAAGGCGTGCATACACCGACGAAATATTCATCATCACCGAGGAAGAACAAGACATCGTTAAATTTCTAAGAAACATGACTCCTTTGGAATGAAAATAAATTTCAAGAACCTAATAATGGTATGAGACCCATAGACTAAAACAAGTGGGGAAGAACACAAAATAGGAGACTACACCCAGAGAATCAAGAACAGAATGAAATACCAGGAACATACCTAACGAATCAACTGAAAAGGAGGGAAACAGTAAGGGAAATAATCAAAACGGACTACAGAGTCACAAGAGCTCTACTACCCTTCACTGAGGAAAATAAACTACCATGGAGCCTAACCAAAAAGATATATACGACCATCATAATGCCTACGATGACATATGGAGTCAAAAACGCAGTAACGATAAAGGCCAATAGAAGAAGCCTGGGAAGAGCTGAAAGGAACATTGTCCAACTGCTAGCAATAACAGGAAAACCACAAAAACAACAGAAAACGTCAATATTACTAGAGCAACAATAATCAAAAGAATAGAATCATACGCAATGAAATGCTGGGGACACGTCCAAAGATGAGACACGACACACCTATTAAAGAAAGCGCTAAGACTAAACAGCAACAAACTGAAAATAGGGAGGTCATGCTACACATGAATAACAACAATCGCGAGGATTATGAATAAACTAGGAAAGGATTATATACACTGAGAAAGAACGGCAAAGCAAAAGACGGAATAAAATAAAGAAATATCAAGGATATACACACTGCCCGATTCAGAAACAAAAGAAGCAGAGAGAACTCAGAAGAAGAATAGGTGAGAAGAGGATCACAAACGGAAACGAAAAAGAAGCATCTCACAAGCATCTATACTTCCCATCTTATATTCCTACCCCATGCGTCATGTGGCTTTCGCTGTTTCGCAAAAAGCATGTCCAATGTCCAACCCAGCGTATACAGTCGATCCGGCGGTATATAAAACATCCAGAATGGATGTCCGGAATCGGCAGCAATGCCCACCGTACGTTGGCAAATCAATCAATCAACGCAGCCTGTGCGATTACGACTTTCACCATTTATTACTACTATCACACCTTCTTATTGGAACTCCTTGATATTTTATCTCATCTTGGTCGGAGCTTATTTACAATTACAATTAATGTTGTTTATCAATAGATGGAGCAAGTGATTCATTTATAAGTCACTGTTACTTTACTAGTAGTAGCACTACTACTATCGAGATTCTTGGTGTGGTTGTAGGATCCTAGTACCATGTCAGCCAAAAATATCTAGTTAAATAAATCAACCTACAAATTACTATAAATCAACCTTGTCCATGCCAGGACAAGTCACAACCACTATATACTCATACTGTGGAAAGCGCCAAAGAGGCGCATGCCACATGGAACGCCTGCATCAAGGGGACTAACACTGAGACATGTGGTTGTAGGGGGAGATCGGCCTCCCTTTATTCTATCTGTAACAACCTTCCTCCCTCTCTCTGAATGTGCGAAAATATGGAAAATTAATAAATTGTATGGATTTACTGCAATTTTGTAAAATATAGTGCAGAGTACAAATTTACCGGATGTTCGGGTACGAATTTGTTGATGGCAAGCAGCACGTGCTAGCAAAGAAAGGAAAGCTCTCTCTGAGGCAGTATAGGGGCTACAGAGAATTATATCCATGGCACTATTCTCTATCTCTCTATTATAAGGGTCTCTTACAACATTATCAAATTTAGCATTAAAGGAATCATAGGGTGACTTGCATTGGTCCTTCGAACCGTACTATTTTACATCAACATAGACCAAAACAAGACCGAGCCTTTACGACTTCATTAACTTAGATGTGAGTCGACATGACTAACTTCATTTTAATCCTATTGTTAGAGTTTCTCTTTCTTAATATCACAAACGTAGAAGTCCATCCCTTGATTTCATTTAAATTAGTTTTAAATACAGAACAATATTATGAACAGCTTTGTTGTTTAAGTATTCCAGACCGCGTTCCTTTCACTGCGAAAGCGTATCATCTAGTATTTTACATGAACGCCCCCTGTTTACGCCTACGCGTTAATTATTTACAAAAAAAATTCCATTCCATACTAAAATAATTTCCGAGGCGAACTCAACAAAGTACCGCATGGCGCCTGAATAATTAATTTCTGCGGGCAAATTCGGAGTGCGATATATATTTTTAATGCGCCTACATGCCATTAGTTTGGCACCGTAATTATCAACAAAATGTGATTATTATCTTTTATCTGTTATGATTTAATCATAATAAATTACCACAGATGCACGCTCTACAGCAAAAAAGCGTCCAAACACGATTTACGTTAATTTTGTATTAAAATCGGCGTTGCTAAATATTCTGAAGATATTTGAAATTTAATCGTTTCAATGTTTAAAGGCCCGATATTTATGTTCATTTAAATAAAACTCTGAAAACCGAACTGATGTCGCATTCTATTGCAAATGTCCTTGTGGATGTAATTGTGTTTACCTCCACATACCTATGCTAAACTTAATTGTAACGTTCTTTGCGCTCACAATTATTAAATGTTTGATAGCTCAAGATTGCCTATAACCACACGAGTCTGTCTGACAGCTGATATTTATTACATTCAATGGCTACTATGATTTTTCCAATGTTATTAGGTTACCAGATTTACACAGAAATGTGCCATTTTAGTTTCCAAAGCCCACTAATCTATTATCTATTAGCCGCATGTTTCTAAAAGCTTGGTTGCATTGTATTTTGGCTGAAATCTCAAATATTTCTGAGCGGATTTTCAAAATTTTGGTATCATTAGATTCGTATGAAAATGAGGTATTTAAAAATGTTGGTGAACGATTAAATTCCCATTTAAAAAAACCGAGTTAGTGGGTAAAAATCACATTTAAAAATTTTAAACGCCTCTAGAGAATTAAGTAATGCAATCATATTGCTCTATTTATTTTTATAGTAACGTAGCACACAAACTAAAATATATTTTGGGCACCACAGCACTCTGGATTCAGAAATAGATTTTTTAATACAATTTTTAATGTTTATCAAAAAGTGACCAAAATGGATGTATTGTATTCAAAATTTCCTCTAGATTCAAAAAATGTAAAAATATATAGAGTGTTCCATTTAAAAATCGAAAGTTGTGGGCATTTCCGGTCAAACCGGATGTGCACCAAACTTGATTTTTTATTGAAAAGATGGCATTTTAGTCGTGTAATAAGGCCTCCAAATTTCAATTTTCTATTCCAAATATTTTAGGAAATATCGGGGCGAGCGCAATTCGTGACTCACCCGGTATATGTACAGCTATTTTAATTAAAAAGGACGACGTTATGTATTAGATGTTTAGACATATTCCTAATAAGTGACTTTAACACAGTTTTCTCAATGAACCAGATTTTCAATATATAAGCATGGACTTTTTATAGTTCCTTGTTATTGCCAAAATCCAATTTCCTTAAGATTCGTGCGGGGTCTTTTCAACTGGCACTGTTAATATTCGTGTACGAATAATTAAGTTATCTACTCTTGTTTAAATTATTTAAGCAACTTTGAACAATTAATTGCAAATACAGATATGATGATATCACAATAAAGCTAAACAAGTTGGCAATAATTTTTATTATAGTCACACTTTTTCCTAGGAATATCTTAAAGATAAGAAAACCGACATACGCAGCTTCTTATATTCCTTTAAATTACGAGAATTTTGATCTTCGAACGAATCTGATAGCTCAAGGGGTTGCCAAGCTACTTCACCCTTGGAAAGCGTGCAGGAGGTGAATGACGCATATCTGGGTTGGACAAGTTTAAGAAAAAACTTAAAATGGCAATTTCAATCATAATTACAAAACTTTATCAGATTTGCATAAATAAAATGAAATGTCGATAATATAATACGAAAATATTAAGGCCCAGGCCACTCTGCACAAATAAACAAGAACTGTGTACTTGATATTACGGTAAAATAGGGCAATCATGAAACGTAATGAAATTTTCATTATCCTTAAGTAGTGATAAACCCGCGAGGAACTTAGATATTATCCAACTAATAATTATTCTTCATAACTTCCCTTTCAAGCTCAAGTGAATTATGTTTCGTACTTGAATGTAATTACAACCTTTACAAATTAATGTTAACTCAATAATAGCGTCACCAGTATCCCATGGCAAATTATTATTTAATGGGATAATTTTCTAACAGCGTTTATTTACCTTAATGAAACCTAAGTTTTTTGCTATCGCATTTAAGATTATATATAAACACTGTGGATTTCCTGTAAATAGCGATATTAAGTTGATAATCCCAACTAGTGTAGCAGTTTTATAATTTTAATTTAAATGGCTAAACGATCACATAGACAGCTGTGGTTACTTTTCCACTTGCAGATTATGTTTGTTGAAGACAATTTAAGTCTACAGGGAATTTGTTGGCCATTATAACTGTAAGAACGTTTTAACAGCTTGTCAAAAAACATTTTTGTCGCAAAGCACTTTTGTTCTATTAGTGATTTATAAAAGTTACCGGGAACTTCTGTTATTATCATTATAAGAATAACAATATATGTCTTATAATGATCGAATTATTAAGACTATTAAATGCTTATGCACTAAATTAAAGTGCCGTTTTACCTTTGGTGACAGATTTGTATTAGTAAGTGATTTAAAAAAATGCATTGCCTTTTTATTTGCATGTCGATGGTAATCGCTTGTCTTCTGGTACCGAACCCTCGATTGTTATTAAGCAATCTGCTTTTGTTTTCGGTCAGTACATAGTGCCTTTATTTTCCCATTCCGACGGTTAGCACTGTTTTGCTTCTTTCTCGAATTGGATTGGATTATGTATTAGAACTAGACTACGTTACCTACACCACTGTCAAAGCATTTTGATGACGATTACATAACTATTATATTGCTATAATGATTTATAGCTCCACGCGTGACTTTATACGACAAAACTATTTTATAAGCGCTTTGTATAAAACAACTGTATCGTATAATTGCTTCAATGAAAACTAAACTAGTTTATAAGTGTTACAACTGAAACTAAATTATTTTTTGCAGCACAAAACAATTCCCTCGTAGCATAGAATTGCCATATAAGCATTTGTTACGGTAACTGTTATAGATTGTAGGTTCGGCATATTTCTCGTTAGAACTTAAAGAAGTTTGCAGCGGCCATAGTGTAAAAACTGTATAATTTTCAAGACTGTTATATATATTTAGGTATATGAGCGGCATTGGGAACACATGTTAATGTAAACACACAATTTCAAAGTAGATTGGACACTGTACATTTCTTTTGAGCCAAATAACTGACTAATTCTTAAAGTATTCTTATCGTGTGAATTAATAATTTGCTCAGTGATGAATATTCGTGTTAACTTCATATTACATCGTACAAATTTATTGTCCTTTAGAAGACGATCGTTCATTATCCAACACTTTTAACGAATTTACGTCATTACTCAGCTTTGTTCAACAATGCAACTATAAAACATGTTGGCTTTTGATGAAATAACAGTACGGCTGCTGCGAAAATGTTGCTCTTCAGTGAATAAGTGTCCGCTAACTGAAAGAGGACAGTATGGGGCTTCTATAGTTACATAAAGGCATTTCAGTGAGTTTTATACAGGCTGCTACATGAATCAGCAAGCATGCACCTATAACACGATTAAACAGTGTAAATTGTTTTATAAGACAGTGCCTTCTTCGCGGTTGTAAAAGAGCGTTAAGAACGTTCTTACAACAAAATTAGCAGGTATTACTCTTAAAATATGTTGCTTTGTAAACATTCATATACAGCTTATAAAGCAACCGTGTGCTAGTTGGGTAGCCACTTTATCCAACATATTAACTGCATTGCATACAACGGTAAAGAGTATCATATAGAATGTTGAACAATTATACTTAAGTTTAATAAACCGCAAAGAGAGCGTGATGTTTATATCTAGTATTTGTTAAATTAATTATCCAGTAGGACAAAACCGTAGATCAGTATTGGGTGGTACAGGATTTGGTCATAAGCGAATTTTAGACGCAAATAAAAGTTTTTTCTCATGTTTTAGGAAAAATTATTTGATGATGCGGATGTGTTAAAACCTAGTTAGATTGTTTTAAAAACAACTTCGGTGTTAAGTGTTATTCCAAATATTTACAATAAAATTTATACCAAGAAGTAAATATTTGAAATTTTCTTTTGAGAGAACCACTCTACGTCACTAACTATTGGACTGGAATAAAGTAAAAATGTATAAACATTTTTCCATTTTCACTTAATAATGTAAATACTGTTTGCAAAATAATGGATGAATGATGGCCTTTTATTGTATACGCTTATATTTGTAACGGGAAAATTAAACAGTTAGTTTCTTGGAAACTCGGAATTTCTTACACGAATATAAATATTTTTAAATTGAAAAAAATATATGAATGGAGGTTTTTCAGATGATCCTTCTATCACCCTCAAAACGCACCATTGTGGCATCTAATTTATTCAAATCGGACAAGGCATATTCTATTTATTAAAAAAAGAAACGGCATTTCTATAGGGTTATTGGTAAGAAGAAAACCATTAAGAAATAATGTCAAACAAAATAGAGTATATATTATAGGGTGGGGTGTAGTTGGTTGTTTAGCTTATTTAGCTTACTGTCATAAACAAAAAAAATATTAGGATTCTCTACAGGGTGTAATTAGTTTCATGTCATTAAAAAAACGTAATAGGGACCGACCAGACAAACAAAAAAACCACATTACTTTTTTCTCTAGGGGCACTTTGAAAAAAACTGACCTAGGTTTAAAATTTGAATGTTAAGGGTAGGAAAAATTTGAGAACCACTGTTTTTCAGGGTCGATGGACGTTATAGTTCCGAATATTAGAAATAATAAAAAACTGTAATGCCCGACTTGTGTTCCCGCCGGAAGAAGTGCGGCACTTTGATGGGATTACTTTTACCGAACTTTTTATACCACTAATTATGAAAATGTAAATAATTCCTTCTCTTTCGGCACAACGCTAGCATAGCATGGCCGCAGGGGTTTAAATAGGATTTGTTTACATGTGTTTTTAAATTGGAACAAAGTTATTGTAGCTTTTATTGTCGTTCATAAGAATTTATAAAATTTAAAAGTGGTTTCTTAACATTTGTAACATTGTATTAAAAGTTTAAAAAATTAGGAATTATTTTATGAAATTGGAAAACGAACAGCTAGACGTCCGAGATACGATAACAGAAAATAGTTGTGTGTTGTAAGTTAGAAAAAAATCTGATTTTTTTAACTAATTGAGCGCATAATTTTTCCCAATCAGGTATCGAAAACTAAAAATGGATCTCTATGAAAATCAATGTAAACAATAAAACAGATCAAAACAAGACAGCGAATACTAATAATAATAATCGGAGGTATGAAGCCTCCGCTGCTCTCAGGATTGAATATCATACCGGCCTGTCAGAAATCTACTGACTGGTTGGCAGGCCAAATGCAGAAAGCAGTCATCTTGGGGTCCCTTCGCCTACTTAGAGCACATGTGTGGGGAGTGGCTGTGGTTATTTTGCTGGCGCTCTTTCCGTGTGATGTTGGAGGCCACGGAAAGACTGTCCAGCATCGGAAAAGCGAAAAAAAAATCATACCTTTAATGCCCAATAGGTAACACCCAATAACTGAACAATTCTTTTGAATTTTTCACAAAAATGGTTCGAAATGACCTCCATCTCCACGTATACACATTTCGGCACGTCGAACTAAGGACATACGCACTCCGTTCAACACATTTGGTAAATTAGGATCATTTTTTATGGTTTCTATGTATATTAAAATACGTTGTGTTGTTGCAATTGTTCAAGTGTTAATTGGATCACGGTAAACCAGAGATTTAGAATGCCCCCAAAAATAAAAGTCCATCGGATTTAAGTCGGGCGATCTAGCAGGCCATGGTACTGGTCCGCCACGTCCAATCCATCGTCGAGGAAACTTTCTGTTCAAAAGATTTCGAACAGCCAGGCTAAAATAGACTGGCGCGCCATCGTGCAAATACCACATTCTTCTGCGCGTAGCCAAGGGTACATCTTTCAGCAATTTTGGCAATGTTTGTTGCAAAAAATTTAAGTATACATCACCATTTAATCTAGAGGGTAATTGTATAGGTCCAATTATTTCATTACCGCAAATTCCTGCCCACAAATTAACGCTGAACCGTCGTTGAAAATGCGCCCTTCTTATTACACGTGGATTTTCGTCTACCCAATAGTGCATATTTTTAAAATTAAACACTCCATTTCTGGTAAAATACGACTTATCGGAGAAACACCGAACGTTTAAAAAATCCTCATTTGTCGCGTGTTTTCTTAAAATCCACCTAAAAAATTGCATTCGCTCTGCAAAATCTTGAGGTTCTAGTGCTTGGACACGTAGATAGTGATAGGGATGTAAGTTCATATCTCTCAATGTCCTCTATACCACAAAATGGGATACTCCCACACGGTTCGCGATATCGCGGGTGCTTAAAGTTGGATACTCTTCTACAAGTTCCAAAATTTAAACCTCTGCGTCAATTACCCTTTCTTCGCGTTGTGGACCTCGTTCTCCTCCACGTCCATCGAGATGACGTGTTTCTCGAAGACGCTGGTCAATACTAACAAATGTACGAGCACAAGGATGACATCGATTAGGGAACCTTAAACGATAAAGCTCTTCTGCACCTGCTGCATTTCGACCACTTTCTCCATACACCAAGTGCATATCCGCGAGCTCTGGATAAGTGTATTCTCCCATAATGTCCAAAATCCGCGTTTTAAAACACCACACTAAACTGTGAATTAAAGTTATCAATAAAGAAAACCAAAAAAAAAACTTGGTCCAAAATCCAAAAAGTAACACAAAAAGCACGAACGAGAAGTAGTGTCTTACGTAACCAAGTACTAACGGCTTGAACGATAAGTCAATAAAATAAATCTTGATATAAGTGGCACAAAATTCAAAAAGAACAAAAGCAACAAACAAAACTAAGGAACGGGTAGGTCGCGTCGTGTGTACGTTGTTTACCAAGTAAGGTTTTTTTTGTTTGTCTTGTCGTTCCCAACTATGTACCAGTTTTTTTTTAATGACATGAAACTAATTACACCCTGTATAATCGTGCTCACAGAATAGGACCCGACCGGTCATAGAACTGCATCATCTATAGGTGATGATCAAACGGCATAAATAAAAGAAAGGAACATCGTTCGATAAGATATCAAAATGCCTTTCAAATTATAAGTATATTTTATTGATGACGGCATAACTTCGACATTAATGACGTCACAAGCACGAAAAAAGTTGCAAGGCGAGTATTAATCTTTATCGAGACATCGACCAATTATCCTTATCGTGTTTCAGAATATCTCCAAAATGACATGGTTTAAGAATCATCAAATTTATTTCACACTTTATTAGCTCACTGTATACAAACACGTTTCACTATTTCTATACGGAAACAGGATTGACTGATTATACGTCTACGATTTATTCATGGCGACGATTTAGAAATTTATATTACTAAAAAATCAAAATAATAGAAATGACCTAATATGATGGTTTAACCTTTCTTACCGGAAAAGTGTAGTAGAATGCATTCGAAATACTACATTAGAAAGGAAGTTAACGCTTTGCAGTGGAACATTTATAAAGGGCACGTCATGCATGCATATTAAGACCATTTATTACATAATGGGAGTACAATGAATTAAAAATAGGCCAGCCTAGACATTCTGACTACCGAGTTGAATTTTTAACAAATACAGTTTATGAACAAGTTGCGGTAAGTGCATGGCCACGTCGGCGCCCCTCGCACATCGCACAGTAAATGCATGGCCGCGTCGGCGCACCGCACAGCGCACATCGCAACGCACCTCGCACACAGTAGAATTAAATAGAACCATTATTTTAATGAGAGTGACCAAATCAACAACTTGAGCTTCGCACATCGCATAGCCTTCAACACGGGCGTTACCGTGTTACGGCCAAACCGGAACCAAATCTCGGATGTTTTATATACCGCCGGATCGGCTGCATACGCCGGGTTGGACATTGGACATGCTTGATGTCAGCAGCGAGGGCCGCATGACGCATGGGGTGGGATATAGAAAGGGAAGTGTATGTGTTTGCGAGATGCTTCTTTTCAGTTTCCATGCTTCTTTTAAGTTTCCATCTATCGTCATCTCCTTATTTTTCTTCTTCTAAGCTTTCTGTTTCTTCTGTTTCTGAATCTGGCAGCTCTCATTTAATTTTTTTTGTTTTGTTTTTATTTATTAACCATTCCGCAGGTAAATATCCATTTACAGTGGAGTTGCTGGGAAGGACCCTATCTCGCGGTAATAATATATTTTTGCGTGTTGTGAGAAAAAAGAGGTCCGAAGGGATAGTTTGCTTACCCTGTATGTCGTTTCTTTGAGACAACCGGTTTAAATTTCCGCCTTCCAAATTAATTATAAAATATTATGTTTTGAATCAATAAATCGAGCTGATAAAAATTAAGATGGTAAAGATCAGATAGAAAGATAGAATAAAATAATATCAATTAAATCAAATAAAATAAAATGAATAAAATGAATAAAATGAATAAAATAAATAAAATAAATAAAATAAAATAAATTAATTTACAGCTTATCTGTCTTTCTGCAGCGTCTTGTGATTGCTGTTTTATTTTATTTCCTTTCTTTTCTTGGGTTGAGTTGATTTTGTCCATTTAAAAACTTTCCGATGTATACAATTACTTTAGGTCACAGCACAACTATATTGTTTTGTAAACATATGTGCCTCATTTTGACACTTAAAAAGTATCTTGTTGGGTCGTCTAGGGTGTACATAGGAACACTGACTGCACTTCACTTGAGCTTGTTTGCTTTAATATTATTAGAAATTCTTGTAATTATTAATTCCAGATGAACTCTTTTTTTCTATTGAGGCGCTT
Organism: Stenurella melanura; assembly: GCA_963583905.1. NCBI lineage: Eukaryota > Metazoa > Arthropoda > Insecta > Coleoptera > Cerambycidae > Stenurella > Stenurella melanura. The sequence goes on from OY757311.1 coordinate 10,043,355, forward strand.
CATTTTACGCAGAATTTTTCAATCTACAGGTGGCTGAAATTTTTTCGAGTTTAACGGGGTTTTAACCGCTTTTTTACATGTCTATTCACGACGACACTTAACTCACTTCCTCAGCACGGGCGTTACCGTGTTTTTAATAAAATTATGGAAGGAAATAACCGAACAATATATGAACAATTAGTACAATTTCTTTTGTATGCAGACCAGGCTAGGCGCTGTGCGGTGCGCCGACGTGGCCATGCACTAACTCTTATGTGAATAAACGAAAATTTTTTCCAATCCTTCGTATCTCGTCTGTGCTGACGTTTCCTTTTTGCGGTTAGCAACACTTTAAAAATTCAAATTTCAAGAATTCAAAAATATGCCCATGCACCTTGATATGTACTATTGTATTTTATATTGTTCTTTTTGCCTACGTCTTGTAACATTTATATGGTTACTTAAAAATAATGTACCATAATATCTAAAAGTAAAACTGTATGAATATTATACAGGGTGTAATCAGTTTCATGTCATTAGAAAAAACTGATAATGAGGACCGACTAGACAAACAAAAAACCTTTATGACTTTTCCCTCTAGGAGCACTTTCAAAAAAATTGACCTAGGTCAACATTTTAAATATTTTTTAATATTAATGTAGAAAATAATTGAGAACCACTGCTTTTCTTGGTCAATGGACTGTTCCCAATTAACAACTTTTAAATTGTCATAAAAAGTGCAAAGGCCTTGGATCATCGACCGCCTTTGATGGACTGCCTCAGCCGAACTGAGGCAATTATAAAGAGGTAAATAATTCGTTATCTCTTTCTGCACAACTGCAAGCAATAATGGCCATAGAAGTTTAAACAGAGCATTTCTTTACATGTGTGTCTTTTAATTTGGAACAAAATATTGGATTAATGTTTATAATTTAGAATATTTAAATGTGATTTATTAACGTTTGTAACATGATTGTCCTGGGTTAAAAGCTTACCATCTAAGTAAACTATTCGAAATCTCTGCATCTGCATCAATACACAGTTCGGTACGTCGAATTAAGGGCATACGTACTCCGTTCAGCACTAAACAATAAACTATTAACTAACGTTGTCAATAAAGAAAAATAAAAGAAAAACTTGGTCCAAAATCCAAAACGGAATACAAAAAGAACGAACAAGTAAATTGTGTCTGTACATAATCAAGAATTTAACGACCTGAACGGTAAAGTCAATAAAATAAATCTTCACTATAAATACACAGCGACCCGAAATTCAAAAATAACAAAAACAACGAACGGCGGGTTGGACGTGTGTACATAACGAAACATCCACAGTAACTAAAATATTGCACAAGGGAGAGTCAGAGTATAGTTTTCTTCAGATCAGATCTACTAAACACTTAGAAAACGTCGACGTCTTTCATCTTATTTACCGCATTGCTAAAGACCGCCGACATTTTATAGCTATCTATACAAATATTGAGTATCATAGACAAAGACACGCGCGACGATCTAAACCTACCTCAATATTCCAGCAGTTCTCAAAAGATTTTATTGAAAATTTGCGAGATTTTTGTTTATCTTTTTTTCTCCAAATTTATGAGCTTTAGACCCCATGTTATATAAGGTTTTTTTTGTTTGTCTTGTCGTTCCCTACCACCAGTTTTTTTAATGACGTGAAACTAATTACACCCTGTATAAATTTTTATTTAGAAAACGAATACTGTTATATTCTGCACCATATTACGAGTCGTTTCTCAGCCTAAATTCTGGGGATAAATGATTTAATAAACTAAATCGGAATATTATGTATTAGTGATATTTTCCGATTTCATGATAACTACGATCGTGCCAAACATACATACGAAAGAAAACTTTCGCGTATAAATCTTAAATTCTATGTGGTCCAAATACTGTGATCGGTCAGTGGTACGGATCATCGAATTCTCCGCACGTTTTCTGTTTTATTATTTATTCATAAATGCGGCGTGGCAAACTATCGAAAACTTATACATTTTTAATAAACTGAATAATTCATCATCAATATTGCAATTGCAATAAAGACCTTACTCCTTCACAACAAATAATCTTTATATTTGGTTTAACCCTGTGGCAATGAATCTCGATGGTAAACAGTTTAAAACCCTGAACTGTCTAGAACTTTCTACTTTATCCGTGGACATTATAATATGTTTGTTATTTAACGTATATTTTATAAAAGTAGACCGTATAATTTATTAAATAATAATCAATTAGTTATAGAATACCGGAAGAAAACCATTTATTTGAATTTGTGTAGCATAGCAAGGATAGATGGATTAAATCATTATAAAACTTGTATTGTACTTGTAATTTTGGTTTTCAAAATTGAAATTGTTGTTTACAAATTTCAGAGTATCCAGAATGTTTAAACATGGGAATATCAACATTCACTCTTCGACAAAAGTTGCCTGCTAACAAAGTCCCCTCTGCGGTTTTTACTAAACTTATAACTTGAGCTCATTTTTCAAATATTCTATTTTCATCAGAAGAGTTTTTCAACATTTTAATTGATTTAAAGTTCGAATGGAAGAAATACCTTTAACACATTCTCAGTTTATATAAGACGAAATGAGGACGTAAAAGCTCTCAGGTCTTACACCTGAAATAGCCGGAAAAAAAAAAAAACGTTACTTTGATGTGGGCGTCATGGCAAGGGAGAATAAAAGGTAACAAATCAGCTGACAGCCTTGCAAAAAAGATGCTGAAGCCCAATTTCTCGGGATCGACCCGATCTGTGGCTTATCTAAGGGGTCCATAATGAAATAGGTCTTAAAAGGCCCGGATGGGAAAAGAAATGGAAAATATCCTACTGGAGACCAAGGGCAAGCGAAAAAGTTCAATTTCAAGGCTTCCATGATTCGAAAAGTCTGACTTAAGGCGATGGCAGGCCTTCTATCATTCCACTGCCTTTTGATATATCATTTTAAGATCATCTGCAAGGTAGAAAATGATAAATGTAGATACTGCTATATTGCAACAGACACTGTGGAAGATAAAATGCGGAATTAACATCTGAAGTCATAAGGAAATTAGCTTCCGGGAAAATCACAGGATATAGAAAAAATTTAGGAATCCTGGGCAACGACTAGTTATAGAGTAATTCATCAAACATCTTTGAGGTCAAGCTGAAAAAGGGTTGAAGAGCCAAGTGACTCCTCAAACAATCTGTAAATACAAAATGGTGTTAGTGTAGACTTCTTATGTCTGATGCTGATTCAGTTATAGAATCATACTAGTTTTTAGAAATTCAAAATTATAATGTTGGGAAATAGTGAACCCGACGAAAATAAACAAGTTTTTACCTGGCATCCAACATAAAATTAAAAATGGCGTGTAAAATGTCTTACTTGAGCCAAAATTATCTTGAGCGATATAGACTGATATCTAACAGTTCTTTATTCATCGAAGACAAAATTTTAGTAAAATGACTAATAAGCTAATTAAATACAGTTTTGTCCTTAGCTTTACCAAGTCTAATAAAAGCGAAAAAAGTGTTTAAATAACAATCCAATAATGTGACTGCTGCTGATTGGCCCCCAAGGTCAATACAATCGTGGAGCACTGTAACAGTATTATTTATTTATTTAGATACTTTAAAAAATGACAATATACGCACTTGCAGTTGACTCAGTGAGATTTAATTAATGTCAAGGGCGGTTCTAGGCACAATTTAACGTGGGATAATGACTGCAGGATGGCAAAAACTGTCAACAAAATTATTTAACAAATAATCCTATAGAATTAAAAAGTAATATAACGCTTTAAATACAGGTATCCGGTAAGATTCTTGCAATATTATTCGATTTGTAAACTTTACGCAACAAATTATTATAAAATAACAATTGACGAATTTTTATTTGACACCTTCACATCTTCAGTCGCAAGGCAATAGTCAACACCTCACGATACAAATAGTACCACACTACCTAATAAACAGAATAATAAAAGCCTGTCTTCACGAAGCTTGGCCTGTCTTCACGATGCATGTCATGTCTTCATATTGCAATTCAGTGGTTCCCACAAACGACGGAAATCAAATGGAAGATTACAGGAATCAAGCAGGGATGTTCCTTATGGCATGCCAAAAAAACACAAAGTTGTCAATTTCGAAGTTAATACTATAAAAACTTTCAAAATCATTGAGAAATGTTAAAATAAAATTCAACCCTGCCTCTTACCAGCAACATTTATATAAGGAATGTTGGGCCCAATATTTTGATTTGTCTAATACCTTAAGTTTAAAGATTTTCCATTATTAATGAAACATCCTGTATAATACGGTTATGTAACTTCCACTCTCTTGAAATATATGCCATCGCCGGCTGAATTCCATTTCTAATATTGGTAAAGTGGTTTTGCCTCTTACTAAATTGATGAATCAAATATTCTGAATTATTAGTTACTTAGTAGGTTGAATTAAACTAATTCTGACAATAAAAATTAGATAGACTCCTCGATTGTCTGGAAGCATTTAAACAATTCTTGCGGACACAGATACAGTCCATTACGTTCGTTTGTAATAAGATTTGTCCTGATTAGATTTATTAAATTGTCCTAATTATTTAAAAAAACAAATGTTTTCTGCAAAACATAAGCGGACTTGCCAACTAAATAAAAATATATTTTGTAATACAAACAGAAAATACAATTATATTGTAGGTATTTATTATTTACTGCATTTATTTCTGACAAACATTAATTTTTTAATTTATTAAAACATTTTAATTGTACTTATCCAAGATACCAGTATGCATATTATGTTAATAGCAAATTTGCAGAGTGTCTTATTTTTATTTGATTTCTCAGATAAAATATGAAGATATATGGTTATTTGCGAAATACCCGTAGAACACAACAAGAAGAGAGCTCTCGTTAAAGCAGTCTCTGTCTCTTTTTATGTGTGAACAAAAAAATAAGACATGCATGTATATCGTCACGTAATCGTTTCATATTCAGCCTTAGGGTCAATTATGAAATTTATTTTGAAAGGAATCGTTGGTGTATTAATGATTCTCTTTAACTTGATTTATCGCTATTAAAAGTATGATGAGTTTAAATCTGAAACTTTTGAACTACAGGACAAGAATATCGTGCAAACGGCAATGTTTGAAAAGTTTTTTTTTTTTTAATTTTCTGACACTTTTCGAACAAATTCAATTTTAACAATTCAATACTGGTTTAGTAGTGCAGTAAAAAAAAAAAGGACATTGATATGCATAGTTTTGTAATAGCAAAATTATGATTTCATACTTTCTTTTGGACTTCGAAAACCTATTGTGTTTTTTTTATAAACAATTTAGTTTTTTGACAGCGTTTATTTAGGTAAAAAGGTGAATATCTCCGGTTCTATAGGTCCGATCTGGAAAAAAAAAAGACAAAAAGAGTTTTTTTTCATTTTAACGCCCAAGGGACGTTAAGAGTTCCAATCGACTTCAAAGTTTCAGAAAATATTCCTTTTGTTAAAAAAAAACATCCTGAAATTTTCGCGCCCAAAATATTGAACCCTGAATGAATTTGTTATCTAAAATTTGAATTGCCCGCCATATTATATGCCATTAAGTCCAAAATGGATAAGTTTTTTTTCAAAATCTCGACGACAGCTTTCCGATTACATTAAAAAAATTTTCTTTTAAGTCATTTTGACCACTTTTTTTGCATTTTCCTTATAAACCTAATAACAACAAATGGATTTTTTCGGCCATTTTGAAAAATTTTTATCAGAAAAGAAAGAGAATTGCGAGAACTTTAATTTTAAAAAAAAGTTAATTTTCATCGATCTGAACTCGAGATAGGTATTTAACTTTTAGCATTTTGGCCAATTGTTAATTATCAAATGCGTATTGTTGGTTAATATTTGAACTGTATAATTTTTAAACATTTTACTTCATACGAAACGTTCAAAAAACATTTTTATCTTACGAAAACTAATTTTGAAGTATTCACATTTAATTTTGTTAATTAGCCTGGAAAGCTTTTCAAAAAAATCGGTAAAGGTATTTACACAGAACTTCCCTCGTTATTTTTGTGCATGGCAGTCACTCTAAAAAATTAGTAATTACGAAATGACATTGAGAATAATAATCGGAATAGAGTTATTGCTATTATTACAAAGAAAACTTGAGAAGTTTTGGTCAAAAAAATACACAGATTGCTCATCCAACAGCAAAAGTTCAATTTCAATACTAAATAGCAGGTGCCACATATGGCAGGCTTGCGCAAATACCTTTACAAATGTCCACCATGACTGAATTATTTCTTGGGATGACCACCCTGTACATTTTTCAATAAAAGTATAATAGGTGCATATGCCAGATGTTATTGCCATCTGTCACATTTTCAATCCAACATTCACGTAATGGAGTGGAAGTATAGTGGTGGTTAAAAAATTTCATTTTTTTTAAATTTTTCAAAAGATGGTAAAATAGTTTTCAAATTTTTTTCTTCTGAAATAGGTATAAAATGTCAAAGGTAGAAATTTTAAATTAGAGCAAAAAGGAAAGTTTCCTTCTGTTCTATAGTAGTGCTAAAAAAAGTTTAAAAATTAAAAATGATGTATTTTTAAAATAGGTTTAGAATGCTATGAAACGTGAAAATTTTAAATTTGAGCAGATAAAAAAAAATCGATTTATTTTAGTGGTAAAAACTTTTTGAAACATGTTGGTGAAAAAAAAATTTCAAAATTTTTTTCTGAAATACCTAGGTAGAATGTCATTTAAATTTGAGCATTCTGGTGTTAAATTTTTTCCAAACTGGTAACAAAATGTTGCAAATTTTTTTTTCCGAAATTGGTTTGGAATATCATGAAACGTGGAAATTTTAAATTTGAGCAAAAAAATTTTTTTCGTCTGTTCTATAGTAGTGATACATAAATGGATTAAAAATGTTTTCAAATTTTTTAAAAAATTCTTCAAAAACATTTTTAAATTTGTTTGAAATAGTCTATCTTAGTGATAAAATTTCAAAAAACTTTTTTTTTAATCAGGCTTAGAATGCCATGAAACGTGAAAATTTTAAATTTGAAGAAAGAAAAAAAATTCATTTTAGTAGTAAAAATTTTTTCAAAAATATTGGTGAAAAAAATTTTCAAATTTTTTTTTCCTGAAATAGGTTAAGCGTGTCATGAAACGTAGAAATTTTAAATTTGAGCAAAAACAAATTTTTTCCATCATGGTAAAAATTTTTTCAAAAATGTTTGAAAAAAATTTTCAAAATTTTTTTTTTCTGAAATAGTTTTAGCGCGCCATGAAACGTGGAAATTTTAAATTTGAGCAAAAAAAAATTTTTTTCAACTTGGTAAAAATTTTTTCAAAAATGTTTGAAAAAAATTTTCAAAATTTTTTTTTTCCTGAAATAGATTTAGCGCGTCATGAAACGAGGAAATTTTAAATTTGAGCAAAAAAAAATTTTTTTCATCTTGGTAAAAATTTTTTCAAAAATGTTTGAAAAAAATTTTCAAAATTTTTTTTTTCCTGAAACAGGTTTAGCGCGTCATGAAACGTGGAAATTTTAAATTTGAGCAAAAAAAATTTGTTTTCACTATTTATTCCGTTTAGACGGTCCACCCTGTATATTTTTCAGTGAATATTCTACCAGTTCTTCGCTGACAGTAGGGTTAACTACCTACCAAATTTGACTGCTCTCCGTCAAGTAGTTTTTTAGTAAATACACCAACAGACAGACAGACAGACAGACAGACAGACCGACAGACAGACCGACAGACAGACAGACAGACAGACTGACGGAATTGAAAAACCTATATTTTCGGAATCTACGTGTTCTGAAACGTCAGAATCCGAAAAAATCTCGGAGGGTGATTTTTTCTCGAATACAATACTTCCCTTCGGTATGCGAGGGAAGTAAAATTTATATATCGAGATTATTTGTAAAATACAATAACTCCTTTGTTTTTTAATATTTTGAGGACTTTTTTTTAAATAAGTTATTTTTCCCCAGCAATGCGATGAGCAACTTACTTTGTCAATTTGATGTTATATGAATTTGAAAAAACGGTACTGTACAAAATAATATTATGTTCGCATATTTTAGTCGCCTCTTGAAAATAAAAAATAGTACTTTCTAAAATAAAAGTAGTAGTATGATATCGGGCGAAGCTAGGGCTATTGATCTTAAAAATCGGTTGAAAATAAAAATATACAATACAAATATTGGTTGCAAATATTGATTATATTTCTAACTTCTAGAAGTTAACTATTGTTAAAACATATTCACTATAGGCTACAATTTCTAAGAAATCTATAAGATATCGATGAAGATGTAAATTCTCGAGGACTGTATATTTTTTTATATTTATTTTATGCATTGAAACCAGTAAATTCGTTCAATATAAATTCTGTTTCCATTCACCGTATGTAATTTTATTTAACGATCTTCCAGTTTGCAAACAAGAGACTTCAAAGAGACGTTAAATATAACCTGCCATTTTCCTTGTAATGTGTCACTTTTACGAAAAAAGGTATAGTCTTTTTTATTGAAAATTTTGTAAGCTACCATTCTGATAATTTTTTTGTCGTAATAGTAGAGTTATTTGCCAAAAACTGTTTCCTTATCTCTTGTAACATTTAAAGGTAAAGTGTTATCTGTACGGATTCTCCACCTTGCCGGAATAACGTCACGCAAATACTTCTTTCTTATTGTTACTGCAATCAAACGTCAAGAGTTTTGACCTAAAACTAACTTAGGAAAATATTAAATATACGTAATTATCAGATAAGTGCATTTACTTGCAAAAACGCAACTACGCAGAATTGTATTATTACTATTAATATTAACCAACCCACTTCAGAGAATATTTGAAGTTATGGCGAAGGCGCCGTTTCGACCAGAGAATATTCGAGGTATGGCGGAGGTGCGTTTAAAGTAAACAGTCAGGTATTTTCGGTGTAGCTGATACTAACTTAAAGATTCAAAACCATGATTCCAATAGGGCTAACATAATTGCAGAAAAGAGGGTAGTTTTTGCATTTAGGGGTGGTTGTGAGGTTGGGGTAAAAACTATTGTCACCATCGTCTTCCTCATTGTCTAAAACAGGAGGGGAGAGGTCTTTTGCTGTGTTCGCAATCCTCTTGGGGTCTTTGTATGTCCACAAGAAATATTCAACCCTTAAATTGGGGCAGTTCTCGCGTAGTGGTAATTTTTTCGAAAAAGAATATGCTCATCTTGGAAATTTCCAAAGATTTTTGAGACCGGCAGGATGGATTTTGACCTATGCTTCCGCTCGCATTCAAGAGCCCAAAAACAGGCGGTTTTTGTGGTCACTTTTATTTCTTAATGGCGGTTCGATTTTTTCAAAAAATAATTTTTTCCTATTTTAGTGTCTTTCAGTAATCAATTATAAAAGTGTGCAACGATTATTCAAAATGCCATTCAAAAATTTGTTTCCCGTCTCGTTTGGAAATCGAACGTCGCGTTTATGTTTGTGAATATACGATTTATGTGACATGGAAACGATAAAGGCGTGACACACCTATTTTGACCGACATGTGGGATGAGTCAAGGACAGCCATTGCCTAGTAAATAGAACGTTTAAACTTTAAACCAGCGCAAAATCGAGAAAATTAGATATAATTTGTTTGTTTATGTTTTGTACTACCTATTAATCATTATCTGTTACATTTTAATCTGCAGGCGTAAATATGTATTGAAAGTTCCGAAGGCCATTGTCGTTCTAGGTGCTCACAGTTTTATTGAAAATCGGATTATATAATTTAGTTATTGAAATTAATTATCGACTCTATAGGACTGACTTGCTACAGCTATGAATTACGTCACAAGTACGGAAGTTGGCAAACTACCAACTTATGCCACAATCACAATCCAAAGGCGGATGAATAGGTAGATAGTACTAGGAGAGATAGTAACATAAGCAATACATCGCATTCAAAGCAACTACGAGCGCTTGCAGTCGTAAACTAATGATAAAAAATCTTGGCAAAAGTGTTATTGGTTGGTAGGAAATAAACTGATAGTGAAAGGCTTTTGCCAGATGGTCTTATATTAAAATGTAAACACGCAGAGATGTCGGATCTAACTGAAAAATAGAATCCGAATGTTTTTATTCACCTTTCGAGGGATTTTGATTTGAGTTTTAATTGACTTCAGTATACACAGACCCCAAATATACGCGGATTTGAGCACTGCTAGGATTTAATCAGTAACGGGATATCCGGGAGGCAATAGCGATTTTTTATTTACGATCGGAAACTAGCAGGGTTACTGTGTCCTAAACGCATTAGAATATCTTTCCTTTGTATAAAAAATATTGAAGATTTATCATTGCTTTTAAAATTAAAAATACAACAAAATGGCATAACACACACCTTTGTTATATTGACATAATTTAATAAAACAAAATTTATAATCTACAGTGATTATAAGTAATTTCTGGCTTCTGCACTGAAATCCGTTTGATCATGTTGAACTCAAACATCAAATAAAAAAGTGCATACATGCACACAGTAAATAAATCGCTTCTTGTAAACACATTAACTTCTGTCAGTCTAAAGCTCTAGGCAGCAAGCACCCCAATCATTTTTACAGCAGGTAACCTTTCAAATGCAGCTTTTACAAATCCCGTATTAGGCATTACTTATTTAATTACATGTAAAATGTAAATAAATGTTGTGTTTATTTCAACGCGATTTGAGCCACTAATAAAACCGATGACGTTACCGTCTATTGCCTTTAGACGGTCCACCCTGTATATTTTCCAGCAAAAGTCAATTTCGTCGCTGGCACTAGCGTTAACTACCTACCAAATTGGAGTGGAGTGGTTTCCCAAGTAACAATTTAAATACTTTTTTAAGACTTATTTAGGTTTTATCAGTGTTTTATAATAGCCACCTCATGAACCACCGACTTATGTCTCATTTATTAAATGCCAAATGTACTTAAAGATAGTTTTGTCTTAAAAAAGTTTTAAAACGGCCTTATGATTGACTTATTAAGGTATTTGTCAAGCCCTCAATAAAACTTTAAAGCTGTTAAGTTCAAGTTAGGAGGATCAAGTTTTATAAAGATTAAGCAAATGTTGTGGTTCTATCATTGCTTTACGAAATTAACTTGAGGTGGTTGTTAATACCGGGCTATAAAACTAACACGCTTTGAAATCACTAAGTTCAGGTTGAATCTTCATAAAACCAACTGCTTGCCAGAGTTTTAATGGAGCAAACAAACATCTGTAATAAATCAGTCTTAAACATAAAAGGATTTGGTTTACCTTCATCCAGACTATAATGTTTTATGATAGGTACTTTTAAAACTGTGATAAGATATATACATATTAGTCGGCATTTTGTTGGTGTATGACATGCCCGTGGGTGGGTCTCGGTAAACTGACTTTTTAGGTTATATTATCCGAGCACCATAAATTCTATAGGTTTTAAAGCGGTTGTGTTATGTGCTCCAATGGTTTAAAATTGGTTTTAAGATAAGCCTACAAGTTTAAAAAAATATATTAAGAGCAATGAGGCTTAAAATTTACTTTTACAAGGATAAATCGACATACTTAAAGAGCAGCTGGTAATGTATGATCGAACGGTTTTTTCGATGAGTTTTTTACCTCGTGCCAGAAATCAAAATTTAATGTTTAGTGTCTTGTGCCCCAATAGTTTTTATGGTGTTAATTTTAAATGTTTTAAATCTGTAGTACAGATATCACTAATTTTAATGTTAATTTTAAGCCGCCACCGGCGGTAGGAAACTTTTTGTATTAATTTTATTGAGCTGAACCGGTCGTGATCCGCCCAATCTTACGTACACCACGACGATGCGCGACGTGGTTGTCTGATTGGCTCCGGATCGCGATCCGGGGAGGCAATGTTTGTATTTTATTAATTTAAGTAAATTTGTTATGATGATGATGATGGTAATATATGAGGCATTTTAAGACAAAACATGTTTGAAGTAGAATTATTCATAGCCTATAGGGTTTATACATACAGCCGCCAGCCGTCGAAGAATATAACGGTCAGCCATATTGGAAATGTCCCAGATTGAACAAAAAAATGTAATTTGTATCTGATACAAATGTTTTATAAAAACAATTTACATATATAGTGCGTGTAGCGAAGAATTAGACATGTACATTTATATAGTACGAGAGGTATGACAACCCAGCAGCAGCAAACTCGTCCGATGCTACGGCACAAGGCCACGTCGGTCCCTAAAGTATCCCATCATTCCCAGCTCTAGTTTATTCCTTGCCGACTGGCAACACGCGATGTTGCAATTCTTACTTCCTTTGTCTATCTTGCCATTACACGTACTGTACTAAACCATGTTATGGGCAGATGCTAAGGATCTCTTTACTTTTTAAGTCACAAAAAAATAATTATTTATATACAGGGTGCAATTAGTTTCATGTCATTAAAAAAACTGGTGGTAGGGAACGACAAGACAAACAAAAAAAACCTTATATAACATGGGGTCTAAAGCTCAGTTTTGGAGAGAAAAAAAAATAAACAAAAATTTCGCAAATTTTCAATAAAACTTTTTGAGAACTGCTGGAATATTGAGGTAGGTTTAGATCTAGATCTGATCTGAAGAAAACTATACTCTAACTCTCCCTTGTGCAATATTTTAGTTACTGTGGGTGTTTCGTTATGTACACACGTCCAACCCGCCGTTCGTTGTTTTTGTTATTTTTGAATTTCGCGTCATTGTGTATTTATAGTTAAGATTTATTTTATTGACTTACCGTTCAAGTTGTCAAATTCTTGATTACGTACAGACACAACTTACTTGTTCGTTCTTTTTGTATTCCTTTTTGGCTTTTGTACCAAGTTTTTATTTTATTTTTCTATATTGACAACCTTAGTTGATAGTTTAGTGTTTAGTGTTGAACGAAGTGCGTATGTCCTTAATTCGACGTACCGAACTGTGTATTGATGCAGATGCAGAGATTTTGAATCATTAGGTAGGTAGTAAGCTTTTAACCCAGGACACTCATTTATCTTACAAATGTTAATAAACCACATTTAAATTTTCTAAATTATAAACAATCCAATATTTTGTTCCAAATTAAAAAACACACATGTAAATAAATGCTCTGTTTAAACCTCTATGACCATTATTTGCTTGCAATTGCGCACGAAGAGAGAACGAATTATTTACCTCTTTATAATTGCCTCAGTTCAGTTGAGGCGGTCCATCAAAGGCAGTCGATGATCCAAGGCCTTTGCTTTGACACCGCAGACCACCGCGTGTGCTGGCGAGCACTATTTTATGACAATTTAAAAGTTGTATAATTGGGAACTACAAGTCCATTGAAGAAAAGCAGTGGTTCTCAATTGTTGTCTATCATAATATTAAAAATGTTGACCTAGATCAGTTTTTTTAAGTGCTCCTAGAGGAAAAAATCACAAAGGTTTTTGTTTGTCTAGTCGGTCCCCGTTACCAGTTTTTTTAATGACATGACACTGATTACACGCTGTATTTCTTTAAAATTGTGTTTTTAGGGAGCGCACGAATTTGTAAGATCTAGTACATGTTTTACAGTAAATCTAGACTCTTTGAAAGTTCCAAAAATTGCCTATCCTAAACCAAGCATGGTTTTATAATACTCTCTAGATACTCGCTGAGTAAAGCTTTAGATATTTCATTAAAACTTGAAAGTTTTAATAGTAGTTTGTAAAAGAGGCATGTGGGCCCTTCTCTAGATGGGCCCCTGTACTCCTATAGAGGTTTTAAATCGGCTTTATAGAGTCCTTCCAAACTATTTACGTTTATAAGTAGTCTTGGAAATAAGTTTTTAGGATAAGTTATAGATTATTTTAAAACTACAATTATTATTTGGGTTTTTAGTTAATACACCCAACAGACAGACGGAATTGGAAAACCTCTATTTTCTACATGGGCTGAAACGTGGAAATCCGAAGAAATCTCAGAGTGGAATCTCGAATACAATACTTCCTTTCGGTGTGCGAAGGAACTAAACGTTCTATCAAAATTGGAACTGTTGCTGTGGGTTCTAAAGTAAAAACCGCCATTGACTGGACTAAGAATGCACAACAAGAATTCGCTTGAGCTCAAAAAAGCGCCGAATTTGTACATTTAACTTTTATAGAAGCAAATTAAATCCTTATCAAAATTCCCCGGAAAATAATCCCGTAGCGGCTGCTGTCCTATTTGAAATTTCGGCAACGGCAAGATAACATCTTGTTAACCCATTTTAACTTTCTCCGTTTAATCCCATCCAAGCGTTTATGCAAATGCCGCCATACTGTTCCGTTTGTTTAAAATGTTATCGGCATTATCAGGGATCGTGGTAAAAGCCTAACCCCCTCACGCTGTTAAATAATTGTCCAATGGCACGAACAGTCAGTTTCATTCGCGCGATAATGCCGTCGAAATACTACGCATTCAAAGTTGAATCCTCAACTTTGCCACCAAATTAATGTCTAATCTTTTATTTTGTCCTTTTCATCAGGGCTGTTTGTACCACAAGAGCTGGTAGACGAAACATATAAAGTATTTACTAATATATAACAATGAAATGTGGAAACAAGAAGTAATAAAACATACGTATAGGACAGACGCACTAGAAAGTCATGTGCAGAGAGTATAGTTTAAGCAAAGATTAGAGAATTAACATTTGAATGAAATTTTAAAATTTGTAAAAAAAAACTTATCCACCTTCACTTCCTTAAACGCTAATCACAATTATCCTACACGGCATGGATCCAATTTGCAATAGGATATACACCTAGGGCGGTCCTTATTTATACCTGAGGAAAAAAATATTTTCGAATTTAGTTTGGGCTACCCCCCACAACGGTTTAAATTGCTAAAAAAATAATATGGGTGAAATCTGAGGGAAATCGGATATGGGGAAAACGTGCCACCCACCACCCCTAGATTTAATATTTCTTGAAATTCCCCATATTGCTATATTTGGTTTCTCGAAGTAAACAATAGGTATAATTGACATCCTGAAGATAATTTATACTAGGAAGAGAAAAGCGAATTCTAAACACTACCCTTAAACATATTGACATTAAAATTCCTTAATAGGTGGTCGCCCGCAAGGCCCTAGTTTTAAGGTCTATTTCCTCGAATTTTTTCTCTGCAGTAGGGTTGAGTTTCTACCTAAACGGCACAAACCTTAATCCTCACTGTAATTTTAGCCGGCCCGTATGGCAATAAGTGCGTCAAAGCATTTCAGTGACTCATTATCAGTGAAAAGAGCAGCACGCAGCACAATGTCCCGCAAAATTAATTTCCGTGGTCGTGGTAGTGTTTATTTACTCGGTAATTTTTTAAACGAGATTACTGGAAGTGAACTGCCTTCTAATAAATAAGTTTTAAGTGTACTTTTTTTTAACTTAAGAGAAGTGAAGCTCAATTTACATGAAAGTGCCAGACCTGTAATACAAGAAGTTGTGATTTTATGGAAAAAGGCAAGAAATCCCACTAGAAAACAAAACGTAAGATAGGCCTGTATCTTTGTATTAAGAATGGAGGACGCTTCAAAAAAGGTGTAAGAAGCAGACGAACTTTCAAAAGCAGAAAGAGGCAAATATTGTAGGAAAGTTTGATGACCTCCTCGACATAGCCAACGAAAACGCGTTTGAGACGATGACCATCGAGGAAGATGGGCAATTTTTAGTTAGACAACGGGAAAAAGGCCGACCAGAATTATGTACGGCATTGATTACGAATTAGAAGGCAGAGAAAGTAGAGCTGAAAAATGAACACGCGAAGTTTCAGAAAGAAGAGAACGCAAGATACGAGAACTTGAAGTAAGTACAAAAATTAACAGTATATTATTTCATAAAACTGCTTAGGGTTTTTTGTGATTATTATTTCAATGTTATACAAGTTTAATAACTTTATTTTATCTTAGAGTAAACCTTCCAAATGACGACATCTTCAAGCAGCAGTGAAAGTCCTCTTGCTTCGAGTTCAACACAAGAAACTCAAGATCATGCTTCAAAATATATGACAAAATCGGAACCTGAACCTGGTGTATCTGGGCCATCGCAACCTCCATCTAAACCTGGAGTAACAGGGCCATCGCAACCTTAGCAGAAGAGAACACGCCGTGAAATAATCACTCCAAAATTGTTCGATAAACGAGATAGTAACGGAGACGCGGTTCATATTTTATTCGCGGCTGCGGAGGCCTTTGGGCAAGATATGCAAAATTTAGTAATAAACAAATCCTCTATTCGGCGCTGTAGAGAAAAACTGCGTAAAAAGCGGGCTGGCATTCTTAAAACCCAATTCAAACAATCTGAATTACAAGTGCGCTTGTGGTCCACTGGGATGGGAAAATGCTTCCCGCAATGACGGGTAAGGAGACTGTTGATAGGCTCCGTGTTACTTATACGAGTGGAGATTTTGAGCAAATACTCGAAGTACCTGCATTACAAGCTGGAACCGGAAAGGAGCAGACATCCGCTGTGTATGAGGTGCTTGATGATTGGGGCCTTTTGAAAACTGTTAAGGCGCTATGCCTCGACACAACTGCGTCAAATACAGGACGATTAAAAGGAACCTGCATTTTATTGGAGCAACTTATGGATAGGGAACTTTTGTACCTTCCTTATAGACACCATATCTACGAGCTAGTTCTCAGAGTCTTCGAAGAAAAATGGGTGAAACCACAGGTCCGACTGTCCAAATCTTTAAACGCTTTCAGCAGTATTGGGCTAAGATTAACAAACATTATTTAAAGTTCGGATTTGAAGATGGATATGTTCTTCCATTTTTAGATTATACAAAAGAGGTAATTACATTTGTGACATCTGCTCTGGAAAATCCGCAAAAGCAGTTTCGAGAAGATTATAGAGAATTTTTGGAGTTGTCCTTAATGTTCTTGGGGGAAATTCCTCCTCGTGGAATATCTTTTCGGGTTCCTAAGAAACATCAAGCGAATAGAGATAAGGGAAAATGAAATTCCAAAGTTTGTGGAGAACACATTTATTTTAAAATTTTACAAACCACTTTATATAAATGATGACTTTCTTTAAGCGCGCCCTTCAACTTGATCTAAAAACGATAGTTTTAACAAAGGTTTGGATATTGTTAAAAAAATCAAAGTTGTTAATGATACAGCAGAGTGGGGTGTTAAGTTAATAACAGATTACAATAATGTAATAACAAAAGATGAGGAACAAAAACAATTCGTCTTGCAAGTTGTAAAAGTTTATAGAACACGATTTCCGGATTTTAAAAAGGAGACCTTATCCCAAAAATTATAATCAAATTAACGACTTTTCATAAATAAAATGATTTTAAGTATGTATATTATTTATTTTCAGCAGTACTAACTCGATAGTCCGTAGCAAGCTTTGAAAAAATAAACATCGAAATTTATTAGAATTTATTTGAATCTCCCAGAATCAAGGGTTGGGTGGCACGTTTTCTCGTTATCCGATTGAGTTCAGATTTTGCACAGAACATTTTTTTAACTATTGAAACCAATCTAGGGGGTGGCCCGCAAGAAAACATAAAGTCGAAAAATAAGAACCGCACTAATATACACAGACTTGAATTATATAGAAGAAAACCATATTATATGGAATGTACACTTTACAATAAGTTGGACGTTCAAATTAAAATTACACCTAGTGTAAACAAGTTTTTGTCAGAATTAAAAAAGTTTCTGTTCAAAAATGCATTCTACTCGATAGATGAATTTTTAATGTATTAATATGTTTATCTTATTCTGGAAATGTATTTGACGTATCCGATATTATTGTATGATCTCTTGGATAAATAAAGCATTATTATTATTATTATTATTAAAGTAATATGAATATGAGACGAATGGTTTTCGTGTGTTTATTATTATATTTTAAAGGAGGTCTTTTCTTTTTATAACGCAGGATATTGCAGCAAAGAACGAAGGCGTGTTAATTGCTGGCGGTTTTATAAATTATAATTGGTAGTTATTTCAATAATAACCGTACAATATGGGTGAGGTGTGGCCCATTCATCATTTAACTTTTAACAGATTTAAAAGACTCGTTTGAACTAAATGCAAAGGTCGTTTGCTGAACTTAAGAAAACATTTTAATGTATTTTTATTATGTTGCAGTAATTAGGTAGACAGAAAGACCTGTAATATAATTTTATGACTGCGTATTAAATGTTTTTTTTTTTAATTATTTGAGGTTAAACTAAATATTTATAGAAGAATATTTTTATTTGTTTCTGACAGAAATAAGTCCGTGCACCTTGACCGATATTGGATGAAATTTAATAATTGATTTCACTATATTAACGTCGGCCTATTTCTGCTACCAAGGCCAATCACCGACGCCAGGAGACGAGCTATACCTCCAACCTCGAAATTTTGTCGAATCTCTTCTCTATCGAAGGGTAGGAATTTTTCATTTGTCCAACATTTAATATACAAGGGAATCTACTACGCAATGCTCGCCTTAAATGGCTTAGCTTCTACATACGCGCTGATATGCAAGCTGTTAAGAGTTTAACATTTCGTATCGAAATATGAATACAGTCAAGACAAGTGTACGCTCGTCTGTATCTCGTGATATAGTAGTATAGGAAATAAAGTTAAAACATAGATGTAATAAAGTGTTAATACAAGGATGCCAACTTTTGAGTCGTGCAGACAATAACGACAATAACGTATACGGAAAAAAATGTTGAAGTATATTATTCACCTGCGGAATGTAGGGATGGAAAAAGATAGAGCTAGCAGTACGTTTGCGCGCGATATCTTCACTTTACGGTATCTATTTAAAAGGTCAAATCATCATCATCTAAATGACCTTGACAGAATCTTGCCAATGTAAAGTCAAGGTCACCATTGGGTGGCCTTATAGTTATAACATCTTTACAACTTTAGTCTGAAACTGTTTTCGCTATGGACCATAACCTCGGAATGACTCGTATGAAAAGTATGCAATGGCCTACCTTCAATTAGTGTATAAGGTCAACTTAGACCACTTACATTTTAGCAATGAAAGGTGTTCTCAGAGGATAAATGTCTCATCGATTTGCAGTTTCAACTTGTGAGCCATCAACTCATCGAAACGCTGAGATTAGTTCGTCTCGCAAAACCGGTTGAGATATTAAGGAATTGAACAAACTTTACGACAGTTATCGTAAAGACCAATCACATACACGTTGGCAACTGTCTTTGCTTTCATCACTATTCGGAAGTTCCCAGTGTTTGTGTCAGATTTTATGTATGACGGGTTTCAAAATAAAT
Organism: Stenurella melanura; assembly: GCA_963583905.1. Classification (NCBI taxonomy): domain Eukaryota; kingdom Metazoa; phylum Arthropoda; class Insecta; order Coleoptera; family Cerambycidae; genus Stenurella; species Stenurella melanura. The sequence continues at coordinate 10,062,580 of OY757311.1, forward strand.
AGCGATCGCCGTTGCAACATAATTTTGCTGTTTGCATGACTGACCTGATTGATTTACAGCAGTAAAATGTGACGATTTGTTCCATCGAATTCTTTCCACTTGAAATTATTGTGACTGTTTGTTCCAAACCTGTGTGACAACTGTCCGAAGATAGACGTATTAAAACATTCTCTGCCATTTTATCTTTTTAAACAAATAATATGTAATAAAGGTATAATTCTTTAAGTAGAGTAATAAGAGACATAATAAGTCCATTTTTGCCAACACCCCCTCCCCCCTTGTGTCACACATTTTCTCGTTAGCATGTTACCACCAACTCTTGTTTGTCACGTCACACGAACTTTTATTGTAAATTATATATTAAAAATAATTTTCTTGTATTGTTACATCACAACTGCTTGAGTCCCCCCTGTCACAAAGTGTCACAACTTTCAGACCACCCCCTTCCCCCCTTAAAGCGTGACATCATTTATGGATGGCCCCTTACAAGTAATATCAAACTTTATAAAATAAATTGTTTAACAAAACTACTATTAGATCGTAAATGAGATCCTATACTTATAAAAAAAACTAGACGATTGCATCAACTGTCAACTTAGGATGTTTTTTGACTCAACCCAGAGAGAGATGGAGAGAGGGGGGAGGGAGAGAGATTTACTGTTTTGTATAGAGAAGGATTTTCTTCTTCTTTACCATTAAGTAGAAGAATTTAATATACTGAAACATATTCTTTATAAGATTTTGCAAACAGGAGAAAAAAATAACTATCCAACTAAAAGAAAAACTATGTGTAAAATTATTAATGAAATCTTTGCATTCTTTCGATAACTAATTCTTCTAATACTAGCATCGACACAGTCCCATAAGGCCATGCAGATTAAACTAGTATCTACATAACCCCCTACGGTCATGAAGATTCAGTTAAAAATTAGAACAAACGCCTAACATTTTTTTTTTATTCCAATGGATTACATTTTCATGAAATCTATAATTTTGTTTCTTGGAAATGCTTAGCCTTAGAAACGTTTGTCGCCCTTATTTTGGAGCTCATCAGAAAGACATAAAGCTACTCATAAAGATGTTTCATGCAAATCCAAGACAATTTGTATGAATAAGTATGATTATATTTGACATCGACTGATAAAAATAATATATCTTCACATATCTATTAGCTAACTAGTATTGGAGCCTATATACTCTGCATGTTTAAAAGTGAATTATTATTTGTTTGCTTATAATCGTATTGAAACATAAAAAAATCTAATATAGGATTCAGATGTATTGGCCCCTCACTTTAACCCCAAATATCTCAGAAACGGAGGAGCAAAAAAAATTGAAAATATTATGTGTTTATTATATATCTATTCTAAATCATTCGCTGAAATTTGAATAATGTACATTGGGCAGTTTTGAAGTTCTGCTAAGTTATATTGAAAAATGTCCTACTTTTTAAGGGAATATTGACCATATCAGTTTTAAATCCATTAAGTACCTCTTGGAAAATATGTTTATTATTTTCTTACTTTTTATTGGGTATTTTGCCACTGAAAAATATTTAAAAATTTTAATGAAAAAACCTCTGCGCCAAACGGATCAGACAGAGGTTGGTTCTTGAACACTTGACTGTTTCAAAATATATAAACTAGAACAATGTAATAAACTGAAAACTGAAAATGAAAGCTATCGGTAGTTAACGTTTTGGAAGAGAATCTACTTCCGTTCTCAAAACTTTTTTGGCCGTCAACCATGACAGTTCTTTGTTTATGTATTTCCATAGTCACGTGAGACATTAAATTATATTTATCTTATTTTTACTTACTTCGTCTCTAAGGATGGGCAAGTAGTACAAAAATTTATTGAATAATTCGAAACGCATCTATCCTCGTTTAACAAAATAATCGCGGATTCTTTAAATTTTCTTTTTGTTCCGTTGCTCTCTTTTTCCAAAATCTTTGCCGAGTCTCATTTAATCCTGTGATTATTATCCCACGCGTGTTCATAAATTTTTGGATTTTTCAAATTCTCCCCTTCTAGCGTAATTTCTATGTTCACCAAGCCTTACGTTGAAAGGTCTAGATGATTCACCTACGTAATGTTTTCCGCACTCACACGGAACACACTATAAATACAATTTTTTGAATTTTGAACAATATTTAGAGGTTTGGTTTTTGATAAAACCGATCTTAGTGTGTTTATTATGTAAACAACATTTTAGATACCGATAAAGAACGGCACTTTTTGTACGAGAACATTTTTCATAATTTTTTATTCCAAAATTTTGCAGTTATTCTCAAAAACCTGACCTCATGTTTTTTCAGTTATTTATCTATGTATTTAAGAAATTTTTGATGAAATAATTAATTATATAAAATGTATGCATGCTCAGAAAAAAGAATTGGTATGTATCAAATATGAATTTAGTTATCAAACACAATTGATAATTTTATTGCAAGCTTGCAATAATATTATCTATTGCTCTTGATAACTAAATTAATATTTGATATAAATATTTTTTTCTGAAAATGCTTACATTTTATATAGTTAACTAGTGCATACATTTTTTTAAAATACATTGATAAATAACCGAAAAAACATAAGGTCACGTTTTTGAAAATAACTGCAATATTTTGGAAGAAAAAATTATGAAAAAATTTCCTCGTACAAAAAATGCCGAGCTTTATGGGCATCTAAGATATTATTTACATAGTAGGCATATTTGTCCAAGATATAATGGATTTAAAACTGGTATGGTCAAAATTTAATTAAAAAGTAGGACATTTTTCAATATAACTTAGTAGAACTTCAAAACTGCCAAATGTACATTATTCAAACTTCAGTGAATGATTTAGAATAGAGACATAACAGACACATACATATTTTTTTCAATTTTTTCCGCTTTTCCGTTTCTGAGATATACGCGGTTAAAGTGAGAGGTCAATACTTTGAATCGTATATTAGTACAGACTATCATTAAAAAATATTTTAAAATGCTCTGCTTCATACAGAGGCACTCTAGACATGAAAAAAGATCAGAAATGAAATAGATATTCCAGTTTGTTTTATTGTGAATTATGATTTCCTGGTTCGTTTCAAATGTGAACCAAATCATCTCTAACAGAGCTTGACAGGAATGACCTTGCCCTCTGAATAAATGTCTAGTTTTAGGTATGAATTAATTGGTTCATTATTATAATTAACTCAACGCTGCCACCATCCTGTTTATATATTAATATTACGTAGTGACTTTTTTGACCGTAGACGGGAAGCATGAAAAAAATATAATAATTGTTTAGAAAAAGTTTAGTAAGTTCAATCATTAAAATTAATTTATGAGGACTGTCGCTATATTAATTAGGAATATTATAATAAAAAAAACCTAAACAAAATCATAAATTGTAATTAAAGTGACTAGTTAATTTAGTACTGAAGTTTTTTATATACAGATTCGGCAAATATAGTTCGTGATATAGGGAATAAACTGCGAATGCAGAAGAATGATGCGTGGGGTCGTGACGTGATCAAGCGGTGGTGGTATGAACGAATACCAATGCCCTGCGATGATCTGCGACAATGAGTACTGTACCTGCGCAAAGACACGTTTACATATCACGAACTACAATTGCCGAATCTGTATAGCACCGTCCAACATAATGTGAACGTGTAAAGCTGCATACAAACTCTCCGAGGCTGCCTCGAGAGGCAGCTGCATGCAAAGTCTGTACCTGCGTTCGTTGTAAGATAGCCTCGATCGAGACAGTCTCGGTCGAGCTGTTCGCAACGATTACTGGTATAACCTTAGCGAGGCGTGCCTCGCGTAGCTGCATCGGAGTGACGCTTGCCCGTTAAAGGCATTACTGCCACGTGCCAATAGTAGTTCGAGAGGGAGATATATACAATCTCAGTACGATCCTAAGAGCGGTAGTTGTATGCACTATTGTGTCTGAAAATGAAAACGTATTTACGATATAAATCTCAATTTCTACCTACTAATTTAGAGAATTGTTGAAAGATGTTCCGTACAACTAATAGCCAGTAATACCAAAGATTTCTCTTCTACTAAAAATAATGTTAAAAATGTACTAAAAAAAGTATATTTCTATCAAATGTGGTTACGCTGAAAATGAACAAAAGGTGGTATTCGCCGCGCGTCGGAAATCGTCGTATTTCAAATCGGCTCTTACTAGTGCGGACGAAAGTCAACTGGACATATTGCATACGTCTTCATATTTGGCTGTCCCAATCTGTATATGTACAAAGTTGTTTTTTTTTTGGGATAAACAAATGTATTTCTTGTAAAAACAATATATTTTCCTAAGTAGCACCAAGCCCTACTTTTTTATTTATCTTTTGAAAAGGAGCAAAAGGAGAACTGTGTGTATTTACTGCACTAACATATTTTACTTGTTGGTCCTAATCTACCCTCTCTAAATTCTCTCCGTTAAGCTACGATATGCTAATGAGGAATAATAGTTTCAAAACACATATTCCTAGGTATTGTTAATTCTTCTATTGAATATAAGGCGCGATTTTTTTTCTTTATATATTACTTCATCCTACGATTTCGTATATTTAGAAAACTAATCAGAATCCGATGACAAACACAATGGTGCCTGTGGACGGTTTTAGAAAAGTGTCTGGAAAATGTATTATTTATTTATACTATTTATAAACAGGCACTTTCTAATTACAAGTATACAGTAGAAAAAAATAGAATGAAGATTGGCTTAAATGCTGAACGATAACTAACAACGTGTTGTTATACTTTGTTGTTAATGTAGAAAAGTATAAATGGATTGAAGGTCACTTTGTAAGCTCTGTGTTATTTAATGTATTAACTTGGAGAAACAGTCTTAGACTATCTGCATACAATAAGAATCTCGAGTTCTTAATATAAGAGGAGATATCATTGACAAACATTAGAAAAAGCAAGGGCCGTAATATCGAACCTTGCAGTGTCATTAAAGACAAAATGTGATCGATTAGTGAAATACGATAATGAATACTGCAACAGGCCATCCTCGATAGAGAAACCCTGCATTTGAATTATTAATATATCATGGTTAACTCTATCAAATGCCTTTGATAGATCATTAAATACAGTACCTATCTATTTGGGATTATCCTCTTGGTTTCGTAGAAGTGTCTACATTCAAAAGGAGAAATACTTCCATCTCAAACTGTCAGCGAATATTGTTAGGGGCTGGGCATTAATACGCCCAGAATAGACTAGATTTTGATTGAAGATTTAAATAATAAGTTACGTTTATTTCTGAATCCATTGTACTGGATTATTTCAACCAGTCATCATCATAACATTAGGCACGTGTTTCTAAGATCAACTGCGTTAACTGTTAAAAATTCATGTAATTATAAATACAGTTTACTAGCAACGAGATAACAAAGAAAAATAAATCGTAACGTAAGATTCAAACAACTCGCAGTCAACTTAGAATTGTAAATTAAATCATCCTTGACTGTCGGTTATGAAACCGTTGCCTTTAGTTTCACAACGTTACATCCATCTACCTCGCGAAATTTCTAGGTAAAACATCACCTTTCCCCAGAATGCTCTTAATTGCTTTGATCTCGGTGGTTTCCCAATATTTACCACATTTTCTGTTATTTACACATCGTTCACAGAATTCTCTAATTGGAAATTCGTTGTTTGGCTGCCTGTTAATATGTATAATCAAGTGCACGTGACTTTAAACACGCACAGCTTTACGTATAGGTATATGAATGAATATGTTGATAGGAATGGCTTAACTGTGTACACTTATTAGGGCGTGGTAAGTAACAAAAAATTTATTTCATTTCATTTCTAGGCATAATTTTTATCACTAACCTAAAAAGACCTGCTACAACGAACTGTTCGTGTGAAATTAAGTTTTAGTAAAAAATATATATCAGGTGACAACGAGACCATTATTAAGTTGATATGAGTAAAGAGTCGGGTCCAGTTTAAAATGTATGAATTAATATTGCACATACGTTTCTTGCACACAAACTTAAAGCAATAGCCTAAAGACATTGTCAATGTATGTCTACCAAGATTCTTTCCCACTTCTTTTGAGGCGGAAATATGAAATGTACACTGAGGAGTGGGAAACATAGTCATAAGCTCAGCGATTCTCAATCTGCGTGTTTTGACGACGAATGTTATTTATTTCCGTGAACTAATACCACTCTAAATATGAAAAACGTCTTAATATGAAATGTTTACGTTATTTTTAGTGGCAAATAGTGGATATTCATCGGTCAAACGAACAATATCAAACCACTAAGTCTTACAATTTTCTATTACGTACATATTACACGTTTTAGAATTTAGAATGAACATAGGATCGCGTAGCTCAATCGGTAAGATACTCGAGCAGCAACAACTGTATGGTGTGGTTGCGTGTTCGATCCTCATTTGTACTCTTTTTTAAATTTGATTAAGCTCTATTAAAAGTTAATAATTTTCCTTGTAAAATTTTTATTTTATTAAACCGCGCCGTAAGTTTGTTAAAACTTTATTTTCCCCAAAAATGTGTCTTTTATTATTACTAGCGCTCTAATAAAATCGACTTTCTTACTTTTTACTATTAGTACACGAATGGTGCAACGTCGTCGAGTAGATAAATTGCTCAAGTGTAGTGTTGTATTGTTTATGAAAACGTGTCAATGCGTTGTTCTTTCAGAATTGTTTTAATTTATTTGTTTTAAAATTATTGTTAATTTTTTTAACATTTTGTCATTTATTTATTACCGCTAAAAGAAAAATAATTTATTTTCGTTATTCTCATACAGATTTCAGATTTTTTTTTTATTATATGAAATATTTCATTTTTACTAACATCGTTTTCCCTACTAATAATACGATCCTATCTTTTCCTGGCAAGAAATTCCCATACCTCCCCGTGTTTCTTGCTGGACTGTAGCAATATTAGTCTTTGATTGCTTTTTCTGATCACTCATTGTTATTGACTGAATTGGGCAATTCATTTTTTGTTATCAGTTTCATTTGTGCTCGAACCTATATACCTACAGTGTCCGTCATAAAGTTGGCTACATATGAGAAAAATTTGTATTATTGAGATTTCTGAACAACACTATATTGGGGGCTCGTTTCTTTTTTACATGCAAATACCTTTATTGAACTAAAATATATAAAGTTTTTGTTGAAACTAATCAAATATTTGTGAAATAGACATAAGAGTTTGATTTTTCATATAATAATTAATGGTACGTAATTTGCACTTTTTTATTTTCGTCATATCTGCTTCAAATTGATATATGGGGTCCTTGTTGTATTCTATGCACTTTTTCTTCAAAATTTTTCGATATCTTAACAATTTGACCCATTTTTCGGTACCACAGTCAACTATTTTTTACAGTCCAGCCAAACCGGTGATCACATGACATGTGTCAAAATGTAATTTTTTTGTTGTTGGACATGCATAAACGAACCCCCAATAGAGTTTTTATATATGTAGCCAACTTTATGGTGGGCACTGTATAATCAGAATTCCACTAAAATGACGAAGTTACCAAATTAATAATCTTAACATTTTATGATAATATCGTTCCTATTCTTTTATAATTATTTAGCGACATCATTTGCTGTTCCAGGATAAGAGAACTGTTTGAGAACTACTGGCATTTCTTATGTATCAAATAAAATCTTAGTTCAGACGTTTTAGCGGCCATGACACAAGTCAGCTTAAATTGTACCCGACTCTAAGCTAAGGGATTGCTAAGGGATTTCTAAGACAAAATCCACGTATTTTCTTATAAGGTTCATTCTAATTCTTTTAAGCGATGATGCCAACAAAGTGGACGAAAGTACAGTTCATCATCGGGTGTATTTCTAGTACTACAGGTTCGTATATAGCTTTTAATAGGTTTGTACAAGTCTATCCCTTTTTTGTACCTATTTCTGTGTTTATTCTATACTGTTCTCTCATTTTACCATTATTTGTTCTAGTTTATCCTTCTGGAGTACAAACCTGTTAAAATCTGCACAAACTGTTAGAAGCTCTAAAAACCAACACAAATCTGTATTATACGGACCTCTACTACTAGAAATTCACCTGATGGTAGATGCGGTTTCGTCCACCAAACTGGCATCATGGGTTAAAAAAACCAGAATAAACATCCATAAGAAAAAATCGGTAAAGTTATTTACACAGAACTTCCCTCGTTATTTGTGCATGGCGGTCACTCTAAAAAATTATTAATTACGAAATGACATTGAGAATACAGATCGGAATATAGTTATTGCTATTATTACAAATAAACCTAATAACTTTTGGTCAAAAAAATATACAGAGTGCTCATCCAACAGCAAAAGTTCAATACTAAATAACAGGTGTCAGATATGGAAGGTTTGCGCAAATACCTTTACAAATGTCCACCATGACTGAATTATTTCTTGGGATGCCATTATTCAATAAAAGTATATAATAGGTGCATATGCCAAATATTATTGCCATCTGTCACATTTTCAATTCCACATTCACGTAATGGAGTGGAAGTATAATGGTGGCTAAAAAATATAAAAAATTTTCAAAATTTTTTTTTGAATAGGTTTAGAATGTCACGAAACGCGAAAATTTTAAATTTGAGCAAAAAAAAATTTATCGCTCTATTCCAGTGTTAAATTTTTTTCCAAAATGGTGAAAGGATGTGGCAATTTTTTTTTTCCGAAATAGGTTTAAATGTCATGAAACGTGGAAATTTTAAATTTGAAAAAAAAAAATTTCGTCTATTCTATAATAGTGATAAATAGATTACCTAAACACGTTTTCAAATTTTTTAAAAAGTGTATCAAAAACATTTTTAAATTTGTTTGAATAATTTTAGAATGCCATGGAAACGTGGAAATTTTAAATCTGAACAAAGAAAAAAAATTCCATCTATTTTAGTGGTAAGTTTTTTTTCGAATTTTTAAAAAAATTTTCAATTATTTTTTAAATAGATTTAGAGCGCTACGAAACGTGGAAATTTAAAATTTTAAGAAAAAAAATTTGATCTATTTTAGTGGTAAATTTTTTTAAAAAAATGTTGGTAAAAAGTTTTCAAACATATTTTCTTTTAAATAGGTTCAGAATGCCATGAAACGTGGAAATTTTAAATTTGAACAAAGAAAAAAAATTTTTTTAGTGCTAAAATTTTTTTCAAAAATGGTGAAAAAAAGTTTCAAATTTTTTTTTTTTCAGAAATAGATTTAGCGTGTCATGAAACGCGGAAATTTTAAATTTGAGCAAAAAAAAATTTTTTTCATCTTGGTAAAATTTTTTTCAAAAATGGTGAAAAAAATTTTCAAATTTTTTTTTTCCCGAAATAGGACTAGCGAGTCATGAAACGTGGAAATTTTAAATTTGAGCCAAAAAAAATTTTTTTCACTATTTATTCCGTTTAGACGGTCAACCCTGTATATTTTCCAGTGAAATTTCTACCATTTCTGCGCTGACAGTAGCGTCAACTACCTACCAAATTTGACTGCTCTCCGTCAAGTAGTTTTTTAGTAAATGCACCGACAGACAGACAGACAGACAGACAGACAGACAGACAGAGAGACAGACAGACAGACAGACCGACAGACAGACAGACAGACAGACAGACAGACTGACGGAATTGAAAAACCTATATTTTCGTAATCTCCGTATTCTGAAACGTCAGAATCCGTAAAAATCTCGGAGGGTGATTTTTTCTCGAATACAATACTTCCCTTCGGTATGCGAGGGAAGTAAAAACTTGGATGTATTGTGGGATACGGTGTTACATTACCTTTCGTGTATACAGAGTGGGGCAATAGTACGTCCGACTTCAATAGTCAGTTTCATTACGTAAGTAGAAGAAGAAGCAGCAAAAATTCTAAATCCATACCCCCTCGCCACCCTCCCCAACCGACACCACAAGTAAGAACAGTGTAAGTTACAATATCTAATATAGGGTTATTTATTTATTAAAAAAAAAAAAACCTCTTGTTAACTAACTATTATCAGGATATAATGTGATTACTTCTGAATACCTTACACCCATCCCCACCAATTAAGGTGGTGCATTTTATCTTTTAAGAGTTTTTATTGATTTCAATTGCAAAAGAAATCCGTAATCATTCAACCTCTTGTAGTTCTAATTATTCTAATGACAACTTTTAACACCAATTCTAATGTCACCCCCAAATAAGGGTCGTTTTTAATGCGTTCCCGAGATTTTTCGCCAAAACGAGTGCCGGATTTGTTTTCAGCATCACAAAATTAGTAGCTTCTACACTTTACCACCTAATGGGTCAAAAAAGCCTGTTTTTTACCAATGTTCTTTGAAACACGGCACTGTTGTATCTTGTCAGCAGGTAACAGCACCGTCTGTGATATTTTGATGGCCGGTTTTCATGGCTTTTTTATGTGTACTAAACAAATGGAGACAACTATACCATCTATATTACAATGTCACAAAAATTAACTTTGGGGTATGTGTCAGTGTCTAACATCGAAGTTGTAACAACGCGTGTAAAACCTTAGAACAACGTAAAAATGAAATAAAACATTCACATGGCGCGATTATTAACTTCTGCGTCTTTTTTACGGAATAATCGCGTATAATAAAGTATCTCTTTCACACATTATCTTTATTAATGCTGCGTATCCCCGGAATATTCCCCACAACGTGAACGAACTCTCAGCAAAGTGGAATAATAAAACTAAATAAAGGCCAATAAAACATAAATCACGGTTCTTCCGGCAATATTTTATACTTACTCGATTTTAATGTCGTCAACTCCGGTATTATTAATGGTTGGCTGTGATTTTTTAATTGAGGAACTGGCACATTGGTGAACAAGTCCGCAATCAACGTGTAAGGCTAAATCTGCAGTATTTTGCTCAGAAGTTCGACCTAGAAAAAGGCCAACGACGGCACTCTAGATAAAAACCAATAACCGTATGTAACTGGGTGTTTAATCCCAGTAAATACTTTTTTCTTGGAAAACAAACTGCTCGTATTATACTTAATAGGTGGTAGATTAAAATGCTTTGAAACGACAGCTAGAAATGTAGCAAAAATAACGCGGGATAATGGGAAGATCATAAATTCACCTCTTTTCAACTACACACACCAGCAAATTTAAAGGAACTTATCAATTAATAAAGAAAAACTTTATCCGAAATTCTAAAAAAGGTTATTTTTACAAGAACTGCTAACTTCCTTTTAAAGTTTGATAAACTTTTGCCTTGTCAGTTTGGTTTTCAATGAGGTAAATCTACAAAATTAGCAGTAGTAAATTTTTTGATGTCTACATGAAAGTTTAAATAATAAAAATAAATGTGTCGGTATATAGTTAGACCTAATCTTGTTAACCATGAACTCTTACTTGATAAAATGATTATGTATGGTTTAAGGGGCAAAGTAAACCACTGCATTGATTCGTATCTTTCCCAAAGGAGCCGAGTCGTTGAGATTCATGGTTGCAGATCAAATAACTTAAATACTGAATGCGATGTACCCCAAGGTTCACTCCGCGGGCCCCTATTATGCATTCTCTACATAAATGAATTAGTAAAAATAGTTGATAAAAATAATTTAAAACTGTTCGCTGATGACACTTCCATTGTTTGTTCCGATCCGTATGGAAATGGATGTTTTAAGTAATCATAATATTTTTAATGTTTTTGTTGAGTGGTTTAATAAGAACAAACTGTTTTTACATATATTTCTAAGACAGATTTTATATTATTTAAGCCAAAATATTCTCCAGTAACCGAGAGCCAATTGACAAAAATTGATGAAACATCTATAAGACAAGGGGCTATCCGTGATGTCACGCTTAAAGGGGGGGGTGGGCTCTGAAAGTTGTGACACTGTGTGACAGGGGAGGGCGGGGGGCTCAAGCACTTGTGATGTCACATAATATTTTGATTATTTATTACTAATCAGCATCTCTATTATTAATTTATATAAAAGTTAGTGTGACGTGACAGACAGGGGGTGGCACAGGAGGGGGGGGTCAAAAATTGGCAAAAGAAGCGTGACATCATTTATGGACGGCCCCCAAGCAGACACTGTATAACTTTTTTATCTGTTGTCCCACTTGATCCAAATTTTACCAAAATATAGAACAAGTTAGGATCTACTTATGGCCAAAAAAACATTCGCGTCTTACAAATGCACAGCCACCTGCAGTACCAAAATAAATGGAAAAAATAAAGATATCATATTAAGCATTTTTTTTTTCGAAAAACTTTATTATTGAAAGTTGTTCAGAATTATCTAAAAACCTAGGGTTCAAAATTTCAACAATATTAAAAAAATATTGAATTTTGTTTTTGAAGTTCAAAATTTCGACAAAATTTAAAAAAAAAATACAAATCCCTTGACCACTACCTAACAGCTTAAGTTATACTTCAAAGAAAATTGTCATAGCGCAATTTTCTAAAGAAAAAAAACCAATTAAAATATTTTGAGGCTAGGACATTGTTTTAAACAAAATTTCAATAGTCTATAATATTGCTGAAATTTTGAACTCTAGATTTTTTGACAATTCTGAATAACTTTCATTAATAAAGTTTTTCGATAAAAAAATGCCTAATATGATTTCTTTATTTTTTCCATTTACTTTGGTATCGCAGGTGGCTTTGCATTTGTAAGGCGCGAATGTTTTTTTGGCCATAAGAAGATACGAATTTGTTCTATCTTTTGGTAAAATTTGGTTCAAGTCAGACAAAAAATAAAAAAGTTATAAAGGTATTTCCATTTCCAAGCATTTTTTCCAACATTATCTCCATCTGCTCCATCACTTGTTCTAACATTTTAATAACTGGGAACAAACAGTGAGTTTAATAAAACTTATGAACCGTAGATCAACTACTAACATACCTAATTTATTTATTTATTTATTTTATTTTATTTTAGTCTTATTTATTTTAACGTCAGTCCTTAATTTCACTGCATTCCGCATTAATCTTGTTTATTACAAATCTGCACTATATAAGCTATGCTAAGTACTATTCTGTCTCATAGAAAACCTTGTGAACTCGATAAAGATCAAATATAATTTATTCACAAACTTGCCCAAAATTAACATGGTAGCTTCCGGTTTCCTTTATTTACATCCTACTACAAGTATTTACAAATGTAAAACCGAGGTCGCAAGAAGCTTCCTTATTGTGGGAAATAGAATAATAAATATATCACTGTATGATATTCTTTCTTTCCGTGCATGGGCATGCCAATTCTTCCCAAATTGTTCTTTATGATGCATTTTAAACATCGATTTTACTCCATCCTACAGATTAAACTATATTTTAGTTTAAATGCAATAGTTAATAGTTAAATATGGAGAAGAACGCGAAAAATATAAAGAATGATCAAGTGTTGGCGAAAAGTTCAAATCGTTCAGCGGTTTTCAGAAGAACAAATAGATTTTTAGGGATATATTACATGGGTAAAGAGAGTCTGCTAGTTAAAGTAATTTCTTGATCGAAATATTGTACTTAAGAGGTAGCTTAGAACCATATCAAACACAAATCCTGAATTTAATTTATACAGGGTGTCCCGAATTGCATAGGCCACACTTCTTTAGGTAATACAATTTTTAAAAATAAGAAAAAAAGTTTCTATAAACATGGGTCGGAATGGATTAGTTTCCGAGATACAGGGTGTGCAAGTAATTCTCCTGAACATGTTTTTTATGAATATTTTCGAAACGTCTAAAGATCAACAAATGATAATTTACACAGGAATTTAACTTTTCATGCTTTTTAAGAAAAAATGACAACTATGTACGAAAATCATTCAGGAGCGGGTGAAACTGGGGGGGCCTAGGTATAATTTAGCCCCAGCTTTATTGTGTGACACTTTTAAATTAAATACTTAAAAATTTGAAGTTATCTACACAAAAAAAGTATCTTGTGTTTTTTCTTTAAAATTATCAGTTTTTGAGTAAATCATATCTAAAATTTATTAATTAGTAACCATTATTAGAGGTATTTCAGAATCTTATGAACCGCGAAATGCGCAAAAGGTAAAGTTTATTCTGGGTTACAAGTGTATTTTGAAAACACTGACAGCTATCTTGCTGTATAATATATAAACAAGAGCTCGGGATATATTGTAAACAATAAATCTAATATTTTTAAGAAGTGTAACTGAGTCCACGATAGGGATTTTGTCTCTGCGCATATGAAGGTCACAGTTCATGAGATTTTGAAACACCTCTACCAGCATTCCTGGCATGCAGGAGTGTGCCGTGATTGTAATGTTTGTAACAAATGAAAAATAATCTAGCAAACAATGCCAGAATGACAATAATGACATTGTTGTTTTTTGGTTTTCTGTAGTTTTTTATTATTCCCTTTTGGAAAAAGTGTTCTATTGAAAAGTAAAAAATGGCCATGTTTAGTAATGTGGAGTACGCGGATATTCATTTTATTTATGGATATTGTAATGGAAAACGCGAATGCCGCGGTACGCGAATATCGCAGAAGATTTCCTAATAGAAGGAAACCATCTAAAGATGTTTTTATTCGAACCCACCTAGAATTTAGAAATGTTGGACTTAAAAGAGGTCCAAGAAATGAAGAACAGCGAAATGGGCGATTTAAAAACATAATTTTGGCCAAATTTAACAATAATAATAAATTAAGTATCAGAAGAGCGGTCCAACAGCTGCGTGCGCAAGCTATGCTAGTTTCCAAAAACAGGTTTTCGAATTCTGAAAAAAGACCACAGAAAAGCTTTTCGAATGTAGCCAGCCCAAAGCCTCCAACAAGGTGATCCCGAAAGGCGCATCAATTTTTGTAATTGGTTTATAAATGCCATGGAACAAGATCCTGATTTCGGAAGTAAAATTATTTGGACTGATGAAGCTACCTTTAACCATAATGGATCGGTTAATTTTAATAATTTAAGAATCTGAGCTCATCAGAATCCTCATATAATTCGCCCTAGGGCATTTCAACAGCAGTTTAGCGTTAATGTATGGTGTGGTGTAATAAACGGGACTTTTTGTGGGCCCCACATCCTTCCTCCCTGTTTAAATGGACCATTATTTAATGATTTCTTAAATAAACATTTTTTTCAATATCTCGAGGAGATTCCTCTTAATTTAAGAAATTAATGCTGGTTTCAAATGGACGGAGCTCTTGCATATTTTGCTGTTGAGAACCGTTTGTGGGTAAACAATAATTATCTTGGACAGTGGTCCGGTTGATTAGGTGCAAGAGCTTGGCCAACCCGTTCACCGGATTTAAATCCAGTTGACTTTCTTGTCTTGTCCATTTAAAGGACAAAGTCTACGCGATCCCTGTAAACACGAGAGAAGAGTTAAAAGAAAGAATTCTCGAAGAATGTGAAAATTTGCGGGCTAATCCTGATTTCATTCGTAAAGCTACACACTCTGTACGGCGCAGATGTCAGAAATGTGTTGAAGCTGGCGGAATGCACTTTGAACAACTATTGTAATTTGTAATTTACCTTACTTTAATCTAATTCATTGTTGTCTAATAAAAAATAATGTAATCAAATTTTGTTTTACTGTCATTGTTTTTTTCGTTCTGCTAAAATTATTCATAAAAAACTATTCCCGAATAAAGTTCAGATAAGATTTACTCAAAAACTGATAATATTAGAGAAAAAACACAAGAGACTTTTCTTTGTATAGAAAACTTCAAATTTTTAAGTTCTGCTCATAAATTAATTTAAAAGTGTCACACAATAAAGTTGGGGCTAAATTATACCTAGCCCCCCTCCCCCCCAGTTTCACCCGCTCCTGAATGATTTTCGTACTTAGTTGTCATTTTTTCTTAAAAGGCATAAAAAGTTAAATTTCTGTGTAAATTATCATTTGTTGATCTTTAGACGTTTCGAAAATATTCATAAAAAACATTTTCAGGAGAATTACTTGCACACCCTGTATCTCGGAAACTAATCACTTCCCAACCCTTGTTTATAGGAACTTTTTCTTATTTTGAAAAGTTGTATTACTTAGTGAAGTTTGGCCTATGCAATTCGGGACACCCTGTATATTTAGACACACTACCAACATGACATAATTCCAATTACAAAATAGGAGGAACACATCAGATAATTAATTAATGGTAGATATATACCTATATATTGTTCTATATTCTGATTCTATTGTATATTTTTATACGTTCGAATTTACTTTTTGAAAGTAAATTGAAATGATTTTACTGGGCGCCAAACAGTTTCTTAAAAGCTGTTAATATTATAGACTATAGAACACCATTAGCATGACTATCTACAATCTATAGAATGACTCTTACTCAAGGTTCAACGAAGTCGGTTCAATAAATGCTCATCGATCAAGATAACAATCTAAATAAATCAAACTCAATATTGAACGAACAAAGTATTATTTTATTAACAAATTTGAACTTGGAATGTAATTAACAAATTTAAATAACAAAATCTAACTTAACTAAAACTGATAAATATGGCCTTTATTTAAAAAAAATATGTACCATGGATTTGTGATATTGTAAAGCTTTACCTTGTCTAGGTTTCTTTCGACTCGAGTAATGTTAAATTATAACCTCTAACTGGTTATTATAATCGCCGTGGCTACGGGCACGTTAACGTGCCGCGATTTCACAAATTTAGAGGCACGTTTATTACGTCATCATTGTGATACGTCTTCCTATAACGTGCCGCGGCACCGCTAATTTTAGTTTTAAAGGCACGGGTTAAAATTATCTTTTACAAAATATAAACATATAAATAATGATAATTATGGTTTTGCAGTGATGTAAAAGTATAAAATAGAAGTTTAAAATACGTATTCTTTGCATTGTATAATTCTTTTTGTTAATATTATACCTACCTACTCTTTATATCTTTCAAGTTCAATGATTCAATGCGAGCACATACGTTCAGTAGAAGCAGAACAATGAGAGCACCGCAACAGTCCGTAAAAATGCCTTAAAACTCAGAAAAAGTAAACACTACTTTGTCATCTTAAAACTGGACATTTTTGTCTATGAAAAATAGAAATTTTAAACATTAAAAAATTAAACAAATATTCACTGACTATAAGTTTCTACATTTTTTTTCTGATCTTGATGAATTGTTACTGTACCTACTTAATTCGTATATTATACAGAAAGTATAATACCAGCTAAAATATTAAATATGGTGTTACTAAATATTATTATATATATTAACAGGGGTGGGTACAGGATTTAATTAACTTTAACAAATGGTCAAAATGTCTTCAATGTCTTCAAGTAATATAGATAGGTATAATAAAAAATATAGTGTCTATTCGTTTATGGTCTACAAAAATGGAGGCCTAAACAAATTTAAATAGGTAGGTATTTAATCTTGTTCTCACGTGCATTTAAATAAAATTTGCGGCACGCCACAGGATGACGTAGGCGCAGTGATGACGTAATAAACGTGCCGCCAAATTTCTGAAATCGCGTCACGTTAACGTGCCCGTAGCCACAGCGTATTATAATCCTTGAAATATTATGTCACTTGACTGACTTTTAACCTCTCAAGGCTTCTTCTTCTTCCTTACTGGATTGACGTTTGTTTATAACCTCCAATTTATTTTCAAGATTTCCTTGAAGTATTTCTATCACTTGATTGACGTTTGAGTTTCTTCACCATATAAATTTGCTAACTGGATTAACAAATACTTCCCTCTTCTAAATCTGCTTTCCGGATAATCTACTTCGTAATACTTTCAAAGTTTACTCTTTTTTTATATTTAATAAACTTTTACAATTTTTTCTTGATATCAATATATCTGGATTGTAATTCTAACCTTCAATTTATTCACCACTTTTCTTTTATTTTCAATTTATTAATTATTCTTGGATGAATATTTTTCGCAGCTCGCTGTTCAGCGGTGTGTGATCAACTGATTTGTTATTTTAAGTCGTTTAATGGGGTTAAATTCCAATATTTCAATTGTTTTTTTCTATTTTGATCTAATATTTCAAAATTTAATTTTAATTTAATTTTTAAACTATTCAGTTTTGTTTGTTCTTTACATTAATTGAACACTGTTTTTAATTCTTTAATTTTCCTGATGAATTTCTTATTCTACTTTTCAGGATTAAGTGAATAATTGTAATTACTCGAAATATATTGACGTATTACATATACTTTCTTAAAATCTACTTATAACTACAATTAACAATTCCAACCTCAAATAAATACTAATTCATACATTTAGATGAATAGCAATGATAAACACAAAATGCTAGTAGTTAAAAACGTACTGCAGTTTTTCATACTGACAATACTGATATAATATAAAATTATCCCCAAGATGTGGTTCGGACTCCACTATAAACTGTAGGGCCTCGTTTCTCTTTACCTTACACAAAATCATTCTGGATTTTCAAGGAGTTACCTCGGTGACTTGAGAAGCGGTTAAGAAAACATTTAAGAAAACATTTAATAAACTAAAACAAGAATTGATACGCCAACAAACATTTAATATCATACTATTAGTCCTTTCTTTCTGCATGATGTGAAATATCATTTACAAAACACCTTTCTGCAATGATATTTGAAAATATCTGAAAACTTAAAATGTCATTCAGCGTTTTGTAATATATGGACTTACCATTTCTAAAATAATCACGCTGCAATGCAACTACTGTTAATAGTCTTTCATTCAATATTCATTTTGTGTAGATTTACAGTGTTTCTACACAATTTAAAATTTTCAGGCCTAAGTTTTGACAAGAATGTCAGATTTTATAAATTTTACTTTATTGTTTTCCAATTTCATTCTAAATCATTTTAAATGAGACTGTGAGTCTCTGCAAGTTTATGTTTTATCATATACTATTTAGAATAACCTTGTTAAACTAAAATAACTTCATTTTATGTTTATTTAAATATTTTGTTCGTATTCAATATCAAGTTTCATTCTCTGCATCCTATTCGCTGAGAATAAGTGAACTTGAATCAATTAAATAAACCACAGCTTCTGTATGATCCGTTAAAGTAAAACTGTTATGGTTATTTTCTAAAATACATACAATTTTGTGAATTTTATTTATGATTTCAAACACGATACTTAGGTAGTGTTCCATAGTGTGGATACACAGCAATATATATATTTTAGATTCCAACATGAAATGATACTCTTATTTAATGTTATCGGTAATTTTGTAGGAATTTGTCCTTAATTTCCTTTCTCTTAGTGGAAAATATCAATAGCACACTTGACCTTTGAATAATTAGAGCACGCTTGAAATATTGGCGATGCTTCCAGTAAGTTATACGAGGAGTGGTTAAACAAAAAGTCTCACGACCTCGTGATAATAATCTTGATACACTGAGATTTAGGGAATGTAAAATTTTTGAACAGTCACACATATTTTCAATTATTTTATGTAGGAAAATAATAGAGTACATGATCTCCTTTCCTTCGTCGATATAAAACCAAAAATACTTAAAAGCAAATCATGGGCAAAACAAATATCTAGGTCCATTCAATTGTCCTCAAAGTACATAAAAGCCAGGCTGCTCTCTAAATTATAGGATGTAATTAGTTTCACGTCATTAAAAAAAACTGGTGGTAGGAAACGACAAGACAAACAAAAAAACCTTAGTTTTGGAGAAAAAAAAATAAACACAAATTTCCAAAATACTTAATAACATAGTTTGAGAACTGCTGGCATATTGGGGTAGGATTTCTTGCCTCGCGTCTTGTTGTCGCAGATGATACTCTGACATTCGTGCAAATAAGTATGGTGCGCCTAAGGCACGGCGCTTACCAGAGTGGTGTGTGGCAAAGGTGGTGGTGGCGTTGGAATGGTTAAGACGTGGTGTGGCAGTAGAATGGCGACAAAATGATATCGAAGTGATGTAACGCGTTCCGAAGTGGCAAGCAGCGCCATCCTGCCATTGCTTTATCATTGAATAAAATGTCATCAGATGATGAGGATGCCCTTGCATTGGTTCAACTAGTAAGTTTACAAAATCGATATAAAAGAAAAAATCTTTGGGTCTATCCTTTATGACAAAAAAATAGAGAATACGGCATATATAATGTCCAGGTCCGCTCTTGAGCTTGGCTAATGTGGTAATCATCCCGCGTATTGTCATAGATACAGGTATGAGCCTCTATAGGGACCTTTCAAAATGTATATTGAATTCCTGGTTGTCCTGCATTATACGATAATCGCGGAAAACACAGGAAATGCAACCTCTTCTCACGCCACCGCCACTCCACTTCAATGCGCGCTGCCGCATTTGTTTACATGGGTTTCAAAAATTCCACCTGCCACACGGCTACCACGTCACCTAAACACCACTTCAGTGCGCGCCGGGCCTAAGAGATAATTAGGCCACGACGGGAGTCATCGAAAAGCCTGCCGACAAAGCAGTTAAAGGCGACCGACAGAGGACACCGCCATGTTTTTTGCGTCTTCGCGGCCAAATTATCTTATTACGCGTGCTATACTCTCCCTTGTAATATTCTCAAGTAATAATTTCAGATTGTGTCCTTACTTGGTAAACAACGTACACACGACGCGACCTACCCGTTCCTTGGTTTTGTCTGTTGCTTTTGTTCTTTTTGAATTTTGTGTAACTTGTGTTAAGATTTATTTTATTGACTTATCGTTCAAGTCGTTAGGTTACTTGGTTAGGTAAGATACTACTTCTCGTTCGTGCTTTTTGTGTTATTTTTTGGATTTTGGACCAAGTTTTTCTTTTTGTTTTCTTTATTGATAACGTTAATTCACAGTTTAGTGTGGTGTATTAAAACGCGGATTTTGGACATTATGAGAGACTACACTTATTCAGAGCTCGCGGATATGCATTTGGTGTATGGAGAATGTGGTGGAAATGCAGCTGGTGCGGGAGAGCTTTATTTCTTAAGGTTCCCCAATCGACGTCATTCATGTACTCGTACTTTTGTTAGTATTGAACACAGGGTTGTCAATGTCGGGTATTTCACCCGAAATGCGGGTAAAATCGAAGATTTTGGAAATGCCTACGCCAAATTTCCACAATCCAGTGTTGCCGATTTGCCGATTTGCGGACAATCTATGAAGGCGGAGGATATTTTTCTTATCCTGTTAAAAATTGGACAAGAAACGGATAATTTCAAGTGTAGCATCGTAGTGTGGCTAACCGGATTAGGTTTGGGCAATAGTGAATAATTGCCGAAATCTTCCCCCCGCTCTTCAAAATTTTGAGAGAGGCGATGAAATGCGTAGAGAAATCGTCGCCCCCCGCGCTGCAAAAGAATTTCGATTGAGGGTAAAAAAAAATGTAAATGTGCACCAGAGAAATATCTCTCCCCCCCCGCTCTTCAAAAATTTCGATCGAGGGTAAAAAAATATGGACTAGAGAAATCTTGCCCCCCCGCTCTTCAAAAATTTCGAGCGAGGGTAAAAAATGTGGATTAGAGAAATCCCCCCGCTGTTCAAAATTTGCAAGGAAGAGGCCAAAATAATGTTTTTACTTCTTAGTAACTCAACCCTTTTAAGTCATAAATACCAAGTATAAAATTACGCGGAGTTTCATTATGAGATGCGGGTAAAAGCGGGTACTTTGTCAGGTTGGTTGGTACGAGTATTGACAATTATAAACCTGGCAACGCTAATTGAACAGCGTCTTCGAGAAATAGGTCGTCTCGATGGACATGGAGGAGAATGAGGTCCACGACGCGAAGAAAGGGTAATTGACGCAGAGGTTCAAATTTTGGAACTTGTAGAAGGGGATCCAACTTTAAGCACCCGTGATATCGCGAATCGTGTGGGAGTATCCCATTTTGTGGTATGGAGGACATTGAGAGATATGAACTTACATCCCTATCACTATCAACGTGTCGAAGCACTAGAACCTCAAGATTTTGCAGAGCGAATGAAATTTCGTAGGTGGATTTTAAGAAAACACGCGGCAAAATAGGATTTCTTAAACGTTCTGTGTTTCTCCGACGAGTCGTGTTTTACCAGAAATGGAGTGTTTAATTTTAAAAATATGCACTCTTGGGTAGACGAAAATCCACGTGTAATAAGAAGGGCGCATTTTCAACGACGGTTCAGCGTTAATTTGTGGGCAGGAATTTGCGGTAATGAAATAATTGGACCCATACAATTACCCGCTAGTCTAAAAATGCTGGAAGATCTACCCTTGGCTACGCGCAGAAGAATGTGGTATTTGCTCGATGGCGCGCCAGTTCATTTTAGTCTGACTGCTCGAAATTTTTTGAACAGAAAGTTTCCTCGTCGATGGATTGGACGTGGCGGACCAGTACCGCGGCCTGCTAGATCGCCCAACTTAAATCCGATGTACTTTTGTTTTTGGGGGCATTTTAAATCTCTGGTTTACCGTGATCCAATTGACACTTTAGAACAATTGCAACAACGTATTTTAATGTGCATAGAAATCATAAAAAATGATCCTAATTTACCAAATGTGTTGAGCGGAGTGCTTATCTTAGTTCGACGTGCCGAAATGTGTATACGTGGAGATGGAGGTTATTTCGAACAATTTTTGTGAAAAATTCGAAAGATTTGTTCAGTTATTGGTGTTACCTACTGGGCATTAAAGGTATGATTATCATTAGTATTCGCTGTCTTGTTTTGATCTGTTTATTATTGTTCACATTGATTTTCATAGAGACCGAAGAGTCGATTTTTAGTTTTCGATACCTGATTGGGAAAAATTATGCGCTCAATTCGTTAAAAAAATCAGATTTTTTCCTAACTTAAAATACACAACTATTTGCTGTTATCGTATCTCGGACGTCAAACTGTGAAGGAATTATTTACATTTTTATAATTAGTGGTATTAAACTTCGGTACAAGTAATCCCATCAAAGTGCCGCACTTCTTCCGGCGGGAACACAAGTCGGGTATTACAGTTTTTTATTATTTCTAATATTCGGAACTATAACATCCATTGACCCTGAAAAACAGTGGTTCCCAAATGTTTCCTACCTTAACATTAAATTTTTAAACCTAGGTCAGTTTTTTCAAAGTGCCCCTAGAGAAAAAAGTCATAAAGGTTTTTTGTTTGTCTAGACGGTCCCTATTACCAGTTTTTTTAATGCCATGAAACTAATTACACCCTGTATATCTTAAACGATTAATAAATATTACTACTATTATTATCAACAACTGTATTGTTTTTTTGCTGCCCATGCTGTTCAGTACATAAATTTTAAGTTCTGTCGTTGACGCAATTAAACGACTGCCTTAATGGCCATTAAAAAGAGACCTATCCAGCACCTGCCACTGCCCCGGACGGCGTCATTTACATACATGTACCTCGGGCACACACAAATACAAGTATGGCGAGGAAGAAACAAGAAAACATTCAAATGTGGGGCAAGGACTCTGAAGGCTGTACGAGACTGATTAAGCGACCTTCTGGCGGCGAACTCATTGTCCCAATCAAGATGGAATTAAATAAAAACACGTGGATTCATTATTGATTCTGTGTCTTACACTGCAGTGCTGCTGGCTATAAAAATATAAATAATTGCAGCGAAAATACCACTGGTAGTAGCGTTTAAGGACGGCTCACGACCCGTTCTAGGTGCCTGACGCAATCGATGTTGGTGACTGACCCAACTGGTCAGGCATTGCCGCCATTTAGGGAGTTACACATTTAATTGGCACTAAAATTTTGGTGACTATAGAGAAGCATATAAGAATCTAAACCGCTTCCAAAGAAAAGGAATTAAAATGATCCCAAATTGAATAAAAAAACTTTTTAAAATGCACTAAAAGGAAGAAAATAAAATATCACCAGAGTTAATTAGACCAGGCCAGAGGTCCTTGCTGACCTAAAACAGATGGGAGAATGTTAACTAAGATTAATATTATCTAATCAAAGAAATCACAAATCATTTTAAACATGTTGATCAATATATTTAAAAGCTTGTCGCGATATAAAAAATCGGCAAAGGTATTTACACAGAACTTCCCTCTTTATTTGTGCATGGCGGTCACTCTAAAAAATTAATTATTACGAAATGACACTGAAAATAATAATCGGAATATAGTTATCACTATTATTACAAAGAAATCCTGATAAGTTTTGGTAAAAAAAATATACAGAGTGATCATCCAACAGCAAAAGTTCAATACTAAATAACAGGTGCCAAATATGGAAGGCTTGCGCAAATACCTTTATAAATGTCCACCATGACTGAAATATTTCTTGGGATGACAACCCTGTACATTTTTCAATAAAAGTATAATAGGTGCATATGCCAAATATTATTGCCATCTGTCACATTTTCAATTCCACATTCGCGTAATGGAGTGGAAGTATAGTGGTGGTTAAAAAATGTCTTTTTTTTTTTAAATTTTTCCACCTTGTATATTTTCTAGTGAAAGTTTAACCATTTCTTTGCTAACAGTAGCGTCAACTACCCACCAAGTTTGACTACTCTCCGTCAAGTAGTTTTTTAGTACCGGCAGACAGACGGACAGACTGACGGAATTAAAAAATCTATGTTTTCGAAATCTACGTGATCTGAAACGTCAAAATCCGAAAAAATCTCAGAGGGAGATTTTTTCTCGAATACAATACATCCCTTCGGTATGCGAGGGAAGTAAAATGAAGCTATTAGTCGCGTCATTTTGGCGTTTTACTTCTAAAATGGAAGCTACAGGGTCAACTGACTTCATTTTTGTTGCAAAGAGTTCAGAAAGGCATTTAGAAAAAACAGAAACTTTTGTTTCTTGGCGGAAATGTTTGGTTTCATTTTTTTGAAATTGTCACTAAAACAGACGGAAACATTTTTTTTCTTTTTTCAAATTTAAAAAAAAATTTTAATCTATCACTACCTCGATCACTACTTACTATAAATAGAATAGACGAAAAATTTTTTTTTTGTCTTAAATTTAAAATTTCCCCGTTTCATGACATTCCAAACCTATTTCGGAAAAAACTTAAAAAAATTTTTCACCAACGTTTTTGAAAAATTTTTACCACTAAAATAGATGGAAATTTGTTTTTCTTTGCTCAAATTTAAAATTTTTACGTTTCATGTCATTCTAAACCTATTTCAGAAAAAAAAAAATTTTGAAAATTTTTTCCAACATTTTTAAAAACTTTTACCACTAAAATACATGGAGTTTTTTTTCTTTGCTCAAATTTAAAATGTTCACGTTTCATGGCATTCTAAACCTATTTCAGAAGAAGAAAATTTTGAAAATCTTTTTTACCAATATTTTTGAAAAACTTCAAAAAAAACCGACATTTTTTAACCACCATTACCATTATGTAACAGATGGCAATAATATTTGGCATAGGCACCTATTATACTTTTATTGAAAAATGTACAGGGTGGTCATCCCAAGAAATATTTCAGTCATGGTGGACATTTATAAAGGTATTTGCGCAAGCCTTCCATATTTGGCACCTGTTATTTAGTATCGAACTTTTGCTGTTGGATGATCACTCTGTATATTTTTTTTACCAAAACTTATCAGGTTTTCTTTGTAATAATAGTGATAACTATATTCCGATTATTATTTTCAGTGTCATTTCGTAATTATTAATTTTTTAGAGTGACCGCCATGCACAAATAAAGAGGGAAGTTCTGAGTAAATACCTTTGTCGATTTTTTATACCGCGACAAGCTTTTAAATATATTGATCAACATCTGCAAAATGATTTGTGATTTGTTTGTTTAGGTAATTTTGATCTGCTCGTAGATACAGTTTAAAGACATTTTTTTCTACAATGGTTCTAATTACTTTGAGTAATTTTAACGCGGATTAGTTGCTCCTAAAAAATGCATTGGGTGCAGAGAGGGTGTAAATGCGGGGGTTAAAACATTAATTACATAGTCCGACACAACTAGTCGGACTATGTATATATTTTCTGAAATGTGCATACAATTTTTTATTGGTAATGCACACAAAGTTTTACCTTTCGGCGTTACCAAAATTAGCACATTAGTCTAATTTCAATGGAGTATCACGGGATGTTTTAATTCTGGAAGATACACGTTTTTCATCTAGGTCTAAATTCTAGTGCTGTAGATGAGAAAAATAACTTAAAAAGCCCGATAAAAACAAGGGTGTGGGAAATTTACACCAATAAAGTGATACATAAAAGTAACGCCTCTGTCTATACAGTCATATAGTGATTATTCTCAACAATAAGAATACCACTCCCAGTATTTTCATATTCATTGGCTTCATATGTTTGCAAGAGTTAAAAGATTCCAAGCGTACTGCTATACATACAATGCGGGATGATAATTCGTAACTTGTTTTCCAATATGTGACCATCTTACATTAGATGTAGTCTGATAAAAAATTATAATGAAACCATCCCTCAGTTTGTAAAAAAAATCATAGGGTGTGTGCACTATGTAACAATTCACTTCAAATGATGCTTTAATATCAAGTAATACATAAATATGAAAGCCTAAACGCATTCATATTAATCATATCATCAGATTAAAATAAATATTTAATAAACAAATCGACCTAAAATTCAAATATTTGAATGATTTCGAAAACACCATGTGACGTCATATTTCATATGTGTGAAGTTGGCAACGCTTTGCTGGCAACGCGTTGCTAACTTCATACACATTGATATAGAAGATGACGTCATGTGGCGTCAACGGGAGACAACGGAAATAAGTTTTGAGCCAATGTTAAAAACAATATGTGTCACATATTATTAATGTCATTATTATAAGTCAGAAATATGAGTGGACTAGCAACTAAGTGGTGTTTTGTGCCAACATGCAGAAATACTTCTGCAAATGTCCCAAATAATAATTTTATGTGTTCCTAAAACCAATTAATTATTCACGAAGAATGAAATGGTTTGAAGCAGAGAATCGCAATGTTCCCAAATCGAAATCGACAATAGCCATTGTAAATAGATCATACTAGGTATATATACTTCCCTTAAAATTATGCTTGTAATGGTATAATATGTATTTTGAATTGAAACTTTAATCTAATTACTTAGTTATATTTAACCCTATGAGCTCCCACCTATGTAATATATTACAAGATATAACTATACTTCTTTATTATTTTCAGCTTGAGGAAGACACGAAAAATTACATGCGATACAAACTTATGGGAGGATTTATGATTCTGAAGGAGGATGTAGTTCCACGCATATTTGCCTACCAACGAGGCAGAAAGAGAGATGCGTCTGCACCAGAATAATCGCTTTCTTTAAAACCGCAAAGAGAACAGTTAGTGAAGTGGGCTTTAATACAGGACACGAATTCCATTATATTAGAAGATATATCACCCGTTACAGACTATCACCAATCCAAAAGCACTGAGCAGGTCAGATTAGACGAACATGTGATGAAACATGTTTATCAACAAGATAATATTCAAATTGTGCTGGCTAAAAATATGGAAATGATATGTAATGAACAGCAATATTTATCACCAGGTGTAAATTTTGATACTTCACCAATAAAAAATATTAGTCCAAATAAAAAAAAAGTTTCTATTCAATCAACTGCAGTTCAGTGACATCATCAAACTCAAAACTTATTCCCATTGCTAAGTTAAATTGAAAGGGCGAAGTTGGTAATGCGTTGCTGGCAACGCGTTGCTAATTTCACTTAAGTCGTATAACATGTTTCTGACAGATTGTACATGATAGTTGTATAGATTATCACTGTAGTATACTCAATACTGCTACATCTATATGATGAGTGATGTCACATATGATATAGGATATAGGTTTGTCCTTTTTGGTGGTGAATATTTAATTCAAAACTAAATTTCTTTCAAAATCACTTAAAAACTTTTTTTGTCGAAAAATTGTTTCAGTTATACTATGTACCACGAATACTTTATAATTTTCGATTAAGAAAAAATAGTGCACACACCCTAATCTAGGTGCCCTTGTACAAAAAATAAATTTATACATATCCTCTTGTAACTTCTTGTATGGCTTAATTGCGCCTAATCTACAACATTTTTCCTCTGCGAAAATTTTCGAAAACACGGCGTTCCCCCTCCACTTCTTCCGAAAGATTCCCACGCGTCGTACTGGAAAATCGGGAAATCTACTTTGTCGGACAATTCGAAAACTGGATTCTACATGTTACTATTAATCAGTCTTGAAAAAATCAGCTGGTTATCAATAAATTTGTAAAAGTTGTTAATTCGGATTTTTTATAAAAATGATTTACAGATGATCTACTTCTGACTGAAGTCAAACAACATTATTCTGAAATTATAATACGCTTTTAACTGAAAGACAACACTGGAGACGTACCCCTTACGACTGCCCCTCTGTGAGTCTTAAACAGCTCTAACCACAAAACTCTCGATTGCGTATGGCTCGAAGGTAATAACGACTGGATAAATAAAGAAAAAAACATACGGGTCGAGTTGAGTACCTACTCCTTTTCAAAAATGTACACGGTTAAAAAATTAGACTGATAGCTAGATGAAAATACTATGGGACCACCATCAAACAATTTATTTATAGATTTATTTTCAAAGGCACTTGCTTTAAAAACCCCTTATTATTTTTAGTTTAATGAAGAAAATGCGTATTTAAATGGACTGTGGAATTTTGCATAATTTACTATAGATTTAAATATAATATTTATGTAATTATAATTAATAACACACTTGAGTTTAAATATCTAAGAATATAACATAAATAAACAAATTATATATTATAATACGTAAGCGTGTAGTCTACATGTTACACATGGATTTCTATAAAAATAAAATAATAAAATAGAGAAACGAACATAAATATACATTTTCTACGCGCTAAAAATATTTTATTTTGAAAGTTAAACTACAATTTAAAAAAGGCTCTTTCATTTAGAAAAGTAATCTGTTTTTCAGTAATACAGTCTCGTCCAAAATCGAGACTCACTATTTGTATTTGTTTTACTATTACCATTGCAACAAAAGTTACTACTAGGAGCTACAGTTTTGCGCGGCTCTAGGAATGTATGCCACTAGCTCAGCAAAGTCTTCATCATCTGTCATCTCGTCTAATATATCGAATAATTCCAAATCTCGCATATCAATTAGTAGGCTAAGATATACAGCATTTATAAGGCACAACTGTCAAAATTTGAGGTTACGATTTCATTAACCAGGCCAGCTAACTTTAAAACTATTAAGGATATTCTCTTATCTTTCAAACAGAACACGGGTGGTTAATATAAGTGGTATAGAATCGAGTAAAATGGACGTGACAAGTGAAGTGCCACGAGGGACCATTCTGGGGCCACTTCTATTTTGATAACATCGCTATTTTTGCCGATGATAACACACTTATGTTTTAAGGCAATCTATGCACCACTAAAATAAGTAGCCTCTGAAAAATCTATTGGTCTTTATAATGATAACTACTTGACCTAGAAATTGCGTATAAACAACGATTTATAACATAAACTCTCCTCATAATGATTCGAATTATACAGACGAAGCAACGGAAAGATCTATATGCTTTCTTTCACTTGATTTTTTTGTTCAGATTAAGAGATGGAATAATCTTTTGATGTATTTCTCCATATGCGACTAGACTGTTTAAGTTGCAAAAACGAACAGAAAAAAGATTGCGTCAATAGACATCAATCTTGCACGCTTATTTTTTTTTAAATTGGACCTTTTACCTTTGGCACGCCCTATTTACGATTAATAAAATGAACCTGATAATACTAGATCACAGCTTATCTTTTTATGGAAAGCGGCCAAAATTTGTTATATCAAGTGTCACACATAACATACATAACAAGCTGCCAGATAATCTTAAATGTATAAACAATCAGAACATGTAAGAAACCATATTTACATTAAGGCATGTTTTTTAGTGTTTTTTAGAATATATCATTAGAAACATTTTGTTACATCACTACTTGGCCTTAGAAAAATTAACAATGATATCACCGGTTAAGGTGATAACCAAAGGCAATTCAACCAACACACAAGTAGTGACGGCGAACGGCTAGCTGATCTGGTGCGCGGCTGGGATTTCGTGGGTTCAATTAATATACATTTTTTTAAATCAGCCAGAGGGCGAACCAATATTTTTGTGATATTTTGCCTAGCTAGTTTGTTCCAACACTCAGAGGTAGCTTAAAATGATGTAAAAATTATGAGCGCCATCCACGGAAAATGTAAGAGTTACTGCTACCCCTGTGATGGTGAAACCAACCGCCGTGGAAAGATTTGATCATATGGCGGACAAACAAAAAAAAAATGAAAAATTGAATTTTACGATAAAAGATACTTATTTATTAATAACTTCAGAAAAATCATCAATATAAGAACAAAACTACGAATTTAATCAATATAAAAAGTATAAAATAATGTTATCAATTATGAAACAGAAATATTAAATAATATTATCACAATTTCCAAGAGAAAATATTTATAGCTTAATTAATTTATCATTAAAACAAAAGAAATATATTGTGCAATGAAAGTTATACAGTAAATATTACACAACAAAAAAATACCAATGAAATTCTCAGAATCTCACCAATCCTCCTGACGATGGATAGGTAGTGGATGAGGGCTCCTGGTGAGTTCTGGTAGTTTTTCCTAACAGCCTCTCCGAACACAGAAGGCCCCTCGACGTGGTTTGACGTCTTGCTAACCAGTGTAACGCTAGGGTTTTGCTGTTGGTTTGGACTGACTGGACTAAACTGGACTTGACTAAACAATGAATGCTGAACTTGACTATACTGTGTTTGACTGGACTATCTGGCTTATGAAATCTAGCAGGCATTTAACCATCAAACGAATGAAGTGTTTTTCCTCGTGTTTATTAGGCAGATAAATTATTTATTAATTATCTATTATCTATATAATTAGCTATCCTAATTATTTATATAATCAGTTATTTAAATAGTCAGTTATATAATCATTTATTAATGTAATCAGTTATTTGCTATTTAAATAATCAGTTATTTGATCATTTATTAATGTAATCAGTTATTAAAATAATCAGTTGTTTGGCAGCAAAACTCTTTTATTAGATAAATCACTAAGAGAAAGTTTGATAACATCAGAAGTGACACAACTCGTGTCTGAATGATTACCAAAAACTTAAAGTCAAAGTATATGCTGCTACAAAATTTGCTACAGAAATGCCAATTCTGCTGTCAGCGAGCTAATAAAAGTGATATCCCCTCTCAAGTCTCAATTAACATATTACCATACTATAAACTAAAAATTACTAAGAATTTGGGTATGCGTTGTTCTATGCAACCCACAATACTTCCTGCAGTATATTTGGTTTAACTAATAATTCAGAAATATGTGCTGTGAGATAGATATATTTACTATGCGATCGAAGCCCCTGTGTTCTACGAGAGCTGTTAGCAAAAACTGGAATACAAAAAGAGAAATGGTTGAAATATGAAAATATAATAAATGCGTACACTCCTAAATTTAAACAGATTACCTACTATAATTTAATGCCTGGTGTTTTAGTTACTAGAGTATGACAAATACCTGTACATATTTCTCAAAAATTCATTTTGTTTAATAGAATTTAATAAAATTACTTAAAGTTGCCAGATGTACGCAACAATTTGTATAGTAAAATGCATATTATTATACATTTTATCTGTATATTTTATTGTTGACAAGTTAGAAGTATTGTTATATCTGTTACTTTAATTTAAAGTGGCAATATAGCTGTCGATTTGATCTATTTATTAATATATTTTGTTTATTGTTGCATACTCAGATTTTAACCGGTAAATGTGTGTCAAATGGTGTTTCGAGTGTCGATGATCTTTTTTTCTATAGTTTTGTTCATGACTGAGTAAAATTTGAAGTTTTGGTACTATAATCTGCTAGGGACTGTACTGTTTGAAAAAAATCTATCTTCGTAGCAAGTTGTTATTATTATCTCAACTGCAGAATAAATCCGCTAGTGATGAAACCTGTGGGGCATACAAACAACTTTGGGATTTTTCCAATATTTTTCACACATTTATTCAGGATTATTGCATACATGTGAAGTAAATCTCATATTTTTTTAACAGTATAACCTTCTGTATATTCCCAACTGTAACATTATTTAATTTAAAAAAATCAGTTAACTGATAAAATATAGGATCCGTATTTCTTCCTTATATCAATATTTGGTTAATAATATGAAGTTTTAAATTTAGCCCAATACAAATATTAAGAATAAACGGATCATACTATATTTAAATTTATTTATATTAATGATAAAGATTAATTATTATCAAAGAACATTAAATTTTCCAAAGGGAAATATTTTTATCACAATATTTTAGTTTCACTTCTAAAATTTGCCTTGTTAAAACGGTGAAAAATTGTAAATTTCATATCTCGTTTCATATTTTTTTGTAGTTGCCATTGTGAATACACGAATAATGAATGTCATAATAAATATTTCCTTCATTGAATGACTTTTTTAAATTGCTGCTTTTAATTGTCCTAGTAGATCTTTTCCAGATTTTTTTTTAAACCGTATTTGATCTACTCAATGCTCATGTTACACCTGAGGTCAAGAGCCCCTGGTTCGAATCCCCCGCAAAGTATGAAGGTTTAGTGGCATTAACGTGTTACCGAAACTATAGCTCTGTGGGGCTTAGACCACCAATGATTGAGACAATATGTGTAGAAATAAAAACTTCAAATTATTCAAAAAAAACAAATTTTAAGAAAACAATTTCATCCATTAGAAAATTGTGACGTAACGCAAAGAAATAATTAATTTCTATGTTTAGAACTGATGTCTTCTTCAGAACCTAACGAAGAAAAGTTAATTTATCACTATACGAAATTCCAAGTGCTTCAATCTAAAACGACAATGATAGTGATTACGATTTAAAAAATGGGCAACCACCAGAGCACGCATTTTTGTCAGGTTGAGAAAATCATTTTTAACACAGAAAACTATTCTGTTATTAATCATTTGTTATAAGTCTTCTGAACAAGAAAGTATGCATCCCAAGATCAAATACCAGTCAGAATTATTTCTACCCGAAAATGCGTACATAGTCACAGAACAACCAGAAGTGTAACTCTCATAAAATAACATTAAAAAGATGTGGCAAAAATAGGTGACCTTCAGCCATTTTATTGGGAGCACTCTAAGGACCGGCTTCGCACAAACGGAGTTGACAGAGTTGGCTTAACACGAATCTCTACCACATTTTGACGTTTTTGCATGCAATAGAGCAGTAGCAGCTAACGTCAGAACATGGCCGCTCCAGATGACTGGGTGTCAATAACCTAGTTTTGCATGTAAAATAATTTGAGTTTTTAAAGAATTTTTACTGCTTTTTAAACGTTTTTCTTGTGTAAAATTAATTGTAGATGTTCTTTATCTATTATACATTTCGTGAATTGCTACACTGACTTTTATCTATAATGCTTTATTTATATATTCGAATAGGCATGTCGTCTTGTTCACGTGTCAAAAGTTATTTCTTTTCCATATGGTTAGTGATTTTAGTGAATTTTTTATAATTTTATTTATATTCTACATTTTAGGAGTCCCCTCATTACATGTCTAAACTGAAATATATTAATGGAGTTAACCTATATGATTATTTAAAAATGGGAGATTGAAGCTGTATCGTTCAATGATTTTTTAAAAATATAACAGCACTGAATTAATGAACCATTCTGACCCTTCTTGAAAATAAAATTTATATCTAAACTATAAGACGTTTATTATTTATACTTACCTTTACAATTATGTATAATGTGTATAATTTAAAACATTCAATTATGGTTGACGATGCTGTTAAAAATGTGTTATTTTTTAAGTTCTGTTGTTTTAGCTCACTTACCTTCACTGATATTTTATTTGTGTACATTATCAATATTTTGAACGTCTGTAATTATAATTGTAAGAATCAAAACAGATCCCAAACTAGGTGTATATATAGCTATATAAAGTATTCGGAGCATATTACGTTGCATATTTGCTTATAATTGAAATCAAATGGAAACTGAAATGGTCTCTCAGTCCTAGCTTCACATTAGATTTACTATTACTCTTGTATTCCATAATACAAACACTTAAACTCGTTACAAACTTTTGAGCCTAACGAAAGTAAGATATAAATCATTAGAAAGTTGAAGGGATATATTTTAAATTGTCAAAAAACGTAAATTTTATAATAGGTTTATAAAACCATTAGGTAATATATGATTGATATGTTGGCATAAATCAATGAGTATTGTGACAACTTTTAACCTAGTGTAATAATACTACCTAACCTGTCACTGCTTAGCTGTAACTGAGCCTATATTAATTAAACATTTACTAAAATTTGTCTTGATATTATATATGTACAAAAAAAAATCAAAAACCCTGTATAGCCTTTATTTTCACTAATTATTTATGGGTTCACAAAGATGTCACGTTCTTGACGCCAAATTTTACACAAAAACAACACTAATAAAATATAAGTATATAAAATTCTCCCTCACACTAGATTCTAAAAAAATATTTATAAACATCACTACATATATCTGATATTAAGAAGTCCTCCACTTTTACACACATTTACAATTTACACAATTTATTTTGAACGAAAATTGACACCAACTCAAACGTCAAATTTCTGAATTTGCCACCCAGTCAACTGACAGCTGGCAAAACTGTGACGTCACTGCTAGTGCTCTACTAACACCACCTAACTCCAACTGGAAATACATATATATAAAATATATTATACAGATATTCCACACTCCACTTGGCAACCATAGATAAAATACAAATTGGCAACTGTGACTGAAAATAAAACGCGGCAAGGTTACAAACGCTCCCAAAAACATGGCGATTTCACGTGCGCCAACTTGGATGCGCCAACACTTCCCGCCAATGCGAGTTCCACTTCAGGTTGTTCTGTGACATAGTCGAGGAAATTAAGCATTTAACCCCAACACATGAGACTCCGCCCCACATGATTTTTATGTGAGATGGTGCAAAATGTTCCTAAATATGTATAGAACAAAGTCAGGGTCATGGGAACTGGTGCTTTTTCGATTTCCGGTCGTACATTGGGACAGAAGTTCGCTATTTCACCAACATTTTTTTTTTAAGTTGAAAAAGTACCATTTGATTTTATATTTTGAGCAATTCTAAGCATTTTTTGACTCGACTCGACTCGATTTTTTACCTAACATCACCCTTTTCGAGATATAAGCATTTCAAAATAAAATAAATGTATATTTAAGCTTTTCTTTTTCAAAAAACTAGTATTTACAACCAAAAATGGACTAAAACCTCACCCTTCTCGAGACATAAGCGTTAAAACAAAAAAGAAAAACGTATTTAAGCTTTATTTGTCAAAATGTCAAGAGACAAAAAATGCTTAGAATTGTTCAAAATATAAAGTCCACATGTTTTATTTAATAATAAACGCCCAAAAATTACTGTAAATACTAGTTTTTTTTAACGTTTATATCTCTAAAAGAACGAGGTTCGGTAAAAAATGTCAAGAGTCAAAGAATACTTAGAATTGTCCAAGCCCTAAAATCCAATGCTTTTTCCAACTAAGAAAAAATTCTTAGTGAGCTTGACTTTGTTCTAGACATCTTAAGGAACATTTTGCACCGTCTCACATAAAAATCACGTGGGGCGGGGTCTCATGTTGGGGTTTAGGCCTATTCCTGCTTCATTTCCTAACAGTTTTATGCCAAGTTAACGTTACCATCATATCTCGGAGGTTGTAAATCGTCGTTAGAAGGTCTGTGTCTCTTTTCTGCTGCTTCAACGTGTTATCTTAAGAACAAAATATGCTCGCTAGAACAAAATATGCTCGCCAAAACAAAACGTCCATCAGAAAATTTTAAACGCAGAAAAAGTATTACCTCCTGCCCAATTTAACAAAATTAATGCGATTTCGAGCTTCCCTAGCAATTCTTCAGATATTATTGAACGTCCCATATTTTTTTATGTTCATAAAAGTTCCTCTAACAAAAAAAATATGCTTCAAGGACCAAATCACCGTCAAACAAAGTTGTATGCACGTGATCGTCACAGACTTCTCTAAGCATTTCTAAAATATGATTCGAATAAAAATGTTATTATTCCAAAAAAGGCATCTCAAAAAATGTTCAAAAGATGAATAGTCAGTACAACTTCTCTCAATTAAATCACAATATCATAGTTGAATAAAACCCATGCAGTTGAAAATTTGTAGGTGCTTTAGATCGTATATTTTATTGTCCTCCCGGTACGGTACAAAGCTGTGTGTGAGGAAGATTCATCTGTCGAAATAAATGAGTATCCCATTTATCAAATTACATTTAGTTGTTTGCTGATTACGAAGACGACGAGACATTGACGTATTTCATTACAGATTCGGCACAATCATGTTAAAGATAATTAGAAAAGTTTTCAAAACCACATTATGTTTAGACAAGATTTTGTTGCATTAAGTTTAGGACATTACTCATTAATTCAATTTATTGTAATGTTATGAGTTTTAATTAAATCATAAGATGAAATACGATATTTTTAAGGTTGAAATATTGCAGATGAGTGGGACACAGGCGTTCATTTTTGGTGTGTTATAAATAAATAATCATGGTGATCTTCAAATCCGTTTTAGGCAATTGCTGTTTTTCTTACGAATACGATTGTACACATTTTTTATTGTAGATTTCTGAGGTACTTGAAAGTCGTGCTCTGACAGTGAAAATAGTTACTTATTCTAATTCTCAATATTAGAGCAAGGTATTGCATTATAACAAAAATTTCCAATCAAAAAGTAGAACAAGAAAGAGCAAGTACCTAAAACCGTTTTAAAGATCTTGCTAGATTTAGTTCTTTAAATATTTATAATAAACCAAAAATAAACGCATATTTACCTCAATCTGCAAAATCGCAACATTAAACTGAAATAAATTTCTGGAAATTTTCAGCAAATTTGATTTACCAACTCCAGTTGGAAATATCAGAGTTCAACATTATTTTATGTGCTACATAAACCGTAACGATAGGTATGTTTGATAACGCGATTTGGCAAATTTGCAGCAGAGCTAAATCCCACGAAATTTGCGTATAAATATCTCCGCTTTATTTTTGGAATAAAAATGCAAATATGTACACTGCTTTCATATATATCACCTAAAATAATGTCAAATAAGCAAACAACTGCAACGAACTGTCATCGGCGTCGGCATCGAGAACAAATTATGACTCATGTTTTAGTCTTCTGCCGAAACAGAAGTCGTTTGAGCGCAAGAAAATAGTCTTCTGCCGAAGCAGAAGTCATTTGAGCACAAAAAAGTCTATATAAGAAAACACTTTTTCTCAGCGAGCAAGTAGTGATCGATCCTTCAAGTAGTAATGTTCCAGCCTTCAGCAACTAATAGTCTTCTGCCGAAACTGAAGTCATTTGAGCACCGACGCCAACGCCGACGCTGATGAGGTTATCCCTTCCTCTTGTGTTGTTAAGCCAGACGTAGTGTTTTATTTGAGTTTTATTGTGTTGAGTGTCAAGTGGCAATGCATACCCGGAGTGGCAAGGCAGTAGGCACTGGGGTCGAGAGCGACGTCTCCACGTCGGCCCCCCCTCACTGCACGACGCCCCTCACAGCATCTGACCACGAAGTGCTCCGCCAACACGACGCCCTGACAAGGGGTACGGGGGTCACGCCCGACGTCTCCACGACGGTGGCCCCACACTGCACAGCAAGCAACACAGCAACCCGGCTCGGCGAGGTAAGCATGTCCTCTGATTTCTCCACAGGCACAAGTGCTACGCATGGCGTCGCGACGACGGCGCCCCAATACTGTGCGTCGCCGGGCTCAGCGCCTAGGCATAGCGAGGCAGGACTCGCCACCAACATAGGACACGACACTGGGGTCACGCATGACGTCATCACGACGGTGCCCCCTCGCTGCATGGCACGCAGCGCAGCCACCTGGCATGGAACCCAGGCAACAAATATGGAATGGAGTAGCAACGATTCCCAGGCGATGCCCCCCTACTGCATGGAGCGCAACGCAGCATCGTGGCATGGAAACTCGGCGATGGAACAGAGATTGGGTGGTGATGATGATATGGTGATGCCCCCTCGCTGTATGGTGGACCCAACAGCATCCCGGGC
Source organism: Stenurella melanura (assembly GCA_963583905.1). Lineage (NCBI taxonomy): Eukaryota > Metazoa > Arthropoda > Insecta > Coleoptera > Cerambycidae > Stenurella > Stenurella melanura. The sequence goes on from OY757311.1 coordinate 10,100,613, forward strand.
CAACGACGATTCCTCGACGCTGGGAGATCGCCGCTTCGCTGGATTCGCTTCCACACATGGGGAAGCCTCCCACTCTGGCTCAGGGCTGCCCAGCGGTCAGTACACCATTGCTGCCACACTCGACTGGCCCCAACTCTTCAGCGACGCCTCGCTGACACCGCGCCGCCAGCTGGCCACCCCTCACTGCATGGTACCACCAACAGCAACCAGCCCAAGTCCAAGCACGCTGCCCAACGCACAGTACTTCGTCACGCCTACCTCGTCGGCCGGCGCCTACCACGTCACCCCGCCGTACCAGACGGCAAGACCTAGTGCTACGCCCCAAAGACAAATAGTGCTCCAAAACCAAACGACTGGAACGATCCCAGTCCCCTCTGCCGCCATAACGGACCAACCCCAACCGAGCTTGGGACTACCCACTTATGAACAATTAGCGCAACTCCTGGCTCTGACCACTTCAAACCTAGCCTCCATTACCCGGCAACAAGAAAATTGCCGGCCACCCATTACTGCACGTAACGAATCACAGCCGTACGCCACGGAAAAGGCTTACTTACGTGGACAGAACATACATATATGATGTAGTAACAAAACGGCATGGTTTAAATATTTGCTTTTTTGCAACTGCTGCTAAAATAGATTATGAAGTATTTTCATGATTCATAATGCCACTTTTTGGAACACAATAGGATTTTTTTAAACAAAGGAATGACTCGACTTATTTTATATTTACTGTGCCTACTAAAAAATGCAGACTGTTTTATAAAAATGTGTTGGATTTGATTGATTTCAACGATAAAATAAAAAACAATGTTTTATTTTTGTATTACTATCTCGACAGTGGCATACTTAGAATATAGAAAAATATTTAAAAATAAGAGAAAAATAAGATCTCTCCTACATCGATGTGAAATCATCCACAGCCACACTTTAAGATAGGACTATAATCGATAAAGTCGTAGCCATGGAAAAATTACCTTATTGAGAGTACACACAGTTAATGAATTATAAATAAATTAATGTAGACGTATGACAAATAATAGGATTCATTGTGTCTAACCACTGAAATCATTGTCAGCAAGGACAAGGGGTGCGAGGAGGGTTAAAATATTTAAAAAATCATCACTTTCTAACTAGCTGTTGAACTACAAAAATTTTAACGCAAATGTGTGACAAATAATAAGATTCATTGTTTCTAACCACTGAAAGCAATGTCAGCCGGGTCTTAAGGGGTGCCGGGAGGGTTGAAATATTTAAAAAATATTACTTTTTTATTAGCTATTGACCTAAACATGTTTTAACGCAAATGTGTGACAAATAATAAGATTCATTGTTTCTAACCACTGAAAGCAATGTCAGCCGGGTCCTAAGGGGTGCCGGGAGGGTTGAAATATTTAAAAAATCATAACTTTTTTATTTGCTATTGACCTAAAAAGAAATTAACGCAGATGTGGCACAAATAATAAGATTCATTGTTTCTAACCACTGAAAGCAATGTCAGCCGGGTCCTAAGGGGTGCCGGGAGGGTTGAAATATTTAAAAAATCATAACTTTTTTATTTGCTATTGACCTAAAAAGAAATTAACGCAGATGTGGCACAAATAATAAGATTCATTGTTTCTAACCACTGAAAGCAATGTCAGCCGGGTCCTAAGGGGTGCCGGGAGGGTTGAAATATTTAAAAAATCATAACTTTTTTATTTGCTATTGACCTAAAAAGAAATTAACGCAGATGTGGCACAAATAATAAGATTCATTGTTTCTAATCACTGAAAGCAATGTCAGCCGGGTCTTAAGGGGTGCCGGGAGGGTTGAAATATTTAAAAAATCATAACTTTTTTATTAGCTATTGACCTAAAAAACTTTTAACGCAGATGTGTGACAAATAATAAGATTCATTGTTTCTAACCACTGACAGCAATGTCAGCCGGGTCTTAAGGGGTGCGGGGAGGGTTGAAATATTTAAAAAATATAACTTTTTTATTAGCTATTGACCTAAACATTTTTTAACGCAAATGTGTGACAAATAATAAGATTCATTGTTTCTAACCACTGAAAGCAATGTCAGTCGGGTCTTAAGGGGTGCCGGGAGGGTTGAAATATTTAAAAATCATAACTTTTTTATTTGCTATTGACCTAAAAAAAAATTAACGCAGATGTGGGACAAATAATAAGATTCATTGTTTCTAACCACTGAAAGCAATGTCAGCCGGGTCTTAAGGGGTGCCGGGAGGGTTGAAATATTTAAAAAATATTACTTTTTTATTAGCTATTGACCTAAACATTTTTTAACGCAAATGTGTGACAAATAATAAGATTCATTGTTTCTAACCACTGAAAGCAATGTCAGCCGGGTCTTAAGGGGTGCCGGGAGGGTTGAAATATTTAAAAAATCATAACTTTTTTATTAGCTATTGACCTAAAAAACTTTTAACGCAGATGTGTGACAAATAATAAGATTCATTGTTTCTAACCACTGAAAGCAATGTCAGCCGGGTCTTAAGGGGTGCGGGGAGGGTTGAAATATTTAAAAAATATAACTTTTTTATTAGCTATTGACCTAAACATTTTTTAACGCAAATGTGTGACAAATAATAAGATTCATTGTTTCTAACCACTGAAAGCAATGTCAGTCGGGTCTTAAGGGGTGCCGGGAGGGTTGAAATATTTAAAAATCATAACTTTTTTATTTGCTATTGACCTAAAAAAAAATTAACGCAGATGTGGGACAAATAATAAGATTCATTGTTTCTAATCACTGAACGCAATGTCAGCCTGGTTTTATGGGGTGCCGGGAGGGTTGAAATATTTAAAAAATCATAACTTTTTTATTTGCTATTGACCTAAAAAATTTTTAACGCAAATGTGTGACAAATAATAAGACTCATTGTTTCTAACCACTGAAAGCAATGTCAGCCGGGTCTTAAGGGATGCGGGGTGGGTTGAAATATTAAAAAAATCATAACTTTTTTATTTGCAATCGAACTAAAGAAATTTTGACGCAGATGTGTGACAAATAATAAGATTCGTTGTTTCAAACCACTGAAAGCAATGTCAGCCGGGTCAAGGGTTGCGGGGAGGGTTGGAATAAGTAAAAAATCTTGACTTTTTTTTATTAACTATTGAACTAAAAAAAATTTAAATTTGGTTCAACAGGGTATTTGCATCTACAATGAAGAGATTTTTTGAATATGAAGTCTTTTACATAGTCTTATTATTTGTCACACATTTGCGTTAAACATTTTTTAAGTCAATAGCTAATAAAAAAGTTATGATTTTTTAAATATTTCAACCCTCCCAGCACCCCTTAAGACCCGGCTGACATTGCTTTCAGTGGTTAGAAACAATGAGTCTTATTATTTGTCACACATTTGCGCTAAAAATTTTTTAGGTCAATAGCTAATAAAAAAGTTAAGATTTTTTAAATATTTCAACCCTCCCGGCAGTGGTTAGAAACAATGAGTCTTATTATTTGTCACACACTTGCGTTAAAAAATTTTTAGGTCAATAGCTAATAAAAAAGTTATGATTTTTTAAATATTTCAACCCTCCCGGCAGTGGTTAGAAACAATGAGTCTTATTATTTGTCACACACTTGCGTTAAAAATTTTTTAGGTCAATAGCTAATAAAAAAGTTATGATTTTGTAAATATTTCAACCCTCCGGCACCCCTTAAGACCCGGCTGACATTGCTTTCAGTGGTTAGAAACAATGAATCTTATTATTTGTCACACATTTGCGTTAAAAAAATTTTAGGTCAATAGCTAATAAAAAAGTTATATTTTTTAAATATTTCAACCCTCCCCGCACCCCTTAAGACCCGGCTGATATGGCTTTCAGTGGTTAGAAACAATGAATCTTATTATTTGTCACACATCTGCGTTAATTTTTTTTTAGGTCAATAGCAAATAAAAAAGTAATGATTTTTTAAATATTTCAACCCTCCCGGTACCCCTTAAGACCCGGCTGACATTGCTTTCAGTGGTTAGAAACAATGAATCTTATTATTTGTCACACATTTGCGTTAAAAAAATTTTAGGTCAATAGCTAATAAAAAAGTTATGATTTTTTAAATATTTCAACCCTCCCGGCACCCCTTAAGACCTGGCTGGCATTGCTTTCAGTGGTTAGAAACAATGAGTCTTATTATTTGTCACACATTTGCGTTAAAAAATTTTTAGGTCAATAGCAAATAAAAAAGTTATGATTTTTTAAATATTTCAACCCTCCCGGCACCCCTTAAGACCAGGCTGACATTGCTTTCAGTGGTTAGAAACAATGAATCTTATTATTTGTCACACATTTGCGTTAAAATTTTTTTAGGTCAATAGCAAATAAAAAAGTTATGATTTTTTAAATATTTCAACCCTCCCGGCACCCCTTAAGACCTGGCTGACATTGCTTTCAGTGGTTAGAAACAATGAGTCTTATTATTTGTCACACATTTGCGTTAAAAATTTTTTAGGTCAATAGCTAATAAAAAAGTTATGATTTTTTAAATATTTCAACCCTCCCGGCACCCCTTAAGACCCGGCTGACATTGCTTTCAGTGGTTAGAAACAGTGAGTCTTATTATTTGTCACACATCTGCGTTAAAAAATTTTTAGGTCAATTGCTAATAAAAAAGTTATATTTTTTAAATATTTCAACCCTCCTGGCACCCCTTAAGACCCGGCTGACATTGCTTTCAGTGATTAGAAATAATGAATCTTATTATTTGTCACACATCTGCCTTAAATTTTTTTTAGGTCAATAGCAAATAAAAAAGTTATGATTTTTTAAATATTTCAACCCTCCCGGCATCTCCTTGTTTCAGATTACGTAGATACGAAACTTAAGGTCTCTTAATTCTGTCAGTCAGTCTGTCTGCGTCTAAAACCTATTTAACAGGCAAACCAATATTTTGCAGGTACTTGATGTTATTCCCAAGGAAGAGAGCTGATATTAACTAGATGAAATATTGAATTAAGCGTGAAGTATCAAAATTGTAGATTTAACACCACAACACTGCACTTCTTTCAATTTTATTGACAAAATCAACATCAGATGGTACCGTCATCAATGAACAGTGTCGGAAGTACCTCAAGGCTCTATTCTTGGGCCTTAATTATTTCTTAGATATCTGAAGTATTACAAACTCCAAGTATTCTGTTCCATAGAGATAATACCGATCCTCCACTACTACTTTTCACCAGACCAAACATTACACGCTAACAAAGAAATAAATAGAGATTTACAGTCAGATTTCTGTTGATCTTAATTTGAGTATACATTCCCAAGAAGTCTACTAATGTAGTATTTTAATTAATGAGAATTTAATAACTATGTAAAGAATTTGCTGCAACAAGTGTATATTCATTTAAAAATGCGTGTTCTTTAGTCGTCGTAATTTACAATTGAAAAATAAAATGGCGGCTCGTGAAAAGAACACCTGTTTTTGCAGGTTACAGAGTACCGAATCGAAAATCATTGGCGCAAACTGTACAGTACCGATTAAATCCCAGTTAAATTAAAGTATACCCAAATACTGCGTGTGTTCGTTGTCCCAAGAGTTTAACGTATAATAAAAGTAAACAACAGTTAATTTTACTTCCACATGCACTTAGTGGAAGTGGGCGCGTAGTATTCGTAAAGTACAAAAATGTTCAAAAAGTTTTTCTTCTTTAAACAGGTTTAAAATGTTATGAAACGTCCGAATTTTAAATTTGAGCGAAAGAAAAATTCTGTCTGTTGGTCGGTCTTTAACTCATTTGTGCACAGGTCTTCTCTGGAACGGTTTAAGCTACTGACTTGAAATTTGGTAAAAGTGTGTGTTATAACGAGATCTGGAATTAAATCACATTTAGAGCGAATTCCGGTCAAGAGTTGGGTGGTAAATAGGGATAAATAGGGAGATATAAGGAAGCTGGTAAATCTAGAAACTTGAAATTTGGGGTATAAACTAGAAGCCGAGGTCTCTATTTTTTTACAACACTTCCACCCCACCCCCACCCCCGCATTATTAAAGGCGTTAATAAAATTAAATTAAGATATTCACTTGAAATTTGATACACGTATGTATTATAACGACATCAGGAACTAGGTTATATTTTGAGATAATTCCGTTGAAGGGTTGGGTGGTAAATAGGGATAAATAGAGGAAAATAAGTAAAGCAAGCTAGTAAGAGTCCAGACATTTGGAATTTAGTGAATAATCTAGAAGCCATGACCCCATTATTTTTAATAAAAAGTGCTACAAAGAATTTGCTATAACATTTTTTGGCATCAGCCACCATTACCGCCTTGGGGGTAGACAATTTCAATATTATATTATGGAAATTCTATGTGGAAGTAGTGATTCCTTAGGGAGCGGTTTTTTGTTTTGTTTTGTCTCGTCGGAAAGAATGCGTGGACCCTTCTAAATGTGGGGGTTTATTTCGATCCACCCTGTATACCAATGTAACTTTTTTAATGTTTAAAACATCTAGCAGTCCTGTTAAACTCATAAGAAACACCTTTAAATAAAATCAGTATTCTACAAGTTATAACAAATGCTTCCAATGAATAACACATTCCTGCATTACGAATTATTTCTCACAGCTTTCCTGAAATTCTATCGTGTGAACAAGATTGAAAAACAGTCAATCAGAATATTATACATTTTCTGCACAAAGCACGACTGACTACCTGCAATATGAAGTATAGAGCAAAATGATGAATGTTTTCATGTTTTAAACGAAATTTTCCATGACATTTTCCGGCCATTCTGGAAACGTATTTCACAAGTTCAGGTCCTGATAGCAATATGACGCCAACACTAACATTCTTTGTTAAATTATATGGAACACTCTCGGGAACACTACTGTATCTTTTAATGTAAATATTGATCGTTGCTTGGAAATTCATGCCAATTATTCCAGGAATAGTTCTATGCAAGTCAACCTAGAAATCAGTGACAGCTCGTGTGGTTGATGCGACCCACATATAAATGAAACGAGGTAAAATCAAAATATTCATAATTCGATGAAATGTGTATCTGCAATCGTTTCCACAAAAATTAAAACACTTGAACACCACACTCGATGAAGGTTTCGCCAATAACGTTGGCATTATCGGGAGTATAAAAAAAAAGTACCCCTAAAAAGTATCTATAATATTATATTAAGCGCGTGGAATTCAGTGTCAATTATAATTGAGTGCTTTATATTTTAGTTTTTAGTTTTTTAGTTACTCGGTTTTTCAGCTTCTCAGTTTTTCAATCTTTCAGTTTTTCAGGTTTTCAGTTTTGCATACTCTTGAGTTTCAATCACATACTTGTAATCTGCGACATTGATTACCTTCAAATACCGATTTTCCGTTGAATCAGAGGACGAATGATAAGACTGGTCCGCCATGTTGAAGCGGCCGTTTTGAATTTTAGAGTTTCGACACACATTCGTAATCTGTGACCTCGATAACCCTCACATACCAATTTTCGATTGAATCAGACCATAAATAATAAAATTTGACCCCCACATTGTACGGCCATTTTGAAATTTTCAATGTCGATTACATATTCGTAACGTAACGTCAATCAGCCCGCCACATACCGATTTTCAGCGTAATCGGACCATAAGTTATAAAAATCATCCGCCATTTTGAATTTTGCAATTCCCACTTCATATTCGTAATCAGCGAGGTCGACAACCCTCACGTACCGGTTTTCAGCAGAATCGGACGACAAATAAGGAAATTATTTTAATGCAATTTTTGCTAATTTTTACGAGAAAAAATCACCCTCCGAGATTTTTACGGATTCTGACGTTTCAGAACACGTAGATTACGAAAATATAGGTTTTTCAATTCCGTCAGTCTGTCTGTCTGTCTGTTGGTGCATTTACTAAAAAACTACTTGACGGAGAGCAGTGAAATTTGGCAGGTAGTTGACGCTACTGTCAGCGCAGAAATGGTAGAAATTTCACTGGAAAATATACAGGGTGGACCGTCTAAACGGAATAAATATTGAAAAAAAATTTTTTTGTTCAAATTTAAAATTTCCACGTTTCATGACACTCTAATCCTATTTCGGGAAAAAAAAATTTTGAAAATTTTTTTCACCAACATTTTTGAAAAATTTTTTACCAAGATGAAAAAATGTTTTTTTGCTTAAATTTAAAATTTCTACGTTTCATGGCTTTCGAAAACTATTAAATAAAAATATATTTTTTTTTTACCATTTTTGAAAAAAATTTTTCTACTAAAATTGTAGCATTTGAAAAATCTACATTAATAATTTCAGTTTCAATACAGTAAATTAACCCATTAGTTCATTTATTTGTTAGGCAACCACTCGTACTTCAAGGGGCTGACTTTTTCGTTCTTCGACAGCGACGAGTCGACAGCGACGAGGTAGCTAAATGGCGGCGGTCCTGGTTTTGTAGTGAAGAATTTGGGTTTTACATCGCTGACACTGAGAAGGGACTTGATTTGATGTACCCAGTGTTTCTTTACCGTCCTGCCAGAAGCATTTTGTAAGTTCCAGGAAGGAATTCTGTTGCTTGTCGTAATCCGATCGCCACGTGTTTCGTGAAGATTATACAATACTCTCTATAAGAGGTAGGCTTTTTTATTTTACTTAGTTTGGTGTTTTATTTAGTTCTTATTTATTGTAATTATTACAGAGTGTTTGGTATGAGCCCATGTTTGGTACAAGTATATGCTTTGGAGAGGCTTGTACTTGGTATAAGCACGTGTTTGGTGCTGTCATTTTGGTTATGTAAGGGGGCCCAGTAGTTAGAGGAGTAATAGGAGGAAGTCTATTACTCAGATGTTTGGTTTTATGTGGGTTCTGCTAACGTTTAGAGAAGTTTTGGTTGGAGAGTTGTCCGCAGCAGTCTCCATGTATTTTTGGCAGAGTTTTGGAAGTGACACGGAGTCGTAGTCGTAAGCAACGTCGAGAACATCTTAAGAAGTGGTAACAGATCACGCTGCAGCTGTCAGAGAAAACGCCAAGGCTCCAACCAGGTTTTACTGTTTCATTTTAGTTACATAATTTTAGAGAAACTTTTATAGTTTTATTCAGTGGTTTTTTGTCAAAATATTAAAGTAAATTACACAACGATTATGCAACTACACACCTAGTATGTGAAGTATCTTAAGATCTTTTTGTAAGTAGAGCATGGTACCAAGCGACACTAGTTTACTTTCTACTATGTCACATATGAAGTATTTTTAATAGAACATGTTCTCTTAGATCCGTCTGTAATATTCTAGTGCACACAGCGAGCATTGCAAAAATTAGCTCACACGATCTTGTTTGTTACGTAATATTTTATTAAGAGCTGCAATTTTAACTCGTTGTAAACCTTTTAACTCGCTGTTGTGAATTTGAAACTCACTGTTGGTTTCATTTAAGCGTAGTTGTATTTCTATGAAAAGAGACAAACCACTGAAATAATTTGAGAAAGGGTCCTTGCATATGTTGCATTTCTTTTGCACATGTAGATTAAGTTTGGGGAACAATTGGGGAACTATTTTGTTTTTTTATTGTGGTACATCTCATGTCTGTGTTTTAATAAATGTCTAATGTCTACACGTTCTTATTATTTGCACTGGTACTCCTGATATTTGTTTAAATTTTGAGATTTCATAGAGTAAAGTAGAGTTTAGATATCACAGATATATTTTGAGTATTCCATCGCATGGTTGCTAATAACTTAATTTTGTTCCGAGCTGGCAAAATTATTTAAATCTTATTACGTAATATACAGCCCGTGGCGCCCTCTTGAGTGTCCACACACAATCCTAACCCACGGCCTATGCTCTCCAACAAAAATCGGCTGCCGTACGCACCGGAATAACATATTTTAATACTTAGGTATCAAAAAATGTTACACCAAAAGTGGCGCTACAACGTGGAGGCCCGATTGTTACACCAAAAGTGACGCAACAACGTGGAGGCGCGATTGTTACACCAAAAACACACCTAGAGTAACAAAGTTTCATATTTTAATAAGAGCCGAGTGTGGACACATATTTTTGGTTTTGTTTGAGTAATTTAAAAGTAATTAATTTAATTTTAATCAAATATCAGGAACGTGTGTAGACATTAACATTTCTATTTTATTTCATGCAGGAATACGGTTCCTATTGATAAAGTTTTTGTGAGATGTACAATAAAACACTGGCATTTCTTTAGACTCCGGCGATTGATTTGCGACGTTGCCACTTTTAAAAAATAGACTACATTTTCCGGAGAAGTACTGGTTGAAAAATTAAAACTGCATAGTGTTAGAAAATATTTCAGATTTTGAGGGGAATTATTAAATCGATATACAGGGTGGAAAAGAATATTTCCAAAATTTGTGATTGAATTTATTGATGATAATTCTCACTGCCGTTTTAAGTTTGGTGTTTGCTGCACTTAATAGCAATTGTATATTTTACTATACAGGGTGAAGTAAGTAAGTGTTGGGACTTAGAGTTTTTGGAACATTTTGCTATTTTAAGCAGCGGACTTGTGTGTTTGTTTACTACCTGCATTTGTGATTGTTATTGCTCTTTACATTAACGTTTAATTTAGTTAGAAATTTGCACTTTTAAAATTTTTTTGATCATGGAAGATACTTTTAAATCTAATCATTTATTGCTTGAGGAGTTGGAATATGAATTGAACATCAGAAATGTTTATTCCAACAGAAATCAACAGGATAAGAGGAAAATTTTAAATAGATTGTTGGAAAAAGAACGTGATAGGCCGGGTCGTCTTATCAATTTAGATACTTATAAACTTGATTTTAATGCTGAGCAGTTAGCTGTAAATGCTACATTAGATTCGATCAAAAGTTTAATTGCTGATTTCGAAGGCACTTCCTCTGATTCTTTGTTTAAGAGAATAAAGTCTCGTATTGCTCATGTAACCGGTCGTGTTCAACGCATTATTGTAGAAGGTGATGATGCGGAAGCCGCAAATACTTTTAGAAATGAATCCTATGCTACGTGTCTAGAATTAGAGGCCGATTTACATGAACGAGTAGCAGCTATGGTTCAGAATGATGACTTGAATCAAACGGTACACAGTCAGGTTGTTCACGTGCCCACTCCGATAGTGACCGTGCGCGAGCAGAACTATTCCAATTTTTCAGTGGGGAGTAAAATTTAATGGGGATCCTAAAAGTGTTTATTCTTTCATTGAGCGTGTTAATGAGTTAGCGCAGGCGCGTAAAGTTGATGATCAAGAATTATTCAATGCCGCGGTAGAACTTTTTGTGGGAGATGCTTTTGTTTGGTATCGCAGCATTAAAGCTAGTGTAGATAGTTGGCCCTCTTTAGTTTCTTTAATAAAGAAAGACTTTTTACCACCTAACGCGGAAGATGAAATTTGGGAACAAATTAAGAATCGTAGACAAAAGAAGCATGAGAAGGTAACCATATTTTTTGCACAAATGGAAAATTTGTATAGTCGACTTAGTCATGCTCCTAGTGAAGTCACGAAAGTTAAGCACATTCGGAATAATTTATTATCGGAATATTTAGGTCAGTTAGCTTTATGTGAGGCAGACACGGTTGCTAAATTGTTTAGTTTATGTAAAAAATTAGAGGAAGCTGCTTACGTAATATCTAGACGTAGTTATGTACCGCAAGTTTCTAACTTATCAGTTGAAGAGTCACATTCAACTAGTCAATGTTGCTGTTCGTGTCATAGTAAAGAAAATGTAGAGAGTAATTTTGGTCATGTAGGGAGTACAACTCCTAATGTTGATCTGGTAAGTAGTAAGGTAGATCAGGTAGTCGCAAGTACTTCAGGAAAGGGGAATAGCGTCAGTAATCCCAGTACTTCAGCACAGGCTCGGAGTAGAAAAATTTGTTGGAATTGTGGTAAGCCCAACCACACTTTTTTGTCTTGCAAGGCTAAGAGGAAAATATTTTGTTTTCGTTGTGGTATGCCTAATGTTAGGTTAGCTAATTGTAAGAAGTGTTCCAAAAAACCAGTAAGGGAGGTGTGTTCTGGCCGCCACACTGTTCCCAGTGAGTTGGCCAAACGAAAATTTTCGTATTTTAGTAAGAGAGAGTGGCAGTCCTGGCTCTCACATGTTAGGAATTTTTATAAGTTTTCGGGTAAGACAGACTTGCATGAGCAAGCTGCGCCATTGTTTGTTAAGAAAGGTACTGATAACAGGCCTTACGTTTCCGTAAAATTATATGGTAGGGACATAGTGGCTTTACTTGATTCGGGAGCAAATGCTTCTATTATTGGCTCAGGTGGCCTTGAGTTATTGAGACAATTGAACTTAGAGATTAATCCGTCTCATACTCAAAGTGTGTTTGTTGCGAATGGGAGTCAGCAAACAGTAACAGGTTTAGTTGATTTGCCCATGTGTATAGGAAATGTCTGTCAAATTGTGAAAGCTTTAGTAGTGCCTTCCTTGCCTCAGTCTTTTATTTTTGGTTGCGACTTTGCTAGACAGTTTCAAATTAAGATTGACTTTAAAGATTCTTGTGATGTAGTTCCAGATGCACTGTCTCGCATTCCTCCGGCCGAACCGGAAGTTCTTCTGTTGGAAATTTCTTTGGAAAATTTGGATGATTGGTATCTATCCATGCGTGAAAATATTTCCTCTTTTCCAAAACGTTATCCTCAATGGAAAGTAGTAAATGGTTTAGTCTATAAGCTCATTCCATCTCGTATATCGGTGCAGACAAATCTTACGGAGTGGAAGTTACTTGTTCCGAAGGGACAAAGGCAGCAAGTCATGAGTTCATGCCATGATCCTGCAGTTTGTGCACATTTTGGGTTCTTCAAGACATTGGCTCGTCTGCAAGAACATTATTACTGGCCAAAAATGCGCCAGGACGTCATGAAGTATGTTCGAAAGTGTCAAGTTTGTGCCTCTCAGAAAATTGCAAACACGGCTAGGATGGGACTTATGGGTGGCGAGAAATCTGCAAGTTATCCTTGGCAGATAGTGTCTGTTGACATTATGGGTCCATTCTCACGATCTTCGAAGGGAAACACTCATTTACTTGTGGTAGGTGACTGGTTCACGAAGTACACATTAGTTTGTCCTATGCGCAAGGCTACCGCTCAAAATGTGGTTAAGTTTATGGAGAATGAAGTCTTTCTGGTCTTTGGTGTACCTCAGTTCATTTTGTGTGATAATGGAAAACAGTTTGCAGGCTCTGAGTTTAAGAAACTGGCAAAAGAGTATCAGGTACAAAAGATTTGGTTCAGTGCACGTTATTCTCCACAGTGCAATTTTGTTGAGCGCAACAATAAGACAGTTGGTACTGCCATTCGGTGCTACATAAAAGAGCACAAGAATTGGGACAAGGAAATTCATAAAATTAGGCAGGCTATCAACACTGCAAAGCATGAGGTGACAGGGTTCACCCCGTCTTTTTTGAATTTTGGTAGACATGTTCCTATTTCAGGAAATTATTACGGAGAAGTAGTCTCCACTGACGATGTTGAGATATCGCCTGGTGATAGGCAAGGCTATGCTTCAGAGTTGAAGTGCCTTGTAGATGTTTTTAAGGAAGTTCGTAAAAGACTTCATGTTGCGTATCAGCGCAATTGTAGAGTTTACAATCTCCGTAAGAGAGACGTTTCGTTTAAGGAAGGCGACCTTGTTTGGCGCAAAAATAAAGTTCTCTCGGACGCAGCGATTGGGTTTTCTAGGAAGTTAGCTCCTAAGTATGTACTGTGTACAGTACGTAAGAAAATTTCGCGTGTAGTGTATGCCCTCACCAATGTTGATGGAACTGACGCTGGTGAATGGCACGTTAAGGACCTAAAGGCTCACTTTGGTTCGAATTCTGAAATTTCGGTGGGCTAAGATGTCTCACATCAGGCTTCAAATTGGGAGTTTGAATTTTAATTTGTGTTTTGTAGGTAGATCATTTAGTTATGAGATCATTTTGATTTGTATTGTTGTGTAGTGTTCATCTGATCAGTTTGTTATAGTTCCGTGATTTTGAGTTTCCTTTGGATAAGACTTTCCCGATTATGACCTTACCGATTATGACTTTCACTGATTTTGACTCCTTATGGACGTGTGGTACACGCAGTTACCAAATATCCAAGAAATTCTGGTCATGTGAGCTTTCTGTTGTAACACCTGTGGTCACTGGCAGATGTGACGTTAAAAAGAAAAGAATCTTTTTTTGAGTTTTAAGATTTTTTCTTTTTTTATTTTTGGAAGGGGGTGGTGTAGCATTTGAAAAATCTACATTAATAATTTCAGTTTCAATACAGTAAATTAACCCATTAGTTCATTTATTTGTTAGGCAACCACTCGTACTTCAAGGGGCTGACTTTTTCGTTCTTCGACAGCGACGAGTCGACAGCGACGAGGTAGCTAAATGGCGGCGGTCCTGGTTTTGTAGTGAAGAATTTGGGTTTTACATCGCTGACACTGAGAAGGGATTTGATTTGATGTACCCAGTGTTTCTTTACCGTCCTGCCAGAAGCATTTTGTAAGTTCCAGGAAGGAATTCTGTTGCTTGTCGTAATCCGATCGCCACGTGTTTCGTGAAGATTATACAATACTCTCTATAAGAGGTAGGCTTTTTTATTTTACTTAGTTTGGTGTTTTATTTAGTTCTTATTTATTGTAATTATTACAGAGTGTTTGGTATGAGCCCATGTTTGGTACAAGTATATGCTTTGGAGAGGCTTGTACTTGGTATAAGCACGTGTTTGGTGCTGTCATTTTGGTTATGTAAGGGGGCCCAGTAGTTAGAGGAGTAATAGGAGGAAGTCTATTACTCAGATGTTTGGTTTTATGTGGGTTCTGCTAACGTTTAGAGAAGTTTTGGTTGGAGAGTTGTCCGCAGCAGTCTCCATGTATTTTTGGCAGAGTTTTGGAAGTGACACGGAGTCGTAGTCGTAAGCAACGTCGAGAACATCTTAAGAAGTGGTAACAGATCACGCTGCAGCTGTCAGAGAAAACGCCAAGGCTCCAACCAGGTTTTACTGTTTCATTTTAGTTACATAATTTTAGAGAAACTTTTATAGTTTTATTCAGTGGTTTTTTGTCAAAATATTAAAGTAAATTACACAACGATTATGCAACTACACACCTAGTATGTGAAGTATCTTAAGATCTTTTTGTAAGTAGAGCATGGTACCAAGCGACACTAGTTTACTTTCTACTATGTCACATATGAAGTATTTTTAATAGAACATGTTCTCTTAGATCCGTCTGTAATATTCTAGTGCACACAGCGAGCATTGCAAAAATTAGCTCACACGATCTTGTTTGTTACGTAATATTTTATTAAGAGCTGCAATTTTAACTCGTTGTAAACCTTTTAACTCGCTGTTGTGAATTTGAAACTCACTGTTGGTTTCATTTAAGCGTAGTTGTATTTCTATGAAAAGAGACAAACCACTGAAATAATTTGAGAAAGGGTCCTTGCATATGTTGCATTTCTTTTGCACATGTAGATTAAGTTTGGGGAACAATTGGGGAACTATTTTGTTTTTTATTGTGGTACATCTCATGTCTGTGTTTTAATAAATGTCTAATGTCTACACGTTCTTATTATTTGCACTGGTACTCCTGATATTTGTTTAAATTTTGAGATTTCATAGAGTAAAGTAGAGTTTAGATATCACAGATATATTTTGAGTATTCCATCGCATGGTTGCTAATAACTTAATTTTGTTCCGAGCTGGCAAAATTATTTAAATCTTATTACGTAATATACAGCCCGTGGCGCCCTCTTGAGTGTCCACACACAATCCTAACCCACGGCCTATGCTCTCCAACAAAAATCGGCTGCCGTACGCACCGGAATAACATATTTTAATACTTAGGTATCAAAAAATGTTACAAAATGATAATTTTTTTTTCTTCAAAATAAAAATCTCCACGTTTCATGGCATTCTAAGCCTGATTAAGAAAAACAAATTTTGAAAATTATTTGAAATTTTTTTTTACCAACATTTTTGGAATTTTTTTTACCACTAAAATAGACGGATTTTTTTTTATTTCTTCAAATTTAAAATTTCCACGTTTCATAGCGTTCTAAATCTATTTAAAAGAAAAATTAGAAATTTTGTTTCTATTTTTAAAAAATTTTACCACTAAGATAGAATTTTTTTTCTTTGTTCGGATTTAAACTATCCACGTTTCCATGACATTCTAAAACTATTCAAACAAATTTAAAAATGTTTTTGAAAAATTTTTAAAAAAATTTGAAAACATTTTTAATCTATTTATCACTACTATGGAATAGACGAAAAATTTGGTTTGCTCAAATTTAAAATTTCCACGTTTCATGACATTCCAAACCAATTTCGGAAAAAAAAAATTTGCAACATTTTGTTACCAGTTTGGAAAACAAATTAACACTAGAATAGATGGAAACTTTTTTTACTCAAATTTAAAAATTTCACGTTTCATGACATTCTAAACCTATTTAAAAAAAAAATATGTGATTTTTAAATCTTAAACTTCTTTTACCACTATTATAGAATAGACGAAAACTTTCCTTTTTGCTTAAATTAAAAATTTCTAAGGTTGACATTTTAAACCTATTTCAGAAGAAAAAAATTTAAATTTTTTAACCACCACTATACTTCCACTCCAATGCGCGAATGTTGGATTGATGTGATGGATGGCAATAATATCTGACATATACACCTATTATACTTTTATTGAAAAATGTACAGGGTGGTCATCCCAAGAAATAATTCAGTCATGGTGGACATTTGTAAAGGTATTTGCGCTAGCCTGCCATATGTGGCACCTGTTATTTAGTATTGAGCTTTTGCTGTTGGATGAGCAATCTGTATATTTTTTTGATCAAAACTTATCAAGTTTTCTTTGTAATAATAGCAATAACTATATTCCGATTATTATTCTCAATGTCATTTCGTAATTATTAATTTTTTAGAGTGACCGCCATGCACAAATAACGAGGGAAGTTCTGTGTAAAGACCTTTACCGATTTTTTATTATTGTATGAAAGCATTTTTACAATTGTAAAATTTTGATGAGTGTTTTAGGTAAATGTAACAATAGCTTTTTAGTGCACCCCATTCAAAGTTTTACATCTAATTTAAATATTCGTCTCGAACAATGCATAACTAACCAATACAAAAGGTACAATAATTGCACATCCATATACAAACATAATAAAATGTCTCTATTTACACCTTTTTAATAAAATATTGCACAAAATAATGCCATGAGGTTTATAGTGCTTTCGCTTGACAACTTAGGAAGGAAAAATGGCATTTATGGAAATACGATCAGAGTAGTCGATGACACAACCGATATTATTATTATTATACCGTTCGCAGAGACGCAGTTTTTAAAATCGGGAATATCGCTCGTAGAGACAAATTCATTATTGTGTCAGTCATCAAATTTTGAATGACTTTTAAAATGCCCCTCTATTTGTTACGGTAAGTTAAAAAAAGTCCGATCGGATTGAAAGTTCAGTAAATTAGTGTTATCTGGATGAAGAAGCATGGAAAAAATCCAATTGTGAATATAAAAACAGCTGCTTCCACATAGAGATTTCCCATCTAAGTATCTTTAAAGAAAAACATCTCAACTATATTTTCACTCTAGTATGTGGAAATAATTAGTAATAAAATTTTAACAATATATTTGAGGAAGATGTCATAAAAAAATTGAGATGTTGGCTTCTAGAACTTACCCCAAAAATTAAGTTTCTGACCTCTTATTAACTTGCTTTAGTTATGCCTTTGGAAGGAGAGTTGCTCTATCACGCCCTTTTGCATTTGATTGCAATTTATTTAGAAGGATGCATACGCGCAAACATCCCAAATTCTATTGGGAGAAACAGACATCTAAAACTACAA
The DNA here is from genome assembly GCA_963583905.1 of Stenurella melanura. NCBI lineage: Eukaryota > Metazoa > Arthropoda > Insecta > Coleoptera > Cerambycidae > Stenurella > Stenurella melanura. The sequence continues at coordinate 10,118,410 of OY757311.1, forward strand.
CCAATGGGTTGAGCTGAAAATATTATACATCTCCAAACCACAAGTTTTCAAACCGTTGCCTAAAAAGTTAAAAAACTGATGTTTCGTATCTCTATAATCTGACGGATTTGGTTTTTTAAATGTCTTTTAAATGAGTCACTACATATTGCTGATATCTTTGGGACACACTATCAATGCAATATTACAGCAAGCAACACCAACAACATTTGAGGCATGAGTATTTTAAACCGTTGCCTAAAAAGTTAAAAAACTGTATGTAGGTCTTTCGTATCTCTATAATCTGACGGATTTGGTTTTTTAATATTTTTTAAATGAGTCACTACATATCGCTGATATCTTTGGGACAAACTATCAATGCAATATTACAGCAAGCAACACCAATAACATTTGAGGCATGCGTATTTTGAAACCGTTGCCTAGGAAATTAAAAAACTGTGTAGGTGTTTCGCATCTCTCCAATTTGACGGATTTGGTTTTTTAATATTTTTTAAATGAGTCACTACATATCGCTGATATCTTTGGGACAAACTATCAATGCAATATTACAGCAAGCAACACCAATAACATTTGAGGCATGAGTGTTTTGAAACAGTTGCCTAAAAAGTTAAAAAACTGCCTGTAGATGTTTCGTATCTCTATAATCTGACGGATTTGGTTTTTTAATATTTTTTAAATGAGTCACTACATATCGCTGATATCTTTGGGACAAACTATCAATGCAATATTACAGCAAGCAACACCAATAACATTTGAGGCATGCGTATTTTGAAACCGTTGCCTAGGAAATTAAAGAACTGTGTAGGTGTTTCGCATCTCTCCAATTTGACGGATTTGGTTTTTTAATATTTTTTTAAATGAGTCACTACATATCGCTGATATCTTTGGGACAAACTATCAATGCAATATTACAGCAAGCAACACCAATAACATTTGAGGCATGAGTGTTTTGAAACAGTTGCCTAAAAAGTTAAAAAACTGCCTGTAGATGTTTCGTATCTCTATAATCGGACGGATTTGGTTTTTTAATACTTTTTAAATGAGTCACTACATATCGCTGATATCTTTGGGACAAACTATCAATGCACTATTACAGCAAGCAACACCAATAACATTTGAGGCATGCGTATTTTGAAACCGTTGCCTAGGAAATTAAAAAACTGTGTAGGTGTTTCGTATCTCTCCAATTTGACGGATTTGGTTTTTCAATTTTTTTTAAATGAGTCACTACATATCGCTGATATCCTTGGAACACACTATCAATGCAATATTACAGCAAGCAACACCAACAACATTTGAGGCATGAGTGTTTTGAAACAGTTGCCTAAAAAGTTAAAAAACTGCCTGTAGATGTTTCGTATCTCTATAATCTGACGGATTTGGTTTTTTAATATTTTTTAAATGAGTCACTACATATCGCTGATATCTTTGGAACACACTATCAATGCAATATTACAGCAAGCAACACTAATAACATTTGAGGCATGCGTATTTTGAAACCGTTGCCTAGGAAGTTAAAAAACTGTGTGTAGATGTTTCGTATCTCTCCAATTTGACGGATTTGGTTTTTTAATATTGTTTAAATGAGTCACTACATATCGCTGATATCTTTGGAACACACTATCGATGCAATATTACAGCAAGCAACACCAATACCATTTGAGGCATGCGTATTTTGCAACCGTTGCCTAGGAAGTTAAAAAACTGTGTGTAGATGTTTCGTATCTCTATAATCTGACGGATTTGGTTTTTCAATATTTTTTAAATGAGTCACTATATATCGCTGATATCTTTGGAACACACTATCAATGCAATATTACAGCAAGCAACACCAATAACATTTGAGGCATGCGTATTTTGAAACCGTTGCCTAAAAAGTGAAAAAACTATCTGTAGATGTTTCGTATCTCTATAATCTGACGGATTTGGTTTTTTAATATTTTTAAATAAGTCACTACATATCGCTGATATCTTTGGGACACACTATCAATGCAATATTGCAGCAAGAGATACCAATAACATTTGAGGCATGAGTATTCCAACGAATTTATTAAATTAATATTATTTACCGATATTTCATCACAACGTTCTGGTGTCGAGTCCTAGAAAGTTATCATTACATTTGCCTTTGGCAAAGTTTAAATATTACCAATTATGTGAAGCATGCGTTTATTTATAGCTATTAATGTTTACTGTATAACTTATTAACAATTAATGCTACTAAGTAGGTATATAGAACGTTCATTTTGACCGTTACTAACACAGAATGTTAATAGTTTTTACAAAGTGCTCGGTAAAATTGCGTCCATAAATAATGGAAAATAAGCTAATAATAATACATAATAAGTTGATTTGCTGAGATAAAACCAGACTTAAATCATATTTAATCGAGTTAATCGCTAAAGCAGGATGATAGTCTTGTCGTTTATAGTTACAAATAAATCAATAAATATTTTATGTTTGTTTGTATTGGAAGCCAATTTTAAGGCGCTGAATTTACGTCACTGAGTACTGTTATAAACTAAAAATAGTTTCTATGATTGGTAAATAATAATTTATTTAATTTTACAAACCCAGCACCCGGCAGAAGTTACATTCAATCACAAGAACATTTTAATCAGGAATGAAGAGTCACGAATTCCATCATAGGGTGTGAATTCGAAGGCACAGTTTTGAAAAAATATGTAACTATCTGGAATGCCCTTGTGGATTTAAACATGAAGGGTGCCACTTTGCCCGCCACTTCTAAAAACGGTATTTATAAACATTATTTTCAGAAAAATTTTGTATTACTGAAAATTCACGACTGGTTTTTCCAAATTATTTCAAAAAATTAAAAGTTAGGTCAAATATAAAAGCACCATTACAAAATGCCTAAAAATGATTTAAAACTTTCACCATTTAAACGATTTTTCCATCTTTTTTAATAAGCAATCGCAATTCATGCAGCCTTAATTTGGCAGACACTGTATGTATACGTACTCGTTTAAGAAACATGTGTTTTTTTTCCTTCTTCAATTCTTTGGGACTTCCTGCCACATGCATGTTTTCTTTTTAAGCGGTGCTAGGGGAATCTACAAAATACAATGACTTCTCCTAGTTTTCTGAAGTCATTGACAAAATATATCACAATTAACCAGTATGTTACTGGTAAAAAACCTCTACGCCTGTGACGTTTACGTAAAGGATCAGTTAAAGGTTGGTTTTTATAAATAAACAACACAAATAAGTATAAAAACTTGAAATTAAATATTTCGCAGACGTTTCGGAAATCTAATCTGTTTCCTTTTTCAAGGCTTTTTTGAAAAATCTTTTTTGCTGTGTATAACAAATACACAGCTCTAAGAATGTTTGTTATATTCAATATCCATAGATACTTACTATTTACATAGAACTGTTGATATAGTTAACAGTTTTTTAGTTTCTATACAATGTTAAGTTTGTGAACTTCTTTTAACATTGGCAGCCAAGTTGTACAGACATTTACGAAACAATTCGACACGCAATTATCCTCATTCAATAATATTATCGCGGATTCTTTGATTTTTCTTTTTTTATGTTTGTTTGTATTTGAATTAAAGAATCCGCGATAATATTATTGAATGAGGATAATTGCGTGTCGAATTGTTCCGTAGATGTCTGGTACAACTTGGCTGCCAATGTTAAAAGAAGAATTTCATAAACTTACCATTGTATAGAAACTAAAAAACTGTTAACTATATCAACAGTTCTATGTAAATAGTAAGTATCTATGGATATTGAATATAACAAACATTCTTAGAGCTGTGTATTTGTCACATACAGCAAAAAAGATTTTTCAAAAAAGCCTTGAAAAAGGAAACAGATTAGATTTCCGAAACGTCGGCGAAATATTTAATTTCAAGTTTTTATACTTATTTGTGTTGTTTATTTATAAAAACCAACCTTTAACTGATCCTTTGACGTAAACGTCACAGGCGTAGAGGTTTTTTACCAGTAACAAACTCGTTAATTGTGATATATTTTGTAGATTCCCCTAGCACCGCTTAAAAAGAAAACATGCATGTGGCAGGAAGTCCCAAAGAATTGAAGAAGGAAACAAATTAAGATAATGCCACAAATAACATTTAGACAATAAATATGTGCTTGTTATTAATAGAAATTTTGCAGCGTAATTAACCCTGGGATTGTCTACTTTCAATTCCGAAATTCTGGGATTGGATTCAGGTCCCGGGATTACATTCCCTCCTCAGGACCCTACAATTGCGTACATTACTATTAGGCCAGGCAAATGGAGGAAAAACAGACAGAATCTTTAGATAAATTAGTAGTCTCAATATTTATGCCGATGGCTTTGTGAAAGGTAATGTTAGCGAACGCCCCAAGACGACAGTCCTGAAAAGACCACGGTTAATGAGAAAACAATATGGCGCATAAACACTTACCCATGTTTTATAAAAATGGTACAGAACATATTATAGCCTTTACTTACAATATGCTCTCAGAAATAATACTGTGTTAAGAAGAATGCGAATAAAATTGTTTTATTAATGCTTAGCTAAACTCTTAAAGAATAGTCTTATAGATGTTCGCAAATTGACCAAAAAGTGCCGGGGTCATTACTATAAATCTGTTATAAATCAATTTTGCTCCGTGAGCTAAAACACCCTATAATAATTTCTGTATAGACGTTTATAAACCAGCGAAAAACAAATTCTACAAAATGTTTTATAATTTAGCTGTAAGAACATTCTTAGCACTTACTTATATAATGATTTAGTTCCGAAGATTAAATAATCACTTTGTCGGTTTTAATAAAACAAAATAGGCTTTGCAGAGGAGTAACGTAGCAGTAATAAAATAAAATTGTAGCATTAATTTAAACTTATAGAGCTAATTTGTTACTTGGGAAGTTATTTATAGAACAGTACTATATTATTTGATGCACTTACAGTATTCCGTGTGAGTCTAACAAATATTATGTAAGTGAGTCGTCCAGATCATTTAGTATGTAAGATAAGGCCAACACAAGAATTATATTAGGAAGAATGATATTCAGGCGATTTGCGTACTTGGGTAAACGGACGAAAAAAAAGTGCATACAAAAATGGATTGGATTGGATTTGTTTTTAATTTGGTGATTTCTATTCATGTCCGTTTGAAATATCTATAAAATAATTCATATTAAATGTATCTTTTAAATAACAAATTATTTTTTACATTTCCTTTGTTTTAATCGTTGTGTAAATATTTGAAGTCTACGTAAGACATGTGTTACGTAGTAATTAATACCACTTACCGATTGATCAGTCATCACCTGCTGAGATAAAACAATAATTTATAAGTTAATTTCATTTTGGAAAAAATGTATTCTAGAAACGTTGATAAATCAATGACTCATTGTATCAAGTGAGCTAATACTAGTACAAGCAGATGATACTAGTTACATATCCATCCACTCTAGATAAGTAGGTATCATTTAAATACTACTCTTGTAGTAGATCTATCTATCTAAATTAGAGAGGATGGCTCAGGTTGCTTGGCCATTCGCACAGTCTCGTAAGAGATAAATACATTTTCTAACATATGTAGAAAATTGTTTTTAATCGCCCTTAAAAACCGGATAAATGTAAGTTATATTCACGCACCAAGGGTAGAGTGGTCTCCCACTTGTTTAGTGTAAAAATAAGAAAGTCATAAAAACCGGCAAAGAAAATATCAAAGTCGGCGCTATTATATGCTAACAAGAGTACTGCAGAGCCGTACTTTCAATTTTTGCGTATCAGAATGAAGAAATAATACTGGAGATTTAATCGTGTTTTCGGTAGAAAGTTAGTGACGTTTCTGGGACTTAAGTTAAAGAATCTTAGCGTTTTGCGTCAGGATAGGAATATCTTATGCAATGGTAGACGCATTGCCCGTCTTTCGCGACACAGATACATTAAAATTACGGCTCTGTTTATTTGTTACCCTGTATATAACTCCGACAATAAACTTTGCGTGGTTCTGATTCAGGTCGCGTAACCATATCACAAGGGTTAGAAATCCTATTTAAATAGGCGTCTTTCAGTTTATATCTCGCCTTAATTATGCCGGAACATACTTTATAGTTGCGTCATTTTAGCATGAAAAATCTGAAAACCTCTAAAAAAAAAGGTACATGGTCAATTGACTTCATTTTTGTTGCAAAAAGTTCAGAAAGGCATTTAGAAAAAACAGTACCTTTTATTTTTTGTTGGAAATGTTTGTTTTTATGCTTTTTTCCCGATAATTGGCCTATATTAATGGCCAATTTAATTAAATGAATTGAAAAATCAGTTATCATGCACAACATGCCAAAAAAATTAGACGAAAATGGTTACTAGGGGGTTTTGGGGTCGCTGTTCACCAATCTGAAGTCTAATTTGGGAAAATCCAAATGGAGGACCAGAAATCGGGCCATTTTCCATAAATGAGAATGGATATCTTGGCCTTGAAAATCTGTGCTCGGGGGTTTTCGAGGTCGCTGATTACGAATCCGAGGTCTGATTTGGTAAATTCAAAATGGCGAACCAGTAGTAAAGTCAATTTATCAGGAAAGACTCGTATTTTTTTCGTTTTTGAACTGAAAATGAGTACTCGGCGGTTTTTGAGGTCGCTGATCACGAATTAGAGGTCCAGTTTACGAAATTCAAAATAGCGGACCGGAAGAACGGCCAATCTCTCCGGAAAATCTTGTATTTTTTACTTTTTTTAGCAGAAAGTATGAAAAATACGAGTATTTCCTGAAAAATATACTACTTCCGGTCCGCCATTTTGAATTCTACCTAATTGGACATTCGATTCGTTATCAGCGATAACGAAAAGCCCCGAGTATCCACTTTCAGCCCAAAGAAGAAAAGAATACGAGTTTTCCGAAGAAATGGACTGTGATTCCAGCCCGCCATTTTGAATTTCGTAAATTAGACCCCTGATCAGCGACCTCAGAAACCCCCGAGTACCCATTTTCAGCCCAAAAACGAAAAAGATACGAGTTTTTTTTATAAATTGACTTTACTTCCGGTCCGCCATTTTGAATTTACCAAATCAGACCTTGGATTCGTAATCAGCAACCTCGAAAACTCCCGAGCACAGATTTTCAAGGCCAAGATATCCATTATCATTTCTTATGGAAAATGGCCCGATTTCCAGTCCGCTATTTTGAATTTCCCAAATTGGACTTCAGATTGGTGATCAGCGACCCCAAAAACCCCAGAGTAGCCATTTTCATCTAATTCTATGGGATATTGTGTATGATAACAAAATTTTCAAATAATTTAATTAAATTGGCCATTAATATTGGCCAATTATTGGCCAAAAAATGAAACCAAACGTTTCCGCCAAAAAATAAAATGTACAGTTTTTTCTAAATGCCTGTCTGAACTCTTTGCAAAAAAAATGAAGTCAAATGACCCTGTACCTTTTTTTTAGGTAAAATGCCAAAATGACGCGACTACTACATAAGAGAAACGATGTTTGATCTATTAAGTAGTACATTATGTAGAAAAATAACGCTTGCCCTGGTCTCCCCTTTTATTAGCTCGGTGGACAGCTTTCTCTGCATTATAAATATGGAGTAAATTATACCGTACTATCTAATTCATATTATTTGCTTTTGAATTAATTCCGTGAAAACACAAGAAATTTTTGACTTCATAAAAAACAATTTGAATTTTAATAATGCCAACCGCATCATTATTCATTTTTCGAAAACTGTAGCTGTTGAAACTGCCTAACATAAAATTCTGAGGGAACAGTTTTGAGATCCTTAAGAAAATCCCTTTCAAATGATACCCCATGTGATCGTATGCAAATATCTTTTTGAGATTGTCCCCTTCCCCCAAAGTTTGCAAGTAAATATTTTTTAGGTTCTGACTACGAAAATATATGTGCTTAGTAAACCTCCTAACAATACCAAATTTCCCTTTGGTATGTTTATTAAGTCCAGAGAAATTCGACTGTGACAGACATGCGAACGGACATATGGACAAACAAACGAGTGATTCCATAAAGGTTCCGTTTCCCCTTTTGAGGTCCGGAATCCTAAAAACGGCTTCTACAAATTATGAAGTACAATTTCACAATCGCCCGACTAACTTTTTTTAAGTTTAATGTTTTGACGTAAGCATGTATTATTTTTCGAGAAAAGTCAAATTAGAAAACCTATTTCAACTCGTAAAAAAGAACATGATGAACTTTATCCGAACATAAATGATTGGTAGCTTCTATTTGCTAGGTAGCGCTTACAAAATTTAGTATTTTTATTCCAGCGTTTATTAATACAATGAAGATTGTTTTTCACTGATTCTTGTCGAAATGCCAGTGATTCATAACTACGCGTTTTAAAGTTCCCGCAATCCTATTTGTCGCTGCAGGAAAAACAAAGTAGGTATAGACACTTTGTTTATAAATATGACCAGCACCCTACCAGGATTAGATTTTACATACCAATTATTGTTTTTACACTACTCATAAATAACTGCCTATATGAAAACAAATAATAAAATTTTATAATAATCACTATCGGTAATCATATGGCAAATAAATATCTTTATAGAACACGCAATTTTTTTTTTATTTCCTGATCCAATAAAAATAACTGTGGAGCACCAATGACGTAACTTATATGTGGTAAACAAGGTTTATTATTTTTCCCATAATAAAAAAAAATTAAAATGTGGTAACGGTATAACCATATAAACACTGTAATTAATGGTTGTTAGTTATTTAGATACAAAAATAAATTAGGTAAAAAAATATTTCTAGGTGATGACCGGTCACCTTGTTTGGGTTTTGATCAAATAAACTTTATATCTGATAGGTTGCCCATGTGAAAGCAATTTTTTATGGATAGCTTTACAGAGATAATTGATGAGCTGTAAATTGTAGTGCCTGATAGTGTGTGCCTAACATCACTTAAACAGTGTTAAAAAAAGCGGCAGCTACTGGAAGCGGCTGGAAACTCCCCACCCGGTGGAGCCGAAAAGAGCACTAAATTGTGTGCCATAACGGCACTAAACGTAATCCGATCTCCAACCATAACCTTTTCAGATATTCTGCATCACTACCCTCATGCAAAGTTTCATCCAAATCCGATTAGACACACACACACACACAAAGACATTTTACAAAAACCACTTTTTTGGGTTTCTGGGACCACAAAACGTAAAGATTTGATGTTACTCCAATTTTCGATTTGGACCAATTTTAGTAATCTCCTACAGTTTTGTGGGGAGGTTAATACGCGCTAGTGTTATTATAGTAGTACAAAACAACATACCACACATCGTAGAAAACCCTCAAATTGAAGGCCTAGACTGTCCGGAAGAGGGTTACACGTTTGAAAAAATGCTGACAACATCCATTACCCACCAACATGGCAGTGCCGGAGCTATAGTGCCTACTTGCAGGTCATAAATATAGTATAGTACATACAAGTCTCAAAGGAGGTACTACAGTTATAATATCTTCTTTACTCCATTTAAAACGTGGGGAGGGGGGCACGAAATAACACCGGTCTGAAACTACTCACTATACGTTTTTTGAGTGGCTGATTTCGAAAATCGGGGTCTCGCAATCCTAAAAGTTGGGGAGTTTGTATCGCTGGATTACATATGGAACCTACTATACACATAAGAACGGGGATAGCTTTATGCAGATAGTTTAAGAACTGTAACTTGTGTTGCCTGTTTTAACACTAGCACGAAAAGAATATGGATAATTTCATGAAGGTAATTAAACGTTGTAAACTATAGTATAGTAGGTTCCATATGAAATCCAGCGATACAAAAAAGCTCGCAAAAAAGCCTAAAGGAGACCGACCGCTTCTGATTAGTATACCGCCGGAGTCATGCAGTACACACTTTTATGACAAAGAAACAGTTACTCCACCCCTGGAAATCCACGTTGACTAGATCACTTATTTCAACGAATCATCTATTTGGTAGGACAAATTTTAACCAATTATATTCAGTGGGATTGGTCCACGTTCTTAACTCGTTAGGAAATATTTATGACAATTTTTTGTGATGATAATAAAAGAAGCCGAACACCTTCTTCATGGCCTTTTTTGTACATAAATTGAAAATTGAAATTGTACATAAATTTAAACTTTTTTGCAAGTTTTTCATATGGCTGAATTATCTACAGAACCTACTATATCTGCTTTGATACCAGCACCACTATTCTTTGTCCGGGCCTAGAAGAATGTGGGCAGCTTTATGGAGGTTATTTTTAGGGCTGACATCGCACCTGTTTTAACACTAAGTGAATGGCCACGTCGACGCACCGCACAGCGCAAATCGCACATCGCACAGCGCCTAGCCTGGTCTGCATACAAAAGAAATTGTACTAATTGTTCATATATTGTTCGGCTATTTCCTTCCATAATTTTATTAAAAACATGGTATCGGCCGTGCTAAAGGCTGTGCGATGTGCGAGGCTCAAGTTGTTGATTTAGTCACTCTTATTTAAAATCATGGTTGTATCTAATTTTACTGTGCGATGTGCGCCAACGCGCAATATGGCCATGCACTACTAACACACGGAAGAACACATAATTTTAATACGGAAATATTGCTTATAAATGAATGCTACAATAATGAACAATGTTTTGTTTACAAGGTTCCGATTCCAATTTCATTTCTTGTGCTGAGAGTGTTACTTGTAGTCAAGTGTACAAATGCTATATAGAACTGAATTATTTATGGTAGGGGTAGGGGACGCTATAACATTCGCGGGGACGCTAAAATACTGGTGATAATAGGGAGATTCTAGGCCTTGTTATCCCATACACAGTTAAGAATGGTGAAGTTGTGGAATGGCGGGTTAATAATCTTGATTTTAATCCTATTGAACATTTATAAGATATCTTGGGAAAAAGGTCAATTAAACATGAATCCTTAAACGAGTCACAAAGGCTTGAAAAGTTTTAAGGACAGGATCGAAATGTCAAAAACTCGTAAGCTAGTACTTATGTTAATCCTAGATGGCACAGTGTGTATCTTATTTTATTTTAATGGCAAGTTTCAATATTTGTCGGAATGTTGTCCGCATTGCCACATGTACAAAAATTTCTTTAGTATAAGATATAATAAATGTTACAAATTATAATTATAAATAATACCCAATTACATAAATAGTCGTAAAATAGGTAGTATCTGGTTAGGTAAATTCTAAAATGTAGGTGTGCATAATTTATGCCATGTACAACTAATATCATATAGGGATATTGTTTAAATTTTAAAATGAAATAGTTAACCACATTATTAATTTCGAACTAAACAGCAAGAACCTTTTATCCAAATTATGGGAACATATCAAAGTTTTAATTATTGCAAATGGCAAAGACAATATCTATTTAAATTTGGCAACTGTGCATCATCTAATTTTTATTGGACCTAACAGTTGTAAATATGTCCTTGAACGTAGTATGTGTGAGAAGCATTCCTTGTTCTAGCGTTCAACGTCAGCCTAGTGGCTAGCGCGTAGGGTCCCTGGTTCAAACTCCTACGTCCGCTGATTTTTTTTTCTTTAATTGTGTAATGATTAATATATTTTTTCACTAATTCTTTTCTATGATTTCTTTACGTTAGGTTAGAGGTTTTTATTCTGCTTAAAATAATTTCATTAATTACATGGACGCCGCGGCGGACATATATCATTTCTTAGCTGTCCGCCGCGCATGCGCATTCGCTTTTGCACGACTTATTGAACCGCCGCACAGAGAAATTGGAATGTTTTTATGCAATTTTCTGGAAAAGAAGGCGGGGGGACACCCCCCGTTTTTGTCTGCGACGCTAATGCTGCCTGCGGCGCTGATAATTTATTAACAATTATTTAGCAAAATAAAAATCAACCTAACTAACCAAACTACCATCACATGAAAGAGATAAATTATTATATGAAAAAAAAGAACATTTCTGTCGTCAAATCCAACCAGAATTTGTGAAAAAAGTTATTAATCGTTACAAAATATTTAAAAAAAAAAAAGTCCAGTGGGCAGTATTTGAACCCGGGACCTGTCGCTCCACAACGCGACAACGTTACGCATAGGCCAGCGATCCACGTGGAAAATACCGCTATAGCACGAGATAAATAGTATCGAACCAAACCAATTGCCGCGGCGTCCTTGTAGACAGTCCCTCCCTTCATTAATTCGTGTGATTTCTTTAGGTTAGATTAGTAGGTTTTTATTCTGATATCTAATTGTTATAATAATAATTATTAGCGCCGCAGGCAGTATAATCGTCGCTGATAAAGAAATGGGGGGTGCGGCGGTGTCCCCCGCCTTGTTTTCACAAAATAACAGGAAATACTTCAATTTCGACAATTTCTCAATGTGTAGAATTTATTACACATTTACAAGGTAATGCGCATGCTCGAAGCTCCGGACTTTCGGCAAAGATTAAGGAATTAACAAGATAGGACAGCCAACGGAAAACCTTGTATCTTTTAGCAATAGCGCCATTGACGTCGACATTTAAATTGGAGTTTTCGCGCCAATAATGAAAATTGGACAACACTGTCTCCTGATAGAACGACCGAACACAGCTGACTGTCAGTAGCCAAGGTCACTAAAAAACAGGTTGCTTAGTAATATATGTCACACGAAGTATTTCTATGTTTATATGTAAGGTATCTATTTGGTTAGGATAGAATTGTACATTGAAAGAATAATTTTGAAACTTTTTTCTATAAAATGAGGAAAAAACAGCCACACGCAGCTGTCATCGAGGTCCATAAGTGACGTAGCACTTGTCGATTTCGATGAGCCAACCTATCTTTTAGTAAGCTTGGTCAAATTCATTTAAAGGTGTTTCAGAATCTCATGAGCCGCGAAATGCGCAAAAGGCAAAGTTTAATCTGAGTTATAAGTATGTTTTTGAAGACACTGGAGGCTGCCTTGCTGTATACATAAACAAGAGCTCGGGATAAATTGTAAACAATAAATATAATATTTTTAAGAAGTGTAACTGAGTCAACAGGACGGATTATGTCTCTGCGCATATGAAGGTCACAGCTCATGAGGTTTTAAAACACCTTCTAATACATAACCGACAAATCCCGAAACCGCTTCCGCTGGATGTCGCGTCCCTTTAAATTGGAGTGCACAACTGTCTTCGTCTATTTCGTCTTTTCCGTCAGACTGTCCTGTCCTATCTTATTAGGTCTCTAATCTTTGCCTGACCTCTAGATATAGTGTATCATTATCCTTTTTTCCACAAAAATTAACATACTTTTGCACATATCTAAGAAAAGAACATAACCAATATCCGAGTAAGTATATTGGGTTAATCATTCTTACACAATAAAAATTTGCCAAAACTGGCTGATTGAACCCGTAACTTCAGGGTTTAGGTTACACGTTGTTTCCTCTCGGTGAAGCAGTCACAAAATGAAATATAAGATACTCTTTTCTGTGGAAGCATAAACGAGATAAAGTTATGGACAGTTGATGAAAACACTAATGCCATGAACCATATTCAAGGTTCAAACATAATTTATATATTTACATTTCATTGAAAATTCACCTAATTTTTGACAAAAATGAACAGAATTTATTGTATATATTGTATACTTGGAATATAGTGCCATTTTAGTGCTTGAATACAGCTGCAAACTGTTGACCATTTAATAATACTTTCATTGTTTAGTTTATTTAACAAATTTAAATTTGCCACATTTGATTTCATTCATAAATCAAAATCATTACCTCTTTTCATTCATAAGGATATTGGCGCCATCTTCTAGTTACATGATGAACTTATTCTAAATATTCTTTACAATTATTCTGATGACTCATCGATTTGTGTTAAAAATCAGTTTCATACATTAAAATGTACAAAAGCAATTTTATGCAATTTTTTACTCAGATATGAGATAATGACTGTAATACGCATCAAAACGACCTAATTAAATGTACCTAAATAACTCTGATTATCTAATATAGCTGCAAATGTATCGTCTGATAATAAGGCAATTTTAAAAATTTATTCCGATTTTATCGTGCACTTAAAAAAGAAACAAACAGGTCAGTTGTCTTTGGCCGACTTCTGTTATAATACTACCCACTTTAAAACTTCGTTTGAATTACTTATAAAAAAGTTATTTATGAAATACCAAGTGTCGATTTGACGGAATTTTAATGATTATTAGGCAACCACATATACACTTTATGACATTTCTATCCTGACCTTAATGAAACACTGAGGATAACTTCCATATTAAAAATCATTCAAGGGGGCGAGATGCGCCTTGACTATATTCATATTTCGACACGAAAAGTTAACCAAGCGACCAGTAGCTGCAATGGTGGTGACGCACCAGGGAAAAGCAGCGATCTTGACCCCCCCCCTTTGACGGGTTGTACAGCACATATGTAGAAACTAGGCAATTTTAGGAGGGAAGTGCGTAATGGATATACCATCTATCGGAGGGGATGTAAAGCAGTCGGTCCATTGTTTATTAAATGTTAGTCAAGTAAAAAATTCCTACTCTTCTTACGAGAAGAGGTTCGGAAACGAGGTAAAATAAGTGAATAAAAAAAAAATTCAATATTAATATTTCAAGTTGGTATGTAGTTGTAGCAGTCTGTTCTGAACGAAGGTCTAACAGTTCATTCTAGTATTAATCAAAGATTAGGGAATTTTTAAATTGGAGTACACAAGTGTCTTCGTCTATTTCGTCTTCTCCGTCTGACTGTCCTATCTTTTTAGTTCTCTAATCTTTGTATTAAAATTAATAGTCAAGCAATAATAATTGTCCTAGTTTCAGTTGATCACCAACGCTATAAATATTTCGCAGACAATGAATAAATGGGAACTATGACTAGAAAAAACGTGTGTCGTATTTTTGATGAAAGGCCAAAAACAGCAAACCGAGTTAATTGTCTTGTATTATTTGTTAAGGGAAATGCGATATTGATACAAAATTTATGGTGCGGCTAATTCAAATCTTGTAGTAAATCTTTTACGCGTGAGTTTCCAACAAAAATATTGACAATGACTGGAATATTAATATTATTATTTATTATAAACTTGGCAACACTACAAAATAAATATGATGTATAGACACAGATGCAGATAACGCAGTTATAAAATAAATATCAAATATTGCTTAGACATATGCAACCGTCCAAACACTAGCGAATACATATGGTTGCCTAAGTATAAATCTCAATTCGTCCTCCGTGCTCTTGATATTCATTGAAAATTTACAAAATGAATGAAATGTTAGTTATTACTTTTTACCTTTCGCAACACCACAAAACAAATATGCTGTAGGCACATGTACACATGCAAAAGATAACGCAATTATAAAATAAATATCAAATATTGCGCCACCCATATGCAACCATACAAATACTAGCGAATATATATGGTTGCGTAGATACAAACCTCATCGAACAGATAATTCGACGAATTCCACGGTAGATTCTAAAACCACGTGAGAATTAATCTTCTCTGCTTCTCATATTTAATTAGTGAATAAAAATAATCACCATTAAAAACATATTCTCTTGAAACATCAACGAGTTGCAAGGCGCGTACCAAGGGAGATATTGAGGGTCACTTTATGTAAATATCAATTAAACATTTCACAAATTAGGAACAAGTTTTTTAAACAATTTTTATATGTATGTTTTACGTTTTTTATGTGCAAAAAGTATTCGTTTATCAAAATTTTCAGCCCTAAAATTGACTTTGTCGTTATTTTCTAAAATTTCGTCCTCAGGATTTAAATCAGATCAAATCTTAGTCTTGTATTTCTTGAATGTCAGTGTTAAGACTTAAGGCACTATACTTTCACTTTCTTGCAAACCACACTGCATTCTAAACCAATGGTTTTAGATAGGCATTGTGTATTCTTAAAGGAAAAAACATTTTTGAATAAAATACAAAGGGTTCCAATAACATCTAAACCGCAATTGCATAATTGATTGTTATGGAAACGTACATAGCAAGAAAGCAGGTGTAAAATGCAATGTACTTTGCAAGACATGTGAAGGCAACATTAAAAAAACACAAGACGAAGAATAATTTGATTAAAATTCTAACGAAAAAATGTTAGAAGGTAACGACCAAGGCAGTTTTCTGGTTGAAGATTTTGATATCTATCTATCTAAACGAGAAGAGATGGCTAGCCTAGGGCTGCTTGAACATTCACATAGAAAAAAAAATGGTAAATGAATAATTTTTACATTATCATTTTGAGGGTTCGGTAGGAACCCTTATAGTGCCGGTATGTCCATTCGTCTGTCCGAACGTCCAGCTTCTTCCATTCTCTCATTTTTATAGCTTTTGAGATAAACTTTAGTATACAGACGTACATTAACGACCCAAAAACAGTGACGAAGAGAATTTTGAAAAAAAATAGGTCTCCTAAAATACAACAAAAAATGTTTTGCGACCCTATAATTTTAACGAGAAATAATCTTCAAATATTGGAAATCAGAAATCAAAAACTATCCTTTGTCTATTATCTCGTTTGGCGACTTTGCAGAGATCAATTGTAAACAGATACCCAGAAACTAGTGATTATGTGCATTAGTATTAAACTCATGACCTGTTCATGAAGATTCTTAAATAATTCGCTATAGGTAGCCCATATTTTTTATTTTTGTTTTCGACATTTATTATCATTCATACAAAAGAATATTTAAAATAGTTATAATATAGGGAGTATATTTTATTTATAGGATTCTATTTTTGGGGATTAAAGTTTATGTGGATTTTAATTCGCATTATTCATGTAATATACATAAACCTTTACAAAGTCGACCCAAAGACTACTCTGGTCAAACTAAAGCCTATTAGTTTCGCGGTTTGTAAGTCGTAGCAACCCTAAACCGCCCAGAGCCATTATACGAGAGCTTTGTCGTCTCTTGTGAAAGTTATTAGCATTTAGCATTCTGATAAAAAGCTACATGGGGTCTCTATAACTATCAGGAAATAATAAATTTTTGACATACCGATTGAAGTTAAACATTTTGGTTAGAAAACATGCACACTTTCACAAATAAAAACATTGAACTGTCGAAAGATCTAGGAATATTGGGATTAGGATCTTTAATCCCCTATAAATAATCCTCTATCTTATATCTAATATGTGAGTCTAATCGCTTTAACTACAAACAGATAATAATTTTAAGTCAGTTTGGGTAATGTAGGCACCTACTTTATTTTTAGGAAATAGGTAGATGATAGATTAAATTTTCAAAACAATAATAATATGGTAATATGAGCAGACAGCAAAAATATGTTTCTATATAGTGCAAACACAAAGATACCGCTAAAGTTTCAATAATCTGGTTCTGAAGCGCTTGTTTGTCACTATTTGATAGTGACCTTACAACTTTTCGCGGTCATTTAAAATGTCATTAAAACTGGAAAAAATTACGTCATATGTGAACTTCAAAAACACTTTTTATGACAAAACTAATTTTTTAAGACTTTTTTTTGTTGCTAATAACAAAATTGATTTTTTTTATCTAAAATAATTTTTTATGATGGCGCCCTGTGGAAATCAATTTCTGCAGATATTCCTTGGATTTAATTAATAATAATGTGTGAAATCTAGTATTAAGTTCTAAATATAAGTCTGTCTAAAGGAAACTGGAACGAAGGTCACCAAAAATTAAACAGTGATAATTTAAGTCTGTGTTCCGCCATTTTTAACCATTCAAATTGTGTGAACTAGTCAGATACGTGATCAAATTTCCTCAGATTGTATATAAACAAACAGCAAAAATTTTGCGCTCCTTGTAGGTATACGATTCTACATAAGAGCATCTAAACATGGAAAATATACAATATTGCACTGTTGAAAAATCAGTGGTATTACCGGTGATTTACATTTTTTTTTTTAGTTTACAGTTCATTATACAGAGTGACCCATTTACAACTTCTTTCTTTTTTGTCCGACTTAACCCAAATTTAACCAAAAGTAGAACAAATTAGCCTCTACTTATGACCAAAAAAACATTTGCGTCTTACAAATGCAAAGTCACCTGCGGTACCAAAATAAATGAAAAGAATTAAGAAATCATATTAGGCATTTTTTTATCGAAAAACTTTATTAATGAAAATTGTTCAGAATTGTCCAAAAGCCTAGAGTCCAAAATTTCAACAGTATTTTCTGAAGAAAAAATACAATTAAAATGATATTTTCGGAGTCGGACATTGTTTTAAAACAAAATTTCAATAGTCTTTAATATTGCTGAAATTTTGGACTTTAGGTTTTTGGACAATTCTGAACAACTTTCATTAACAAAGTTTTTCGATAAAAAATGCCTAATATGATTTCTTTATTTTTTCCATTTATTTTGGTACAGCACGAGGCTTTGCATTTGTAAGACGCGAATGTTTTTTTGGTTATAAGCAGATCCTAATTTGTTCTATCTTTTGGTAAAATTTGGTTCAAGTCGGACAAAAAAGAAAAAAATTATAAAGGTGCCCCGCTTTTAAATGGGTCACTATATCAACGACTTAATAAACATAAACCTTGTTGGTATAATATACTATTGCAGTGATAGATAACATAGAAGAAAAGGTAGGTGTAATAAAACTGTGCTGAAATATTAAATTTTGTTGCCTTATTTTGAACATAAAATGTTGCATAGCATGAATATAGCAGCATATAATTCTAGTCTAGGTTAGGCAAACCTATTATATAGGTTAGGTTTGTTGCATTAACTTTATCTATGGTCAACATTGGGAACTAGATGGGGAAATTTTCTTCATGGTAAATTTCAGAGGTGATGTGCACTTTGTAGTAGCCGTACACAGTCCTGTAGGTAGCAGTAACGTCATTAACACATATGAATAATACTTACAAGTTCCACTACTTCAAAGAAATAGTGAAGGTTCCCAGAACGTCGCGGCAACTATTAAAGCTACTTGAAGGTGATTGCAATTTTGAAGTCACATTTCAGTGATGCGAGTTAGTCGCTGCTACTATAGTTTACCACCTTCAAGTTTTAAAAACCCGAAAGTCGTCCCACTGGTAACTACCACGTTCCCATGTACCACGAAAGCTACGTAGAAGTTGCATAACTATAAAGTAATCATTAGTGGTAGAAACTACGAGGCAGGGACTGTAGACTTGTCTAATGAAGTTATTTTTACACCAAAGTCGTAAATTTAGTCGCAATTACGTAATGGTTACTCATACGAAGTTTCTATCTCAGTTACTGTCACTTTGGTGCTAGTTGGGCTCTGTATATATAAATATTGTCTAAATGTTATTTGTGGCATTATCTTCATTTTTTTCTTCTTCAATTCTTTGGGACTTCCTGCCACATGTATTTTTACTTTTTAAGCGGTGCTCGGGGAATCTAAAAAATACCACAATTTACCAGTATGTTACTGGTAAATAACCTCTACGCCTGCGACTTTTACGTCAAAGGATCAATTAGAGGTGGCTTACTTTTTTAATAAATAACACAAATAAGTATAAAAACTTGAAATTAAATATTTCGCTGACGTTTCGAAAATCTAATCTGTTTCCTATTTCAAGGCTTTTTTTGAAAAATCTTTTTTGCTGTGTATGATAAATACACAGCTCTAAGAATGTTTGTTATATCCAATATCCATAGATACTTACTATTTACATAGAACTGTTGGTATAGTTAACATTTTTTTTAGTTTTTATACAATGTTAATTTTGTGAAGTTCTCCTTTTAACATTGGCAACCAAGTTGTACAGACATCTACTGCGTGTCGAATTGTTCCGTAGATGTACAACTTGGTTGCCAATGTTAAAAGAACATCATGAACTTAACATTGTATAAAAACTAAAAAAAATTGTTAACTATATTAACAGTTCTATGTAAATAGTAAGTATCTATGGATATTGAATATAACAAACATTCTTAGAGCTGTGTATTTATCACAGACAGCAAAAAAGATTTTTCAAAAAAACCTTGAAAAGGGAAACAGATTAGATTTCCGAAACGTCGGCGAAATATTTAATTCCAAGTTTTTATACTTATTTGCGTTATTAATTTTGAAAAAAAGCAACCTCTAACTGATCCTTTGATGTAAAAGTCGCAGGCGTAGAGGTTATTTACCAGTAACATACTGGTTAATTGTGATATTTTGTTGATTCCCCGAGCACTGCTTAAAAAGAAAAAATACATGTGGCAGGAAGTCCCAAAGAATTGAAGAAGAAGAAAAAACTCTGTATATCTATTCGAATATCATACTTTGAGTTTGATTAAGTTTGAGTCTTTTTTAAATGTTTTGAAGGGATTGTATCTATTTTAAATAAATTGTAGTAATGACCTAAAATATTTTATTTCTGGAAATTATTGTTATGTAACATACTACACTATCTGTAGCTTCATACGTACAGAAAAGAACTCTTTAAAATGGTAGAAAGAGAGGTTGCCAAAGAAAATGTCGATTACTAAATTTAAACACTGTAGACTTCAAAATAATTTTAAAATGAGTGGCATACTCTCGATCTCCTACAATTATTATTTCAGATATTTTTTTTTCAAATTTCAAATGGTTGATGAGACACTCACCGTTAGGCTATTGACTATGCCGAAAAAAAAAACAGGGGTAAAAGGAACTGGGTAATTCATTAAAGGTATTTTATTGTTTAATATGTTTATGATATTTTGACAAAGTGCTATTAAATTTAGGCTTGGATTTTTGAGAATGGAGTAAGTTTGTCCAGTTTTTAGTTTTTTAACTATGTAGGTATAACTCAAAAAATATACATGTTTAGTATATACGCATAATACGATTTTTTGTAGAGAATCAAATTTCCTGTCGAAATGGCACTTTACAGTCATTTTTTTAAAGAAAATAAATTAAAAAACTATTTAAAAAAAACAAAAATTTAAATTTTCTGTTTTTTTTTTAATGCTTGTGTGTAACTTCTTTCTGATTGGATTTCGGTATAGGCACTGGTTCACAAAAAAGAAAGCTGACGTAATTCCCGTCAAAATGGTGATCGATAAAATTATTTTTGATAAAAATTGGCTAAGATACAAACATTGGCCAATTGGACTACTAACAGATAGGAGTGCTAAAAAAATATTCAACAAATTTAAAAGAACTGGTAGTGTATTAAACATAAAAAAGAAGGAGTTTAATGAAGATGATGCTGGCAGTTTAATTGCGATGGATTCGTTGAATGAGTTCCCAAAATTATTTCTGACAAGAAGAGCAATTCAAACTGGAATTTCTAAAAGTGTGATACAAGAAATATACAAGGCCTATGAAATTCATCCACATAAACCAAAATTTGTACACACTCTTGAACAAAATGACGACGCTAAAAAATTGGATTTCTATTTATGGATGGGCGAGAATATTTTAAGTGACAGACACTTTCACGAAAATATTATTTTTTCCGACGAGGCAACGTTTTCCACTAATGGTATAGTAAGTTCTCCTAATCCTAATTTTCTTGTACGATGTAGACGGCAATATTCCAAGAAAGTGAATGTTTGGTGTGCGATTTCATACTTTGGAATAATTGGTCCATATTTCTTTGAAGGAAATGTAAATAAACATTCTCACATGGAAATGCTAAATACTTTTTTGTTGGATCAACTCGAAAATATATCCATATCGCAAAGGATGAAATTGTTCCTACAGCAAAACGAATGCCCTGCACATTCTGCAATCATTGTCAGAGAATGGTTCAATCGTCATTTTCCAGAAAAATGGATTGGAGGATACGGGCCGAATTGTTGGCCACCTAGAAGTCCGGATCAAATGATAATGGATTTCTACTTATGGGGCTATTTAAAAGAAAAAGTGTATGCTTTTAATTTTGACAGTAATTTAGAATTATTAAAAACCAAAATTAAAGAAGCAGTTGATGGTATACCTCTTCAAGAAATCCAGATCAGTTATAGAGGACTAAAAGCTAGACTAGAGCTATGTGTTGAAGCTGGTGGCAAAAATTTTGAATAATGACGCGACACATAGTTGTTTTTTAATTATCATTTTTTAATTGTTGTTTGTACTTATTCATTGGTTTCCTAACCCACAATGTATCTTTGCTTCACAATAAAAATTAATAACTAAATAATTTTTCTCTAGACACTTGGTGGATCAAACACTTTAGTAAACCGACATACAATTTTTTACTTCCCTCGTATACCGAAGGGAAGTATTATATTCGAGAAAAAATCTCCCTCCGAGATTTTTTCGGATTTTGACGTTTCAGAACACGTAGATTACGGAAATATAGGCTTTTCAATGCCGTTAGTCTGTCTGTCTGTTGGTGCATTAACTAAAAAACTACTTGACGGAGAGCAGTCAAATTTGGTAGGTAGTTGACGCTTCTGTCAGCGAAGAAATGGTTAAAATTTCACTGGAAAATATACAGCTCAAATTTAAAATTTCCACGTTTCATGACACGCTAAACCTATTTCAAAAAAAAAAAAATTTGAACATTTTTTTCACCATTTTTGAAAACATTTTTACTACTATGAAAAAAAATTTCTTTGTTCAAATTTAAAATTTCCACATTTCATGGCGTTCTAAAGCTATTAAAAAAAAATTATTTGAATATTTTTTACCAACATTTTCGAAAAAAATTTTACCACTAAAATAATGGAAAATTTTTTTTTCTTTTTTCAAATCTAAAATTTTCACGTTTCATAGTGTTCTAAACCTATTTAAGAAAAAAAATAGAAAATTCTTTTACAATTTTTGAAAAAATATTTTTGAAAAAATATTTTTGAAAAATTTTTACAAAAATTTGAAAAGTTTTAATCTATCACTACTATTTATAGAATAGATGAAAATTTTGTTTTTGCTCAAAATTAAAATTTTCACGTTTCATGACATTCCAAACCTATTTCGGGAAAAAAATTGTTTTTTTTTACCATCTTGGAAAAATATTTTACCAGTAGAATAGATGGAAAAAATTTCTTTTTGCACAAATTTAAAATTTCATGACATTCTAAATATACTTCAGAAGAAAAAAAATATTTTTTACCATCATCTTTGAAAAACTAAAAAAAACAAAATGAAATTTTTTAAACCACCACTATACTTCCACTCCACGTGAATGAGGAATTGTAAATGTGACAGATGGCAATAATATTTGGCATATGCACTTATTACACTTTTATTGAAAAATGTACAGGGTGGTCATCCCAAGAAATAATTCAGTCATGGTGGAAAGGTATTTGCGCAACCCTTCCATATTGGGCACCTGTCATTTAGTATTGAACTTTTGTTGTTGGATAAGCACTCTGTATATTTTTTTGACCAATACTGTTCAGGTTTTTTTTTGTAATAATAGTGATAACTATATTCCGATTATTATTTTCAGTGTCATTTCGTAATTATTAATTTTTTAGAGTGACCGCCATGCACAAATAAAGAGGGAAGTTCTGTGTAAACACCTTTACCGATTTTTTTTTTCGTAAAATGCAATTATATTTAAAAAATCAAAGTCATCAAAGCAGAAATTTTTGAAATTTTGCACAGGACAATAATTTTTTAATCTGAATAACTTTCCTTAATGAAATTTTGCTGTACTTTTTACAGAAAAGGTACTTTATTTAACAAGAAATTCGTTCTTGCTTAACTGTCATGGCCTACGTGATTTTAAAAAAAACAAAAGTACACTCAAAATAACTTTTTAGGCAAGCAGGGGTAAACCCTCATATGAAAAAAAAAATCGAAGATTTTTTGTCCATTTCACCTATAGCGAACTCAATCGGAGGACACGCTGTATACTGGAAATGTATAGTTTTTGAATCACAGTTAAAAAGTAAAAAGTGGACAAATTTACTCCGTTATCAAAAATTCAAGCCTTTTAATAGCACTTTGTGGAATTATCATTTTTCGGATACAATTGAGCATATTAAATAATAAAATACCTTTGAGAAATTAGTTCCTTATTCAATTACATAGTCAATAGCCTACGTTTACGCACCAGTGACTCACCCTGTATATTACTCGCATCGACTAGCGTGTACGTCATTCTATAAAAAGAAGTGCATTGTTGCGCTCGAAAGAGCAAAACATGTTAAAAAATATATAATACATCACTTGTTAATAGTTAACAATTGTTAATTAGTATTATTATTATTAATCGCAATCGCACTTGCTCTGCAAGGTTAAAAAACAAATGAGTCGAGACTCCAGACTCGCTGCGGTAAGCCGATTAGGTTTTATAGTAATAAACACCCACTTGTTGCAATGCGTAAAAAAGTTTGATAAAAAAAGCAACAGCAACAAGTAAATTAGCGAATCGGCCGCGTTTCCCGCTCACCAAACTAAAATTAGATTAGAACAATTTAAATTTAAAAATAAACATAAAAAACTTCAACTCACTGCCAATGTATGCCATCTCTTAGGAAGGCGTGCAAGCCACGAAAGGACAACCTGGAGCCTACAGAGTTCGACCGTTGCTGCCTACATTCTCCGCCAGAATGCGCTGACATGTTTAAATTTAACACTGATTCAAACACTCACTACACAAAACTAAGATCTGAAAAAAATACAAATAAAACAAATAAATAAAAACAAAAAACAGGACGAACAAAAATGTAACAAAATTATAAACAAATGGGATACGTGGTTGAAAAATTAAAAATTCAAACGTGATTAAAAGACAAATATTGAAAATAACAAACAGGTAAAATAAACAGGGTAAAAGTTTTTATTTCTCTTTGCATTGGAGTTATTTCGGTCAATAAAATTAGAAAATGCAATGACAAAAAAATTTAAATTAATTTTAGGTTTTCTTAACAAATCAAATTGAAATACTGCAAACACAAATAGAAATCATATGTTATTATAGTTCATTGCAGAGATACAAGAGATAAAAATAATCAGCGTTTGTATCGTTTGATTTAAAAACTTCTTGCATTTTTATAAGTTGTCCTTAATTATGTCTTCGTATAACATATTAAGGTGGCCATTCCCTAGAAAGAGACATCCGATAGGGAAATATTTATTGTTTTTGGCCATAACTTTTCTTTCTTAGTTCGTATATTTAAAAAACTATGAGAGTACCTAAGTAGAACCATAACAAGACTATTACTATGAACTTTCACTTAATAATTTTAGTGGTTTGCAAAATAGCTCGATTTAAATTTAAAAATTATTCTTAATCTTCCTATTTTGTAGTTTTAAATCGAGCTATTTCCCAAACCACTGAAATTATTGACTGAAAATTCATTGCAATAGTCTTATTATGGTTCTACTTAGGTACTCTTATAGTTTTTTTTTAATATACAGACTGTCTATTTTACGAGGGCCACACCAAATATCTCGCTTAATATCTATTGTAGAAGAATAAAGTTTTAGAAACAGTTATCCCATTTTTTGTGAGCTATATTTCAGTAAAAAGAAATTTGAAATCCATAGCCTACTTTATGAGATATATTACAAAAACCTGAAAAATAGGAAAACCACAAACGGTTATAGCTTCCTTATTTGAGGAGATACGAAAAAAGTTAAAGGAATGAAAGTTGACGGCAAAGACAATAAGAATAATAACGTGTAACAAAAAAATCGAAAAATGCAGTTGGCTTTGACATACGCTATTGTGCAAAAATGAAAAATACATATCTCAAAGTAGGCCATGACGCCATTAATTCCGTTATTTTTTTCTCATTCCAACGATATAAAACATGTCACAGAAATTTTAACCGATAGTGTCAATATTTAATATTTTACGAATACCACAATTCATATAATTGAATCGTAACAATCAGCTGTGCCATAATTAGCGAAAAACAATGTATACAGTTATTAATAAATTTGACAGATTGTCACTGTTGTATGTTGTATGTTGCGTTGTCGAGTTCTAAGACAAATTTTATATCAGTAATTATGGTGTACACCAATAATAACAAATTCGATATGATTAGCATTTATTGTCAGTGCAATTTTGACGCTGAGATGGCAGTCACGGTTTACGGAGATAGATTTCCAGATGCTCCGCAGCCAAATCGAACTATGTTTAGGAAGTTAGTTCAAAATCTAAAAACGCACGGTTCATTTTCAAAAAAAGTAGTAAGGCGAGCGCATGTTGCGGATAATGTAAGAAAAGTGAATAGAGTAATGAATTATGTTAACCAAAATGAGGAAACCTCTTTGGAACAAATTCAGAGAAACTGTCGCTTAAAAAAAGACAGTGCAAGAAAAATATTGAAAAAAAAACGGATTTCGATGCTACAAAATGAGGAAAGTTCAACATTTAAATGAGGGAGATAAGCCAAGGAGAGTAAGATTTTGTAGATGGTTATTAAATAAGAAAAGGAATGACGCGCTGACATGTAGCAAAATTCTTTGGTCGGACGAATCAAATTTTTCTAATAATGGATTTTTCAATAGAAATATGCATTATAAGTGGACACGAGAAAATTCACATTGGTGCAGAGAGACTGCTTTCCAAGAAAGATTTTCTACGAATGTTTGGTTGGGTCTTTTAAGGACTAAAGTAATTGGACCTTATTTTTATGATGGCAAATTAACCGCTCGTAGATACCTTAATTTCCTGCAAAACGAATTTCAAGATTTTCTTTATGAATTAACAGTGGCAGAAAGATTAAATTATTCATATTTTCAACAAGATGGGGCTCCACCTCACGCTGCTGTAATATATACAAATTATTTAAATCAAGTTATGCCAGATAGCTGGATAGGCACCTATGGACCCATTCTATGGCCAGCTCGATCACCAGATATTACTCCCTTGGATTTTTTCGTCTGGGGTTACATTAAAGACAAGGTATTTCAAACTGCCCCTGAAAATATTGAGGACATCAAAACCAGAATTCGAAACGCATGTGAGGCAATTACTCCTGAAATGCTCCAAAATGTAATGCGTGACGTGTCTCGTAGAGCACGTTTATGTGTCAGAATGCATGGTGCACAATTTGAGCATTTGTAGTTAGAAAAATAAATACACACAATTTCTTTTCAATATAGTAGTAGGTAGTACTGTTATACATAGTTTTTCGTTTTTTTCTTTGGATGTTCGTTTTGTACTTGTATTTTTATTTATGAGATATTTATTGGTTTGTATTAAATTGTAATAAATAATTACGGAATTATAATTATAATAAAGTGAATTTTTACTATTATGGCACAGCTGATTGTTACGATTCAATTATATGAATTGTGGTATTCGTAAAATATTAAATATTGACACTATCGGTTAAAATTTCTGTGACATGTTTTATATCGTTGGAATGAGAAAAAAATAACGGAATTAATGGCGTCATGGCCTACTTCGAGATATGTATTTTTCATTTTTGCACAATAGCGTATGTCAAAGCCAACTGCATTTTTCGATTTTTTTGTTACACGTTATTATTCTTATTGTCTTTGCCGTCAACTTTCATTCCTTTAACTTTTTTCGTATCTCCTCAAATAAGGAAGCTATAACCGTTTGTGGTTTTCCTATTTTTCAGGTTTTTGTAATATATCTCATAAAGTAGGCTATGGATTTCAAATTTCTTTTTACTGAAATATAGCTCACAAAAAATGGGATAACTGTTTCTAAAACTTTATTCTTCTACAATAGATATTAAGCGAGATATTTGGTGTGGCCCTCGTAAAATAGACAGTCTGTATGTACTAAGAAAAAAAGTTATGGGCAAAAATAATAAATATTTTCCTATCGAATGTCTCTTTCTAGGGAATGGCCACCTTAAGTAGTCCAATCAAGCTGTACACAAAAACAGGACGACACGTGCAAATTGAGAAGGTTTTTCAAATTTTGGATGTGTTATGTAGAACGACTCTCTAAAAAAGCGTTCCATGTTTCGCCATCAAGAATAGCCACAGCTACCGCAGGGTTGATAAAAACCATGATTTAAAAAAAAATCGCGATTTTTTTTTTATTTCAAAAATCATGTTTTCTTATTTTTATTTATTTTTTTTTACATAAACATCCCAATAATTAACATTAACAATGTATTTAGTACTTATATTAACAAAGATAGTTTTATTTTAAACTTACAAATTGATTGAATATATTGTGTACCTTGTATCTATAATCGTAAAATAAGCTAGAGCGTATATATATGAAAATTCATGTCAGAACTTGAAAACTCGCCTGTCTTTATAATGCGGGGATGATGCGAATTGCCATTATTTGCTAATCTGCCCCGTTACAAATGAGAAAGCGAATCTCAGCATTTTAATATTAAATATTTTTTTAACATGTCCTCTAATAGAAGTAGAAGAAAAAAGATCCTATTTGGCAATATTTTATTGAAAAATCAAGTAAGCTTGATGGAAAAAGTGGTAGTAGAACTACATGTAAAAAGAGCAAAGTAGAAATGCAAGGGCTTGTGGGCCGACTGAAAGTCCACCGGAAAAAATGTGCTTCGCGTAATTTAGAAAGTGTAGAAACAAATAATGAAGGTCCCTCTACTTCAGGAACAGTGTGCAATGTAAGTATAGTGTTATATTATTTACATTTATAACTTCTTAGTAAGACAAAATATTAAGAGAACCCTTTTTTTAAATTTATATATTTAAGGTGGCCATTCCCCAGAAAGCGACATCCGACAGGGAAATATTTATAATTTTTGCCCATAACTGTTTTTTCTTAGTACGTATATTTAAAAAAAAATATAGAAGTACCTAAGTAGAACCATTGATTAAGTAGTCAATGGTAGAACTATAACAAGACTATTACTATGAATTTTCACTCAATAATTTCAGTGGTTTGCAAAATAGCTCGATTTAAAACTACGAAATAGGAAGATTAACATAATTTTTAAATTTAAATCTAGCTATTTTGCAACCCGCTGAAATTATTGAATGAAAATTCATAGTAATAGTCTTGTTATGGTTCTACTTAGGTACGCTTATAGTTTTTTTTTAAATATATGTACTAGGAAAAAAAGTTATGGCCAAAAATAATAAATATTTCCCTATCGCATGTCTCTTTCTAGGGAATGGCCACCTTAACGTCGGTCTATTTCTGCCACTGAGGCCAATTATGCCAGGAGGCGAGCTAGATTCAAATTGTTAAAATGATCTAGTGCATTTTCTAGATTTCTAGTAACTTTCCACGGACAAATATGACTTTTCCATTCACTCCTAGTTTTAAGAATAAAGTATAGTATCTATGCTTGTCTGTGTGTAGCTGGATTTAAAAATGAACAACATAACAATCTTGTTTTTATTACAGGTACAACTGAACTAGTTAGAACAAGATGCAGAGGAAGATAGTGCCCCACGGCCGCTCTTATCTTCTACACCATTAAGTAAAAAAAGAAAAGTAGTGCCTAACTCCTGTTCGGGATCTTTATCATCTTGTACGTAAGTACAACCAAGTCTAATAAAGAAAAAAATAGATAAACAATTTGCTAGAGCTCTTTATGCGACAAACAGCAGTTTCATGTGTATTGAACAACCTGAAGTAAAAAAGGCAATAACGCTTTTACGACCTGGATATGTACCACCATTTCGACATGATGTGTCCAACAGACTGCTAGATGAAGAGTATAACGAGGGAAAAAGTAAATGTTTTAAAAATTTATCATTTTGTCTATCATTGGATGGATGGTCTAACATACACAATGAACCAATAATATGTGCAACTGTAACTACGGAAAATGGGTCTTCCTTTTTAGTAGACACAATAGATACATCTGGAAATCCACATACATCTATATATTTAACAGAACTTGCAACAAACTTAATTAAAACTCTAAAGACTGACTATACCTGTACAATAAGCAGTTTTGTGACGGATAATGCTGCCAATATGAATGCTATGAGAAACCAAATTAAAGAGTCAACAGAACTAAATGTTATTATTTACGGTTCTGCTCCACACATTTTAAACTTGTTATGTAAGGATTTGGAAATTAAAGGAACACGTAACGTTCGTTGTGAAACACTTCCGAAACAATCATTTTGCCTCTGTGACATGCACAAAAGAAGGAAAAAAACTTACTTTACCTTCTGACGTAAGATGGAACTCACTTGCCGACTGCTTAGAGGGTTTCGTTAAATCATGGCCCACACTTTTTAAAATTAGCGAGGAACATAAAAATGAAATTGACAGCATAGTAAGACAAAAAATTTCAAATATTTATTTAAAAAGAACTGCTGCAGATTACTTATCACTACTAAAACATATATCTGTTACATTTGATAGGCTTCAAAGAAACGATGCAATTTTATCAGTCGTCGTAGAACAATTTAAAATACTTAAGTCGCATTTTGACGAAACTGAAATTACTTTAATGCAAATGTAAATATTTAGATACCGATACAACCAGTGTATCACCTCATACCATTTGCTAGCCTTCATTCTAGACCCTGCAAAAACAAAGCATAAATTAACAGAACGCGAGAAGAATCGTGCTTTGGAAGCCGCTAATGAATTATATCCCGAAAGTGGTTTACTACCACTGATTTGATTATTAAATATCTGGCAAAATCTTAGCCTTTTGCTGATATTATGTTTCACGCAGAAATTCTTAAAAACACAAAACCCTTGGACTGGTGGAAATCCCAAAGAAATATTGATATTATTGACAAATTATTCCCGATTATCACGCAATTATTTTCTGCTGCAGTTAGAGAATATTTTCAACTTTTGGTTTGACTCATTCTAAGATTCGAAATCGTTTACGGCCAGAAAAAGCAGCTAAATGAATTTTTTTGTACAAACTTTACAATAATTAACCTAATTTAAAATTTTTGTTTTGGAGTAAATCATGTTTTATTTTCTTTTAGAGTTGGTTCTGTTTAATTTGTTTACTTTATGTTTCTGCTTTTAAGTAGGCACCTAATTTATAATTTACATTTAAGAAGGTAACTTTTGTTTTATATGTGTAACCTAACTGTTCTTTCTTCTTTTTATTTGAATTTTTTGTAATATGTATCAAGCTTTTAAATAAACTGTATTTTTATTTGAATTTTCTGAACCTTGATTTACTTAGATTATTGGCTTTACACAACTTGATTTAAATCATGATTTAAATTTAAAAAATCAGTTAATTTAAATCAAATTGATTTAAATCGTCACAACCCTGAACTACTGTCTCCATTTCGTCATTTTATATGCATATATGCAAAAAATCAGTTTCTCCTGAATATCTGGAAGAAAATGGTTATTATCAATCTTGCACAGTACGAGATATTCCGGAAAAACCGATTTATTGCATATAAAATTCAATACGTCGGTGTTAACGGCGGCCGTTTTTATTGACAAAACAAAATTTGAAAAATCTCCACAATTAGCATTTTTATGTTTTCGTTGATAAGCAATAAAAACATAAAGCCGTATTATCCAAAACTTGCATATAATAAAAGTAATAAATGCATTTATTTCTGATTAAAACAATAATAGAGATTGTTATTGCACATACTTATATTATGAATCCAGAAAACGCAAAGTGGAGTTCACATTAAATGCTCTTCCACTCAACCCTTGCACTCTGTCAAACATAAATGGAATATACACATACGCACTTATCCTAAATTAATTACTAGATTTAACGACAACAGTTTAAAGATACATAGAAATAAACAGAAAATGCATGATAAACGCATATTTAAATATTATATATAATTTCTCAGGATATAAATGTAAGTTGAAACGCGTTTTTTTAAATTTAAACAAATCTTACTAAAGACTGGTCAGACACGAACATAGACCTGCTCTAATAAAGCAGTAGTATAATCAGGGGGGATACTAGAAACTCTAGATCTAATGTTCACATTACGGACTTATGGATTACGGAAGGAGATTTTATAGTATTATTGGCTGGCTTGTCATAATTAGTGTATGATACAAACGGCACATATTGGGCGGACCCGACCATAGGGACACTTATAGGGGTAATTTTTGAATGGGAGAATGGATTATTTTGATGTAATAATCTGAGATACATGTTTAAAAGTGAATTATTTATTATTTGTTTGCTTATAGTAATGAAACATTTTCTTTATAGGATTTTGCAAACAGTGGAAAGAAAAGCTATCTATGAGAACTAAAGGAAAAACTGTATATAAAAATATTAATGAAATCTTTGCATCCTTTCGATAACCTGACTTCTGGTTATGCTAACAAGTAAAAATTCTGATTTGCCATTCTTATTTTAACACTAGCATCCAACCTAGTCCCCTACGGCTAAGCAGGCTTAATTTATTTACGTACCTTGTCTTTAAAAAATTTTTCATTCTAATGAATTACATTTTTATAAAATCTCATTCAGTTTCTTGGAAATGCTTAGCCTTTGAAACGTTTTTAGTCCTTATTGTGGACTCATCAGAAAAGCCTAAAGCCACTCATAACGATGTTCCATGGAACGGCGCTGAATATTTTCCAATTTATCATTATGAGTATTATACCCATATTGCCAGACAAGTGAAGCATATTCCAGCTTAGATCGAGAAAACGCAAAATAAAATATCTTTAAAGTTTTCGCATCATTAAAACCATGGCTGTTACGCAAAATGAAGCCTAATATTCTGTAGGCATGCGAAATCAATATGGCATCAATATGGTTAGTCAAGGTTAATTTATTATCAAAAGTTTCACCTAGATCCTTGAACGTAGATGGTTTGTTCAGAGTGTCGCCATTAACATTATAATTATACATAATTGGGGACTCCTTGGTTGCATAACTCATAACATTGCACTTGTCAACATTTAGGTGAAGATCATTTTCATCGCACCAAGCCGATAACTTAGTTAAGTTGTTTTGAAGTTTTTCGTAGTCATTAAAATTATTAATCCTATGCAACATCTTGACGTCATCGGCATATATTAAGAAATATACGTCTAAGCGATCACTGATGTCGTTAATAAAAATATTAAAGAGAAGGGGTCCAAGTATTGATCCCTGGGGTACTCCTGACGTGGCTCGGTATTCAACAGATTTATATCCATTATAAGATACGAACTGAACTCTATCAGTCAAGTAACTCTCAAGAAATTGAAGTAAACCGTCAGACAATCCGAATTTGAAGTTTACAAAGAAGTTTCCTATGGTTTAGTCTGTCAAACGTCTTAGAAAAGTCAGTATAGACTGAGTCTACCTATGTGTGACAATCAATTGATTCAGCAATGTACTGAGTACTGATATTTTCATAAATGTTATCATGCAGTAGGATTTCGAAAGCTTTACCGAAGTTACATATGATTGTTATCGGTCTATATTTGGTAACATCATTTCTTTCACCTTTTTTATACACAGGGCACACTTTGGAGTATTTACAAATATCAGGAAAACAGCATTTCCTAAGACTTAAATTAAAAATCATGCAGAGGATATGCAAAAATGCTGGCACAGTCTTTTAGTAGAAATGCTGGAATTCCATCTGGGCCCGCAGTAAGTTTAGGTTTAATTCTCTTTAACGCCATGCAAACTTCAGCCTCGGAAAAGTGTTTAATGTCCAAACAGTCATACGAAAGATTATTAGACTTGGTTACTGGGGCGTCAGAGATGTTAAGGAAGTAAGATTGCTCGAAAAAGTTAGCAAATGTATCGACGATATTAGGAGTCCCAGAGTTTCATTGTTATAAGTCATGTCTTTAGGAACGCTAGTTTTCCCTTTTTTCCATTGATGTAAGCCCAGAATTTATTGTGATATTATTTTCAATTCGATTTGTATTGTATTATGTGTTATAAGGCACTGAAATGGCAGACTTTCAATTTCGACGCAATTTACATGAACATAGTTTTTTAAGTAGGACAGCCTGTATACAATACAATAATAAACAAGCTTTATATTTTATTGTTTCTATTTTCACTAGGGGCGTGGATAAGAGGGGTACTTATCAATTTTTCTCTAACAAAAAATTAATACTATTGTTATGAATTACGCCCCCTTGGAACTGGAGATGATACGCCTATGCCTACTAATAGTGACTGGAAAGACTGTAGAAAGAGCCATGGACTTGTCTAGAATGTGGTGGAAGAAGATTCTGGTTCAATCTAGAGGTAATTTCAGAGTATATAAGGCGCGATTACCGGCGCAGAAGAGGAAGTTTATTAAGAAGAAGCTCATAGAAGTGACGTTCGGGAAAAAGTGAGGTTAAAGTAAACAAAGTGTATTTTCAAGTATTGTATAGTCAGTAAATTATCAAATAAAGTGTTAGTAGTGTTTAATCTCTTGTTAAAATTATTTAGAACCCACGGATTCATACCGGGTGTTTCCTAAAAGGTGGAAAAGTCGCAACACTATTTTAGGTATTTTTGGAGGATCTGAATATGTCGATGACGATTTTAATTATATTGTGCGATTTGCGCTGTGCGTTGCGGCGACGTGGCCATGCACTAAGTTGGAATAGAATTAAAAATATCTAAAACTAACATTATTTACAAAAGACTGCGAAGAGTATTCTATACAATGTACAACAATTATATGAAAAGTATAGCAGTTAAACATTCCAGTTACATAACTATTTGAAGAAAATAAGTTTGATGCAGAAGAGAATATTATATTTAGGAAAAGACATCGGATGTGTTAATTGGCTACGCTTTTCAGACATTTAGTCATTCAGCTGTTTTACTATCTATAGTTAAATGATAAGCGTTAATATTTGTAAATATTTGTAAAATAAATAAAACATTAGATCACATCGTATAACGCGAACTTTTGCAAGGCCAATATTTTATCTAGCTTGAAACAATGTGTTTAGATCATTTCAATAAAAAAACAATGATTTTATCTTCCTCTCAGAATTCAATTGTTAAATTACGAATAATTGATATCTAGTACACATACAATGTTTATTGAAGACAAGAAAATAAATACGTCAGTATGTTGGCAAAAACAAAAAAATATGACTCTCCAAAGCCAAGAGAAAGGGAAAGAAAGCAAAAGAATAGATGCAGATAGCCCAAGAGTCGGAAATTTTTATCCTCCCTGAGCGAAATTAATAAGTGGAAATTTTTCTGTCAAATTTAACATTTGGTTTTACATCAAAATACATATTAGGTGTGAAATTTTCTTACCGAATATCCCACGAGCTTAAATTAATATCCGGAAATAATTTAAGCACTAGTAGCTAAGCTCCTACGGTGGTTGATACTTCCCCTTCTGAGTAAAAGCAAATCTCTTTAAGTCAAAATAAAAAGATTTAGGGGCAGACCCACCTCAAAAACCCGCGGAGGCACCCCCACCCCCTGCTTAAAGGGGTGGCGCGCACAGTTGCATATTTTATTTTTTTCCTCGAAAACGATAAGAGATAATGACTTACGGTTTGCGCCAATCGAAAGAAAAGAAAATTTTACATAAGACTACATTTTTTTGGCTGATCGAAAATTATACTCTTCTCTCCCATTACAAAAAATATTTGAGGGGGCTACTCTATAATGTCACATTTTTGCTTATTACTCCTAAACGGCCCAATAAATAAAAATTTACCAAGAGTTAAAAAATAAAGCTTATGACTTTTCCTATCGAATGATATGAAGTGAGTGATATCTGTTTAAATAATGCGTACAGTGGGGTAGGGATTTATTTGCATTCGGTAGAATTAATTGCAACAGCGTTTAATAATAAAAAAAAAATCTCAAAAGAAAGAAAATAAACTTTTACATCAAGCAGATATTTTTTAATGAATTAAAAAATGGTAACTTTTTGTCTTACTACAATAAATATGGGAGGGGGTTATTCAGTAATGTTACATTTTATCTTATTACTCCTAAACGGCCCAACAAATCAAAATTTACCAAGAGTCGAAATTTAAAACAATTTCTGCTGTCTATTAATGTTGCAAAAGTCCATGATATTATTTAAATAATACGTACAGTCTTGAAAAAGAAAAAAATGATTTCTGGTTTACACCAATCGAGCATGTGAAATTTTGCTTTTTTTTTAATTATTTGGCTTTTGATAGTGGAGGGAGAGAGGAAGGTCGAATAAAGCAGTAGACTGGGTTAACCGGTTAAACGTTTTTTAAAATAAAAATAAAAATGAAAACAGTGTAAACGATCAATAAACTCTCAATTCAAGAAACAAAAGAAAAATATTTTATCTAAATAAATAAACAAATACGAGAAAGGTAACACAGCGCTAATTGCAACATTCCTTACATGTACATAATTGTGTACATTTTAATTTTTTTTAATAATAATAAATTGTTGAGATCTCCGTCTCTATTTTGGGAAATAACATAAAGTCTACTTAATAAATCCACATCCGACTTCAATTCACTTTCTCTGCTTGATTTTTTTTTATTAATTTTTTTGTTTTTGAAGGGAATGTTGTTATTTTTTGTAATGGGTTCAGAAATAGATATGTTTGAATTTATTAATCTATCTTTAAAAAAATCTTTGCATTGATTAGTGCCCGTCTCTAATAAGATCTGTAAACTTTTTTCATTTACCACAATTTTGCTATCTAGGGCAAATAATTCAGTGGAAGTTTCCTGAAAAGAATTACCATATTGCGGCAACGCACGACAAATATATTTAACTTTTTATGAAAGCGATCGATAGACTTCAATTTTCTAACTTTATAAAATTTTGCTCGATTTGTTGGTTGTGCGGTAATAAGCAAGAATGTGACTTTACTCTGTATCCCTTCCCATATTTTTTGTAGCGGGAACAAAATAGGATTTTTGATAAGTTAAAAAATATGACTGGGGTGTGACATTTTATTTTCTTTCAATTATCGCCAACGGCAACATATCTATAACCGCTTTTTTGAAAAAAAAAAAAAGTTTATTAAACGCTGTGGTGTTGCAAATCCACCAAATGCAAATATATTAGTACGCCACTGTACGCATTATTTAAACAAATATCATTCACTTTTTTTATATCAATCTAGGAAAAGCAATAACCTTCAATTTTTAACTCTTGGTAAATATTTTTTTATTAAGCCGTTTAGAAGTTATAAGCAAAAATGTGATATTACAGAGCAGCCCCCTCCCATATTTTTTGTAATGGGAGAGAAGAATATTATTTTTAATCAGCCAAAAAATTGTAGTCGTATGTAAAATTTTACTTTCCTTCGATTGGCGCAAACCGTCAGACATTATCTTTTATCGTTTTCGAAGAAAAAAAATAAAACATAACTGTGCTCGACACCCTTTGACCATGGGGTGGGGGTGCCTCCGCGGGTTTACGAAGTGGGTCTGCTCCTAAATCTCTTTATTTTGACTTACTCTATGCGCCCTTAAAAGGATTTGCTTTTACTCCGAAGGGGAAGTATTTGACCATTTTTAAGCTCGTAGGCTCTTAGCTATAGGGATATAACTGAAAATTGCCTGTAGAAAACCATACGAATAAAATGAGCCAGGTATGACGAGGTTTCTCTAGTCGGAAGTATTTTTAATTAAATCATTAAAAAACAATGTTTTACCGTTATCGCGGAAATTGATTTCAATTAGAGCAATTTTTAAGAAATTTCATGCTCTTTCAGAAAACATGGTATGACGACCTCTACTCTGCCGAAATTGTTTGTCATACCTGTTTGAAAGAGGTGATAGGCTGATCTGGGCAAAGTACTCATTTAAACTACTTCAAGTATCAAGTACCAAATAGTTAATTCGAGTACTTGTTGCATCAAGTATCAATTACTGTTCAAAAAGCAGAATACTTCAAGTATCAAGTACTTCGAGGTAGTACTAGTACAATTTTGGGTGCAAGTACTACTTGTACTACTTCAATACGCCATTTAATTCTAGAAAGTATATGTAAATACTTCAAGTATTTTCTTGTATCAAGTATCAAGTCCTGTTTAAAAGTAAAACACTTACAGGTATATTTAACTAAGACTTCAAGTACTTTAAATTTTTTTATTTTTATCTAAACCCGAGTCTAAACCCTTTATCTGTAAATATTTCTGTACATTGACATAATTTATTTATATTTAGGGTATATTTAAATAATGATACAGTTTTCTTATTATGCTTTATTTATTTACTTCATGAGAAAACATAACATTTCATTTCATTAATGTATTCAAAAATCACTAAGAAAATTTCTGGAATATTATAGTCTAGTAGATAGCTCGATATAAGGGGCCTGGGATATAACATGTTTGTCATTGCTGTTATGTTTTAGCAAATATTTTTCTCTTCGGCATATAGGTACCATTTGAGTGCTTCCTAGAAAGCTTAGAGACAACACTTGTCTGTTGGTTATTGCAATGTGACGTGTTCAGAATTCGATCACAGTGATATGAAATTTTTTTCTCTACGAACGGTTTTACAAATGTTCGGATCGAGTGTAATATACTCTTCGTTTTGTATTTTGCTAAAGAATATAATTATGGACTTTTTTTCGGGAGAATATCTTGTTTTTTCAAATGCACTTTTCAGCAGTTGTGAAATTGTAAAAACAATGAAAAATAGATTTTGTCTTTTCTACCCGGCGTATCCCACTTTAGCAAAAAAAAGTGTTATATAGGAAGACTTTAAAGACGACGTAGAAAAAGTTTAGTAGTTGTGATCGTAGAACATCTTCTATGCATGGGTTTCCAACTCGAGATCTAAATGTACTACATTATTAATAATATAATACACATGTACTGA
This sequence comes from Stenurella melanura, assembly GCA_963583905.1. Taxonomy (NCBI): domain Eukaryota; kingdom Metazoa; phylum Arthropoda; class Insecta; order Coleoptera; family Cerambycidae; genus Stenurella; species Stenurella melanura. The sequence continues at coordinate 10,156,864 of OY757311.1, forward strand.
TCTTTTCTTTGAGATATCAGAGCTGCAGAAATGGTTTTGTACTGTCAAAGTACCTTTCTTTAACGAATTAAATCAGGAAATTTATATTTTCAAAATTAAGAATTAACGTGCCTCTGTCGCTCTGTAAAGCCCGCGAGCTAGAAAAAACACTTTTTACATTCTTAGAATAATTCGAAAAGCAAGCCTTCGGCTGCTGGAGAGTATACACAAGCCACTCCCCCCTGAACGACTACCGAGGCATACTGATCGAATTTTCGGGAACGGCGAACAATCTGGAACGTCTAGAACGACTAGAACGCCTGGAATTTTCGATTTTCCAACACTTCCAGAAGCTTTGATTTTTCTTATATAAACAGAAACTCGCTCAACGGAGTAAGTCAGTTCGGGATCCAGCCACGAGAAAACAACAACAACCAAAGGCAAATTTCTACTCTAAAGTGTCAATATTCAACATAATCAATTACATCAAACCTATTTAGTGATAAATAAATGTATTGTTAGAACGTGAACAGTAATATATCGTTATTGTGATTCCAGAATTTTTGACTTTTAATTATTCGTGTAAAATTGATACAGGGTGTTACTTTTTCGCCGGACCAAACAAAAATAATATCATACCAAAATTAATTGTGCAGTGTTCTTGTGCGCGAATCCGACTAAAACGAAAGTCACGTTCGTGTTTAGTATCACATCCTAGTTACACTAGTTTCAGCAATCGCAATCTGAGCTCGTATATCAAATGTGATAGCGTAACTATAATTCCAGATTTCTAGGTATCAAATTTAACCGCAATGAATGGAATTTGCATATAGCTGTTTACGTTGAATGTGCGCAAATTTGTTTAAGCCATGTGTTCAAGATAACTTATTTATTACAGTTGAATCCGAACTTGGGACCGTAAAATGCCATTTGATACTTAATTAAGTCAGTAAGCAGATTTGTTGAATTCCAGAATCGGTTAAAGAGGAGAACCGATTTATTCCGATACATTAAAAAAAACGGTGCAACAAGTAGTTTTAGAATGAATCTGATAATACTCCATTCAAAAGGCGGGGGGTAAAGGGAAAGAACACCGGTATAAAATTATTTTAGCTACACATTTTTTGGGTCATTGATTACAAAAACCGGCGTCCTGCAAAAACACCCCTTTAGAGGGTTAGGGATGATTTAACCCTACAAAAGGGTTAGAATAAATTTCAAAAATAGCTTTTTTAAGCGTCAGCTTCCTAACTATAACTCTGGCTTCGTAATACACTCGTCGAGGATAATATTGTGTTCACACGTCCACCCTTCAGAAAAATCTTTTGTATTTTTCTTTCGTTATTATCCGACAGCAACAGCAGGTCGGCCCTGCATGGAAGCCATAGATACCGTACCTAACAATTTCGCTGTCAACCCCTTTTTACATTGACACACATCTTACTTTATCAATTTTGTAAGTGGAAATCGATAACCCAACCTTGAAGGTCCGTGTAACTGGATCGTATTCTATAATACTGTACTTGTGTTGTAATCAAATTCATTAATAAATTACTGGTTTTCAACGATCGGTGTTAAATTCCAGATGTACTCTAGTTTTTATTATCATTTCTATTCTATGACCTACATTAGAACAAAGTAATCTTTGATACCTGATATTTATTTTACGCAACAAACTCTTTAAAAAAATTTCATTTATTCATGATTTGAAAATGTATATAGCTATCATTAAGTTACTTTACAATTTTTATACCCAAGTAATATAAAACAAAATATGATCAAGTTCTTCTGTAATACTTTAAAACACATTGGAAAATTTTCAAAACAACTATTCTTCAGCTGTAGCTAATACTATAAGGAGTACTGAATTACATTAATTTAATTCATAGCATTATTTTAGTTTTTGTTGGTGTAAAAATGACCAAATAACAAAATCAAATGCATTTTTAACTGACTAAATATCGATAATAGATATTATACAGAGTGATTCACGTAGGCCGTTCGCTAGAAGCTTTTCAACTTGCAGCTGGATTACAAACTTGAAACTTTAGTATCCAGCTATAATCGATTATGCCCGTTCTACCTAAAATATTTGCAGTCCTTCAGCTATGCAGCGTGTGCCAAAAGTCCGTACCAACTTTTTTATTTTAAATGGAAACCTATTTGTTTTTACATGCTTCGATTGGCCTCCCGATTCTGAGTTTAAACAACCCAAGTTATGTTAACTTAACTGTTACAGGTTTTGATACATGTCAATTTTTTGACATCATTTGAAAGTAAATTGATTTTTAGGGTGACTTAATTAAGCATTCTCTATACCTAACTTCACCTCAAATCGAGTTATTCAATAAATATCAAGAAATGCCTTATCTTGCCGAGATATTGCCTGGCTTTTCAAGCATGCCATGTGTACAAATGACAATTCTAACAATTTACTTAAAAATATGTATGCATATCATCAATCGTACCTATTTGAGTTATTGGCATTTTTTGAAAGAATATTTCTTTCAAAAAATGCCAATAACTCAAATAGGTACGAAAAAATATTTTTTTCCTAAAGGGTAGTAGGCTTTGGAAATAATCGTTTCATTTGAATGTTTATGCATATGCTTCATCAATTTGGTTTCATAATTTTGACGGTTTGTAATATACAAAGTTCGTAAACTACTACAGCAGAAATTTAAAAAAAAAAAAAAACGACATGTAGTACAGGCAAATTAACAATTTAAAGTAACAAAAATTAATAAAAGGATCATCTCTGGGATTTAAGTATGTAATAACCTGGAGAATGAGATAATGTATTCTTTGCACTTCCAAGTTCCGGGAAAATTAAAAAAAATTGGAAAAACTTCTAGCGGCCAAAATAATGAAAATAGAGAAAGAAGTTCCAAACAAAAGTTGTAACTCGTCTTTTTCTCTAGAAAAAAGGTGTTTACAAATTTTTGTCTTACTTAAGCCGTTTAGAAGATAAATCGAGTTTTACACTTATAGTTTTAATCCGCTTCGAAATGCGTGAAAAATGAGAATTCCCCAGGAGTTTCGTACGACCGGGCTCATCGATCGATAATTCTTACTATTCAGAGCATCTAAAAAAAATGAAAATAACATAAAATGTAGAGAAAAGTCTCAGTTTTAATGTGGAACTAATCACAAAATTCATAAAAAATTTTATCAAAGAGAGAAAGTGTCAGAAGATGGCTTAGTGAACTTTTTACAGTTGATCCACAGATTTATTCATATCTTTGCCGGGAGTCGTTAGAATGATAATTGATTTTGCTTATATATTCTTATATGATTAATGATATATTAATCCAATAAACATTTTATTGCAGTTACTTTTGTTGGAAAAATATGCCTTGCGATCAAAGTAGACGGTATATTTCTCATCGATCAATCACCTCCAAATTTTGGAGTTCAATTCACTATATCTTAAGTAATAATAATAGCAGTCTCAATTTTAGGATTATAAGTACAATAAAACATATTCTTTCGAATGACTTTAGAGTTTTTTAAATGCGCGTAGTACTTTTTGAATTTGTCTACATTATTCATACACGTTCAGAAAATGCACAATTATACAGTAAAACAGATACAACTTATTTGTTCTTAACATTCTTCAATGAAATTTTCACGAAATATAGATTAAAGTGCGTGGAATCGAATCCATGCAGTGAAAAAGCACCCATTGTTACGGGAGAAATAGGCAGGATGCATAAAACTCAAAGATGTGAATAAATCAACTGTATAAAGTTTACTAAGCCATCTTCTAACACTCTTTTCTCTATGATAAAAATTTGTATGAATTTTGTGATTAGTTCCACATTAAAACTGAAAATTTTCTCTACATTTTACGTTATTTTCATTTTTTTAGCGGCTCCGAATAGTAATAATTATCGATCGATATGTCCGGTCGTACGAAACCCCCTAAAAATTCTCATTTTCCGCGCATTCGGAGCGGCTCAAAACTATGAGTGGAAAACTGGATTTATCTCCTAAACGGCTGTAGAGAAAGAGACGTGCTACAAATTTTGTTGAAAATTTTTCTTCTGTATTTTCATTATTTTAGCCGTTAAAACGAAACCGAAAATCAAAAAATTTTTCCAAATTTTTTTGAATTTTCTCGGAACTTGGAAGTGCAAAGAATGCATCATTCCATTCTACAGGTTATTAACTACTTAAATCCCAGAGATGATTCTTTAATTAATTTTTGCGAGGTTTTTACTACATTTTGCCTTCATTGCCTGTACTAATGTATCAAAACCTGGAACAGATGAGTTAACATAACTTGTGTAATCCAACTATAAATTGAAAAATTCTGTATAATAAGGACCTATTAGACGGGTGACTGGGGTGAATTTTATTTCATAATTTTTAATTACTTTTTGAAGGCTGTTAGCTACAATATCCAGTAAAATTACTGTCTGAATTTATCATGGATTCGTTTTTTGTAGAGCAACCTCACTTTACAATATTATCTATATGCATTACCTCCGTACAAGGAGCACTTTTCACTTTTCGAAAAAAAATGAAAGTGGCTTTTAGGAAATTTGATAAAGAATATTCTTTTCTTCTTTATTCCTTTTTACGTAAAATCCATCATTTCACGAATAAATGAGGGTTTTTGAGGATGAAGCAGACTTGAGGAACGTGGAAGCTCTTTTGTTTATAAACCCTACTATTCATTGAATATAAAACACAAGGTACAGAAGCGTTCAATGACAACACAGTTAATTTTATTTAAAATAGAAAATTTTAAAATACAATTTTTTATGCCAAAACAAATAACAATAACCGGCTAGAAAATCATAAAATTGAAATTAAAATATAAAAGTGTTATTGCTTATTTATTATTTTAGAGATATAATTAAATTACATAAATATTTTTTCATAGAGCGGAATTTTTTTCTATATCTGTCATTTAAAAATATTCGCATAATTTTATGAGTAAACTATAAATTTATAAACAATGATTGTTTTATGCAAATGTTTATATATCAACAAATAAAACGACACCTTAAATGTATAAATAAGTTTACAAGAACTCTATCGCTATGTTTATAATACATGAATAATTTCCTCTTTCGCTTCTGAAATTTCATTTCGTCTGGTGATGGTGTCCCTGAAGGTCAACCGAATGTAAGAAGATACGATGTTTATCATATAGAATAGAAGTGGTTTTCTGATATCTAAATCAAACTGTAAAAAGTTGCCTTTGATTTTGATACCGCATTTTTGTCTCATGATTCATTTTCATTTGTTCTTATTTTTATCATTTATCCAGATTTCACGTAAGCATATACAGGGTGTAATTAGTTTCATGTCATTAAAAAAAACTGGTGGTAGGGAACGACAAGACAAACAAAAAAACCTTATATAACATGGGGTCTAAAGTTCATAGTTTTGGAGAAAAAAAAATAAACAAAAATTTCGCAAATTTTCAATAAAAACTTTTGAGAACTGCTGGAATATTAAGGTAGGTTTAGATCGTCGCGCGTGTCTTTGCCTATGATACTCAATATTTGTGTAGATAGCTATAAAATGTCGGCGGTCTTTAGCGGTGCGGTAAATAAGATGAAAGACGTCGACGTTTTCTGAGTGTTTAGTAGATCTGATCTGAAGAAAACTATACTCTGACTCTCCCTTGTGCAATATTTTAGTTTCTGTGGGTGTTTCGTTATGTACACACGTCCAACGTTCGTTGTTTTTGTTATTTTTTAATTTCGGGTCGCTATGTATTTATAGTGAAGATTTATTTTATTGACTTTACCGTTCAAGTCGTTAAATTCTTGATTACGTACAGACACAACTTACTTGTTCGTTCTTTTTGTAATCCGTTTTGGATTTTGGACCAAGTTTTTCTTTCATTTTTCTTTATTGACAACGTTAGTTGATAGTTTATTGTTTAGTGTTGAACGGAGTACGTATGTCCTTAATTCGACGTAGAGAACTGTGTATTGATGCAGATGCAGAATTCGAATAATTTACTTAGGTGGTAAGCTTTTAACCCAGGACACTCATTTATGTTACAAACGTTAATAAATCACATTTAAATATTCTAAATTATAAACATTAATCCAATATTTTGTTCCAAATTAAAAGACACACATGTAAAGAAATGCCCTGTTTAATACTTCTACGGCCATTATTTGCTTGCAGTTGTGCAGGAAAAGATAACGAATTATTTACCTCCTTATAATTGCCTCAGTTCGGTTGAGGCGGTCCATCAAAGGCGGTCGATGATCCAAGGCCTTTGCACTTTTTTATGACAATTTAAAAGTTGTATAATTGGGAACTACAAGTTCATTGACCAAGAAACGCAGTAGTTCTCAATTATTTTCTACATTAATATTAAAAAAGTTGACCTAGGTCAGTTTTTTCAAAGTGCCCCTAGATGGAAAAGTCCCAAAGGTTTTTTGTTTGTCTAATCGGTCCCCATTACCAGTACCAGTTGCCACAATGTGACAATCAGACGGAGATGGTAACATTAGAAAGAGAGGCCAATAGTGAAAAATGGACAACACTGTCCTGATAGAACGACCGAACTCAGCTGACTGTTAGTAGCCAAGGTTACTAAAAAAACAGGTTGCTTTGTAATATATGTCACATGAAGTATTTCTATGTTTATATGTAAGGTATCTGTATCTATTTGGTTAGGATAGAATTGTACATTAAGAATAATTTTGAAACTTTTTTCTATAAAATGAGGACAAAAACAGCCACACGCAGCTGTCATCGAGGTCTACACGTGACATAGCACTTGTCGATTTTAATGAGCCAACCTTCTTTCAGCAAGCTTGGTCAAATTCGTTTAATGCGTAACCGACAAATCCCGAAACCGTTTCCGCTGGATGTCGTGTCCTTTTAAATTGGAGTCACAACTGTCTTCATCTATTTCGTCTTCTCTGTCTGACTGTCCTATCTTGTTAGTTCTCTAATATTTGGCCTGGGTATAGAATCTATGCGCCCGTGCAGCAGACTGTGGAAATCCGCAGGTCAGAGAGGCGACTGACTACGACCCCAACGACGCTCCGAGGCACAAGAGGCCGAAACTCCAGATCCTGTATAACGGGTAAATATAACTTAACCGTTTTTCTGTTTCAGCCCGACCTTCAAGCCAAGCCGCAAGGAGACAATGACCAAAAACACCCAAATCAAACGATACTGGGGGTACCAAGGAAACAACCAGCTCGGTAAACTTACCCTAGCCCGCAAGCCCACCCCTTACGAGGCCGGCCCAGGTCTACAGCGATGATTGAGGCAAAGAGCTCAAGCTCGACCCCTAATCATCCAAGATCTTCATCTTTAGTTAAGAAATTGGCGCGTATATTAGGAGCACATGTGCCCTCTGACACACGGACAGGACGAGCATTCATGCAGATCACTCAAGAAACTAGAAGAAATAAAACCAGAAAGATCACTATCATAATGTTAGGCGACTTCAACGCACACGTAGGAAAAGACGGCCTAGAGCATGAACATAAGAACATAACTGGAAAACCTTACTCCAAACACATGGAACCTCTCCCTACTACAGAACGAAGAACTCAAGAATAAGTAACAGGAGGAAATGGAAAAACAATTGACAGGGGAACGTTACTGGTCAATAATGAGTTTAAAAATAAAAACAGCGGCGAGGAAGTAATCGCCTATGAGTCCAACAAGGAGAGATGCACACTATAAATACTGTTACGTGTTTTCCACCTTTTAGGGAACACCCTGTATGAATCCGTGGGTTCTAAATAATTTCAACAAGGGGTAACCACTAACACTTTATTTAATAATTTACTGATTACAAAATACTTCTTAATTTACACTTTGTTTACTTTATATTTAACCTCACTTTCGTTAGCAAACTTCACGTTAATAGAACTTCTCTCTCTGCGCCGGTAATCTCGCCTTATATACTCTGAAATTGCCTCTAGATCCATCCAGAACAACAGTCAAAAATCTTCTCTCACCACACTCTAGAAAACTCTGTCTCATTCTACAAGTTTCCAGTCGCTATTAGTAGGTATAGGCGTATCTATCTTCAGTTTCAAGGGGGTGTAATACATAACAATACAAACAACTAAAAACGAAAGTGACAGAAAAACAACAACAACATAGACGAAAAGGTAAAAGAAGCAGCGAAAAAAAGAGAGAGGCAGAAAGAAGGCATGAAAGTAAAAATACAGAGAATTCTTCGAAAGCATAGAAACCCTTCTAGCAGGATAAAGATTGAACTTAACCTCCAGACGCCTCAAAACATACAGAAGAAACAAAAATATGCAGTCAAGAAAATACATCCCACTGTAGCATTGGATCAGAGAACTAGAAGACGTAAAAGCAAAGAGGAGCCAAATAGAAATACTACAAGAAGTGGACCGTTTCCTCCAGGGCAAACCGTCATCAAAGTACGAACTACTAGAAATAATGGCCAGAGCTAAGAGAAACATTGCACTCAGATAAACAGTGCATTCAGAATAGATAAAAAAAACAATAAACTACTATACCATGGAGCTGACAGCTTAAAGGAGCTATCCCTAGAAATTATCATCAAAGCATCGATAGAAACCACACCTATGTTTACGCAGGGAAGTACAACCATACAAATAGCGGCACAAAACGTAGGCGACTGCAGAAGAATAACACCCTGCAGTGAAGGGTACAAATATTACGCACAATTCCTCCTAAAACAAATGGAGAAGTACATCAGGAAACTAACATATTATCAAACTGCATTCATCAAGCGCAGATCACGGAGACATCTGGGAAACAAAAACTCGTTTTATACGAGTTGAACGTCCCCATTCAATGACAAATGAGAATAAGCTAAAGCATAATACACGCTTAAGAGACCCGTCTGGGTAATTGTATCCTTTAGCTATAGAACAGCAAAGTATGCTTTATGAAGCAATTTGCGAATGAGATATATATGCAGTTCCCATGATAATATGCTGTCTATGTAGGCGACAAGAAATTTTGTTGATTCGGTAAAAGTTATGTTATCACTAGACGTGAATGCTCTGCTAAGATTAAAATTTATAAAAACTTTTTCATCATTCAAAATAATATTTCTTTGGCACCACGCGTGTATATCGTCAAGTACAACAAATTTTATGATACAATTTCTCCTGTGTGACAGCTGATACCGAAACAGTGGTAACTTCTGCATATGTCGTGGTAACACTATGTTGAATATAATTTGGCAGGTCGTTAATATATATCAAAAATAACAGAGGGCCTAATATTGAGCCTTGGGAACCCCCAGGGTTACAACTTGGATATTCTATTTATACTCATGACACGCTACTGCTAATTTTCGATTTTCCATTATAGGAGTTAATGAAACTTAGAAGACATCCTCGTATACCGATAGTTTCTAATTTTTTGGACAGTATATCTCTCTCTACAGAATCGAAAGCTTTCGATAAATAAAAAAACAGCGACACAACATATTTACCCTCATCTAAATGTTAGTAGATGTATTTTAAAAAATGCGCAGATGCAGTTTCAGTTGATTTTCTTGTTCTAAATCCAACTCGGAACTATGTTTTTTTTTCAAGAAATGATACGATACGGTCGTAAATAATTTTTGAGAACACATTTAGGAGGGCAAACTGCCGGTAATTTTCAACATAATTTTTACAATCTTTTTTGTAGATGGGGATTATGGACGCTATTTTAAGGAAATCAGGAAATTCTCCATTAACAAATGACATATTTATAAGGTACAGAAGTGATGGCAATATATTGTCAGATATACTTTTTATTATGAGCGCAGTTAGGCCATCCAATCCCGATGATATTTTATTTTTGAGGTTATGTATGATATTTGACAGTTCTTCTACGTTAACAGGATGAAAAAGTATTTAATTTGGTATACGTTTCGATAATGTGCACGGCAGAGATAAATTATACCCAATATGTTCATTAATATTGTCAGGTACGGTACTGGAAGAATCTGATGCAACGCAGTTTGACACTCCATTTCCATCTGAAGATAATTTATTCTGGATAGACTCGGGTCGAGTTTAAAATGACCGATATATGAATTAATGTTGCGCATACGTTTTCACCATCTCTTTCACACAAACTTAAAGCAATAGCCTAAAGACATTGATAATGTATGTCTACCAAGATTCTTACCCACTTCATTTGATATGGAAATATAAAATGTACACTGAGGACTGAGAAACATAGCCATAAACTCGGCGATTCTCAAAATGTGAGATTTGACGACGAATATTATTTATTCCCGTGAACTAACACCACTCTAAATATGAAAAACGTCTTTATATGAAACATTTAAGTTTATTTTTAGTGGTAGGTAAATAGAGGATATTCATCCGTCAAACGAACAATGTCATGCCACTAAGTCTTACAATTTTCTAGTATGTACATATTACACGTTTTAGAATATAATGAACATATGATCACGTAGCTCAATCGGTAAAATACTCGAGCAGCAATAAATGTAAATGGGGTGGTTGCGAGTTCGATCTGGATCCTCACTTTTACTTCTTTTTTTTAATTTAAGCTCTATTAAAAGTTAATAGTTTTCTTTCTAAAATTTTTATTTTAGGCCGCGCCGCGAGTTTTGTTAAAACTTTATTTTCCTTAAAAACGTATCTTTTATTACTATTAGCGCGTGTTTATCTCTAATAAACTCAACTTTCTTACGTTATATATTAATACACGAATGGTGAAACGTGCGGCGAGTAGACGAATTGTTCAATTGTAGTGTTGTATTGTTTATGAAAACGTGTCGTAAATTGTTCAAGTGTAGTGTTCAAGTGTTTTAGTGTTTATGAAAACGTGCCAATGCATTGTTCTTTCAGAATTGTTTTAATTTATTTGTCTTAAAATCATTGTTAATTTACTTAATATATTTTGTCAGTCAGAATATTTATTTATTACTGCTAGAAGAAAAATAATTTATATTCGTTATTCTCATAAAGATTTCAGATTTTTTTTATTAAATGAAATATTTTATTTCTACTAACACCATTTCCCCTACTAATACTATGATCATATCCTTTCGTGGCAAGAAATGCCCATACCTCCCCGTGGTTCCTGCTGAACTGTAACAATATTAGCCTTTGATTTCTTCCTCTGACAACTCATTGTTATTGACTGAATTGGGCAATTCATTTTTTGTTATTGGTTTCATTTGTGCCCGAGCCTATATACCTACAATGTCCGCCGTAAATTGGCTACATATGGGAAAAATTTGTATTATTAAGATATCTAAAAAATACTATATTGGGGGTTCGTTTCCTTTTTTACATGCAGATACCTTTATTCAACTAAAATACATAAAGTTTTTGTCGAAACTAATCAAATATTTGTGAAATAGACACAAGAATGTATGATTTTTCATATATTTTGCTCATATCTGCTTCGAAATTGATATATGGGGTCCTTGTTGTATTCTATGCACTTTTTCTTACTAAAATGCTTCGATATCTTAACAATTAGACCCATATTTCGGTACCACCGTCAACTATTTTTTACAGTCCTGCCAAACCGGTGCTCACATGACATGTGTCAAAACGTAATTTTGTTGTTGTTGGATATGCATAAACGAACCCCTAATAGAGTTTTTTGGAAATGTCAATAATACAATTCTTTCCCATATGTAGCCAACTTTATGGCGGACACTCTATAATCAGAATTCCACTAAAATGACGAAGTTACTAATTAATAATCTTAACATTTTATGACAACATCTTTCCTGTTTTTTTATAATCACTTAGCGCCATCATTGCTGTTACAGGAAAGAACTGTTTGAGAACTACTGGCATTTGTTATGCATCAAATAAAATCTTAGTTCAGACGTTTTAGCGGCCATGACACAAGTCAGCATAAATTGTACCCGACTCTATTAAGGCTTATAGGACAATGACTGGCCCTCGTCTTTCCTAATTTATTGTTATTTTCTCTGGGGTTATTTGAAAATCTTCTTCTGCTCAATTCCTGTGACAAATCTTCAAGAGTTACATGAACGTGTAGCAATGCGGTGCAAAATTTTCAGGATCATGCCAGGAATTTTTCAACGGGTCTTTGCTTCAATGACTCTGCAGCTTGTGTGGAAGTGAATGGCGCCCATTTTGAACATTTAATTGAATTTGTTAATCTTTAAAATCTGTTGTTCTTTAATTTCGTAACAATTTGTTATTTTTTCTTAGTTTACTCAAGAGAACATTAAAAGCAATTTCACTAATTTTGGGTGCCCTCTTCAGAGATCCGCAGCGCCTTTAGGAGGGATTTCCGGACCCATGTTTATATGAACTTTTTTTCATATTCTTTTATATAGAATGACCCTGTATAATAGAATGAAATTACAACTTCTATTACTCTCTCTCATTTCGAAATAGACTTTAGTCATGGTTTCCAATACTATTGTCACCGCGGGTGTCCGGCTCCAAAATTAATCTCTTAGCCCGCCGCCGGCCGGTACCAGTCCCGGCCTGTTTACCCCGACACTCCTTTGTCCATATCGATTCGCCTCCTACAAGTTTCCTCGTGGAACACAGCCTAGGTCTATTCAGAGTAAACACACTCGATGGGATTGAAAAGTACTTGCAGCACTTGCAGCCGCACTTGAAAAGGTGGCTGCGTGGAAACAATATCCAACACTTGATCCGCCTCCTTTCCAGGACTCTACAGTACAGACATGTCGAATGTCGATATAGCGAGAAGGGGTGGCTGAAGTAACGCAATTTAAAAAATAATTAAATCCTCCCGACTCTTTTATAATTATTTAACGATCCCATGAAAATCTTGTTATGCAAAGTTGTGCTTAATCCGCCTCCTGGATGTTAGGTAAATATGTGCTGTGTGCTGGTAAAATAAACGGCTCTTGCCTGCAGCAACAGCAGTTTCCAGGGAAACACGCTAGGAAAAGTAGGTTATTTTGCCTGCAGCAACTAAACTCTGAAATGTTTTATAAACGATAGTTAAGTTCTTTTACTAATAATTTCAAACACTGTATTCATATTTTTAAAGCAATTGTGGATAATAATTAATGGAGTGTACTTATAGTACAGGCAATTTAGCCATTTAGGGTAATAAAAATTAATAAAAGGATTATTTCTGGGATTTAAGTAGGTAATAGCCTGGAGAATGAGACGATGCATTCTTTCCAAATTTCGGGAAAATTCAAAAAAATTTGGAAAACTTTTTGATTCTCGGTTTTTTTGCTCTAGCGGCCAAAATAATGAAAATAAAGAAAAGAGTACCTAACAAAAGTTGTAGCTTGTCTCTTTCTCTACAAAAATGGTCTTTACAAATTTTTATCTTACTTAAGCCGTTTAGAAGATAAATCGAGTTTTCCATTTATAGTTTAAGCCGCTTCGAAATGCGCGAAAAATTAGAATTCTCCGGGAGTTTCGTACGACCGTACTCATCGATCGATAATTCTTACTATTCAGAGCCCCTAAAAAATGTAAATAACATAAAATGTAGAGAAAAGTCTCAGCTTTAATATGGCACTAATCAAAAAATTCGCAAAAATTTTTATCATAGATAAAAAGTGTCAGAAGATGGCTTAGTAAACTTTGCACAGTTGATTCACAGATTTATTCATATATTTGCCGGGAGTCGTTCGAATGATAATTCATTTTGCTTATATATTCTTATACAATGATATATTAATCCAATTAACATTTTATTGCAATTGCTTTTGTTGGAAACATATGTCTTGCGATCAATGTAGAGGGTATATTTCTCATCGATCAATCACCTCCAAATTTTGGAGTTCAATTCGTTATATCTTTATTAATAATAATAGCACAGTTCTAATTCTTGGATTATAAGTACTATAAAATATGTTCTTTCGAATGACTTTAGAGTTTTTTAAATGCGTACAGTACTTTTAAATTTGTCTACATTATTCATACACGTTCAGAAAATTATACAGTAAAACATATACAACATATTTGTTTCTTAACATTCTTCAATGAAATTTTCAAGAAATATAAGTTAAAGTGAGTGGAATCGATCCATGAAGTGAAAAAGCACCCATTGTTACGGGAGAAATCGGCAGGATGCATAAAACTCAAAGATATGAATATATCAACTGTATAAAGTTTACTAAGCCATCTTCTAACACTTTTTTCTCTATGATATTTTTTTTTATGAATTTTGTGATTAGTTCCACATTAAAGCTAAGACTTTTCTCTACATTTCGTGTTGTTTTCATTTTTAGTACCAGTAGTACGAAACTCCCGGAGAATTCTCATTTTCCGCGCATTTCGGAGCGGCTCAAAACTATAAGTGGAAAACTGGATTTATCTCCTAAACGGTTTAAGTAAGACAAAAATTTGTAAAGACCTTTTTTGTAGAGAAAGACATGAGCTACAAATTTTGTTGAAAACTTTTTTCTGGATTTTCATTATCTTAGCAGCTAAAGCAAAAAAACTGAACATCAAAAAGTTTTTCCAAATTTTTTTGAATTTTCCCGGAATTTGGAAGTGCAAAGAATGCATCATTCCATTCTACAGGTAATTACCTACATAAATTCCAGAGATGATCCTTTTAATAATTTTTGTGTGGTTTTACAAAATTTTGCATTCATTGCTTGTAATATTAGTTATTCACTTATTAGAATTTTCTAATTCTGAGTTTCGTGAAAGTGGGTTTGGTGCTCCACAAGGATCTATTATTGGACCTTTGTTACTTATAATGTTTATAAATCATGTTACCACGGGTTTAGATGTTAATCTCTGCGCGGCGAGCGATAAATATTTTTCACTGCCGAATGCTATGGAGACTGTGCGTCTTAAAAATAATTTAGATAGATTGTCAGAACGGTGCGTTTTCAAACAACGTTTAGTAACATCCGACGTTGGTGTTATCTTTGATAGAAAACGTTCCTTTTAGACCGAGCTCCCATAACAAAGAAGGTACCCCATCGAACACCTGCAATTTAAAAGGTGAAAATGACTGCAAATCATGTAAAAATCATGTTACATCCACCAGACTAGTAAACATTTGTCTACCTGACAATTTTTGCCAATTAACTTCTTTTATGAAAGTGCACTTCATAACACCTTGAGTTTTGTTTTAAAATAAAGTTTAAGATCTCTAATAATTGTTAATTATAAATTAAACACTGCTTTTAGATGAATCAACCAATATATTATAAATACTCTACATATGTTTCGGCTTATTAGGCCTTTATCAAGAGTATTACATAGTGAATACTGTAGTATTCAATCAATATATTATAAATACTCTACATATGTTTCGGCTTATTAGGCCTTTATCAAGAGTATTACATAGTATTACATCTAAAAGCAGTGTTTAATTTATAATTAACAATTATTTTCAAGATGTTTCACAAGGAACCTACCACAAGTTCAGTTCAGTGTATTTAAGATCTCTCTCCTATTACAACTTGTCTGGCTGAAAATTTTTGTTAATTAATTTGTCAGACTTAATTTTGAATGCGCAGCATTAATGCATTAGGATCAATCACTGGCATCTAATTCTCAAGTTTAAGATCTCCTCTATGCATAAAAATTTGTCTGTCATTAAAAAATGTTTTTCACCATGTCAGACTTAATTTTTAAGAGCAGTGACGTTTTTTTATTATTTTTTTTAATAAGCTTTTACAATGGCCGCGTCAAAACACCACCTTAATTTTTTTTCGGTAAATAAGTTTTGAGATCTCTTTTATGGTTAAAAAACGTTTTTCACTACGACAGACTTAATTTTTAAGTGCCGCGACCACATTTTTAAATGTCTGACATGGTGAAAAACATTTATTCAACCACAGACACATTTTTATGCATAGTGGAGATCTTAAACCTCAGCTGTTTTTTTAAGGAGGTGTTATGAGAGGTCAGTGATTGGTCTTGATGCATTAATGCTGCGCATTCAATATTAAGTCTGACAGATTAATTAACAAAAATTTTCAGCCAGACCAGTTGTAAGAGGAGAGATCTTAAACTTCATTTTAAAACAAAACTCAAGAAGTTATGAACAAAAAAAATTATTTATAACAAAAGGTCTGTCAGAAGTTAGTTAACAAAAACTGCCAGACTGACAAATTTTTTCAAAAATGGTTCATTATTTACCACAAATTGCGAAAATTTCAAGCAGATGTTTTGAAAAGTAGAATTATGTTTTTAAGCTACATTCAAAAATTTATACAAAATAACAATTAATAAATTTTTAGTAGTCTGGCGGCCGTAACATGATTTTTACATGTTTTGCAACCGTTTTCACCTTTTAAATATGAGGTGTACTTTTTTTGTCATGGAAGCTCGGTCTATTTGCTAATATCATTAAAACCATTGTGAGTTAATGCAATAAGAGTTATAGATTATTCGTGCGCAGTAGCCATAATTTTTCAAGCATATGTCCCTGAAATGCTATTATGCAAGTCATTAATAATTTGGTTAACTCTTTAAAAGTTAACTATTTATTATTTGTTTGCTTATAGTAATGAAACATATTCTTTATAGAATTTTGCAAGCTGCGGAAAAAACCATCTATGAAAACTAAAAGAAAAACTACATGTAAAAAATATTAATGAAATCTTTGCATTCTTTCGATAACCAGACTTCTGGTTGGTGTAGTTGAGCATCCTAAGTTTGCTTACAAATTAGTGAACCGCTTGATTTTATAACTAACAATTAGTGAGTAAAATAGGTCCTTTTTCTATATTTTTTTTAGATATCTCCGTCCCTGCTAACTTTTAGTATAACATATGCGTTAGGAAAATTGTTCGTCATGAAATTTTCTAAAAAATGAGCACTGACAGAGGTCGCTATCAATAAAGAAAAAAACTTGGTCCAAAATCCAAAAAGTAACACAAAAAGCACGAACGAGAAGTAGTGTCTTACGTAACCAAGTACTAACGACTTGAACGATAAGTCAATAAAATAAATTTTAACATAAGTGGCACAAAATTTAAAAAGAAAAGCAACAGACAAAACCAAGGAACGGGTACGTCGCGTCATGCGTACGTTCTTTACCAAGTAAGGACAAAACTGAAATTATTACTTGAGAATATTACAAGGGAGAGTATAGCACGCTTAACAGGATAATTAGCCGCGAAGAAGCAAAAAACATGACGATGTCCTCTGTCGGTCGCTTTTAGCTGCTTTGTCGGCATACTTATTTGCAGGAATGTCAGAGTATCTCGTGTGACAAGACGCGAGGCAATAAAACCTACCCCAATATGTCAGCAGTTCTCAAACTAGGTTATTAAGTATTTTGGAAATTTTTGTTTATTTTTTTTCTCCAAAACTATGAGCTTTAGACCCCATGTTATATAAGGTTTTTTTGTTTGTCTTGCCGTTCCCTACCACCAGTTTTTTTTAATGACATGAAACTAATTACACCCCGTATAAAAGAATCTTATTAATCTGTAATCAGTCGTTCCATATTAAACGTTAAAGGTATTATTGCTAGAAAAATACTTATAAGACTACCAGATCAATAGATTATGTTGCAGATTTCGTTGTAAAGTGACTAATATGTACTAATGCATGGTTTCGTATAAGTCTACTGACTAACTAAATGCCAATTAAAATTAATGGCAAATTGTTATTTACCTTTGGGTTTATCTTGTTAGCAGCATTTATTGCTAATTTGATTTCCGAACTAATACAATTTTTACCAATATGGTAATTATTCTTCTATCGCCTGACCTTCAATTATGCTTTATTTGTAGTAAATATTTTTTTAAAGATACCTCTAGTAAAACATGTGTGATGTCCGCTTATTTATCTCTTATGTGGACTATCGCACTGTTCAAATTAAAAAAAAAACAGTTACACAAAGAAATAAAATATGTCGACGTTTTTGTTTAAACAATTGGCAAACTACAACTTAATTAGTTCCCTATAAAATGTATTTATCAAGTCAATCCTGAAAACGAAAAAAGTACTTATTTTTGCTTTAAAATACATCAGAGATATCATGATTTGAATGGTTCCTCATCGCTCTAAAATTTGGGGAATTTTTTACCAAATCAAACTGTTACCATTGTCCACGGCCGCCTTGGAAATTCCTTGGACCGAGTTTTTCCTGCTCTTTGATACCCAAACTTTTTACTTAACGTTTAACATCCAAGAAGGTTACTAATGATTCCTTTTTGTTAAAAAGGGCCCCTGAGGTCCGCAGCCCCTGTTGCTGGATGTCGGATCCCCCTAAAGTGTTCACTTTTACTACCTCCTTCCATGGTCTTTCTCCAAGGAGGGAGGGTTTCATGGACTTGAATATCACACGGCTCTTAGTCTACATTATTAACCGATTTTGATTATAGAACATTTAAAGTTATGGTGAAGGTGCGGGTTATAAGTTTAGAAAATATTCGAAAGTATGGCGGAGGTGCGAATGGTGCGATTAGGTAAATAGACAGGTATTTTCGGAGCAGAATTAAAAATTCAAATTGGTGAATTCAATGGGTGCTATAATTGCATGACTTTTGTAGATTGTACATGAAATTGGGTCACTAAAAAGGATGTAAAAATAAATTGAACAGCCTTTAAAAAAACCGACTGAGCATCGTTAAATGATTGCCCGACGTATTTAATATTTGTTATATACACGTTATATTCTGTTGCATACAGTGTGAAAATAGAGAAATGCACAAAATTCATATCTTTGGTAAATGCTACATTTTGTCACTATACCAAAATTCATGACGTCGTTGGTATGACGCCATCATAAATTTGTTTTAATGGGCTTGTTCGGCACTTTTTTTTATTTCATAAATCGAAAGTGCAAGTATAAATTAATGGATCTGCAAAAAATCAGAATCTTATTCGCACGTTTAGTATCTTAAAAAGTATTGCAAATTTCCATCTCGCGAAAATGGGGCGTGGCCAGGCGCTACGTCACTATACGCATAGACTCGGCGATCTCAATAGACTTGATGCTCCTTATTGGTTATAATTATAAGTGTTTTCGAAGTATTGTTTGTTTTGCTTACTACTTGACAGTAGGGGTGTACAATTGGTGAAATGTCAAAAAATTACAATTTTCTCTCGCTCCTGCCAGAACGAATTTTCGACTTCGACCCTGCAATTTACGATTATAATTCATCGCCGACCTTCTCCTTTCCGTAGACACATAGAACGAACTTCCACTCGAGGTATTTATTTAGTTACCAGCGTTTAAAAATTCCATGTTTTTCGACTTTTCAGGTTAAATTTGAAAGGTCCCAGAAAGCCATTTTTCTTACGTCACTTGCGTATAGTGACGTCATAAATGAGCGCTCGGTTTTTGCAACTATTGCTAATTTCAACTCTTTATATCTCGAGAACGGACAAAGTTAATAATACGAAATTTCAAGTGTATAATGAGAATATCGAGTACTATATGAAAAAGTATAAAAACCATATAAAAAGAATATCATGGAACAAGCCCATTGAAACAGACATATTTGTTCACTGTTTTTGGCGGTATATTCCTTTAGCTTTCTGGTGATATAAAAAAAATGATATTACCTGAGCCATTCTTTTGGAAAAATGACATTTTATGTAAAAATAGCTTACCTTTCGCAAATTCACGAGTAATGTTCCACTTTCTTATGGACTGATAAATCTTGTTGCCTACATTTTTGTTTTAACTAGCATGAAAACATTTGGCATAAAAACAAAACAAAGAAAATAATAAAGAAACAATCACCTCAACAACAGCGAAATACAGGCCTTTTGTGTAAAATATCAATAACTTTTTTATTCCTGGCACGTGTGGAACCTCAGTTTTGTGACACTTCTGAGACAGTGTAAAACTAGTGAATGCAATGCCACGTTTAAATGAAAGAGAACGCGTAGAACTTTTGACGATGGTTGGATAATGGTGACAGGCTGAGAACTCATCAGGAAGCATGTGATGTTTTCAATGCCATTCAAGTATCCCGAAAAGCAAATTTCTAGATCCACCGTAAGTAGATTGGTGGCTAGATATGATGAATCTGGCAGTGTAGCTGACTTCCCTCGATCTGGTCCCCTAGCACAAGCAACAAAACCAAATTAAATATTCTTCTAGAAAGTGAAGAAAACCACCGTCTTTCGACAACGCAGCTGGCTTTAAATTATAACGCGAGTCAAACTTCTGATGTACGTCTATTGAAAAAAGAAAAATACCATCCATACAAAGTGCAATTAATCCACGAATTGAATGAGGACGATCCAGATCGGCGCTTACAGTTTCGTGAACAGTTGATGACCTTGTGCGATGAAAACCCAAATTTTTTAAAGAACATTGTTTTTTCTGATGAAGCTACATTTTCTTTAAAGGGGACTTGCACTAGGAATAACTGTAGGTATTGGTCACGCGAAGATCCTCATTGGACTCAAGAAGCCCATACACAGCGACGAGGCAAAGTAAACGGTATGATTGGTGATCGTTTATTGGGACCTTTTTTTTAAGAAAATCTTACGGCCGCAAGATATTTACAGTTTTTGCGAGTTGACTTAGTGCCAGCCTTGGCAGTTATGTTTCCGAACAATGAAGATGAAGATATTCCTGCTGAAAACGTCTGGTTTCAGCAAGCGGAGGCCCCACCTCATTTTGGGATAGACGACACTTTTACTGGAAGGTGGATAGGTCGTCGAGGTCCGATTGAGTGGCCCCCGCGTTCACCGGATTTAGGCCCCTTAGAATTTTTTCTTTGGGGTTGCTTAAAGTCAAGGGTGTATTTTAACAGACCGGATACCATAGAAGAATTTAAAGATAGAATTGATTCAGAACAGCGTGCAAAGTGTCTACACCCGTCTTGGTCAATGCCAAATGGTTGGAGGGTCGCAATTTGAGCAATGGAGATGATTTTTTTCTCACAATTACTTATGTAAGGTATCAATCAATAATTTTTTTTCCCCAAAAGAATGGCTTAGGATAGAATAGAATAGAATAGAATAGAATAGTCTTTATTAGTTCAAATTGTGGGAAAAAAGAAAATAACCACTTACAAATACCCAGTGGGCGTTGAACATGTCAAAACATACACATATATATAAATACTAAAATATTAGAGACAATGTAAATAAACAATACTAAATAGGACAGTACAGGATAGTTAAGATCTACTGACATAAAATTTACACAAACAAAATTTCAAGTAAATACGTAAACTAAGTGTCAAAAGTTACAGAATTAAAATTCATAATTAAAATCAGGTTAGACATCTTATGTCTTTGTCGTTAAAATATTCATCCATTGTATAATAGGTCTTATTCATTAGAATTTTGTGCAGTTGTAGTTTTAGGTTTCTATCAGGAAGGATTATAATTTCATTTGGAAGTGTATTATATATTTTTATTATAGAAAATTGTACATTTTTCTGAACGTAGCTAAAGTTAGGCATGTTAGGCACTATGAGTTCATGTTTCTTTCTGGTGTTATGTGGATGTACTCTGACACAGTCCTTAAATAATGATTTATTTTCTAAAACAAAAGTCACAGCTTCTAAAATATACTGACCAATGAGGGTAAGGATTCTTCTTTCTATAAAAATTTGTCTGCAGCTGTCTGTCTGTTTCATGTTCAATATGTTTCTTATACATTTTTTTTGAAGAGTGAAAATTTTATTTACATCTGTAGAGTTTCCCCAGAGTATAATACCATATCGTATGCGGGATTGAATGTAGGCATGATATGCGATAAAAGCAGTTTGAACGTTAATGTTTTGTGATATTATTTTAAGGGCATAGCAATACTTTGCCATATTGTTAGATAAATATTCTATATGATTTTTCCAGTCTAGTCTCGAGTCTATTTTTATTCCTAAGAACGAGGTGTTCTTTACTGGAGTTAAGGATGTAGTATCATTTGTAAAGATTGTGTCATTAATTGATATTCTGTTAGCAAATCCAATTATCTGAGTTTTCTCTGTGTTAAGTTTGAGGTTAAGAGGAGTAAAGTACTGTTCTAATATATCTATAGCATTAAATATTTTATTTTCCAAATTTCTCTCACTCACTTTCTTCACTTATAATTAGAGAAGTGTCATCTGCATATTGGACTATATTGTGTCTATTACTAATGGTAAGTCATTGGTATACAAAATATATAACAGAGGACCCAGTATGGACCCCTGAGGCACACCTCTCTGAATCAGCACTGAATCAGATTTTAAGATTTCGTTGTTTCCAATATAAATTTTTTTCATATCACCAGAAAGCTAAAGGAATATACCACCAAAAACAGTAAACAAAAATGTCTGTTTCCATTAAAAAAATGTATGATGACGTCATAACTCAAAAACCGATGACGTCATAACTCAAAAACCAATGACGTCATAAATTTTGGTATAGTGACAAAATATAGCATTTACAAAACTAAAATCAACCTGTTCGAGGATTCTTTTTGACAAATGACATATACTAAAGATATGAATTTTGTGCGTTTCTTTAGGTTCACACTGTGTACAACTGAACTGGACAAACTGGACAAAATTCAGATTTCGTCTGAACTGGATTATTGGTAGTTAGGTATTTTCATAGTAGCCGATTCCAGATCTGGTGTCAAAAGTTAACAGTTCAAAAAGGTGAGTCCAATATGGCTACCATAAGCGCAAAGTTTAGGCAGATGACATTTAGTACAGGGGATCTCAATTTTAGTGACCTTTTATACAGTTTGGTTTTCGAAAATTAATTTCTTCATAGGACCTTATTCCTAACTACTTAAAATATAATGACTTAGTAAGAAAATTCGGTTCGAGTCAACTGAACAAAATAAATCATTTTGGTCGGCTAGATCGGTCAAATACCCCTATGTGCGGCGAGTTTTCAGTACAATAATCCGTAAAGAAAACAAATATAAGTATGATGTATGGTGTATAATACCTAACATCTGCAAATATCAACAGTAAATATCAGTAAACAGCTCGATATTATTAAGACGCAAAATGTTTACTTCGGATGTCTGAGAAAATGGAAAGATTACTGTATAAGAAGGGGCCAATAATCGCTCGTTTTGTATCTGCATTAATTCTGCCACGGTTTTTTTGTATTATATTATGTATTCACAATCCCAAAATATACAACGTGGTGTCAGTATACCACAACATATCTTATTCGATAGTATCAAGTTTTGCGTGCTGACAGGTTGGCTGATTCCACAGCAGTTTAAAATGTAAATAAGAACGTTTTATCACACCTTTAACATTATTTACTCACATTGTTTTATTATTATTATTTTTATCTAATTTAATTTTAACACCTTGTTGACACACCTTTCATGTATAATTAACTTGAAGATTTAGAACTGAGAAACTAAATTAAATAAATATTTGAATAATAAATTTAAATGTACCTAGTACCCATACTTGACAATTTTCAGATTTATTTCACTTAAATTAATACTTTTGAACATTGACAGAAAACTGTTTTTTGAAAATATATCTAAATTGGAGAGGGCTACGTTAAGCCATTTTATATGAATATAAATAGTGGAGGGAAATTAACCAAATTTTCAAGTAATGTAATCGGGAAGTTGAATTTTCTTGTTGTATTTTATTACATGCAAATGAGTTGAAAACCGAAAAAATTTACAAAATCGGGCTGCGGCTTCACGAGAAGACCGCATAAAAGTGCATTTTTGATGCATTTCGAGTGCATCACTACACTATTTTTTAAATATCTCCGGTTCTATTAATCGTAAAAAAAATATTAAAAAAAAACTGAAGTACTCGTAAATGGATAGGCTATCGAACTGTTGGGGTATAGTTACATTAAAAGTACATCCTAACCTCAAAAAATCCAAATTTCTCAATTTTTTATTTTTTTTTACTAATAATGCAATACATGGGGTAAAATTTATCAGATCTTTACAAAAATTGGAAGTATCTATCTTTATGTTGTAGATACGTGATTAAGTTTCAAGATTTTTTTTACATTTTTACGGCCACAATTGAACATTTTCGAAAAAAATAAAATGCTTGTCATTTAATGACAAATGGTCGTAGGATATACTTTTATTTTCTAAAGTGTAAGTTTCTTCATGTACTTTCTTATGAACATACGCCAGAATAGATAAAATGTCGTTTATTTTCATTAAAAAATATGTAGGTATATTTTTCTTTAACTAATAATGCAATACGTGGGGTAAAAATCATCAGATCTTTAGGAAAATTGAAAAAAATATGTATTTTTATGCTGTAAATACGTGATTCAAATTTCATTTTTTTTTTTTAATTTTACGGCGACAATTAAACATTTTCGAAAAAAGTAAAACGCTTATCATTTAATGAAAAATGGTCGTAGGACACACTTTTTTTTCTAACGTGTAATTTTCTTTATGTACTTTCTTGTGAACATATGCCAGAATCAGTTTATCAAGATAAAATGTCGTTTTAAAAACAAAGATATATTTTTCTTCAACTAATAATGCTACGAAAATTGGAAAATGCTTGTATTTTTATGCTGTAAATACGTGATTAAATTTTCAAAGCAAAAAAATGTTATTTTTACGGCGACAATGAGCAAAATGCATAATTTTTTTAAACATCACAGATGAATAGATCACTAAAAAACATTATTTCTCCAGTATTTTATTTTTGTTTTATGTTCTAATTAAAGGTTTAAAAAATTATTTACTGCAGCTGTCAATTTAACTGTGTTTAAATGGAGAAGTTTCCGCGCTACTTGTGTGTGACGTCATCGGGCACATCGCACCGACGGAAAACGTATTGTAATTGCGAATGTGTACACATTATTTATGTTGTGTTATGGAAAATACAAAGAAAAGTAGGTAGCTATAAATATTGTATTGTGCCCAAATGTACAAATACTACAATAAAAACTCCAGAAAAGTTATTTTTTAATACGCCTAGACGCGATAAAGTTAGGAAGAAATGGTGCAGACCTATGAGACGAGACGACCGAAATGCAGAATTATCGTCATCCTCAAGATTATATTGCTAGGATCATTTTGATGTAAATTTACCCATTAAAACTAATTATTTTATAATAATATTATGAAAATATGTACCTAACCCTAATATTATTGTGATAATTTGTTTACATATCATGGTGAATTTAGTCACTTTCCAATTTATAGGAATACAAAAGTTTACTAACTTCTGTTAATAGGAACCTTGAATTAAAATGTATAAATGTATAAAAACGGTGGGAATAATGTAACTTCTCGACGTTCCACATATTATGCAGTTATACATATATACCTATGTATGTCAACAGTTATTTTTACTGTTAATGTACCTACCTACCTAAAAGTACGTACTTAGTAAGTGACGGGAGGTATTTATTATATAAAAAAGTAAAGCATTCTAAGATAACAAATATTAATTAATATAACATTAAAATATTGCCTTGTTTACCTATTTTGAGGTTAGGTACATAAATAATTTGTTATGTTTAACTACAGCAAAAGGATAAAAATGGGCACAATTGAATTAATGTTTAGAATAATGAATGACACATACCTTGTTGCTTTAGAGTACCTCCAATTTCTGCACTAATAAAATCAGTATTAGTAGCAAAAAAGTTTGTCATCATAAACACATCAACAACGGGCAAATTGTCACTCTGGCCCCGTAAAAACCGACTGTCCGTCATTTTTACCACTTAATAATTAAAATAAATAAATAAATGAATGATTTCTTTTATGAAAATATCAATACACATTTACAAAACACAAAACAATTACGATTTAACCCCTTGGCAGATAGACGACCATTAGACATTATGCCGAATGACGTCAGACCAATAGCGTGGTGTTTTCAGTCACGTGGATATGTTCCCATAAAATTTTGAATTTTAAAGTCGTTTATTTAGGCTACACATTTTTTTTATACCTTTTCTTCATTACTTTCTCAACTTCTCACCTTCGGCTCGGCCTACAAACTTTTCGCTCGTGTGGAATATGGGCCATTCCATAACTTGTTATAGAATACTATTCTCTTACACTATTTCGGAAACTACAAATTCCACAACTAAAAATTGTGTCGGAACAAGTATCATTCCAACACACTGTTATGGTATAATACCGCGCGGCTTTCGACAAATCAGAAGCCGTTAAGCCACACTTAGTGGTTCGGTTGCTATGGTCACGTCTAGCTTCGCATTTGACGTTTTACACCGTTTTGAAGTTTTTTGCATAATTTCTAAAATCTTGTTAGAGAAAGTATAGTCTACAACACGTTTGGAATCGCACACTCGCAAACCGTAGTACTCGCTCTCGGTTCGAACTACAAACCTTTCGCTCGTGTGGAATATGGGCTATTCCAGAACTCGTTGTAGAATATACATACTATTCTCTAACAAGTATCATTCCAACACACTTTTATGGAATAATACCGCACAGCTTTCGACAAATCAGAAGCCGTTAAGTCACATTTAGTGGTTCGGTTGCTATGGTTACGTCGAACAAAAGGTATTTATTTCTAGTTTCGCATTTGACGTTTTGAACAGTTTTGAAGTTTAGTCTACACCACGTTTGGAATGGCATATTCCACACTCGCGAACCAAACTATTCGGTCGTATAAAATTCGGGCCATTCCATACCTTGTTATAGAATATATAATACTATTCTCTAACAAGATTTTAGAAACTAAATATACAAAAAAACAAAACTTTTCAAAACGTCAAAAATGACGTTAGAATTAAATACCTCTTATTCGACGTAGTAACCGAACCGCTAAATGTGGTTCAACAGCTTCTGATTTGTCGATATTATTCCAGCACTGTGTGTTAGAATGACACTTATTCCGACACAGTTTTTAGTTATGGAATTTATAGTTACTGAAATAGTGTTAGAGCATGGTGTATTCTATAACTAGTTATGGAATGGCCGAATTCCATACGGTTCGCGAGTGTGAAATATGCCATTCCAAACGTAGCTATACTTTCTCTAACTTCAAAAAGGTTCAAAACGTCAAATGCGAAGCTATAAATAAATATCTTGTTCGACGTAGTCGTAGCAACCGAATCACTAAATGTGACTAAAAGGCTTCTAGTACAGTGGTTATAGATTTTTGGGTGGATCTAATTCGACGGGGTTTGAATTTCTTAGTTCGTTGTTGGTATCTTTTTGACAAATAAATAACGAATAAATCGTGTGTGGTGTCAGATTACAGAAAATTTCATGCTGAAAAAGATTACGATATTGGTTTTAAAAGATAAAAACAAATTATACACTAAAAGTCTATACGCCAGCCAATTTGTATACAAAAAAGGGTTCGACCTTGCAAAAGGTAACGTGGTTCTAATTTTTTAATATGTTAGTAATAGTTTCTTATATTTAATACAGAATTGACAGTTGATAGAAATTTGCACATTGTATTGTACCAATCGCAGTCTTGAACGTCGAACGTTGCCTTTAGGCTCCGTGTTGATCGATGCCTCCTCGGTCTATGCTAACCAAATTTCTCATATTTTCATCTTCTGAGCAGAATTCTGAAGAGTATAACGTCACACCACAATAAATTAAACTGTGCGCATAAAGAATAAAGAAATACTGTTAAGTTAAAAGTCTGTCTACTATGTGTTACGCTGTAGGAAAATTGGATTGCATTGTTCTATTGTTTGTAAAAAATGCCATAGCCAAAATTCTATACTTGATATGGAGAAATAAAACAACATGATAGGAGATGTCGATTCTAAGAATTTGTTAGAAGAACCCATGTACTAAGTTAACTCAGAAACACAAGACAATAACGTTAATACAAACATTTTGGATGATATTCACGCATAACGTTTTTACGAAAAAAAACTGTAGAACCTTTCATTTCCGAACAAATTTTATTAACCATGCGAATCCTAAAATATACAAATATACAGGGCGTTCCATTTAAAAAGTAAAGTTGCAGAATCTGCCACCTTTTTAAGGCGCCTTGTACATTTGAAAATAAAATGAATAAATGCGTCTTTTTAAACAGAATAACTTCTCCATTTAATATTTCTTTCCAAGTCTCACTGTTTTCCACATAATGCTTGTCTAAATAGACCGGGGACACCCTGTATATATTTTTTAAGCAATTTTACCATTATTTTTTTTGTAAATCACATGTACGAACAATAAAAAATAACGAAAACACCGACAACTGTTCTGTTTTTGATAGGTGCCTACTTATGTAAAACAAGTGATCTTCAAGGAAGAATTTTAATGTGAATCGAGATATGAGCCGAACAACTAAGTATACTTTAAATGTCATGAATATGTTAAGTTCCGATTAAATATGTAAACTATTTGTGTTCCGCATTTTTTCGACTTCATCAAACTAACAACTGTTTAAGTCCAAACTTGTCAACAAGAGACAACTGAGTCAAAGGCAAAGGTTTAATTTCACACAATACAAATAGACGTTTAGCTCGAAACTTGTTCATATTGCCAAAGACTAATAATATAACATACATTATTAGTAAACTTTGATATTACCTACTATACAGGGTATCTCAGCGGAAACTGAATCGATCGATATAGAGAAAAGCACGCATCAGAAATTTTTGAAAATTTAGATAGTTACTAATGTCGGTGTGGCCAATCCAACTAAAACAATTAGAAGCATGGGGTACTTCCGGTTATACCGGAAGTCGATACGAACTTGCTTATTTTAAATGGAACACCCTATATATTTTCGACTTTTCGAGATGACAGTAAAATTCTGAGTTCAGGCATGTAGCACACCCTATATCTAAAATCAGTAGTTTCGAAGATATTTGACATTTTATAAAAAAATTGACAGGTGCAACGGTTTGCAAGAACCGTTATAACTTTTTCTGTGTAGGACATCCTCATTTGCTCTTTGGCACGGAGAAAGAACACAAGGAGAACTACGTTCTACAACTGAAATAAATTCAATAATATCATACCAAGTGTTCCGTTTTTCGCGTTACATTTTGTCAACTTCAAACCGCGAAAACTTGTTTAGGTCAAATGGAACACCCTGTATTTTTTTACGTCAAGTTGTGTAAAATTAAAATCTTTTTTTCTGATAGCATTGAGGGGTTAAAGTTTTCAACTTTTTGAAATATTTGCGATTTTATTAGAAATTCATGAATTGTTGTAATCATTTCATCAAAACAGCCATGATTAGAAACAATCAGTCATCATCTTAGGTCAAAAAATGCCAGCACGTTTAAATTACACCCAGGAAGACTTTTTAAATGTTTATTATTTATGGAGAATGTGATAAGGTAATATCAAGAACTTGCAGCACATTTGCTACTCGATATCCAGAAAAACGGAAACCGTCACCAAACACTGTAAAACGCATACTGGAAAATTATGGCTCTGTCAAGGCAAAAATGCAAAGAAGAAAGCCTATTGTTGATGACGAAAAAATTGAAATAGTCATTCTGGGATATTTTCATGCCTTTCCAAGGATGTCATAAGACAAGCTGCTCTGGAATCGGGACTATGCAAGGATTCAATTCACAGAATCTTATTAAAACATTAGTTTCACCCGTTTTCATTCCATGTGGTTCAAGGATTAATAGAAATATTTCCTAAGATGATAGAATTTTTGTGAGTTTATTCTAATAAAGTCTGAGGGTGACGATTCTTATTTGAGAAATATTATATGGACAGATGAAGCAAAATTTACTAAAAATTGACTTTTTAATAGACACAATACGCATTATTGGAGTGACTCGAATCCTCATATGTTCCGAGAGCGAAACTTTCAGGAAAGTTGGCAATTCAATGTTTACTGTGCCATAAGAAACGATAGAGTGGTGGCATTACAATTTTATCAGGAAAATTTAAACGGTAAATTAAATTTTCTCTTCTGCTAATACCTATGTATAGGTAAATTCTAGTTTTTTTTTTTTTAGGTGAAAGATATCTGAATATCTTACAAAATTTGAATATAACTATTTAGAAAATTTACCTCTCGCCGAACTCAAGCATTTTTTATCAGCACGACGGTGCTCTCCCACATAACGTATATTTAATTAATAATTATTTACAAGAAACTTTTTATGACCAATGGATTGCCAATAATGGACCTTTCTTATGGCCTCCTCGCTCGCCCGACTTATCAGTTCTGGATTATTTTATTTGGGGAACTATTAAAAATAAAGTTTATGAGAGCCCATTAACAACCATTGAAGATTGTATGCAGAGAGTAAGAAATGCATTTCAAAACATATCACAGGATTCAATTAGAAGAGCTACCCATGAGGAACTAATCCGAAGGTGCGAAAAATGTGTCGAGGTTCGAGGGCTGAATTTTGAGCAATTATTAAATTAAAATGGAATCATGTTTTAAATTGATCTTATCTCTGCTATTTTAGTTAGTGTTATTTTCCGTTTTTGTGGATATCGAGTAGCAAATGTGCTGCAAGTTCTTGATATTACCTTATCACATTCTCCATAAATAATAAACAAATTTAAAGTCTTCGTGGGTGTAATTTAAACTTGCTGGCATTTTTTGACATAAGATAATGACTGATTGTTTCTAATCTATGGCTATTTTGGTGAAATGATTCCAATAATTCATGAATTTCTAATAAAATCGCAAATATCTCAAAAAGTTGAAAACTTTAACCCCTCAATGCTAATATCAAAAAAAGGGAATTCTGCAATTCTGCAATTCTTGCAAACCGTTGCACCTGTCAAATTTTATGTCAAATATCTTCGAAACTACTGGGTTTAGATATAGGGTGTGCTACATGCCTCAACTCAGAATTTTATTGTCATCTCGAAAAGTCGAAAATATATAGGGTGTTCAATTTAAAATAAGCAAGTTGGTATCGACTTCCGGTATAACCGGAAGTACCCCATGCTTCTAATTATTTTAGTTGGATTGGCCACACCGACATTAGTAACCATTTAAATTTTCAAAAATTTCTGATGCGTACTTTTCTCTATATCGACCGATTCAGTTCCCGGTGAGACACCCTGTAGATATTTAACAAGCTAACCATTTCGCCGATTTACTGAACTTTTTATATAATTGTTGCACATTCTATAGGATACTCTTCGCAGCTTTTTTTGTAAATATTAGTTTTAGACATTTTTAGTTTACTTACAAAACATTAAAAACGATTTTTTTTAAATTAAAGAAATTAATAACTTCTTTATTTACCGATTGATTTCAAAATCAATAGGGTTCTTCCCCTAGTTAACACTAACTTACCCCCCAAATTTCAATACAATCGGGCTTTTCGTTCTTAAGTTATCGTGCTTACAAGAAACGTGACGGACGGTCAGACAGACAGGACAGATAGACAGACGGACGGACGGACATTTTGAAAATTGTTTAAAATTCGATCATGAACACAGTGATATGAATTTTTTTTCTCTAGGAGCGATATTACCAGTTTTAGAAATGTGCCGACCGAACGCAATATACTCTTCGTTTTGTATTTGCGAAGAGTATAAGATAAATATAATTAATGCACGTTACTATGGAAATACATAAACAAAGGACTGTCATAGTTGACGGCCAAAAGTTTTGAGAAGTAGATTCTTTTCCGAAACGTTAACTTTGCCTATAGCTTTCATTTTCATTTTTTGTTTACAACATTGTTCTAGTTTATATATTTTTAGGTGCGAGTCTTTTTGAAACAATCGAGTATTCAAGAACCAACCTCTGTCTGATCCGTTTGGCGCAGGGGTTTT
Source organism: Stenurella melanura (assembly GCA_963583905.1). Taxonomy (NCBI): domain Eukaryota; kingdom Metazoa; phylum Arthropoda; class Insecta; order Coleoptera; family Cerambycidae; genus Stenurella; species Stenurella melanura. The sequence goes on from OY757311.1 coordinate 10,188,376, forward strand.
TTCATTAAAATTTTTAAATATTTTTCAGTGGCAAAACACTCAACAAAAAGTGAGAAAACAAAGTAGCCTTAAAGAGGTGACACATATCTGATGATTAAAATACTTTTTGGTAGTTTCGTTATCTTTTGCTTTAGTAGAGAAGTTATTATACTCTTCGCAAATACAAATGGAAGAATACCTATATTGCATTCGATCGGCAAGTAGATAAGCTATAGGCATTCTGGACCAAAATCCCATGTTATTTCTTATGGAGGTTCATTCTGGTCATTTTTGACCAATTTTACCCCCCACCACTTTTTAGGTTCCGCCTTCGGGGAAGGTCCTACCGGTCGGGTTAAACAGGTTTTTACAGCTTTTGAACAGGTTTGTACAGGTTTTAAACAGAATCTGTATACAGACCCTGTTTAAAAGCTGTACAAACCTGTTTAAAATCGTACAGACCTGTATACAGACTCTGTTTAAAACCTGTACAAATCTGTTTAAAAGCTGTAAAAACCTGTTTAACCCGACCGGTAGGACCTTCCCCGAAGGCGGAACCTAAAAAGTGGTGGGGGGTAAAATTGGTCAAAAATGACCAGAATGAACCTCCATAAGAAATAACATGGGATTTTGGTCCAGAATGCCTATAGCTTATCTACTTCGGCACATTTCTAAAACCGTTAATATTGCACGTAGAGAAAATAATTTCATATCACGGTGTTGGTGATCGAATTCTGAACAAGTTTCAAAATGTCTGTCCGTACGTCACGTTTCTTTAAGCACGATAACCTAAGAACGAAGCGTCCGATTGTAGTGAAATTTGGACAGTAAGTAACTGTTAGCTAGAAGAAGAACCCCATTGGTTTTGAACAAAATCTATCAATAAATAAAAAGTTATTAATTTTTTAAATAAAAAAAAATGTTATGTTACTAAACTAAAAATGCCTAAAACTAATATTTTTTACAAAAAATACTGCGCATAGTATCCTATAGAATGTGCAACAATTATACAAAAAGTGCGGTAAATCGGCGAGTATAATGGTTAAGTAGTCTGTTTTTCTTTAAGTTTTGCATAAATTGACCACGTCGTCATGCCATATCAGATGACCTTTTTGAAAAACGAATTTTAATAATAGTCGATAATGAAAAGTTGTAAGTTTGTCGTTTCTCTTCTTCGAGAGATATTTTCCATTTTTCATACTTATTGTTTTTATTAGAGACGAAAAATGTTTTTTTGCGGATATGTCGAAAACTGACAAGAAAAAAATCAAGTGAGCAAAGAAACTTACAAATTATCTAAGTATTAGAAAACTTCGTCTCATTTGGGTAAAATTGACTGAGATACCTACACTCGAAAACTAGGGGTCTCACACACCTTTTTTAAAGCTTACTTTATCGGGTTACCGTATCCAAAGTCTTCTAGGTGCCCATTCAGATTTTTCTTACCACACCCAAGATTTCGTACCACACTTTAAAACAAAAACCCAGCGTGTCCTTTTCTACACAAGACTTTTTTTTATTCGTTCGAGAACCCATCCTTCCACGATTTACGTGCTAGGCGAGATGTGAAGGACATTTCATGATTCTTCGAAATTTTCCCCTGTTTATGGAAAATACGAATTCGAACGGATATAGGTACTAGGTATTTACATTTAATTCATTTTAATTCACTAATAAATATCTTTATGATCTCAGGAAAACTATGACGTCCAATAATAGTTCATTTGCGACTTTCCTCGAATTTATATGAAAAATAAATATTTTGTATTTATTCTACCTTATATAAACGACCAGTCGTAAAAATAGCTGTTTATAATGCTCAAAAAGAAATTTTTAATTACTGCGAAATGACATCTAAGTAAATACCTACGTAAATATATCAACACAGAAGGCACTGGTAAATATTTTCTTTGGCAGAATACGATACAAAACAAAAGCTTTTTCAAATTAAAACAGGCCGCCTACATTTTACTGCTCAAGATTTTAATAAAGGGATATTTTGTATACATTAAAGGGGCTGATTAAAAGTTAAACATGTTCTAAATGGCGTAATCTTTAACGGGGGTATCCGCCCCCTTGTAACCTTGACCTCAACAGCTGAATATCTAGAAATCTTTCAAAGGCGGCTTAGTAACAAAATCAAAACCACCTGCTGGGGTTACATACAAATAACTGGGAGCGATTAGGTAATTCATTTATTGCAAATCTGCATATAAACAATAATATCCGGTGTGAACTGCGTTTCGGCTCAACGTTGTTACCGGGATTCAATTGCGAATAATTGCAATGGATTGAATCAAAGTGCTTAGCTTTATTAAATAAAAAATGAAATTCTACATTTTTCTACTATCAAAACATGTTATCGTATTACCATGTAAAGTGATTGTCGAGCAAAAAACAAATAAAATAAATGCGACCTGGCCAACTTACATTATTGATGAGAACTAGGATGCGACGTTCTAACAAATAAACGCACTCACATTTACTTGGATTAACACTACTATTAACAATTAGCTAAAACTATTTAAAACGTTCACAATAATTTATTTAAATAAATAACAAAACATGGTTTGTCAGTTTTACCGATATTCATTACAGGTTATGTGTTTAGATAGTTAGGATCACATACTATTCTGAATAACTGATTAGTTAATAGCGAAAGAAACGTTAAACAAAATTGGCTTTAATTAAAAATATTAGTCGAAATTACACGCACAATGTAAAATAATCAATATTTAAGTCGACTATGTTCACAACTCGCGGACATACACAAAACTCCGTTTTAATTTTGACAGTTCCCCCAATCCCCATCAGTTTTGTTTGCGCACATGCGCATCGGCCACATTGATTATATTTTAAATCGCAAAATCTCGATGTGGATAGAAAGTGAATGTGACAATTTGGCGGTTCGATAATTAAAAAATGATTGTTTTTTTATATTCCCTCGATATTATCAAATTGACTCGTTTTATTCTGGAATTAAATCATTTAAAAATTAACGTTTTTCTGTAGCCATACTAGAACAAATCGGTTGACTCTTTTATACAAAAAGATACTGCGTGATATCAGAGCTTGGTACATTTGTGGTTAAGTCGTTCTCAATTTTTTACAATATATTTCTACGTGTACAAAAAAATTCTTGGTGGGTTGAAAAGGGAGGGTCTATCCGAAAAATTCATTATTATAACCTTGGAATATTATTTATATGGCATATATACCGCCAATATTAACCAATGTCGTAGTTTTGCAGTTCTCACCACCATATTGGCAAAACGGCACATAAAGAATTTTTTTTTTGAGAAATATAATCATTATTTTTATGAGCAAATTTCCGACGCTGAAGATAAAAAATAATTATAATAATGATACCAGATGAGGTAATACAACCCCCTTTATTCCTGTAAGCAGCCGTGTGGGAGAGGGGGCAGGTTACACATTTAAAGAGAAAATGAGACTCACACCCAGTATCCGACACCACTAGAATTAATTGCTTTTATGAAAAAATTCCGGTGCCACGGTGGGATATCGAACCCGAGACCTCGGAGGGGTAACGAGAATCAATATAAACCTCCTGATAGAAATAGATAAGCCTCTCTTAACTTTCGATTTTCACCTCGCGATTCACGTTGTACGGTCAAATTAATATCCTGCAGAAAATGCAAAACTTCTCCAAGAGATGCAATAGAACGGATAGTAGGGGAGCCCACGATGCTAAATGGGGATTTACTCGAGCGTCGTAGGGAACTATTTGATTTTGAAGATTAGATGGTAGAAAGAAAAAAAGGTTATATGATGTATACCCTTTCCCCGGTGGAGGAAGCGTCTACAGGCTTTCAAAAATGTAAAAAAAAACAATCACATGGAAATACTCGAGCGCGTCAGATATTGATAGTGTATATGCCCCACGTGTCTCCGATGACGGAGGTATGTTAATCTGCCGGTTTGCATGGTGGGAGCGGCCGCACGGAAGTGTTAAAAATGGGAAAAATAAAAATTTACTCGAGCGCGTCAGATATTCAGAGGGGATGTTAAGTGAACCCGAACGAAGCTCCCATTCAAAAGACTGACGATTCGGATGTGACGCAAGCTTGTGGCGGCTTTTTGAAAATGCAAAGGAAAATAGCCATTTTGAAATACTCGAGCGCGTCAAATTTTCATACAGATGGTTTAGCTTGATGTCCTGGTCGTGCTGATCAATAATCTGATGATTATTTGGAGGGATTTTCTTAATCTGACGGTTTGAAAAAAAATATTTTTATATTTTTTTAAACCACTGAATGTGATAAATAAAATGCACGGAAAATAGCATGCAAATAAAAAAAATTACAAATTTTGTTGAAATTTGTAAAGAAAGTTTTTTATTTTATTTTCTGCACACGTAAATCTATTTATTTTAATTATAATACATATAAACACATATATTACATGTATATATACTTTCGGTAATCTCTTTCTCTGATAAAATTACCAATGATAAATAAATAACAGGTAAAAAAAATTTGACCGAGGTTAATAAAAAACGATATTTTTAAACTTTTTGATAGTTTTATTGGTGGGTGATAACTTTACAGAATTCACAAAAAAATAATGAAACAAAATAAACACGTTAAAAATATTTTGTTTTGAACTTCATCTTCATCTTCATCTTCATCAATTATCATCATACAGCAAGTCTGGTTCGATTTGATCATCAATTTCATCCACAGCCTGCATATCTATAACAAGAAATCATTTATAATACTTGACAATATATTTTTTATTTAATGAAAAGCCTATTATTAAAGTATTGAAAAGCAAATGTACCTGAATCTGGAGTATCCCCTAGAATATCTGGTGTTATGACTACATCTTCATATACTTCTGGTAATTGATCACCAATGGCGTGATGTCTGGCGTGTGGGAACGGTGCCAGAGAGTGAGAGACAGAGAAAGAGTGAAAGGGAGAGAGATGCGTGGAGTGGGGAATACGTGCTTCACTGCGGTGCACGCGCTAAACTTTATTGACGATTTTTGTTACTTCGACTTGTGGAAATCGGCAGATTATATTTTTCCCATTATCCTTGAATTATTTCCTTCAAAACAAAAAAAATTCGACCGCGCTCGAGAATGTCAAGGTAACGTTTTTTTTTTGCAAGTTTGTGACCCTTCCACTCCCTTGCGTAACGCTGAAATCGTCAGATTATTGAAACGCACACTTTTCAGCATGTAATTAACCCATCACACCTTAATCTGACGCGCTCGAGTATTTCCAACTATGGATTTTTTTTTACTATTCTGATCGGCTGCCCTACACGCGCGGCCCTATATAGAGGGCTTAGATATGGTGGAGGTACCCAACAGGGTGCAAGGTATTCCCTATATGTTTATCTGCCGCGCTTGAGTAAATCCCAAAATCCCCTATTGGGCTCCCCTACTAGGAGTGAATAGCAATTATAGAATTAAAAACATCTGCCAAAAAATTGAAAGCGAAAAAGAAAAAATATCCCCGGGCGGGATTCGAACTCGGGAAACCACTTAAAAATAGTCGCCGATTAGCACGACCGTAAGTCAATTTTTCAAATGTAAGAAGTAAGAACTGAACAAATACGGCGATCGGAGACCCGTTCTATGTCTCGATGGCGAGGAGAAGGTGGGCAAAGACCGTACAACATGAATCGCGAGGTGAATATCGAAAATTGGGGCCGGCAAGAGCGAAGGCGAATCGTCATTTTTTTGACCATTCGTGAGAATTCGAGAAACGAAATTTTAAATGTTTCATTTTTTACTCATTTATGCACCACTAAGGGTTTGGTAGAAGTGCACCATTATAGATACTATCTAAACTCTCTTTGGAAAAAATCTAGCTTTATAGATATTAACGCGAAAAATCTGTCACTGCCTCCCGGGCTATAACGTTCTTCTTAGGATTGGATATGTGGTCATCTTTAAAAATGAATTGGCTTCTTAAAATTTAATATCACACCTCTTCTCAAAAAATGATATCACAGCTAAACAGCTGAAAAATTTAAGATCAAATATTACGGTGGCCTATTTAAACTAGAATATCTCCATTTTTGCACTCTCTAAGGGGATATAAATCTTACTGTTCTGACAACTTGAGGAAATTTAATCCTATTTCTCCTCCATAATAACTATTCTTAATGCAAGATATACAGGATAGCATTTTTGAGCTATGGCGTCCTTGGTAAATTCTATTTGACCACATAGAAATATTTCAGAAGAAGGTAAAGTAACATTTCCATTTACATAGTAGATTTTTTTAAACACAAAATCTTAAAATTCGCCATTGTATAACAAACACACTATATAAGGCTAAAAATTTATTAAGGGGTATTTGAAACATGCCCTAATCCAATATGCTATCCACTTTTTAGTAGTATATTAACATAGATAAAAGATTTATCTATGTTAATATAGGATAATGGGTAATGATGAAGCTATTATATTGTATCAAATAATTTGTTTTTAAAGGTATGTTCTTGTTTAATCCTAATTTTAGCAAATTTTATATAATATCTATATTATTATGACTTACATGAAAGTTTTTAAGGTCTAACGATAGTCTGTGATATATTTTTGCTGAAATATATATAAAACTTTTTGTCCCAGCCTATTTTTCATTAACGGTGGTGCATAATTAAGTTTTTTTTACGAGGATAATTATGTTCTATGATCACTACTGGTTTATTTTTAAACATGTATTTTAGTATTTAAGGGGTATATAGACCATTTACTAGCATTTCTAAATAAAGTTGTTTGGTGGGATATTGAAATGGTTTCTTTAAAATTATTTTTAATCAGAGGCGTGTTTAGGCCTAGGCGCACTAGGCGCGCGCCTAGGGCCCCACTTTTCCAGGGGCCCCCATTTCCCGATTTATTGAGGTAAAAAGGCGATGTAAAAATGTTATTTCTTTGTTATGTCATTATTTATTTTCGCTTTACCGATAGCAATAATGATAATTACATCATGAAATACATTTCTTCCCTTTTCCATGTCATCCTCATCAGATCTCAATTGCAACAACAATAACAAAATAAAAATGGTTCATGCGATTTCAATTTTTTTCATATTTCAATGTAGAAGTCTATAGGAATTTATTGTTTGTGTTTATCACGTTTGAATATTCTTGAATATTCATTTCTTTAATCTTTATTCACTGTATCACACTGAAAAAAATATGTTCGTAATATTAATGAATCGGTTCATCGACTGAAAATAAACAGATTCATAAATTTTCAATGAACTTTCATTCATTGATTTTTCGAACTATTTTTTTCAGTGTATTAAAAAAAGATACAATCAATTAACAGACCAATTTGGCAATTCCTCAGACGTTACTATTTAAGTTTCAGCAGTCGGCAGGTGCCAGATGACGAATCAGCTTTTCGGTATATTTCACATTAATGAAAATAAATCTACTGATAATGATGATGTGAAAATTCAAGAACCTGAGACAGAACAATCTAGAAAACCCGAGAAAATAACTGAGAAAATTTTGATGTTGAAACCAGTGATGAGGACTACGAAAAGGACGAACCATTAGGAAACAATTCTATGGAAATACTATTTGTATACTCAACACCAATAAACCATTATTATTATTATTATTATTATATTTTGAAAATGAATCTGGCGATGATGAGCAAATAGAAAAAGAATCTGAAAATAAAAAAAATTGAGCCAGAGACGATTGAAACTGTGAACATCTGCGAAGGTCTGCTTAAATGTTCCATAAAAATTCTGAAAATATTCAGACTCATAAAGATAAACAGCCTTTGTTTCTTGGTGTTTTTTTCAAAGTGCTTCCTTCTCCCGGAAAAAATAACAAACAGAAAAAAATTATTTTTTTGCAATTTTCTTACGGGAAAAGGAAGCACTTTGAAGAAAAAGTTGAAGGGGCATAAGTTGATTATTTTTACCTAAAGAATATTTTGGGATCTTTCTGAAGTAGAAAAAAATAAAATTTTAGGGAAATTCTGAAAACCGGTATGCATGTTCTTTGAACAAAAATAAGCATCTTTTGTCTCTTGGTGTTTATCTTCAAAGTGCTGCTTTTCCCGTAAAAAAAAATACGAAAAATATTTTTTTCTTTGTTATTTTCTTCCGGGAGAAGGAAACACTTTGAAAAAAAAAAAAAAAACGCCAAGAGACAAAAGATGCTTATTTTTCTTCAAAAAATGAGCCTGAATATTTTCAGAATTTTTATGGAACATTTACGCAGACCTTCGAAGATGTTCACAGTTTCAGTCGCCTCTAGATCAAAAAATAGAATTCGGTCGGAATGGTGGTCACAGAGAATTTTAATCAGGGGGTCCAGGAGAATATTTTCCCCAAGTTTCAGAACAATCGACTGAAACCTATTCTTACTATAAAAAACTGCGAAGTCCTTTATTCTCAATGTGTTGCAGGCGACATTTTTTAATGTTAAAACCCTTTTGTGTATTTACTTGACCATTCCGGTCGGTAATCCCTCATGTAAACGCACTTTTTCGGCGCTCAAAAGAATTAAGAACTACCTACGTACTTCGGGGCAACGACTTCAAAATTTATCTCTTCTATATACTGTATCAGAGGAAACACAAAACTGTGATATCAAACGTTCAAATTGACAAGTTTTCTAACACATAAAGCCGGAAAAAAATAATATAATATGTATTTGTAAAAATATAGTTGCCTTCAAATCTTTAGATCCAATATTTTTTTAATCGAGGGGCCCTCAAATCTCACAGCGCCTAGGGGCTCAATTTATCTAAACGCTCCCCTGTTTTTAATATTAATTTTGTCGCAAGTTGTGGGTGTTTCAGAACTATAGGCGGCTCCCCAAGCTATAATACCATATGTAACCACTGACTGCACCAACTCATAATATAATATGCAGTTTAATCCAAGGCTTAAAGTATTTCTTAATAATTTAAATGTTTATAAAAGTTTCCTTAGCTTGCTCTAATTTTACATCTATAGATATTATTTTGTTTGCAATCCTCTTCATGTATTAATCGTTCATCTATCTGAGGTTGTGGGGCTGAATTCAAAGATAATGTTAAAAATCTTGTTTTTTCATAGTTCAACTTAAGATGTTTATGGTCCTACCATATTTTAAATTTTTGTACATATTATTCAGACTTTCTTCTTGACATATATAGCTATATCGTTTGCATGTGATACAATATCGCATGCTCTTTCCATGTGAAAGATATCAATTATACACAAAATAAAAAGAATGGTACCCAAAACGGTTCCTTGTGGTACACCGCTGTTGATTACCAATGGGTTGTTATTGAATCAAGTAAAACGATCCATTTGAAAAAAAAATATCCAATTTACTATAAAAGTAAAATCAGACAAAAATCCCATGAAAAAATAATATTAAAACCATTAAAAAGACTCCTAAACACCTTTGGCCTAATATTAAATCGAAATCTACGTAAATTATTTTACTAAAAATTACCAAAATATTGACGACGGTCAATCGCCTTTGGGCTCCGTCGTTCGAATTTTCAAAAGTACTCCAAAAATTGACTACAACGAATTTAATTTTTGAAAATCTCAAAAAAAATGATTTTTACAAAATTACCATAACAAGACACAATTAAAGCCAAAAACCGCTCCTCGAGATGAATTTTTCGAAAGTACCACAAATTTAGTTTTTCAAAAGTACCACGAATTTGGTGGTTCACAAGTCGAAATCGTCAGTCAGGATGTAGCGAGTAGCTATTTAAACGTCAAAATTTAGGAAAAAATCAATGGGACAGTTTCTCCAATAAAAACCAAAATCCTCATTTAATATTCCTCATAGGGTTGGAGCATAATCCTAATACAAAACCCCAAAAACGTATAGAAAAATAGTCAAGGATTTCAAAATCGGAGGATCGATTCCGACGAACACAAAATACTTTTTATCCCGGCTCAGGTGGACAACGCCATACTAATTGGTCAAAGGCGAGTCGACGGAAAAAAAATTTGTGTTCAATGCCGTTAGTGCGTTTATAAAAGCAGGAAAACCATCGGACACATATAGATAGCTTCTTTAAGCATCTTGACATTCATTTTGATAATTTTAGTGTCAAATTCAAAGTGAATAATTTTCAAAAAGTTTTGCATACATTTCACAAATATTACTAATTGGGAGTCTGAATCTTTTTGTACAGTCGATTGTCATAGTTCTCTCGAAGCTGGATGAGTTACACTCCTACGGGAGGTAACGGCTTGCCGAGTGGTGGTGCTCTTTGATGTTTGCCTTATACACATTAGCTAAGTATTGAATATTTATATTTTTTACATTTTATGAATTATTTCAATAAATGATAATATATTTTGAATTCGATTTCTTATTGATCCACTAATTATAAGATTTGTGACCGACGGGCGATTCTGTGGCGTGAGTTGGACAATTACTTTCCACGGGTCACCATTGATCCCGCCAAGTCTGTGTACTTGTCCGAATACTCATAGAATCCATCGACGGTCTTAATTATTAAGGTGTTTCTGAGAAAGTGCTAATTATAAGCTATATTCATCAGGAGTGCAGTACCCGACATAAGAGTTCGACGGAGAGAGCAGACTGTAGCAATCACAGTAAGTATAATTTTGTCTATTCTCGTCTTGGGGAGTCTGAAGGGTATCTTGAATCCCCCTTGTGAGTAGAGTTGATCAGTATCGTAGCGGCGACACGGCTCCGGCCTAAATTATATACAATCCTTATCGTGTCCTTCAGACCAAACGATACTAGGTTCATCTACAGGGTCACTGATTGTAATCCGTAATCCCAATCTTTACAAGTTGTACCCTTTGACTGACATAACTTCCAATAAGATTTCAAATGTTGCCTTGAAATCCGTAAAAAAGGTACTTTTGAAATTAATTTCTTATGCAAAGCAAATAATGTACCTATACCTAACTGAAAACTAATAATCCACGGCTCAACAATAAATTTACAGAAAGAGCCAGTTAATATGATTTGTTTCTTTTTTGTGTTGGAGGTTTTTAAAATTTTCAATTCAACTGTCATTATAGATTCCTCTTTGTTAATAAGAACTGGACGTGCGGAGAGTATTTTCGATCATTTTTTGATATTTCCAGGTGTTTCTAAGTTATATAGGTTCAGCTTACACGTAGGCTTAGGAGTTCGAATCTTGGCTAGAATAGGGATCTTTAGTGTGTTACCGAGATGGTGGCAGTAACACGGCTAGTCGTTATCTTTTCTGAGTTCAAGGCTTAATGTGGCCGATGGCAATGTCGCAGAGGATGGTTGTTGTGTCTTTGTCTGTGTGTGCTTGTCCAAGTTGAGTAGTGGAACAGATATGGCTAAACTCCGCCAGAATGTTAATATACATAAGGCGTTAAAAAAAAATACTATAATCGCAGAACTCTTTGCTCCAACTTCTTTCCTTGCAGCAAAGTGAAGAAAGGAATGAAAATTCATTTTCAGGCGCTTTCATTCCGGACAAAATTCACTAGATGTAACAAAATGCCCATTTTTTTTTCGTTTCTGTCGCGCTGAATTTTCGATTTTGACCGTGCAATTTAGAATGTCGATGCATCGCCGATCTTCCTCTTTCGATAGAGACATAGAAAGAGCTTACTAGAAATATTTATTTAGTTACGAACATTTGAAAATACCATGTTTTTCAACTTTTAAGGTAATATTTCAACATTTTCTGAGGTAAAAATAGGCCATTTTTCTTTCACTGTTGTCGAGCCGAATTTCCTATATTGCTGGTACAATTTAGGATCAGGATAAAGCACCTATTTTTCTCTTTCCATAGAGATGTCGCGCGCCCTCATACTCCATGTATTTATTTAGTTACAAATTTTTGAAGAATCCAAGCTTTTCAATTTTTTTGAGAAACGCCATTTTTCTTTCGTTCGTGCCGCGCCGGATTTTCAGTTCCATCATTGCATTTTGGTATCAGAATAAAACATCGACCTTCCTCTTTCCTAAAATGACCTTCCATTCCACGTATTCACTATGAATGTTTGAAATAAGTGTTTTCAAATTACCGGCCAGGTAAAGCAGCAGATGTGAAAAGATTAACGAAAATTGCATTAAAATAATTTTCTTGTCCGATTCAGCTGAAAATCGGTATGCGGGGATTTTCGACATCGCTGATTACAAATATGATATTCGAATCGAGAAATTCAAAATGGCGGATGGTCTGATTCCGCTGAAAATCGGTATGTGGGGGTCATTAACATTAGCAGGTTACGAATATGAAATCGAAATTGGGAAATTCAAAATGGCGGCACGATTATCCTGATACATTTTATCATTTATTGTTCGATTCGTCTGAAAATTGTCAGTTACTATTTCTCCTAGGTTCTCTGGCACCAAAAGCATGTAATTATGTGAGAAGCTGACGTGCCGTGATGACACGATTTTCCAAGTGTCAGAAAATTGGAAATTTTTCCTCACTAGAGATACATGCCAGGCGGGAAATGTCAGTTATTATTTTTGCTACATCGTCCAACATTACCTTTAATAGAAAAACAAGGAAACTGACGTGCCGCGATTAAAAAATTGGATAATTTATTTTTACATGTTCAATAAACGAATTCATTCCTTTAGCAACTCCAGACATGTCAGTAGTAATGGAACTTTTTCTTCGGGGAGTGACAAACTAGTGAAAAATAATCAAAATCTTCATGCCGCGATGAGGCTAAAATCATGGTCGAGGGCTCCCCTATTATAACAAGTTTATCAGAACTAGCAAGCTGTGTCACCCCATCTTTCATTTCCTTATATTGGTCACTAGGTGGATGTTAGTCATGTGATTGGAGATTACTGGGCCAAACTATGGCTGTAGTACCATGCTTAAATTGTTCAATTTAAAATTATAAAACGTAGAAAAAAATCTAACTTTTAGCACGACGGTATTTATAAAATTTATCTAACATTTTTTTGAGCTACCGCTGGAACTTGTTGACAAGTTTGCTAAAAGTAAGGACAGGAGAAAAGATTTCTTAAATAAAAAAAGTGCGTATATTATATACCAAATTATAATTTTCATTCTACTCAAACTCAAACACGTGTTGTACAAATAACCTTTTATAATGACAATGTAGCATAGTATATAAATTGTTTGAAAAACTTAAAAATTTGGACATCTAAAAAATGTTCATCACAGGGACTGCACCCTCGCCTGTGTACACCATTCTTCCATTTATGTCTTTCCAATAAAAGATATTGTGAGCTGGCCGCCAAGTAACAGAAAAATTATTACAAAACGAAAATCAACTCGACAACAAAAAATACACGTAAGCCACCTAAATGCACTTTTACTCTCATTAAATTCAAGGATCAATTAGCCTATTCTGTAAAAAATGTTTACAACAAAAACTACTACGATAGATCTTACACTATTTCTTGAATTTATTTTAATAAATATCAAGAGATCTCGTAATACATCAATCATTTAAACACTTGGAATCACTAGTGAAATTAAAATTGTACCAAAACAATACATCAGGACTGTATAAAGTGACAAGACGGTAGTACAAATTACAAAAAAATTAATTCAAACATATATTAAGTTTTACCAACTTATCTAGACGAAAATAGTACTAATGGTATTTTCTATGAAATACAAAATCAAACAATCTCTTATCTTAAATTAATCACTATCCTCGTGCCTCCTGGACTTCTTCTTCCTGTGAGACCTGTGGCTGGGACTTCTCGACCTAGATTTGTGCCGTCTAGATCTACTGCGTGAACGATCTCGTCTGTGAGATCGTTCCCTCTCCCTGTCTCTAGGTTTCTCAGATCGACTCCGGCTCGTTTCTCTATCTCTTTCACGATCGCGGCTTTCCTTGTGGGGACTTCCCTCCCGCCGACTTCCAGGAGATGACATCCTTATCGGCGGATTAACAGGTGGCGGCCCCATATGCACAACTGGTGGTGGACCCATAGGAGGGGGTCCAGTAAGGGTCTTTAGATCGGAAGGAGTCCACGCGGGTTCTGCCTCGGTACCTTAAATCATTTATTTTTTATTTGTTTAGATGCTTCTGGAATTTAACATATACAGTGTGTATTATTTAATACAGCAACATTCTATTATTGTTAAACGCATTGTGATTTAATTTTTTTTTTTTGGAATGAGCTTAATTGGCCATTTTAATTTTTATATTTTCATGGCCTACTAAGGTCCCCTTAATGGGTGATAATTTCAAGATCGACTGTTACCAAATCAAATATACTTTATTGTCCAGAAGAACATTTTTTGTTGACACAGTGCTGTATAAACAGAGAGATAAAAAAGAAAAATATTAACAAACTTGTAAGTAAAATACATAAAAGTAAAAGAGTAAAAACAAAAAAAAAAAACCCAGGAACTAGTCAAAAAGTAACAATTTACAGATAGAAATGAATATGTACATTCTAATACATTAAAATGCATCGTCATAATTAAAAAAAAAATTATAATAAGGCTTTACAAGTAGTGGACTTTTTGCTGCTTTCTTGAAATCAATATTGGAATTAATATCTTTAACACCATTGGGTAGATGATTATACATCTTATAACCATCGTAAATAATAAAGTCCTTGACCAGATAGGAACTCGGAATTGACACAGTAAGGTTATTGTTTTGACGAGTAATATAACGAGGAGAATTAATTCTTATATTACTGTCATATTTATGAATTAAACGTACCGTTTCTAGAATGAAAATGGAAATAACTGTAAAAATTCCATGTGCCAAAAAAAGTGGTTTGCATGAATCGCAAATTCTTGCTTTACACAGATAACAAACAGCACACTTTTGAATTACAAAATTCCTATTTATCAAATAAATACTGCTTACACCCCAGAACAAATACCATATCTCAAAAATGTGATTCAATTAGTGCAAAGTATGCAGTTTTCGCAGTCACGAAGCCCAACTCATTTGAAATGACTGATTGCGTATCAACCAGATGCTAGCTTATTACCGAGGTTAATAACATGCAACTTTAAGTTGCAGTCGATACTTAAATCAAGAAATTTTGAGCACGACTTATTTTTAAGTATATGGTTACCGAGTGGGATATCTATTAGATTACAACGGAAGGTCATCACATTTGTTTTGTTGACATTAAAAGAAAGCAAGTTAGAGTTAAACCAATCTTTGACTTTATTTACATCGGAACACATTTGCTCCCAGAGAGTATTCTCATCTTTACCATGCCACAATATTGCGGTGTCATCAGCAAATAATACCTCTGATTCAAAATAATAATGAATACTGAATATGAGCAAATAATTACCCCATTGAGAATCTTGAGTAGGTTCGTAGCCTCCATAAAATGGTTCTGGTTCAGGGTTAAAGCCATATTCGGGCTGGAAAGTTTCGAATGTTGCAGGTGGAGGTACCGTCAAATCTGGGAAACCTGCCGGTTTTCTGCTATATTCTCTTCTGTCAGCTGTCATCACCTAGTAGAGATTAAAAAAAGGTATAGGTTGGGGCTTTTTTTATTTGGAAAGAAAGACATATTATAGGGCGCGTGCATTGTATGCTTAACATAACCTCAAATAGTACATTGTAACTTTATACTCATTTTTAATGTTTTTATTCGCATTTCTAAATTGGTACCCGTGTAACATTAATAAACTCTCTCGGATAGGATACATATAATGTTTATAAATCATTGATTTTTAAAAATATACTTATATTTACAGGTTGGAAATCCAACTTATAATTAGCGGTCTATTTTTAATATTCAACGATTGAAAAAAATTATATGCATTCTATACGAGAGAGTTCATTAATGCTACACAGGTACCAATCTAGAAATGCGAATAGAAATATTAAAAATGAGTATAAAATTACAAAAATTTAATATTTGAGGTTATGATAAGCATACAATGCATACGCAGTGATACTATCATCTCAATATAGAGAATATTTTTGGACTTGCACGTTTATTAAATACCATAAGTATTTAAATAAGCAAGGCAGTAATATACATTCAGTCAATAATTCCATTTTGTTTGGTAAAAAATTATAAGTAAGCAGTATTTAATAAAATTTTGCAAAGCATACAAATAGAAATGATCATAATACATCATTCACCAAAATAAATAAAATTATATTAATACTATAATAATAGGCAAAAGGACCTCGGTCAATGGCCATAATTGACATAATTGTATGTAGTTCAGGACGCTAAACCATGTTAGTAGCAAAGCGTGCTTGGTCAGACTGCCTATCTTTCACTGGGTTCGATTTCCCAGCTCCGACAGTGACAATGTCGGTAGGCAATGAATGTTTCTGTGCCTGTGCAACCACCTTCCGGACAGGCTAGGTTTTGAATTAGGAGTTGTCTGCTGTATGTGGCATGTTTATGTGGTTTTTTATGCCAGTAAAACGAAG
The DNA here is from genome assembly GCA_963583905.1 of Stenurella melanura. Taxonomy (NCBI): domain Eukaryota; kingdom Metazoa; phylum Arthropoda; class Insecta; order Coleoptera; family Cerambycidae; genus Stenurella; species Stenurella melanura. The sequence continues at coordinate 10,204,703 of OY757311.1, forward strand.
AATTATTTCTGTTACGTCATGATACAAATAAACCTTTATATCACATTTGATATTATCTTATCTTCAATGTATCGCTATATTTATCATTTTATACATCCTACACAATTCAGGTTATCTGCAGTGTCATTTGGCTCTTATATACCAATGTATTTTGGAACATGGAGCGAGTATATACTCGTATTTCGATACGAAAACGCAGTAACGTCAGGCATGTTTGGTACTTGGATGGGTGATCCTCTCCAGGGAAATACAGCGTTGTCGTTCCACCTTCTAACGGCTTGCATATCGGCGCATACGTACAAGGTATGCGGGGGGTTACATAGCGGATATACCATCCTTCTGAGAGGATATAAAACAGTTGTTTCCTTGTCTATTAAATGTTAGGCAAGAAAAAAATGGCTACTCTTCGATAGAGAAGTGGTTCGGCAAAATTTCCTGGTTGGGGGAAGCTTGTCTCCTGGCGTCGGTGATTGGCCTTAGTAGCGGAAATAGCCTTACGTTAAGTAAGTGAATAAAAAAAATATTTATAATTTATTAATGTAATGATAATTTATTATTTTTGCATTGAACATATATTATATTACTGAACAATTACCATTTGTACAGAATATATTTTGTTTCACTTATATCCTAATACATAAATAATTATCTATTTTTAGTCCACGGCAATTAGCATCTGACCTGGACAAAATTAGTAAAAATCTGAATTTTTGCACAGACGTTCTTTAGTGTTCCAAACCAAACCCAAATCCACAAAAATTCCTATGATATTGAAGGTCAACGTGTTATGCAAATATCTCGCATCCTATGCATCGGATGCTCATGAGGTCAATGTGAAACTTGTGGTGAATTCAATTATCTACAAGTTGTCTTCTTTATTTTTTACCCACACCACCCCCACCCCCCTTCGAGATATTCAAGGTCAATTTTTTGTTTTTTTAAAATCGGCCAATTAGGGCCGGAGATATGGCCGTTTGAAGATATTGAGTTTCAGGGTAGTAAAAGGGATCGGACAGGAGGTATGAGGGGTGTTTAAGAGATAAGGAATGGGGTTAAGATTGGTACTTTTTTCCTATCATGGGTGATTAGAGGAAGAGGTCGAAGTCGCGGGGGGAGCTCTCTAGGGCAGTTAGGGAAGGAGAGGGAGGGGGGAACGTGCAAAGAGGGAAGACGGCCATATCTCCGATTCTAATAGGGCGATTTAAAAAAATAAAAATAGCATTTCTTCCTTTTCTGATCAGCTATAATGTTGGATAGGTAGGAAATAATTTTCAAAACGATTTTTTTTATTAAGGGAAAATGTAAGACTTACCTTTCTGACCTTCGATTTCCCTTTGTGTGTGTGTGAGTGAGAGCAGCGAGTGAGTAGAGAGGGTAGAGGCCACGCCTACTCTCCCGCCGCTGCAGCTGCCGAATGAAAAGAAATTAATTTATAAGTCTAACTGCAACTTGCTGTCCGATCGAATTTTTTTTTTTTAATAAAAAGAGAGATTTGTTCTCTTTAAAATGAGCCATGGCAGAAGGGCGTAGGACTTTCCTTTGCCCTTCTGCAGGGCTTAGACTTCAAGTTGTCGCCGTGCCTGTCGTAATGAAGGAATTTGAAAAATTCTTTTTTCATTTCAAAGGGGATGAAAATCCCCGTTTATTAGAGCATTTTATCCTCCCCGCTTACCCTCTTCATAAAAAAAATCGTTTTGAAAAAAAATACATTTTTTCTGTTGCCATTTTTAAATTTTCGGAGAAAATTATTTCCTACCTATCCAACATTATAGCTGCTCAAAGAAGGAAGAAATATTTTAATTTTTCAAAATCGCCCTATTAGAGCCAGAGATATGGCCGTTTTCCCTTTTTGCACATTCTCCCCTCCCTATCTTTCCCTAATTGCCCTAGAAAGCTCCCTCCGTGGCCTCGACCTCTGCCTATCACCACCCATAACAGAAAAAAAATTTACCATCCTAACCCCACCCCTTATCTCTTAAACACCCCTCATACCTCCTGTCCGACCCTGAATTTCAATCCCTTCAAACGGCCATATCTCCGGCCCTAATTGGCCGATCTTAAAAAACCAAAAACCAGTTTACGCGCCTCGGGGAGACCCTTTTTTGTCCGAAATATTTTTTGTCCGTCTCCCCGATCGCGCGCAAACTGAGAAAAACCAATTTTCCGTATGTTTAACAGCTCCCCTTCCCCCTGCACCACCTAGATCTCGGATGTGAAAGTGTCAGGGAAGTGGGGGGAAGTCGTCATCTATAAGACGGGAAATTTTTTTTTTTAAAAAAGGCACTTGTTTTTCACCCCCTTTTTTTTTGCCAGATCTACTCCACTAAGTGGTGTTCAATCAGTACTAAAGCTGATGGATCTAGTTGTCTCACCACTAATGGTTCCAATAATGTATTATAAATTTTTGTTTAAATATTACCTACCTATTTTTGACAATCCATTGCACTTCCCGTTAATTTTAATTAATATATTAAAAAAGGTATTCTGTGATCACTGATGACAGAAAAGTATGGGCGGTACCAACTGGAAATATTGAAATTCCCTGTCAAGCTTCTACGACTTCAGTTACTATTAATTTGTTATAAAGTAGTCTGAAAAGGCATACTCGATACATTTTCTAATTTTGAATCTAACTGTAACCGCAAAAAAAACGTGGATGAATATTATTTTGTTATGATACACAGTTAAATTTTTATTGAAAAATTACATTTGGCTGTAGCTCCAATCAAACAAGTCTAGATACATAACAGCTACCTCTTCAGTACACACCTTGTTTTTTCCTAACAGTCACATTATATATCCATAAAAAAGATAGATAATCATTTTGTAATATGTATATTATTAACAAAATGTGCAAAATGACACTTTTCCAGTAGGAAGTAACTGATTGTGTCCGAAACGTTATGGTTGTTGTCAAATAAAAGCCGTGAACTGTTTGCCAATGTATTATAGCTTTTTAAACACCAACTGTAAAAACAAATTGCAAGTGGCTCAAAATGCATGTATGCGTTTTGTATACCTAACAAATAAATACGATCACATAACACCTTTATATAATGACCATAAACATATGAAAATTGCATTTAGATATCAATATTTATTTGGAGTATTCCTCATGAAAATATTTACATATAGAAAACCTGAGTATTTATATGAGCTATTAATTCCTAGGAGAAATGTACATCAACTAAACCTAAGAAACAATGACTTATTTAGCATATACCAACATAACACCACTAAATTTGAATGCTCGTTTAGTTATATCTCAGTCAATTACTTAAATAACCCCACATTTCTAAATTTGTTAAATTCTTACAGACCAAATTCTTTCAAAGTTAAATACAAGCAAGCAATAATTTCTCACCAAATTAGTGATACTTCTTAAATTACAAATTATTACGTACTTTTGTGTATTTTTTTAATTATTTTGTAAGTTTTATTTATCTTTACTAATATCCACACTCAATTTTTACACTGTGACAGTTATTGTTGATAATGTTATGTTTTTACTACTATGTATGTATTTTTGTAGGGATTGTGGAAGAACGTTTTTCTAACGAACAACTCCCCTTTGTGTTATGTATACTTTTATTTTTATGTGTACTTAATGCAATAAAGATTATTATTATTATTATTACCTACTGACTAGTGAATCAGGCACTTATCGGATGTTTGCAACTGAAGTGCCTTAGACTGTGATTAGCTCAGCAAAAAACAAACCAATATACATTACTTATCTAGGGATAAGTTCTTTGATCGGACGGCTGTAGTATAAAAGTGATATACATTTGAAAATATTGATTAATTTCTAAAAAAGTAATTTTATTACCTTTGAAGAAAAAAATAATTGTAACTCATGAAAGTAGTACTGTTATATGCAGAATGACCTCTAGACTCTAAAAATGCAAACATGTATAGGGTGCTCCATTTAAACCGAAAGTTGAGGTCACATCTGATGAAACCTGAAGTCATAGAAACTTGATAGACAAAAAAAATCGTTTTGGTAATGTCACATAACAAGTTGACATCCGGTATATTAAATTCAGCATTCAGTGGTGGAAACACAAATAAAATATTTTGTTCTTCAGTGTTGGATCAGCATTTGCAGAGCAGAAGATAGTCAATCAGTTTCTTTTGTACTGCTGTTTTCATTTTGGTTTACTATGTCATATTAAATTACTGGTTACCAAAACAGAAAATGAATTTTACAAATGTTGACAATAAAAAAGGCCATTATGAAATTGAAATACTTATATAAATTGATTAAGGGGTTTAGAACGACTAATTTTGATGGTACTTGCTAATACATATGAATTTATTAATAGAAACCATGAAGCGTAATATTTACAGTTGATATGACGATTGATATTAAAATAATTTAATAACATCATAGTATTGAAATATTAAGTACCGTACAGCCTACAATAAATGTAGTAGCAATATCACCTCGAGAGAACTTCTCATTAAAGCTACCTTATCATGTCAAAAAATTAAAAAATCCAAAGTACGCTTACAAATATTCACGATAAATAATTGACACCCATCAACATTTACCTTCTTCAATTTGCAGTATGTTTAGTATAAAATGCCAATAGTGTTATCACAGTACTAGTGCTTCGTCTTCATTTTACTTTACCTTATTTAAAAAGATCTGGTTATTTTAAAATAAAAGAATAACTTTGGTGCTATTTGTACACTTGGATTTCTGGACACTACAATATTACTATTTACGATGGAACGGCAACGATCTTGTTATTGGTATATTAGTCTTCCTCACAATATGCTGAATTTCAATACATCATAAACTAAAAACACATATTTTGAAAAGCATAGTGACCACAGAACGGTATAATTTCCCATAACAATTCATATCCCTGGCGTCTTCTTTCCCTGTGTTTGTTGTGTTGGCGAAAAAGTTATGGGAATTATACAAAAATACAAACCTGAATGGTGTTCATCTTGGCTGGTTCCACCTTGTTCAGGATTGGCGGTACCGGCCTCTGGGCAGTTCCTCCTACAACATCAATACCACCTGTCAGTTTTCTAAATGGAGGGGGTCCGGCTTTACGTATACCTAAGAAATTTCCCGCATATTTACTGTTGTCATTCATGATAGGCACTGGTCCTCTCGGCAGACCTATTGGGTTCATTGGGGCTAGTCCCACTCCAGATTCATTCACCCTCATTCTAGAAACCAATTGCAAATTTCAAAAGATATATATTTTGAATTCGGTTAAACCTTTCGATCTAAATGAAAAAACAATATAAAAGCCCCATAGTAACATCATATAGAATAAGTTGAGCCCAAATTGGTATAGAAAGTCATTATGCACTGTAAAAATTCCTATATACAACTGCATTATATATAAAAAAAAAAAACAAATATGACACATTATCATACCCCCGATATCACGTCTGACATGTTAGAGACGGGCTGCTTGTTTACTGAAATATTTATTTATTTTATTTAATTGCCTTATACTATAATATACGTAGAAAACCTGTAAATAAATGTAAAGTCTTGAGGCATCTACTGTTGTTAATCGTTTGCTATTTCCTCACAAAAAATCAAATTGGTCGTAATTTATGCTACTGATCTAATAATTATAATTGTTTGAATTCCAGTAATTTGTTGCCATCAGTTTAGTTAAAGTCCGCGTTGATTTGCATACTCAGAATGAGTATATCTGTTTTTGCAGATGAATGATTCATTAGAAACTTTCAACATATCGCAATACTTATTATATTGTTAATTATTATACTCTTCGCAAATACAAAACGAAGAGTATATTGCAGTCGATCGGCACATATCTAAAACCGGTAATATTGCTCGTAGAGAAAATATTTTAAATATTGTATCTCTGTGTTGGTGATCGAATACTGAACAACTTTCAAATGTCCGTCCGTCACGTTTCTTGTAACCGCGATAACTTAAGAATGAAAAGTCCGATTGTATTGAAATTTGGACATTGTTATTGTTAGAGGAAAAATCCTATTGTTTTTGAACAAAATCGTTCAATAAATAAAAAAGTTATTAATTTTTGAAAAGAAAAAAAAAATTGTTTTCTTTTGTAATTAAACAAAAAATGTTTGAAACTAATATCACTTCCAAAAAAAAACTGCGAAGAGTATCCTATCGAATGTGCAACAATTATATAGCAAGTGTTAGACGAAAAATCCTATTGTTTTTGAACAAAATCATTCAATAAATAAAAAAGTTATTAATTTTTGAAAAGAAAAAAAAAATTGTTTTCTTTTGTAATAAAACAAAAAATGTTTGAAACTAATATCACTTCCAAAAAAAAACTGCGAAGAGTATCCTATCGAATGTGCAACAATTATATAGCAAGTGGAGTAAATCGGCGAAGTGTATAATGGTTAGCTTGTCTTAAAATAAGGTTGCATATTTATATTTTATTCAAAATATAATAAAAACTTGGACACATTTCATTAACTATAAAAATGTGCCGAAATAGCCTAATAAGTGATTTGGACAGAATTGAAAACGAGACGGTATGTCTTTGTAATTGTTATTTTACCTAACATCCGGAATTTTACTTTAGACCCTTAAAGAATACAGGGTTAAGAAAAACACTCATATTGATGAGTAAAATGAATGATATGTAAGCAACGCATCCGTATTTAACAGCATCAAGGGCATTGGAAAAGACAAATTGAAACTATAGCCTAGTCAGTACACAAAACTTTACAAGAACTGTGGAATAATCAGAACATAAGGACATAACAAGCATATTTTTACTTTTCTTTATTGATGCTCTACCGTACATGAAAGCTGCTGGGAAAATTTTGATAGAAACATACAAATATAGCATTGTACATAGCACACGGCCTTCGTCGGGTAGCGGTAACTATCCGAGATTGTTACCCCACTACTGATCAACTAATATCTAATGTAAAAAAGCATGTTTGAAAGTACCTCAGCGGGAACTTTCATTTTCAAAACTGCTTTCGGCAGGCCAGCCCTACTTTTTACGTCATGACGACTGTGATATCTGAGGTATGCACATTACAGTTCTTCCACATCTGTAAGAGTTCTATGCTATTGGGAAAAAAGTTATATTAAATACCTCTTCTGACGCTCACAGTATGCTCTCCAAGTATCCTCATTGAAGCCATAATTAAAATAATCAGTAATATCAGCTCCCGGTTTCCTCCAAGGTTTATCCTCTAAGGAATCTAAGTTATATTCAGTAGCCGGGACACCATTGATTGTACCGATTTGATCAAATTCCTCTACTGAAAACTTTCCAGGCTGCTGTTGCTGTAGGGCCTTATTCTTGTCTCCAACAGAAGTTAATAAACCTCCTCTTTTGATATTCAAAGAAGTATAAGAAGGTGCAGTTGCTTTTATGTCTCCAATAACTACATTTACATCATCGTCGCTATCATCATCCAAGTCTTCTTTTTCGCTATCGTCTCCGTTTTGTCTCACTTCACCATCTTCCACACCATCGTCGTGATCTTGTTCATTTTCTTTCTCATTATCATCAACTCCTGGAGGACCGTCATCCTCTACCGCCTAAAACACAGTATATTGTTAGGTTATGTTATACTTGCATATTTGTGCTAATACTTGAGGCTGTGGTACAATCGGCACTTCCTGGGGTTCTATCGCAAGTTGTTCTTGATTTCGCAGTGCATTTGGATTGTCCCCCGTATTTCCTTCAGAGCCATCGCCGTATAACCATTGATCATCTTCCAAATCGTCAGCCATTTTTTCAGCGCAAAGAAGCTGACATTTTTTTTATGCCGTAATTCAAAACTGCCAACATAACATTAGTGAGTAACTTCACTTATTGTTACCGCTTAAATTATTAGCCTTCAGGTAGACATCGATGGATACACTCAGTTAACCGGTCCATTCTCTTGGATGAAACGTGAATAGTACACCATTTTCTTTTAATAATAAAACTGTATCAACATTTTAAAACAAATGCAAAAACAGTAATACTTATAAAATATAAATCCACCTTTTCCTTGGCATTGTAGCCAAAATTAGGCATAAAAACATTGTTTAATTAATATATTATTAATGTTAGTTTGAGAAAATCTATGCAGACAACGTGTGGGTATTGTAATTTAGTTTTTTCTTGGAACATTCGATAATAACTTCGTGTTTGTTTAATGCTTAGACTAGGAAAGATAGATCTTTCCTACTCTAAGGTTTAATGTTTATTAGGTACACGCAGAAAATGTTTTTCAGAATTTTTGCTTATCTGTCTAAATGTTTGTACTACCATGAACCATGACCCAAAATTGCCTAATAAAAGGTAGGAAAAAATAGTAGACATGTATCCTATAGAATGTGGGGTTTACAGTAGATAAATGATAAAAAGTACGGGTAAATCGCAAAAAATTTATATGAATTCTTTGGTAAATCGATATAGTTGATATTTGAAGAAAATCAAAAACGCAGCATATTTATTCAAAGTGTTGTTCCACTGTTATTTCCCTGGTAGAAGAATTCACCCTAAATCATGGTTGCTGTGTTGTCAGCACTGTTCTCGGTTGATAAGGCGGGTACGAAACGGAAGCAAGTCGTTCAGTCGGTAATTTTTCTTCCTTTTAGTTTTTCGTGCTAGAATGGGTGAGTACGTATGAAATTTATTTTTTGTTAATCGATATCCATCGAGGTAAATAATGTTTTTTTGTCAGGAAACTATAATTAATCCATCTAATATTGATATTATTGAATAGTTTTTGGTAATATTTTCTTATATTTAGCACAAAAAAGTAAACTGAAGATAACATAACCAAAATGCTATTTTGACATCAAAACATGTTCTACATGATGATAAATTTAATATTTCTCCGATGTGTTGTGCTGACGACTCACTCCCACAGCGTTCTGAATAAATTGACAATATTTTGATGATAAGTAAAGTGTGTGTATATTTTACAAATAATTTTTTTTTAAATTTTAGGTATTAGCCGAGATCATTGGCATAAAAGGAGGGCTACTGGAGGCAAGAGGAAGCCTCTCCGTAAGAAGAGGAAGTTCGAGTTAGGTCGCCCCGCCGCTAATACAAAACTTGGACCTCGCAGGATTCATTATGTTCGTACCAGAGGAGGTAACCTAAAATACAGAGCCTTAAGGTTAGACACTGGTAACTTCGCGTGGGGTAGTGAAGGTACCGCACGTAAAACACGTATTATTGATGTTGTGTACAATGCTAGTAACAATGAATTAGTACGTACCAAGACTTTGGTAAAGAATGCTATAGTTGTAATCGATGCTACCCCATTTAGGCAGTGGTATGAATCCCACTATATTTTACCTTTAGGACGTAAAAAGGGAGCTAAATTGGTAAGTTTATACAAAAAATCATTAACTTAACATGTACACTTAACATTCAATTATCAGAGACTCCAAATAACCATATTTAAACATGGTAAGCGATGTGATAATGAGATTAAATCACGATCTTACGTTTTTTGTGTTTAGAAATATATCGGAATGTGAACATATTAAAACTTAACATGCAATTTTCTACAATAGAATCCTGATCACATATTTACATAAACACCAGAACACTTGAACAAAATCTCGACGCACATTTCGCTAGTGGTCAACTTTTTCAGGATACACTAAATTGAGGTTGAAGCACATGAATCTGATATTAATTTTCAGTGTAAAACTTTTTGAATCTTGGTCTGTTCGGATCGCGTTCACAAAAGTGCCTTTCAGAACAATGGACCTTTTAAGCAAAGCAAAAAAATATTTTTTTTTATAAATACCATTATCGTACTCTTTGCAAATATAAAATGAAAAGTATATTGTATTCAATCGGCACATTTCTAAAACCGGTAATATTGGTCGTAGAGAAAAAAGTTCATATCACTATGTTGGTTTTGAATTCTGAACAACTTTCAAAGTGTCCGTCTGTCAAGTTCAAATTTAAAATACAAGAATTTATTCATCTTTTGTGCTATTGAGTACAATAGATAATACAAGTCATGAAAAAAAACTACAGGTGTAAAAGTATAAGACAGACATCATAATTAAACTAACAAATTGTTTTAAAATTTCAAATATTTAATATACATAATAACGATAAAGAGGAGAGTTTGTGTAATATATATCTAAGTTCAAATTGCTTCTATACCATTGACGAGTTCATCCAGACCATTAATTAGGTCTGGATGAACTCGTCAATGGTATAGAAGCAATTTGAACTTAGATATTCTTTTAAGGTTCTTTTAAAAGTGGAGATCGGTAAGCATTGTAAGTCAGTGGATAACAGGTTATACAATCGGGTGCCAGAGTATATTGGTGATTTAGATATTGTCTGTAATTGTTTATTTCTGGCATATTCAGATTTTCTTACTTTTTATTGGGTATTTTGCCACTGAAAAATATTTAAAAATGTTAATGAAAAAACCTCTGCGCCAAACGGATCAGACAGAGGTTGGTTCTTGAGTACTTGACTGTTTCAAAAAGTCTCACACCTAAAAATATATAAACTAGAACAATGTTATAAACTAAAAACTCAAAATCAAAGCTTTGGGTAGTTAACGTTTCGGAAGAGAATCTACTTCCGTTCTCAAAACTTTTTTGGCCGTCAACCATGACAGTTCTTTGTTTATGTATTTCCATAGTCACGTGAGACATTAAATTATATTTATCTTATTTTTACTTATTTCGTCTCTAAGGATGGGCAACCAACTAGTACAAAAATCTATTGAATAATTAGAAACGCATCTATCCTCGTTTAATAAAATAATCGCGGATTCTTTAAGTTTTCTTTTAGTTCCGTTGCTCTCTTTTTCCAAAATCTTCGCCGAGTCCCATTTAATTCCATGATTAATATCCCACGCGTGTTCACAAATTTTGGATTTTTCAAATTCTCCCCTTCTAGCGTAATTTCTATGTTCACCAAGCCTTACATTGAAAGGTCTAGATGATTCACCTACCTAATGTTTTCCGCACTCACACGGAACAATTTTTTGAACTTTGAACAATATTTGGAGGTTTGGTTCTTGATAAAACCGATCTTAGCGTGGAGCCCGTTTGAAAACCCGTTCGTACGGAAAACCTGTTCCCAATTTTTCGTAATTTATCCGATAAACCATGTATATATGGAATTACTGCCATTGACCTAAATACCTCAGGTTGTGACAGTATATTCTCTCTACTATCAATGTTCAATAACTGACTATCAACAAAACTCTCAGGATATTGATTATTTAATAAGACAGTTTTTATAAATTGTTTTTCGTTCCTTAATATTACATCATTTGAAGAAATAATTATATATATAACCCATGGCCATCCCAAAGTCTTGTTGATAGAAGTCATTATTTAATTGAAAGTATGTCGTTTTAATGCAAAGTGTAAGTAATTCCATTATAGTTTCAATGCTTAACTTAGTTCTATTCGCAAAATTCCCATCTTGTTGATTTGTTTTTAATTATTATTAATGTTTTATCTACAGGAACATTTGTAAATAGGCTTACTACATCAAAACTGACCATTAGATGATACATTGGGTTGATTCTACGGTTGGTTCCTTGTGAAACATTCTTCAATATTTAAATATACAGGAAAAATTATGCTTTTTAATGTTTCAAAAAGTTTTATTAAAACTCTACACGTGTTTCGGCTTATTAGGCCTTTATCAAGAGTACAAGATAATACTCAGTATTATCTTGTACTCTTGATAAAGGCCTAATAAGCCGAAACATGTGTAGAGTTTTAATAAAACTTTTTGAAACATTAAAAAGCATAATTTTTCCTGTATGTTTAAACATTAGATGATTATTGTTAAAATGATTTTCTGACAGCTTTTCCAAAAAATGTTTGCTATTTTTAATATAAGACTCGGAGGAACCTGTTTTTAGTTTATAACATTGTTCTAGTTTATATATTTTTAGGTGTGAGACTTTTTGAAACAGTCAAGTACTCAAGAACCAACCTCTGTCTGATCCGTTTGGCGCAGAGGTTTTTTCATTAAAATTTTTAAATATTTTTCAGTGGCAAAATACCCAATAAAAAGTAAGAAAATATTGGTAATTTTTCGTATTTTGAATAGTAGTGTTTATTTTGAGAGATTATTTTTTCTTCTGGTGTTGATGGTGTGGATATCAGAGTGTTTAGTTAGTAAAATCGTTTTTCCATGAATGTATGTCAAAATTTTATGAAAGTGTATACTGGTGACTGTTAGAATTTTCCTATCACGAAATGTAGGTCTACAGTAGGTATAGATGTCAAGATTGAACATCATTCTAATTATACGTTTCTTCAGCACAAAGATTCTGTTTATGTCACCGGACAGAACCCAGACAATAATATTGCAGCTGATTACTGAAAAAAAGTGTGCATAATAAACTGACATCAATGAATTTACGTCAAGTTTGTTTTTCAGATTTTTTTAACAAGTAGTATGCTTTATTTAATTTTTGGATATAAAGTCAATATGTAGGACCCAGTTCATTTGGCTGTCGACTACTGTTCCTAAAAATTTTTTTTAGAATTTACAGGGGTTATCGTATTGTTTTGAATAACTGGGTGAAACGCTGTATCTTTATCTATTCTAAAAAAAATTATAATAATTGTTTTATGTATATTGATCATTAACTGATTTTTAGTGCACCAGTCACTAAACTGTTTTATGAAGGTGATTACTTCTAATAGTCTGTCCGTCTATCACTTTTCGTGTAAGCATGAATACTTAAGAATGAATTGGGACAGTAAGTTAGTGTTAACTAGAGGAAGAACTTTATTGTTCTCGAACAAAATTGGTCAAATAAAAGTTAATTTTTTAGACTAAATTTTTTTTATGTTTTGTAGTTAAACAAAACATGTCTAAAACAATTATTTGCTGCTAAAAACTGCCAAGAGTATCCTATAGAATGTGCAACAATTATATAAAAAGTGCAGTAAATTAGCGAAGAGTATAATGATTAGCTTGTTTGATATTTGCATCTTCCATTAGAATACCAGCTCATCCTTGCAAAATACAACAAACATGGTGCCTCAGGCACAATAAAAAAAGTAATTTTATAAATGCTTAGTTGGTAGTGGATGATAATCAGAATTTCTGTTTCCAGTCTCTGTATTTGATCCAGGGCCCTTAAAATGCCACGAAATTGATTCTAACACTACCTTCATTTTCTTTTGTATTCTAATGTGTTATATGACTACGTTTACTACCTATTTCAGTGATGGCCAATTTGATTGCTTATCCAATGTATTCGATACATAGACTAGGAAAGTGCGTCTGTATCATCCTATAGTCTGTCTGGAAATGAAAACTCATATAAATGTAAATCTTTATTAATAGCATACAGCTAACTTATAATCTTATTTACATTTGTAACACAAATATATACGTGAGCTGTTCTTTTATGACTATATTTTTTGCAAATTTGCTTCATTTCCAAATAGATTATAGCAGCATTTCACATAACAAGTGAACGCTAGGGTTTTTTTAAAAATAATTTCATCCTGTTAGATCTGAAAATAAATATTCTGATGTAATAACCAACACCAGGGTAGAATTAGAGGGGACTTTTTCAATGGAAGGATCTTCCTCGAAAGTTCGCTGGAAATTAAAGGATGTAGCTTTAAAACACTTGTGGTTCTAAGGTCTCATTTTATGTCAAAAAGTTATTATTTATTTTTCATTTATACCTGTGTTTGTTTATTCTCAGTTTATAGTACAGATATCTTTTTAAATTTGTATGTTTTAACAATTTTAATATGCCTATTAATATTTTGAAATTACATTTAAAATTTGAGGTACAGTATTATTTCGATTTCGGAACGTTCCGAACCTCAATCAGAATCTGGAGCGTGGTAAGGTGGTAATGTTTTTAAATCGTACAAAAGTGATATATTTCAAAAATTTTGGTCATCAATTTACGTCTGAATACCAGATCTCAATAGGTGTAAAAATGAGAGAATGGAAGGGCATACCGAAACTATAAGGGTTTTTACAGAACCCAACAAAATTTAAAACAAATTTTATATTTGTGTTCTTCGACCCTAAATTAGTGAAGTCTGAAAAATTTTTGCAAAATTTCGGTTTCGGCTTGAAATTTTCCAACCTACAAGCAAATAAAGTGATTGGGATAGCTCTTTGTCACCAATCATACTACTTTCACATTTTACAATTTTGAAGCTTTCAAATGTGCCCAGCGTCTATTATTTGCTACATCTCTTAACACAGGTTAACAAAAAAGAAAAATGTTTCACTCCAAAGACTAAACCTACCAAGCTGAAACAGAGTTTTCAATTAAAAAAATTTTCTGCCTTGTAAATTTCAAGTAAATCCCGGTTTTTACTGTCAAAAACCATATTTTGACAATAAAAACTGATATCGAAATCTACGAGGTAGAACATTTTTTAAATTGAAGTCAGTTTCAGCACCCAAAAATACTTAAGGCATGATTGGTTTAGTCTTTGGAATGGAAAAAAAATTTTTTGTTGACCTGAATAATTAACCTTCAGTATTTGACATATATGACTATTGTCGAACACATGTTGCTCAACACTAGACTTGTTAGTTTTTTCACATTTTAGAACATCTATCCATATTATGCTTCTCAAATGCAGATTCAATTGGACATTCTGTTTATTCAGCTTATTTCAACTTACACTGCTTACAAATGATTAAATTCTTGATCTTTTAGTTAATTCAGTTTAATATTGTAAATAAAACGCGTGTTCAAATGTTCCTTAATTTTCCAGTTTCATTTAATCTATCTAGTCCTTTAACATTATGAATTAGCAAATGATGTCATCATGCGTGTCATCTGATTCTGATGATTATAATATTCTTGCTAACTACTGATACTTTTTCTTATTATTTCAATATAAAAATATATATATGGTTATTGATAAACTAATAAACCGTCTCGTTTGTTACAGACTCCTGAAGAAGAAGCGATTCTGAACAAGAAACGAAGCAAAAAAGTTCAAAAGAAGTATGAGGCTCGACAGAAGACATCTAAAGTAGAACCTGCCTTGGAAGAACAATTCCAGACAGGAAGGTTATTGGGTAAGTATTCAAAAAACAATTTTTGTCCCAATGAATTTTTTGTAACCTTCCAATTTTCACCAGCAGTTCACTAATTTCATGTAGAGAATACCTTATTACATTATATCAGGAGTCAACCAATTTTTTTCTTTTTTTTCATATACTTAATTAGATTGTGAATTTCATACAATTAATTTTTAAAGCCAGGAAGAATAATTCATAGTTATAGAGAATGACATGTATGGATCCAGATTTTTGTACTTATCAAAAATCTGCAGTATGGTGCACAAAAGAGCGTATTGGGCCGTTCGTAAAATACGTCCGCAAATAAAGAGAAGGGAGGGGTACTGCCTAGCGTGACGAGATGTAACAAGGGGGAGGGGGTCTAAGGAAATGTGACGTTTGCAGTTAATCAATTTTATTTTAATTTTCCTTGGTAGTTTTGAACTGCGACCGAGGAAAATAAAAAAATATTTTTATTTTAAGGAATACCACCGCTGTTCAAAATGCCGATTGAGGAAAATATTCAATTTTAAGGAGTATCCCCCCGCTTCTGAAAATTTCGACCAAGGTAAATCCCCCCTCCCGCTGTCCGAAATTTTTATTGCGATAAATAATGTATTATCAGGAATGCCACCCTCGTTCTTCGAAATTTATATCGAAAATTGCTGGGAGCTGTTACTACCTAATTTTCAAGCTGGCATTTAGGGTAAATCATTCTTGTAATAGTAGGAACTTATCTCCCAAATATGTGTTTAGGGTGTTTCGGTTTTAAACAGCTTAACTGAAAAACAATAGAACTTGTCAGAATAGTGGGGGTGATTCATATTTAAAGAATTCTCTAAAATGTACTGTGCATGGGATCCGGATGTTAAAAAAAAATCTCTAATTTCTACTGTTACTTAATTTTTTTTTTCTTAATTTTAATATCCATGTCATATATGCTTTAATAATAAATTTTATAGAATAGAATAGAATAGAAAAATATTTATTGTGTTAAATATAAGTGTACACATAGATACAATATTCTACACAAAAGGTGACGTTCGTAAAAACGTTCTTCCACGCCACCAAACAAAGAAACAAAAAGAAAAACTTACTTCTAACCATCACATATAACTCAAGTAGCCCTAAAATTACATTATCTAAACAATCATATTTTGTACCTGCAATAAGTATTCTTTATAATTTTTTTTAAATGTACCAACAGATACACCCTCAATCATTTTATAATATACATCATTATTTAATAACTCAACAGATAAATATGCAAAGCAACACTGAAATCTTGCTGATTTATGTTTGTATATTTTAAATTTGTTTAATTCCCTAAGATTGATATTATGCATCTCTTGTCTTGGTTTCAGGTACTCTTTTAGATATTCTGGTTTTCCTCTGGTATAAATTTTCATTAACAAACTGCCAAAAAATAATTTGTAACGATAATCTATTTTTAAGTACAAATGTTCTTTATATATCGGAGTGACATGATCATATTTCCTTATTGAATGAACAAAACGCAAACATGTGTTTTGAGCTAACTGTAGCTTGTTTTTAAATTCCATTGTCAGAAAACTATAGTATACAGTTAAACAGTAATCAATCTGGGGATACAAAATTGATTCGACAATTCTGTGTTTTACTTTTTCATGCAGCATATATTTAAATTTATGTAGTGCCTTTAATTTCATGTATAATATACACAACTTACTTGTCACATGCCTTTGAAAATTTAAACTATCGTCAAATATTACTCCTAGGTTTTTCGCATACTCTTTTTGTGGAATCTCTATATTGTTAATATGCACTGTAGTGAAGTTAAACTTCATAACTTTATTTTTAACATTTGCAGAACCTATTAGTAAGAAGCAACTTTTACTAGCATTAATTTTAAGACCATTCTCAAAAGACCAATTGTTTATCCTCTCTAGATCAGAATTTACATCATTCAGGGCAATGTTTACCTGTGATGGTTCAAACGTTTTTAATAATTGAGTATCATCTGCATACATATAAGTGTTACAGTTATGTATTATTGATGGTAAATCAGATGTGAAAATGTTAAACAAAATTGGCCCTAATATGCTGCCCTGTGGAACACCTTGTTTCACTGCAATAGGATCTGACTTAATTCCATCTATTTCAACGCACTGCAATCTATTTAATAAATAGTTATTAAACCACACACAGACATTATCAGAAAAGTTATAAAATCTCATTTTAGCAACTAGTAGATCGTGGTTTATCAAGTCAAAAGCTTTGCTGTAGTCCAATAGCACCAAGCATGTTGCTTTTGACTCGTCTATTCCACATGTAATATCTGTTGCCACTCTAGTCAGTACAGTACCGGTACTGAAATTAGATCGAAAACCAGACTGAACATCTGGTAATATGTTATTACTATTTATAAAGTCGATCATCATATTACAAACAATCTTTTCGAACATTTTTGCTAGAATGGGAAGAATATTTATTGGTCTAAGTTCATTAAATGAAGTTACATTTGGTACTTTTGGCAGTGGTCTTATAATGGAGGTTTTCCAAATAGTTGGAAATTCTCCATTCTGTAATGATTTATTGAACAAATTTTTAAGAAAATCTGAGATGAATGGCAAACTCAAATCCAACATATTGTATCCGATGTCATCAATGCCCATACACTTTGATTTTATTTGTTTAAATGCTTTATATATGTCAGCTTCTGTTACCTGATTAAATGTAAATTTGGTTTCTCTGTTTGAGTGAGTGCCGTTTTGATAGAATGATATAGTCTCTTCACTTACTGGTGTTTCTAGGTGGCTTGAGTTTGCAAACGTTTTATTTAGTTCATTAGGGTTTTTTAGGTGCTGTGGGATATCAGCCACCACACTTGTAGCGACACCCCATTGTTTAAATTTCGACCACAACTTTTTTGAATTTTTTTCTATCTTGTTAATTTCAAAATTAAAGTAAGCAATTTTCTCACTCCTTATTGCAAATGATAAATAATTCTTTAGATCTAGATAAAAATGTTTGTGGTCTTGATTTCCACTTTTCTTATATTTGTTATATGCTTTATCTTTTAATTTAATAATCTCTTTTATTGTTTATGTAAGGTCGATGGGGACGTGTAGGTTGAATATATTTTAAAGGGGCATGTACGTTAAAAATATCTAATATCAAATTATTGAATATATCAATTTTTTTATTTATATCAGCCTCTTCGGATAATCTGTACCAATCAACAAGCTCCATATCTACTTTAAATTGATCCAACTAAAATTTTTAAAGTCTCTATAAATAAAGGTTCTAATTGGAGGTTTAATAACATACAGTTGAATCACACAATAAGTCAACCTATGATATTATACATTTCCACTGTTCCCGTTTCTAAAACACCCAATTTTGTATCCACAAAAATAAGATCGATAAGACTATTACTTGTTCTAGATACTCGTGTGGGTTCATTAATTACTTGCGTCAATTTGAAAGTAGCGGTAATGTCATTTAAAAACTTACTGTCTTTGTTTTGAATAAGAAAATCTACATTTAAATCTCCTAATAAGACAGTGTAATCAAACTGAATACTTACTGCAGCTAATACATTTTCTATAATACTTAAGCTACTATATGATACTGTAGGTGGTTTGTATAGAGCTCCTAATAATATTTTATCATTCTTAAGACTAATACACAGCCATAATTGTTCAATTGATTTTTCACCACCTTCTTCTAGGAAAGAAATATCTACAGTACTACACTTAAATATTGATAAAACATATACACAAATTCCACCACCTCTGGTTTGTCTGTCGCATCTAAACAATACATAATTTGGAATTTCTATTAATGTGCTTGGAAATTCTGGCGG
This sequence comes from Stenurella melanura, assembly GCA_963583905.1. Classification (NCBI taxonomy): domain Eukaryota; kingdom Metazoa; phylum Arthropoda; class Insecta; order Coleoptera; family Cerambycidae; genus Stenurella; species Stenurella melanura. The sequence continues at coordinate 10,223,555 of OY757311.1, forward strand.
CAACTATGTTTCACTCACAGCTACTATATGAAATTTTCTTTCTAGCACCATCGCTTTGAAGTCATCAAAAGAGGGAATGAGTGACCGCATGTTCACATGCGCTACCGCTAATTTCTCAATTTTTTTAATAGAGGAATTATTTATTTTTTGTTCTACTTTTGGTAGTGTTTCACTAGGCTGGTTGTTTTCTATAAAAAACTCCCAGTTTGTATATATGGTTGAGGATAGTCTATGTTTGCTTCCATCAGTTTGTATATTCTGTGATAGGCTGCACAGTTTGTTTTATCCCAGGCTGAATGATTAAATTTAACATTTGGAATTTTTAGTACCTCAGCTGCATATTTGCAATTTGTACAAATTTTGTTTTCAGTTTCACACGATTTATGTTCCGCCGCACAGCTCGGACAAATTTCATTTTTACTTTTACAATTATTGGACATGTGCCCAAATTTCCAGCATTTAAAGCATTGAATTATATTTATGTAATCAATAAATTTGCATGATTTCCATCCAATCGAAAGTGTTCCTTTATTATGGATAAATCCGTATGTAACTGGATCGACTTCTAAAACTATGTTAGTGTGTCTCTCATCTCTTGTTTCATGCTTATGTATTACTTTTATTTTCAGTCTGTCTGGTTCCGTTTTAATTATATTTTGTATTATAATTTTTTCAACTAATCTTTCTGTATCTTCCACATCTCTTTTATTCACTCTAAGGACTTTTATTTTAGGATTCTTTTTTTCTATCTTTTTTACTTCATAGTCATTCCCCAATGTTTGTTCTATATTTTTAAGAATATTCTCCACTGGTTTTTCATTGTTACAACTGATAGCAACCCCACCATTTCGCACATGTTTGATATTGGATATACTAACTCCAAGAGATCCTGGATCTACTTTTTCTTGTAATGTTTGTCTTGTGACTGTACTTTTCTGTTCTGTCTTTCTTTGGTTTAATTACCAATACCTCTTCATCATTTCTTCTTAGTACCTTACTGTATAGTGGTTTTGTTACTTCGCTATTATTTACCTGCTTGGAGTTTGGAGTTTGTGGGAGGGCAGTCACATTTAGGTGACCGCAGCACCTAGGCCCCATTGGGCCCCTTGTACGTCCTCCCGAGGGATACAGGATTCCACCTAGGCCTCCAACCATCCTAATCTTGTGAAGAAGGTGGTGATGCTGCCTAGGGGAATATCCCTCAAGTCGGCCAGTGTAGGCCAACGTTCTCCCAAAATGAATTCTCTGCTAGAGGAGACTGCCGGGCACTCACAGAGTACGTGTTGGACAGTCTCGTCTTCTTGTTCACAACCTCTACATAGGGGTGTGTCATTTAACTTCATGTTGTAAAGGTGCTTCCTCAGCTGGCAATGACCAGTAAGAATTCCTGTCGCGAAGCGCAGGTTCTTCCTGGACATTCCCAGGTAGATCATCGTTGTATCCTTGTCAGGGTATCTAAGCAGATCCCTGGCCAACTGACAACTATGAGTTTCATCCCACAGTTTTTTAAATTTTCTGTGGGTGTCTTCTTTAATCATTAGCATTATTGCTGAGGTCGGCAGTATGTTGGAAGGGCCAGGTCCAAGTATACTAAGACTGGCTGCCTTCTTAGCCAGACTGTCAGCTTCCCTGTTGCCTCTGCACTGTGCATGCCCTTTGACCCAGCATAGAATGACACTGTTCATGCTGGAGGCGCCCACGAGTGCCTGATGGCATTCCCATACTGACCCTGTTGTTATTTTGTGTCTCTGTAGGGCCAGTAGTGATTGTCTACTATCAGTGTAGATTCTTATTGTTTTTCCTGTTATTTGTCTACGGGAAATTTCTTTTGCGGCTATGGTTATTCCCGCCAGTTCTGTTTGTATTATACTGGCTTGTTTGTCCATAGCCCATTTAATTTGAATTTGCAGGTTCCTGGAGTATACCCCACAACCTGTTCCTTCTTTCTTTTTCGATCCGTCTGTGAAGATGTTAACTGTTCCTTCACTGACGGCCTCATTGCTACTGTTGGTGTGTATTTCATAGGGTCTATCAAAGATGAACTGTGGAGAAATACCATCTGCACGTACCTGCAGAAGTGGCATTTGTTTAATTGCCTCATTCCACAGCCGGCATCTGGTCACTCCACATCCTATGTTTGGCTGTATGCCAACGGATTTGAGACGTGCCATAGTAGTTAGGGCCACCTCTTCTAGATATATGTCTAGTGGTGGCAGGCACAGCATCACTTCCATTGCTCTTGTTGGTGTTGTTCTCATAGCTCCAATTGTGTTTAAACAGGCTACTCGTTGTACCTGGCTGAGCTTACGTTTCGCTACAGTCTGCTGACTCTTAGGCCACCAGACGATGGCTCCATAGGCTATCATTGGTCTTATTATAGCAGTGTAAATCCACATAGCCACTTTGGGTTTCATTCCCCAGGTTTTCCCTATGGTTCTGCGGCACTGCTCAAAAGAGATGTAAGCCTTCTTTAGTCTTCTGTCTAAATGAAGATTCCATGTTAGTTTGGCATCAAAAGTTACTCCAAGGTATTTTACTTCTGATGCGAAATTTAGTGTGGTATTTAGGAGAACGGGGGCCGTCATTGGCCCCAATCTCCTTTTCCTTGTGAAGAGGACCAGCTCTGTCTTCCTGGGGTTGACCGACAGAGAGTGTTCTCTGCACCATCTTTCGATTATTCTCAGGGCCATCTGCATTCGATCACAGAGGACTCCTTCGAATTTACCACTAAGCAGTATCGTTAGATCATCTGCGTATGCAATTGTGTGGAATCCCTCGGAGTTGAGGCGGCGCAGGAGGCTGTCAAGAACTAAGTTCCATAGAAGAGGTGATAAGACACCCCCCTGAGGACAGCCTCTTGCAACCATTCCTCTAACAGCGGTGTCTCCCATGTTAATCTGTACCGCTCTTTTTGAGAGCATGTTGGATATCCAGCCACTTACGATCGGAGAAACGTTCCTGTTCGTGAGGGCTGCTGTGATTTTTGGAAAGGTGGTTTTATCAAAAGCACCTTCTATGTCTATGAAGACACCCAGGGTGGACTCTTTATTGTCCAAAGACTTTTCAATCCGACCGCTAACCGCATGAAGGGCGGTGTCGGTGGATCTGCCCGGGGTGTATGCATGCTGATTGGGATGTGTGGGATTAGCAGTGATCGCAACATCCCTCAAGTATCGCTCACATAGCTTTTCCATCGCCTTGAGAAGGAACGAGGTCAAGCTAATGGGTCGGTATGCTTTGGGGGTAGTATAGTCTATTCTTCCCGCCTTTGGTATGAACACTACTTTGACTTCTCTCCACACCTTCGGAATATAAAGGTGTGCTAGGCACGTCCTGAATATTGCTGTCAGGTGCGGCACTATTTCATCCAGACCCCATTGTAAAAGGGCTGGATGAATGCCGTCAGTACCTGGCGATTTGAAGGGGGAGAAGCCCAGTATTGCCCATTTAATTCTGTCTTCACTCACAATTTGTTTGGCAGTTTGCCAATCCAGTTCGGTGGGTTGAGTGTCGGTTTCATTTGGCCATTCCTTCCGATCTGTCACTACAGATTCTGGGAAGTGAGTTTCCATAAGCAACTCTAGGCTTTCATGTAGGTCGTTGGTACTGGTACCATCATCCTTTTTCAGTAGACCTGCTTATTTAGAACTCTAATATTTTCTTCCAGTAACTCTATAATTTTATTTTTGCTCTCTATTTCATTATTTTTATCTTGTATAGTGTTTTGCAACAATGTAAGCGAGTTAAAGCTTAGGCACATTTTGCAATAGAATTTTAGAATCCTTTCTTTCATTACCAGCACTTTTACTTCAGATGATCTAATATTACCACAATTTTTACACAAATGTTTATTGCATCCATCGCATTTAAATAAGTCCTTTTCTTCATCACATTCATTACACTTCATTTTTAAATTAAATAACTCCGGTCCTGTTCTGTTTGGGTTAAATTATTAGTAAACAAACAAATTTTGGGTTATAAAAGTTATACTTCAGAAACAGCTATCGCTCCCCGTAGCTACAGTACTAAGCTATGCTCTAAAACAAACCGATTATAACTTTGAGAATACCCCCGATCATATATCATTGGTTGCTTTGTTTGATTTTTTGGTGTGTTTGTTTTTCATACCTAGCAAGTGAAGAAACAATTTAAAAAAAATCCATTTTCATGATGAAAAACCTGAGCGAGATCACATTATAAGGTAATGTTCGTCTTGAATACGCCTTGTGATCGATGATTTTGCTTTGTCATAGTTACTCTGATCCATTATTATGGAAGTGATACTTCTAGATTACTGCATATAGGTATATTGAAGGAGTTTATTTTTGTTCCAGCTTGTTTGGCTTCAAGACCTGGACAATGTGGTAGAGCTGATGGTTATGTGTTAGAAGGAAAGGAGCTTGAGTTTTATATGCGTAAGATTAAATCTAAGAAAGCCAAGTAAAATGTTTTGGAAGGTGTGCAATAAATGTTGACGCCTGAACCTGTTGTTTTATTTATTAAATGTAATATTTTTTTAGTAAAATAAAATTTGTAAAATTCGTTGTTAATCGCTAATTGAAAAGAAACGTCCTGTTAAAATAATTTTTCATTAGACAGGAATTCAACAGAACTATGAACAGATACGATATTTTCCTGCCGTAGATCAAAAACGAGCCTATATTTAACTAAAAATAGTGATTTGAAAATGACATTAAATAATCATCAGACAATAAGAATATGTTTTCAGTAAGAAAAGCTACTGTTTAATTGGAGTAAAGTGCTTTAACAAAGCTAAAAATTGCAGATTGATGATTTAGTACTAGTTAAATAAGAAATCAATTATTCCAAGAGCCAGTGACACCCAAAAGTTTCTTGCATGTAAAGTAATAAGTCATTCTTATAGGCGGATTCTGAAAGGTATCGAGATACTCTGTTAAAAAATTATGGTGTTCCCTATCAGCATTTCCTTGTAGTGGGGATTGTTTAAAAGTCTACTTTTTGTACAAACCCCAACCGATTGGCATTTGTTTATTTATTCAACATTTTGTGATAAAAAATCTTTATAAAAATTTAAAAAAGATTTTTTATCTTGTAAAATGCTGAATAAATTAACAGAGTTAACCAATCGAGCATGCGCTTGATTTGGCTCCAATTCAGCAGGGGGGGGGGGGGGGGTTAACTGTGGCATATACAAAAACCAAAAGTGGATTCCTATGTAAAATTTCATGACAGATACGAATTTTGAGGTCGCCCCTTCATCCAGAATTGCGAAATGGGAAAAAAATGCAATTTTGGGCAAATTTATAAAAACTACGGAAAACATGTATTTTTTGTTTCTCAGGCAATACCTGTTGGAGATATCTGTTTCAATTTATGACACCGATATCTGTGGACATTGGCCTCACTTACAGTTTATGTGAAACTTTTTTCGGCAACGTAGTTTTGGCAAAAAAAATAAAAATCTGCTTGACGCACAAAAACACCAAAATGCATTGCAAAATATAACATGCTAGAAACTTTTTTGTTATTAAAGATACATGGGCATATGATCGAGAGAAAATAAAGCTTATGAATTATAGAAACTTTTTTACATGAAGATTTTTTTTCTAGAATGCTTAATTTGGCTGTTATGAATGTTTTAAATAAACGGTAAAGTGTAACGAGTGATATATTGCGCGTTTTCCTCGGCCGGCGCGAGCGCTCTCTACTAGCCACCCACAACCGCATTCAGTCATTAGAGGTTTTATTAAAGATATGTAGGTATTCTATTATTTAGTTCATGTATGTTTTGGTTTAAAAATGGTACTGGATTCACTGGAAGTTTGTCAGTTAATTACCAGTTGAACAGATTATTTTTTGATCTGTGAGTTGGAAGTTGAACCGAAAGAACAGTTTTTATTATTGACATCATGTCTTTAATTCAAAGCTATGGCTGTTCAACTTTCAAAGAACTCTAAAAAGTATTTGAAATTAGTTATAAGCATGAGACCAAAAGGGTGCAACCTAATTGTCTGTTTTTTTAATTTTAACACTACAGAATTAAATACAATTCCAATTGGTACATTAACAACATATACCTAATTTAAAAAAAAACACTATATGTAACACACAGACAGAGATTAATATGACATAATAAGAATGGAAAGGACGCGAGGACAAAAAAGCACATTTATTTAATGTCTCATGACAGCTTTTCTGAGACTATATAAGCTAGTGCCTAACAGATCATATGTAGCGAAATAGTCATTAAAGTTGGCGGCCATTCTGTCGCAAAAAGGTTGTTGTCCATAGTTAGTCCTATGAGGTCTGATAAAAAATAGACTCCTGTGGCGGGTGTTGCATGAGGCAGCATGAAAATTAATTTTACTCAAGAGAGATGGACAGTCCATTACAACCATTGATCATTTTATGTAAAAAATAGAGAAGGGCAAGTTTCCTATGATCTTCTAGCGACTTTGAATCCGTTATGTCTAATCTTATGTGAAAATTGAAAGCTTGGTATAGCAGACCCATTTTATAAACATACAATTTAGTGAATCTATTTTGCAGTCTCTAAACGATATATGTGAAAAGTATAGTGTGGAGACCATATAGAATAGAATAGAATAGAAAAAATATTTATTGTGAATTATGTATATGTACAAGAACATTATACAAACACAAAAGGTGACATTCGTATAAACGTTCTTCCATGCCACCAAATACTGCATTACAACAACTACTATAATTAATGTTACATATTGTAAACAAGAGCACTAAATGAGGTATAAACAACAATATAAAAAATATACATAGGGAAAAATATAAAGGTATAAGATATACATATAAAAGTATAAGACATGACCCTATTATATTCTAATATACTACGCACTAATGTGTGGTATAAAGTCATTATAGCATTTAGGTCGCTTATCTGTTGTGTATGTCTTTTAATGAACCCTAATAGTCTCAGAGCTTTGAGCGTAACATTGTTAATATGTTCAATAAAAGTGAGGTCTTTATCGAAGGTCACAAATTGTGCTAGAGGATTCTAAAATAATGTTGGAGATAGGTACGATGTACCTGAAAGCATTAAAAGTTGTGAAAGGAATCGATGGACCAAAGTAAGAAGAGTTAACTGTCAGTATAAGGTAAACGATGGGGTAGATATACCAAATTGGAAAACATTTATTTCTCATTCTGACAAATGAGAACTCTTGAACTCTTTTGCTTGCAAGTTTAAGGAAAGTCATTTTAGAATAGACCAAAATGTTCAGATTAGTACTGCAGGTATGTTTTTAGAAAATAGCAAAACTATTTTATGCGATCAAAATAATGTGAAAATCATGGAATCCCTACATTTTTCCGATTATGAAGAAGCAGGTACCAGAATTTTTGCTATCTTGTCATTTTTTAGAAAGTAATGTATTAGAACAGTCATATATACTGCGGACATTTTTGCTCTTTCATTGTATTATGCGACTATACTTAACACTGAAATATGGCTTCAACGGCAACAATCTTCTATTTCTTGTCATGATGTGATTACCCAATTATCTAATACATTTGATTTCGACAAAAGAAATCTGGCCAACATTTTACTAGCTGTTTACTGCCTCTCTGAAAATGATACTGTTAGTTATCCCTTTAAGAAAGGCAAAAAGACAGTAGTAAAAATATTACGTGAAAGGTTAAATATGTTAGAAGAATTAACACATTTTGGCCCAGCAAATTGAGATGGAAGTTACAAACTAACATAGTGTATTAGATTCCTGTAGGTTATTTTTTAAAGCTCTATCGCAGACCTTTATTTAGAGGAAATTTGGATGAGTTACGAGCATATTTACTCACTTCATGTAAGACAGATATAAGGTAATCGTTTTAATTATTATTTACATGAATCTAATACCATTTCATTTCAGACATCTACCTCCAACCGAAAATGCATTTTTATTTCATGTAAAAAGAGCATTTTTGCAAGCAGCTGTATACAAAGAAACCTGCGAAGTTAAGCCACATTTGCCTAATATTTTTGATTTTGGCTGGAGCAAACTAAATAATGACATACCGAGTAAACCACAAAAGCCAGAGAATATACATTTAAATTCATATTGCAAATGTAAAATGTACACTTGTACCAGTCGCTGTTGATGTCTAAGTGCCAAAATAAAATGTAGTATAAGTTGTTTGTGCGAAGGCAAATGTTCTTCACTTTTAAATTAAACCAATTATAAAAATCTAATAGTTTTCTTTATTTATATAAAATACACATTTTTAATTGGACTGACACAATATAAATATGCTTCAATAAATCGCAGACCCTAAGCCTTTTTCTTACTAATATGGAAGCTTTTATCTTATAATAGATACACATTCGTTAGCAAAGCACGTGATTAAGTGTAAACACCGAGCTAAACCAATTTGACCGGGCCCGGCCAACATGCATGTCAACGCCGAACCAATATAATCTCCTTTTTTTCACTATTAAGCCAAAGTATAAAAACATATTCAAATGCAAAAACTTCTTTGGTCTTTTATCATCATTTTTTGTCGATTAACTACACCTCTATATTTACTTATAAAAAAGTTTCTCACATACTGTATTTTGCAATACATTTTTGAACTTTTGTGCGACATGTAGGACTATAGTTTTTTTTTTATAAAAAAATTATATTGACAAAATAATTTTGCTCTATACAGAGCCCAAAAAGGTTAAAAGATTATTCTCCCAAAATTTCAGATCGATGTTTTTACTAGCAAATGAGATATTGAGTGTGGAATGAGAATACTAATGTTTATTGTGTTTTTCTTACTTTTGGAAATAAACAACTTTTTCTCTAATTTCGCAATTCCGAATTTAGTGGTGAACTAGTAATTCGAATTCAGCAGAAAATTTTACATAGAAAACTGTTTTTAGTTATTGTATACATATGAGTTGACCCCCCCCCCACCCCCTCCCACCACCTTTAAAACGCATTGTACGGCAAGCTAGATCCCCTACTAATAATAAATCTGAAAATATGACCAATTTTAAGTGGTTGGGGTATGACACTTCAACTGAATATCACGATACCTTTCCGAATTCACTTATAAGAATGACTATTATAGTTTACATGCAAGAAACTTTTGGGTGTCACTGGCTCTAGGAATAAATGACTTGGCAGGCCTACCTTGGGTGGGTTGTGATATCAACCCTTAGATTTTTGAAAATGTAATAAAACATGATTAGTTAACTGCCTGTTTGTTGGATTCGTCTCATAGATCTGGCAGATAGCAAGGTCAAAAGAAATGGTTGTGTCTTAATTTTTCAATGTAGTCCTACTTCAGACGGCTCCAGTTAAGAATTTGATGGAATTGAAATTATGCTTAAAATTATTATTTACATTCTTTTCAAATTCATTTTAAGAGAATTCAATTTGGAGTCGAAATTTTTTTCTCTAAAACGAAAAACAATATCGAATATGACAACATAAACTGAAGCTAATTAAAACTTTTATACAGAGGCGTGTTTAGGCCTAGGCGCGCGCCTAGGGCCCCACTTTTCCAGGGGCCCCCATTTCCCGATTTATTGAGGTGAAAAAACGATATAAAATTTTTGTTTCTTTGTTATGTCGTTATTTATTTTCGCCTTACCGATAGCAATAATGATAATTACAACTATCATGAAATACATTTCTTCCCTTTTCCATATTATCCTCATCAGATCTCAATTGCAACAAAAATAACAAAATAAGAATGGTTTATGCGAGTATGTGTTCACATACATTTGTCGTTTATTTACATTTTATATCATTTGAATTTGAAATAATTTTATAGTTCTTCCTTTCGATTTCAATTTTTTTTATATTTCAATGTAGAAGTCTATAGGAATTTATTGTTTTTGTTTATTGTGTTTGAATATTCTTGAATATTCATTTTTTTTATCTTTATTCACTGTATCACACTGAAAGAAATATGTTCCTAATATTAATGATTCGGTTCATCGACTGAAAAGTTATTAATCCGTTTATTAATATAATGTACGTTTACATAGTAACAATAAATGTGTACATTGTATTAATGAACATACAGATTATATCAATAAACAGATTCATGATTTTCAATGAACTTTCATTAATTGATTTTTCGAACATATTTTTTTCAATGTATTAAAAAAAAATGCAATCATTTAACAGACCAATTTGATAATTCCTCACACTTTACTATTTGACTTTTGGCAGTCGGCACGTACCAGATGACGAATCAGCTTTTCGGTATATTTCATATTAATGAAAATAAATCTACTGATAACGATAATGCGAAAATTCAAGAACCTGAGACAACAATCTAGAAAACTCGGCAAAATAACTGAGAAAATTTTGATTTTAAAACCAGTGATGAAGACTACGAAGAGAAAGAACCATTAGGAAACGATTCTGGTGAATCTGACGATAATAAGCAAATAGAAAAAGAATCTGAAGATGAAGAAAATTTGGAAAAAGGGAATAAAGATGCAAAACAAACTAAAAATCAGTGCACTGCAATGATCAATGCATTAGTATCAACCTATAGAGACGACATAGATTCCGAGCTATCTCCAGATAACTTGCATCAATTTCTTATATATGCCGGCTTAAATCACCTGCTGAAATGTATAAAGGACCCCGCAGTATTTAATAGTAAAAATGGGTTTCAGTCGATTGTTCTGAAACATCTGGAAAATGTTCTCCTGGGCCCCCTGATTAAAATTCATTTTGACCACCAGTCCGACCGAATTCGATTTTTTGATCTAGATGCGATTGAAACTATGAACATGCGAAGGTCTTCTTAAATGTTGCATAAAAATTCTGAAAATATTCAGGCTCATTTTTTGGTGAAAGATAAGTATCTTTTGTTTCTTGGAGTTTTTTTTCAAAGTGCCTCCTTCTCCCGGAAAAAATAACAAACAGAAAAAACTATATTTTTTTTTGTAATTTTTGTACAGGAAAAGGAAGCACTTTGAAGAAAATGTTAGAGGGCATAAGTTGATTATTTTTACCTAAAGAATATGCCTGAATATTTTGGGATCTTTCTGAAGTAGAAAAAAATCAAAATCTAGGGAAATTCTTGGTTGAAATTATTTTTATATAAGAAATTCTGAAAACCAGTAGGCATGTTCTTTGAACGAAAATAAGCATATTTTGTTTCGTGGTGTTTAGCTTCAAAGTGCTTCCTTTTCCCGTAAAAAAATTTAAAAAAATATTTTTTTTGTTTGTTATTTTTTTCCGGAAGAAGGAAGCACTTTGAACAGAAAATGCAAAGAGGCAAAAGATGCTTATTTTTCTCCAAAAAACGAGCCTGGACAATTTCAGAATTTTTATGGAACATTTACGCAGAACTTCGAAGATGTTCGTTCAGTTTCAGTCGCCTCTAGATCAAAAAATCGAATTCGGTCGGGCTGGTGGCCAAAGAGAATATTAATCGGGGGGCCCAGGAGAACATTTTCTCCAAGTTTCAGAACAATCGACTAAAACCTATTTTTACTATAAAAAAACTGCGGGGTCCTTTATTCTCAATGTGTTTCAGGCGACATTTTTTAATGTTGAAACCCTTTTGCATATTTACTTGACTATTCCGGTCAGTAATGCCTCATGTAAACGCACTTTTTCGACGCTGAAAAGAATTAAGAACAACCTACGAAGTACTTCGGGGCAACAACGACTTCAAAATTTGTCTATTCTGAATATTTAATCAGAGGAAACACAAAACTGTGATTTCAAACGTTCAAATTGACAAATTTGCTAACATAGAAAGCGGGAAAAAAAAAAATATGATATGTATTTGTAAAAATATACTTGCCTTCAAATCTTTAGATCTAATATTTTTTTAGTCGAGGGGCCCTCAAATCTCACAGCGCCTAGGGGCCCAATTTATCTAAACGCGCCCCTGCTTTTATAAGAAAACATTAACACAATTCATGTACAGGGTGAGGGAAAAAAATATTCAAGGAAATTAAGTTTCGTTTCGTAATAATTTTTTCAAACATTTTATTTTTAAATCACTGTATGCATATTTAAAGGCCTTAAAATACAATTTGATGTGCCGAACATGGTCGTACCTAACGTACCTTGAGGAAGTTACGAGTCTGGGTAGTTTTAAGTGCTGGACCCTGTATATGTGGTCATATCAAAAATGGCATGGCATTACATTGTATGCAATTTTGGAGCAAATATTAATAATAGCAATTTCTTGTATTAATGTTTCGTTATCAATATTATTCAAGATATTTGTGAAAAATGGAATTTTCAAAAATTAACTCAACAAATTTTTTTATAAAGGGCCTCTCTAGAGAGATGTAATACGGGGGTTGAATTCTGCCATTTTTCTCTTTTTTCCGAGATTTGAGCACTTTTTTGTCATTGGCGATTGGACTATGGATGACAAAAAGTTTTGTTATACATTTTTTAAGATGTAAAAGAATTAAATAAAAACACACCAGCTGAACTTAAAGTCTGTATATATAAATAAAAATATACATGATCATTCAATAATTATACATTTGACAGCACAAGGACAGAAACATCACAATTTAAAAAAACTACATATTATAGGGCGGGGGTTGATGATATGGATTGGGATTCATCTGCTGTTGTTGCCTTTGTAAATGTGCAACTAGAGCAGGTGACGGTTGATTCGACTGAGGCCCACCTTGCTGTTGTTGTTGCTGTTGCATAGCTAACATCTGTTGCCTCATTCGTTGCTGTTGCTGCTGCTGAAACTGATTTTGATTTTGAACATTCGGTTGCATAGTTTGTGCACCAGTCCGGGAATATGGTGGAGCAGGTCCACCTTGGGCCATGCCACCCATAGTGTTCATGCTGGTGTTCATAGTCACATTCGGCGCTTGCTGCATATAGGGGGCTCTTGGGTTCTGTCCCATCTGCCGATAATCCGGTTGGGCAGGTCGGGGTTGGCCAAAACCTTGCTGTTGCCCAGCGAACATATTGGGCTGCGCCCCTTGCATCATCTGTTGAGTGCCCTGTATGTTGCTCGGCATCATGGACTGTGGATTTCCTCCATAGCTACCATACTGCTGTTGGCCCATGCTATTTTGCATGCCACTATACTGTTGAGGAAACATTGCCTAAAAATAAAAATATGTTAATTTTCTCAATTTGATTGATGGTAGCTATAAAAAGTAACCCTTGCTTGTATCAAAATAGGTATAACAAACGGAATGATATTTCTACTGCATCCAATGAAAAATGAGTTACAGAACTCTCCTGCGTATTAAACTAAAGTAAAAAACGTTTTGTTCCTTGGTATTTGATAGCAAATGAAGTACCATTTTAGGAACTGAACTCCTTATGAAACAAGACTTGAAATAACTCCTTATGGAACAAGACTTGAAATATCAATTATACACATAGTAGAGAATTAAAAAATATCATACTTCTTAGCTCCTCTAATGCAGTTTACGGTGTGATTGTTTATCAACACTTTTACCTGATTTTGTTGAATTGAATTGGGATGTGGTTGCCTTATAGCCTGCCTTGGAAAGCTTCTTTGCATCTGACCGTAATTTGCAGTCTGTGGGCCAGAATTTGGAGTGTTTTGCATCCCCGGTATGAATGTGTTAAGAGGGTGCCTTGACCGAAGCATATTAGAAAGAGCCTGTTTCGACTGGTTAATCTGCTGAGGGGGCCTTTCGAAACGATTCACTGGAATAGAATAACTTACATATTTAAGAGACGAACAGTTCAAAGGTAAACTTAAATGAAGAATTGGAAAAGGGATTTGATGGGAAGAAAAACTGGATGTGTAGGATCTAGGGTGGGAATTGGAATCACAATAATTGGAAAATTAGGGATGCAATATAATGAGGAATTTCATTGATATTAACACTTTAAGCAACACAGCAATAGACAATATTATTACTAATTGTCAGTTTTTCTTGGGCAAGTTATATACTCTGAACAATCTTCGTGAACAGCTGACACTATACCAAGTTTTGGTTAAAGTAGCAAGAGACTCATTAAACAAAAGACGTATATCAACACAAATTATCCAAGATTTGATAAATCGGCTAAATATCAACTACCAATCACACTAGTGTCGATATATCCAGATAAAACATATTTTTGATAAAGTGGAATAAGAACTCTGTGTTTATTATTTAGATACCTTTGTCTTTGAAATTTGCTTTTCAATCAAGGAGTTTTAACCAAGTAGTTTTACATGCCAAATTATTGTAATTATTCTATACATACTTAGATATTAATCTTCTGTATTATGAAAGACCACTTATCAATGAGACTGTCATGTAAAATATTTAAATAAATTATATAGGTTTAAAAGCAATTTACTCAAAAATATCTTCTACTTATAACAAAGCAGTAGAGTAGTATTATTATGAGAAGATGCTCGGGGCGGAGCTAACGTGCGCGAATATTTTTACCAGTGACAAATCATCTGGGGTAGAAGGATATATAATTATTGTAATCAAATTTTCGAGGTCGAAGAGCTGTGTAATGTAGAATATTAAAGCTTGTCACACTCTGGTGTTTACGATGAAGACATTCTTCACTGAAAGTAAGGTTATATCACTTAATTCAATCAGAAACGGCGAACACAACAAGTATATCGCAGCACAGATCCTGTGACAGCAGGTTGACGGTGCCACTGGCTTCGACGTCAAATATGACGCAATTCGCTCTCATTGGCCTAGAACAATGGAAGCACACAAACTCGTTTCTGCGCATTATTTTTTGCGAGCATCTTCTCATAATAATACTACTCTAATTTCTAAGGATCTCATTGTGATTGTCATCCTCCTTGGGGGTGAAAAATCGATTGATATTATACTCGCCCCCGTCCTGTATCTCGATTGAAAAAAACAACAATTTTCCACCCCTTAGGAAGGTTGTTTGAACCCCCAAGATTTGCTAGAGCCTCCCCCCCTGTGGCTAAATCCCTACGAAGTTCCAAATTATTTCCCTCCAAACACGCATTATTGAGTATTACCACGAAAAAATGGCCAAAAAAAGGTTGGACTTTGTCCGTTTGCGGGGGTTGCACGGGGCTAAAAACTTAGCATGTCCGTCCGACTCAAAGATTGTAAGGACAGCAGAAGTTTGGCATTTTAAGAAAACAAATCTGAAAAAGTATTCACATAAAACCTCCCCCTTTATTTATCATTTTATTTCTTTCAAGTGATCACTCTGTATCATTTTTTTCACAAAAAAGGCTCTTACAGACTGAACGAAATTCACATTCCAGGAGTAAACAGTTAAAAAAAAAACAAATTTACATGAAATTGTAAATGAAAATATATAAAATTTTGGAAAAAATACAATCAAACAAAAATTGTAGGAATGAAATTTGTTATTTCTATTTAAGTGATGTACTATTTATATATTATTACTATTATTATTATTTACTATACTATTTAGGACATACCTTACTATAAATTTTATTTTCCACAAATTTCACAAAAGGCTAAATATCAATTTTGACAATGAAATTTTTAAAGTCAACAGGCCACTTTGATTTTCAATGAGTTAAATTAATATGAATTGGAATTAAATCTTTGTTGCTGTGCTAATTTTAATACAAGTAAAAGAAGGGATAATGACTATATTCATTTAAAGTCATCAGTGAGGTATTAACTGGGGTATTTCTTTTGGAGTTACAATAGTAAATGCAATCAAATGACCCAAAATAAGAGACAAATGAGTTGAAAAAAGAAAAAATAGGTTGCCGGCAAATACTCTTTTAAAAAACAGTTAGAGATAACATGAATAATAACTGTAATCAAGTAAATTAGCCGAAAATTGTGTAAAAGATGGGAAACAACATCGATTTTAAAAATTCCTTCTGCGTTGTGTTCCTTGAACTTTCAGGATCATTCGTCACCACTAACATCATTGCAGACGGACAAAATGGGGCAACGGGGAATCTGAGCCCCAGAAGTTAAGCCTTGAAAAACCTTTTTTTAAATGAAAATTTCAGCCTGGAAATATTTACTCGGGGGTTTTCGAATCTGAAGTCCAATTTGGGAAATTCAAAATGGCGGACCGAAAATCGGGCCATTTTTTGGAGAAAAATTTGAGAATGGATATTTTGGCCTTGAAAATCTGTACTCGGGGATTCTCGCAGTCGCTGATTACAAATTCGAGGTAAATTCAAAATGGCGGACCGGAAGTAGAGTCAATTTCTCAGGAAAAACTCTATTTTGTTCGTGTTTGGGCTAAAATTGAGTACTGGGGGGTTTTTGAGGTCACTGATTACGAATCCGAGGTCCAATTAAGGAAATTCAAAATGGCGGACCGGAAGTAGTAAGATATTCAGGAAAACTTCGTATTTTTTTCTTTTTGGGGCTGAAAGTGGGAACTCAGTGATTGCTGATAACGAATCCGATGTCCAATTAGGGGAAATTCAAAATGGCGGGCCGGAAGTAGAGCCTCAGAAAAAATATGTTTTTCTTCTATTTTTGTGATTTTGAAAATAAATGTGGATACAATTACTCGATGTGATAAACTGAAAAAATACTAATTTTTCTCTGCCAGAATCACTTTTTTATATAAAAAAAATTTAATGAAAAAGTCTATAATGCTGGTGTTTCTGGATTAATAGAAAAAAAGTTAAGAATCATGGAACCATTTTTTTTTCAAAATTCCCTCGTTAACAGTGTGCCTCCACCTATTGTCAGTATATTATTCCCCTCCAGCTTCTCCTTTATAGCTATCGGGTCCATGCAGGCCCGTTCCGCACATTTTTCTCGTCTTTCCTCTGTCTTTCCTTCCACTTTGAGTAGTGGCGTTACTCTTACGAAAACAAGTATTCTCAAGATTTTATTTTAATTCCAAGAGATATCTTTAAAAAATACAGAAAAAAAGAATATTTCTGGTAACGTGTCCCAATGTGTTCATTTTTAGCCTAAAAACGAAAAAAAATACTGGGTTTTCCTAAGAAAATAGCTCTACTTCCGACCCGCCATTTTAAATCTGCTAAATTGGATTCGTGATCAGCGACCTAAAAAACCCCCGAATACTTATCTTTGGCCCAAAAACGAAAAAAAACTGAGTTCTTCCTGAGAAATTAACTTTACTTCCGGTCCGCCATTTTAATTTTCCAAATGCCACCTTGAAAGCCCCCCGAGTATAGATTTTCAAGGCCAAAAATATTCATTCTCAATTTTTTTCTCCAAAAAAAGTTAATTTTATCTGGAAAGTATCCCGATTTCCGGTCCGCCATTTTAATTTTCCCAAATTCGACCTCAGATTCATGATCAGTGACCTCGAAAACCCCCCCAAGTCGAGATTTCCAGGCCGAACTTTTCATTTTTAAAGTTTCTTTTTCAAGGCTTAATTTTTGGGGCTTTTAACCCCATAACTCCCCAATTTTGTCTGTCCGCAAAGATATTAGTCGTGACGATTGATCCTGAGGGTTCAAGGAACACAATGCAGATAGAATTGTTGAAATCGGTGCCGGTTCCCAACTTTTACACATTTAGCACTTTTTTTTTTAAATTGTTTAATAATTTTTCTTTAACTAGATTTTTCTGATGATCATCTTACTGGAGAAAATCATTCTCTTTTCAAGCAGATTCAAATTTTCACTTTTAGTCATACTGACGAAATACAAACACTGTTTAAAAAGAAATTAAACTGCATATGTATCGACAATATTTATACTAAGATGCCCCAACTGGCAAACGGCTTTTGTTTGAAGCCACTGGCACAAAATAATAAAATAATTCCTATTTAGTACAAAACTTCTAATAGTGCTTTTATACTTAAAGTGACGTAAACTGCTACACGTATAAAAAAATTGGCCTTATTATATTTCACTTGCAATTAAAATCTAACTTTACCGTACCATTGTTACCATTTGCACATCAATTTTGTGGCTCGCTTGCTTGTTAAAAGGAAATTGATACTTGTAAAAAGTAAGGTTATGTTGTCAGCTATTCAACAAAAACATCAAGTAAATGTTATAATGCAACGGTAGATTATTCAAAAATAAAAAAAAAGTAATAGACTGGGAAAATGTGATTTTAAGATCTCTTGCGCCCAGTTATCATCATGGAGAGTAATCAAGTGGTGATTTTTGAATTGCAAATCATGTTTGATAGCAACAAGCAGGATAAAACACTTTAAGTGCGTCTGATGCATATGGTGCGGTTGCATTATGTCAGTGTTATTGTACCAATAGATATGGTACGCTCTGTTGCTTTTCAACATTAGAGCTGCCTTGTTGTGTAAAAAGAATGACACAAATGAATTTTTCACTATAATGTTAATATAACGGAGAACATAGTCATAATTCCCATCGGGCAAATGTTCGCCATCTTGTAAACTAGAGGCCCAAAAATTTTAACTGTCTACTTTGGCAAAAACCCCTGTATTATAAATGATAGCAAAGGTGTTCACGATTGTTCAGTAATAACCAAAATTATCAAGTAATGGTACATTGTTCAGGTGCTTGGGATCTGACTTTTATGATACTACATTTGGTGGCTAAAACTGAAAGTTCTCTGAAAGTGCACTATGTGCCTATGCTTATAGACTATCGGCAGAATGTCACAGTTTCTTTTTGCAATTGTTATTAATCGTGTGCACAATAATATTTATGTATTGTGGTAACAGGACTCGGATGCGGAAAATCTCCACATCGAGTGGAAGATCATATGATGTCTCTATGGAAAAACGAAGATTGGTATTTTGTCGACATCGTAAATTGAGTAGGCGAAATGGGAAATTTGTGTCGGCATGAGCGAATCAAAAGCGGCTTCTTTTGACATTTGTGACATGTACCTTGCTACTACCCGCCCCCCCCCCCTCCCCCAATCTTAAATTTTTCGTATGTTTATTAAAACTGAAAATGAGTTCAATATTTATTAAAAATGATAAAACACATTTTTTGGGCGTTTGAAAAGATGTAATTTTCTTGCCTTTTCATTGCAAATTAATTTATTATGTCGTCTCTCATCGTTTACCCTTCCTTGGGTTTTGAGCTGGGATAAAATAATTTTTATGAGAAATTTTGCATGGAAGTACATTTTTGCTATTAAAAATTCTCAAGGCTACTGTGATTTCAATATAAAACAAAATGGTGATGTCATTTTGTTTTTGAAAATAATTTGGAAAGTACGTAAAATACAAAGAAAAATTGTAGAGGTGAGAATTAAAGGACAAAAAATTCTATACCAAAAACGTCTTCAATAAAAAACAAAAAGTTTCGTATTTGCAACATACAACATACAATCGTTTTCGCATAACGTAATAACCAAAGTTATTAAAGTAAAAAAATCATATTACCAGGTATTGGAGGATAATAACCCTGCTGCGGATTCTGATTCGGGTTGTACCACTGCTGCTGACCAGCATTACCCCCATACTGCTGTCCTTGCTGCGGCATTCCAGGCGATTGTCCATATCCTCCCATATTGTGTCCCATCTGAGGATTGTTTCCCTGGACTGGCATAGACATTCCCGGATTCCCTTGTCCCAATGGTGACTGTCCCATCGACATAGGATTGACGTGCATTTGACCTGGTCCTGTCTTTGGCTTCCTAGGCTTTCTTCCCTTGCCACGACCCTTTCCGATTGTCCCTGCAGGGCTCTGATCCACCGATGATGGAGTGTCGGCCTTCAGGTCAATGTCCTTTAGCTGTAGGTTTATAGTGAACACAAAGCTAACACAAACTAGGGAGGCGTTCGAAAGGTTTACAGACTAAGCAGGAGTTTAAAGCACGCAAACACTTGAGTTTTATCTTTAGGGAGTCATTCAAAAAGTTGGAATAAAAAAAGAAAAGCACACCTTTATACAATACCCTATTTTTAATTTTCTGACTTTCTGGATATGTACATTGGGAAGTTGTCTTTACAAAAAAAAATTCTTCAGCAAGATATAATACAATAAAAATACTACAACTCAACTTCTTTTATGACTTCATCATGTGAATTGGGGTACAAACTTATCACAGAATTAGAATTTTTAACATATTTTCTTTAATTTACAAACTGAATGTCTTACAAAGTTATCTCTCGTCGAATGAAGATTATTCGATGTAGAAAATGATGATATTAGCTTATTTTGAGTATATTTAATAAGAGTAGCAAAATGAATGAACGTTAAAATAAAAATTTTAGGTCTAATAGAAATAGACATTATATAGCATTCGGCAACGCCTGACCTTCACTTCGTACAGTTTTATTAAACATACTGTGATAATATTTTACAGTTAAATTGAGGTATCTCTTAATTTACATCAAGTTTTTTCCTGAGAAACACTATATATTATTTAAAAGTGAATTATTTATTATTTGTTTGCTTATAGTAATGAAACATATTCTTTTTAGGATTTTACAAACAGCAGAAAAAAACTATCTATGAGAATTAAAAGAAAAACTATATAAAAATATTAATAAAATCTTTGCATTCTTTCGATAACCTGACTTCTGGTTATGCTAGCAAATTAAAATCCTCAAATAAATTTGTCCAATTTCTTATTTGACATTCTCATTATAGCATCCAACATAGTCCCCTACGGCTATGCAGATCAAACTAGTACCTACACGACCCCCTACGGTATGAAGATTCAGTTAAAAACGAGAACAAAGGCCTAAAATGAATTTATTTACTTACATTGTTTCAAAAAATTTTTTCATTCTAATGGATTACATTTTCATAAAATCTCTCATTCGGCTTCTTGGAAATGCTTAACCTTTGAAACGTTTTTCGCCCTTATTTTGAGCTCATCAGAAAGGCACAAAGCCACCTATAATGATGTTTCATGCAAAACCAAGGCAATATCGATTGATAAGTATGAAATATTTATATTTGATATTGACTGATAAAAAACAACAGATCTTCATCTATCTATTAGCTAACTAGTATTGGAGCCTATATGCTCTATACATGTTTAAAAGTGAATTATTTATTATTTGTTTGCTTATAGTAATGAAACATATTCTTTATAGGATTTTGCAAACAGCGGGAAAAAAACTATCTATGAGAACTAAAAGAAAAACTGTATGTAAAAATATTAATGAAATCTTTGCATTCTTTCGATAATCTGACTTCTGGTTATGCTAGCAAATTAAAATCCTAAAATAAATTTGTCCAATTTCTTATTTGACATTCTCATTATAGCATCCAACATAGTCCCCTACGGCTATGCAGATTAAACTTATGCTTTAAATGATATGTAATTTTAATTTACCAATTTTAATTGTGAAACTTTAAATGTTAAAAATGTGAAATGTGAAATTTTAACTTGAAAGAAGAACAGTGAGTTCTTCCTTCTTTCTTTATTTTGTTCCTTTTGAATATTATCCGACAGTTATATTGTTATCATTGTGTTATGAATTACAC
Source organism: Stenurella melanura (assembly GCA_963583905.1). Classification (NCBI taxonomy): domain Eukaryota; kingdom Metazoa; phylum Arthropoda; class Insecta; order Coleoptera; family Cerambycidae; genus Stenurella; species Stenurella melanura. The sequence goes on from OY757311.1 coordinate 10,244,855, forward strand.
CCCTTTGGAACTGGAGATGATACGCCTATGCCTACCAATAGTGACTGGAAAGAATCTAGAAAGAGCCATGGACTTTTCTAGATTGTGGTTGGAGAAGATTCTGGTTTAATCTAGAGGTAATTTTGGAGTATATAAGGCGCGATTACCAGCGCGGAAGAGGGAAGTTTATTTGAGAAGTGACACGTTCGGTAAAAAGTGAGGTTAAATAAGAGTGTAAAGGTTATTTTGAATGTTTGAAGTATTGCATAGTCAGTAAATTATTGAATAAAGTGTTAGTGGTGTTTATCTCTTGTTGAAATTATTTAGAACCCACGGATTCATACAGGGTGTTTCCTAAAAGGTGAATAAACGTAACACTGGTGTCAGACGCGGAATTTTGACAAGAGGATTTTTCGGAAGTGTTGAGAAGATTGGGACAGTATTCTCGGAGTTAGTGCTAACACAGGAAGGACTAATTTGCTGGACATTGTTCGAGGATTATTTTCGAACAGGAACAGTGTTAAGTGCCTTTTTGGACATTGTAGAACATTTTTGTTTGGACATTAGAGGTTAAGTGACGAAGACTCTAGATAAGACTTTTTTTGTGCCGTTTTGAGGTTTCTCTGGGCAGTCCCATTACCGATAGTGACGTAATTATTAAATTTATTTGATTTCAACATAATTGTATGCCGGTAACGACCAGAAGCATGGCATCCGAAAAACAAGTACAGGACTTATTCGCCCAAATGCAAAAGATGATGATGGACCAAGAAAAGAAACGCCAGGAAGAGAAAGAAGAACAGGAAAGAAAGGCCAGGAAGAAAAAGAAGAACAGGAAAGAAAACGCCAGGAAGAGAAAGAGGAACAGGAAAGAAAGTGCCAGGAAGAGAAAGAAGAACAGGAAAGAAAACGCCAGGAAGAGAAAGAGGAACGGGAAAGAAAACGACAAGAAAAAGAACGAATACATCAAGAGGAAAATGACGACTTAAGGAAAGCTATAGAGACGCAACAGAATGCCTTGTTTACAGTCGTTGAAGAAATAAAAAATGAGATTAAGGAAGATATGGGTAGCGTAAAGACGAAAGTTAATGACGTCGAAGTAAAAGTAGGCCAAGGTCGAAGAAGAAGTTGGTGAAGTCAAAATGAAAGTAAACAAGTTCGAAGAAGAAGTCAAAGGAGAAATAGACCAACTTAAACAACAGTTGAGGGATAGAGGAAACCAGTAAGTGGTATCATCAGGCCTTTGATGGTCAAAGTTCCTGGATGACTTACAAGACACAGTTTGAGGCAGCAGCGAGTGCAAACAACTGGAATGACGGAGAAAAGGCTAAGGCATTAATCGCAGCTTTAAGAGGCCAAGCATTGGAGTTGCTCCAGACAATTCCGGTAGACCAACAACGGAACTTTAGAGTTTTAGAAGCTGCCTTAGATCTATGATATGGCGAACAACACCTTGCTCAAGTATACCAAACCCAGCTGAAATTGCGCGTTCAGAAAGCTGGAGAAAGTCTGCAAGAATTTGAAGCTGCGGTGGAAAGATTGGCACATTTAGCATATCCTAATGCGCCAAGAGAATTTAAAGAACAATTGGCAGTGGGGGCATTCCTAGACGGGATAAGGGACGAGGAGATCAGGCGAGTCCTCAGGCTATCCCGACATAAAAGTAGTAGTGAAGCCTTGGTGCGTGCACTAGAAATAGAAGCCGTCTATAGGGATACTCCAAAGTCAAGAGTGTGGGCTATGACACTTGAAGAATCGCAGTCAGAAAAGAAGAACGAGAACCCTATGTTGGCCGATATACATAAAATGTTCAGTCAGTTACTGGCTCAATTGGATGCTGCAGAAAGACAAGGCACGCCAAGTGGCGGTATTAAATGTTACAACTGTGGCAGAGCAGGGCGTATCAAACGAGACTTTTAGTGGTGTTTATCTCTTGAAATTATTTAGAACCCACGGATTCATACAGGGTGTTTCCTAAAAGGTGAATAAATGTAACAATTGTTTAATTTTATCTTTCTTAACCATATTATTACTTTAATTCCGTAATTAATTAACTATAATCATCACTATATATCATTGTAATGACTTGTCTTTAAACAGTACTGTTTCCCAGATTAATAAAATTATTATCATTATTATTGTATCTACATGACCCCCTACGGTATGCTAGTTGTAATAATGAGAATTCCAAATAAGAAATTAGACAAATTTATTTTAGGATTTTAATTTCCTAGCATAATCAGAAGTCAGGTTAGCGAAAGAATGCAAAGATTTTATTAATACTTTTACATACAGTTTTTCTTTTAGTTCTCATAGACATTTTTTTCCGCTGTTTGCAAAATCCTATAAAGAATATGTTTCATTACTATATTATATTATAGATAACACACCACACATAGTAGACAACCCCCAAGATGCTTTAGATCGCTGAGCAACTGTGTTGGTTTAAAGACTCAATATTTTTACATCCTTATATTTTTTGGTGCTTATTCAAAAACCTTGGTAACATTTGGCTCTAAAATAACAATAAAACACACTTCATATAAAACGTGGTACTTTTTTACACGCTTTTAGAGACCGCCCTGTATGATGGATATTGCCTAATTTCAATATTCTACCAAACAGCTAACTAGTTTGAACTAACATTTAGCAAAATAAACGCAGATTCCTGATTACACTCGATCTTATATTATTATATGGTATTACTAGACTGAAGGAAGACCTGAAAACTGGGCATTTTTTAAGGTTGTACCCAGTAAGACATTTCACCAGGACGTCAATATCTACAACATACTGCAATTTCAGTAAATTTCACCGAAACTGGCATTTATGGATCCAACTGTTCAAGAAAATCTGGAACCAAACAAAGATGTTTTTCACGAATTTTACTAGCCATATGGGACCATCAATATCAACCAACATCAGAATTTACTACAGTGGATGCAATAAAGGTTATGTTCGATCTTTGTCAATATATTTTTCAATTAAAAGGAGATATCTCAATGACAATTCCAAACAGTTTTAAAAAAAATCCTGGATTTTTTCAAAAACAGGTGTAATAAACCTTTAAATGGCAAAGAAATAGACTTTGCTACACCGGGCATGAATGTGGTGACTGTGAAAATTTAAATATTTTAAGTATGCCCCAGTTACATCTGTCGACGTCGAGCGGTCCTTCTCGCAATATAAACAGATTTTCAACGAAAGACCCCGAAGTTTAACTCCAAAGCATTTAGAACAGATCCTAGCAATATACCTTTACTCTTGTAATCGGCATTGAAAAATACTTGTGTATGTTAATTCAGCGTTAAGTACGTCCCTTTATACCTCGAGTTCTCTTCGATGAGAGTGTTTATAATAAATTGACTTTATCAGCTACGGATAATATGGAATTCGCTAAAAAAAAAATTAAGGCAAGATATTGTTCCACACATGCATGCAAATTTTTGTACGCTGACACATAACCACCTAAGGCCAACCCTGGTTTTACCTCATATCATAAAAAGTCCTCTTATTCTGTTGCTATTATTGTTATAACTTATTAAACGTTACAATAAGTATCTGGTCCTCTAAAACAATCTCAATTTTTTTAAACAGGCTTATAAAAACTAATTTTTTTCACAGATACCCCTGATGAATTTTCACCCGGAATTAAGATTTTCTACTTTTATTTTTTCGATTTTGGCTCTGACAATGGTTTTAATTTTAATACAATCTATGATTGTTTCAAATTTTATATTGTAAGTTTATACTATTGTTATGAATTACACCCCCTTGGAACTGGAGATGATACGCCTATGCCTACTAATAGTGAATGGAAAGACTCTAGAAAGAGCCATGGACTTGTCTAGAATGTGGTGGAAGAAGATTCTGGTTCAATCTAGAGGTAATTTCAGAGCATATAAGGCGCGATTACCGGCGCAGAAGAAGAAGTTTTATTAAGAAAGCAGTTTATAAAAGTGAACAAGTTGAAAAGTGAAAAGTGAGGTTAACTGGTTAAATAAGAAGTAAATAAAGTTTATTTTGAAGTATTGTATAGTCAGTAAATTGTTAAATAAAGTGCTAGTAGTGTTTATCTCTTGTTGAAATTATTTAGAACCCACGGATTCACACAGGGTGTTTCCTAAAAGGTGGAAAATTCGCGACACTATGTTGTTGTAATAAACAAACACTGACAACTTCCCAACTATTTCATACTAAGATATTGTATAAAGAGTTTAAAATACATACAGGCAAACACAAAATGGTTTTACTTACAGGTTTGTCAGGTATGGGCTCTAGATCCTCAGGAGGCAATGGCGGGGGATCCAAATAGTGGGAGGCTGGCCTTTGCAGATTATGAGTGTGAAACTTGAGAAGCCGATGTGTATCCTCACATGCCAAAGGTTTCCTCTCCAATCTTACGGCACCAAACCAAGCCCACGACAGGGGTGCCGGGTTTTTCATGCCCTCCAATATATCCCAGTTGCTGACACGTTGTTTATCTGTGACCTACGGCCAAGTAAAAATAATATCTGAATTTGGGTAAATATGGTGTACCTCGAGGTGGTGTCTTGAGGCCTGTGTGTGTAGTTTATTGAATTTTTCTATGGTGTTTCTTACCTGCAAATCGTGTTTCTTGTCAACACTATCAAAGCTGATTTTGTTGCCTTTGCTGTCTGTTATGGAGCCAGCAGGTTCAACGGCTATGACTTCAGTGGTATTTCTCGGTAAAGGCAGAAGCTGTCGAATGTGTTGTAAAGAGGCGTTTTGTCTCTCTCCTATCTCTTTCTTTAATTTCTTCAAAAGGTTGGGATACATTTTTCTGCTGTCATCCTAAACAAAACGGTAAACAAAGTTTAATTGAAATCGAATATATATTTTGCTAAATACTTGAAGGCAATAATATTAATATGTGTTTTATTAATACCTGGCTGTCAGTTGCTTTTGCAGAGTGTATCAAAGTAGCCAACATGTCAATGACGACAGTAAACAAGTCGTTATGAGTGTGAAGGTCAATAAGACCGTTCGTTACTAACTGAACCAAGAGTAGAGCCCAGTCAGTCGTTGCAGATGGATTTCTTTGGAATGCCTCAAAAACGCCACCAACCAAAGCAAATCGTAATTGTAAGCCATCCAACGTTCTGTCGTTGCTGCAGATGTCCTGTAAGTTACCCTCCTTTGCCTGTTGGACAAGCTAAAAAATATGCTGATATGCATTACATTATAAAAAACAAGCTAATCTTACACTTTTCGCCGATTTACTGCACATTCAATAGGATACTCTACGCAGTTTTTTTTTTTGCAAATAGTATTAGTTTTAGGCATTTTTTGTTTAATTACAAAACATAAAAAAAAATTAAATTAAAAAAATTAACAACTTTTTTATTTATTATCATTTAGACATTGTTTACGACACACAAATTGATTAGCAAAACAACAAAATCGATCAATAAATACAAAAGTTATGAATTATTAAAATTTATAAAAAATGTATTTTTTGTTTTTAAAATGTGTAACAATTACATAAAAAGTATAGTAAATCGGTGAAGAGTATAATGGTTATATATCTTGTTTCTTTTTAATATCACGTAACCTGTCAAATATAAAAAAAATTGTATGTAGCTAAATTTAAGTTATTTTATACTCGACAGCAATGAGTTAATTCAATAAGCCCAATTATCCCTTGCGCCAGAGCTAAATCCAGCATGTTAATTTACCTGCGACAGCTGCTGATGCAACGATGACAACAATCCCTCTCGCTGCCCTTCCTCTTGCCCCTTGAGACAAGTCAATACCAGACTCAAAAAGGGCTGGTGGCTCAATAAGCTCTGACTCTCACCGGTACATCTCCCCTTATTCTTCTGTTCCTTGCACCACCCCCCACTCTCTAACACCTGTCCTGCTACCTTCAAAACCCTACCTTGCACCGCGCTTGGCAATTTCGATACGAGCGGAGCCACCAACCATATCGAGCTCTGCTGCTTCTTACTTTCAGTCTTTTTCTCTTCAGATCTCGGGGAGCTTCCGTAAGGGGCGTTTAGCTGGAACACATCTATGGCTGCCTTGGCGACAGTATCCAGCCACTGGGAGAGCTCCGGCGAGTTGGGGCTGAACTGTTTGAACATCAGCTGGAGATCTAGCCACGACATTCTAAGGGTCCACTGCTCCAAATTCTAAAAAAAAAGTGTTAATATTGTCTTTACAACACAAATTGTGGAGTAATGCTGTCGAAAATTGTTAGTAACGGGGACTGGTATGAAGGAGCAAATTGCTTTTAACTTATTCTTGGCGTCACAAGGGATATGTAAATGAAATTAATTACATTGTTTGACTTCCAGGAGGCATTTGCATGGCTATTCTTATATTTTTGTAAATATATCCGTTCTATTAGTTGGATTGCAAAAAGAGTCCAATTTTTTGCTATTATCTGTCACGAATCGAAAAAAATGTTTCATATAAAGCTACATATTTTCTTCCGTAGAATCCGCTATAAAATATGAAGGCTCCCAGTTAAATTTTCAAAATTGCCCCCTGCCCCATCCATAAAGTGAGAATGAACTAACTTTTGGATGTTTTGTACAAACTTATTAAAGCAGAAATAAATTTATGTAAATATCGATGTATTTTAGAAATTTGTTTCAGTAAATAATTAAAAAAAAAAAAATGAGAAGCAGTAAAAATTAAAATTAAATCATGAAATAATTGAAAAATCAGTTAAAAATCATTAACGAAAAGAGAAATTTGACAGTTTATAAATGTTTAATAATTTTTTTTATATATTAAAAGTCTGCTAATTAAATTGGAAATAATATTAAAATATGTGTAAGACATCAATGCTTTACATAGTTAGTTTTCGGAACTGCTGACATTATTTGGTTATTTGGTTTAAATTAAAATGTACCAAAAAATTGATTGAAGGAGCCGTTCCTCTGTGGTAGTTAACCATTTTGCACAAATAACTGTGGTAGAAAACATAGTAGTGTTTGATTTAGTTATTTGTGTTTAAAAGTACCGTTTGCATGCTGGGTTGACATATTTTCCATAAGATTACATGTAAAAGTTTTTTTAAATTTTTAACTTTATGAGTTTCTTAATGACTTTGGATTTTTTACAGAAAATTGTGTCATATAAAAATCTATTAAAGAAACTTTATTTCAGATTTTTTCATTATTTTCGTCTAACGCCTCAACCTCCTTAATGGTACAAAATGGCGCAGAATTCAAATTTCAGATAGCAAATTCAAGGTTCAATATTTGGGCACCAAAATTTCAGGGTGTTTTGTTTTCAACAAAAGGTATATTTTCTGAAAGTGTGAAGCCAATCAGAGCTCTTAACGACCCTGGGTGTTAAAATGAAAAAAAAAAAACGCTTTTTAGCCAGTTTATTCCATTTTGTGTTATGTACATACTTAAATAATCAAAAACCAACGCAGATTTGATGTAATTTTAATTGTGAAGGTTTTTGGTTTATAGTTTGTCCCAATCGGACCTCTATAACCGGAGATATTCACCTCTTTACCTAAAAATTGACTACGGAACCCTAAAAAGTAAGAAATCACAACTTCATTACAGTACCTTGGTTTAACAAATTTTCGACAGTATTATTCCACTAAAAATTAATTTTGCTAGCAACCTCTAAAATCCTGCTTATCATAGACTTTTGATCCAAGTCGTCTATGCTGGAGCCGGCATCCGGATAACATATCATATGCAGCAACCGTTGAGCTTGAGAATGAGATAGTAACGGGTCTAATAAGTTATCCATGTCGCATAATTCTTCAGGATGACAGAGGCATCTTTCGAGCACCCATTGTTGCGAACAAATTTCGCGAAGAACATGACAAGCAAACGCTGATAGAGATGCGGTGCTTTCAGAGTTACCTGTGCTGGATTGCCTAAAATAAATTCACAGTAAGTCTCGGTTTGTTTAAAACAATTGAGTGACTCGTTAATATTTTACATGAACAGAGAGCTGCCTTGTGTCTCTCCAGTCGATATCTATATTTGCTTTTTGAAATGAAAAACGTAAGATTTGCAATTTGCTTTTGAAATACAATGTTCAAATTTCATCCATAACCTCAAATTTTCGGTTTTGTTTTTACGGAATTTGATTCTTTATCCATTTTGGTCAGCGATGTCAGTATTGTACTTAAATAGCAATCAATATATAGGATGCATTAATATTGTTAGGTACTGAAAAGAAATAGCTAATTATAGGTTAGATTTATAACCATGAGAACTAAAAATGGTGTATTCTATATATTGCTCCTATTGCAGTTTTTAAATATAATACTGGCACCAATCTCACAAATGATTATACAATGTATCCCAAATAAAGGCTGCTATCTCAATTATTATGAAAGAAATAATGTCAGTTAAACAGAGGAAGCTTTATAGACTTGCTTTTAAATTTGACCTAATTTTTTAAGCTTTTGAAATAATTGCAAAACCCCTTGCATTTCCTTGATTTAAATTATTATGTCATTTTACTTACCCACTACATTGGCATTTTTTAAAATTTACAACAAATGAAATTTTCAAAAACTGAAAGTTTGATGTTATGTATGCACCCTACTGTTTTATCATTGTACCATATAAGTTTTGCTATTATGGAAAACGCAAACTTAAACATAAGAATATAGATTAAATTTTAACAAGAGAAATCACTCGATAAAGTCTAAACAGGAGAGACACAAAAGGCGAGCCATTTTCTATACAAAACGTTTCAAAGATTAAATACCTCCCCCTTCTTACCAAACCTCTGAGACCACTTGTAAGAATGTCACCTCAAAAAAACATAATGCAAAGTTCCTTCACTGATAAGTATGTTTTTGTTTTTAAATGAGGCAAGTCTACACACATAAATATATATTGTTAATCACTTTTAATATTTTACAAAACACAACACACATCTAGTATTATTCATTAGTAAACGACAGATATATTAACACATAAGGGGAAGAAAAGTGAATAACAATCATAATAAATAAAAGTCACTCACTCGTTTTCTCTAGTTAGATTATATACAAAACTTATTTTTGGAAGAAAATCTTTAATATCTTTATTTTGTTACGAACAATGTGTTATAATTACTAAATTTGCAAAAGGTATTAATTTTTTAAGAGTGACTACAAAATTATTTTTATACAAGAGCAAATTTAAATATTAGTTTTCTATTTGGGCCTTGGAATATATTTACAAAACTTGCGGATGGTGCATCCGATAGATTTACACTAGCATAAAAAGGAAATCTGTTGGTGCGACATCTTTATCTAACATCATTCAAAATAGTTCAGTTCTTTTCTTGTGCATTATAGTGAACATGGTTCGCAGGGCATACTGAATTCATTTTTGAATAGAATACATAAAGGAAAATGGCGCCGCAACGAATGTTTGTGTTTTGTTCAGTGATCCAAATTTATTATCAAGTGCATTAAATGATCATCAATATAACACCTGGCAAAGAACCAATTTAATTATCTCTTACCACAAATCATCATCATTGGAAAAGAGATTATTATCTTCAGTGTTCATAGTTTTCAAGATAATCAACTATTTGATTACTTTTTTGAGAATCTTTGATATTATAGGTAATAATGATATAGGTCTATAATTGTTATCATCAATATATTATAAATACTCTACATAAGTTTCGGCTTGTTAGGCCTCTATCAAGAGTACATAGTGAATACAGTATTCACTAGGTATGTAATAAGGGCGTATGTAACAGGGTTATTTTCCCAACGAATTAAAAATTGCTTTCTTTTTTTACGATGAGCAATATTTTTATATCTTCAACGGTTAACAAGTTATCAGTAAAATAAGGCTTTTCTCACCGAAGGGGTGGTTTTTTGGGGGGTTGCGCGGTACCCCCAGAACTGATTTTTGTGGTTTTGTGATGTATAATCCCTCCACTAACAGTTACCGAAGGAAAATTGGAGATAACATTTTTTGTTATGGAAATCTTTATACTTATTGGACTAAAGCACTTGTAAAATATTATCTTTTCAAATAATTAAATTAAACAGGACTTACTTTTGATTAAGTAAGTTTAGTAAATTAAATCTACTTAGGGGCAATTTATAAAGCGCTAAAGTGCTCAAACAATTTAGTTACAGTTTATTCAAGTTTGTAAAAATATTCCAAGGAAAAGAAATCTATTTCGGGTCACTTAAAACTTGGTAAAATTGTTTTTTAAGAGCGGAGATATTTCCATTGAACTAGATTTTCTAAATTAATCGTGAGATTTGTTAGACGGGACATAATGGGTGGATGGACTAGAAAAACCCCTAAGTTGTAGGTACATGTGTGTATGTAAAGCATTTGCGACCGGGATAGAAACAAACAATAAAATGTGCAAGCATAGGGGTGACACAATCAAAGCAAAGCTTATGATTATTATTATGATCTTATCGACAAACCTATGCGTTGTCCTTGATCCGCATACATCCACGTTTATCCTGACAGGACAGAAAAATAACCAAATTCAACTTAAAAATCTTCTTCTTTAACGAATGCAATACTTCTAGTCTTAGTAAAAAATATGAAAGAAAATCCAACTCATTAAAATAAAAATAAAGGTAAACTGATAACGTTTAAATTCTCATCATCACTGTTTTCACCGTTTTATAGGGTATAGGTTTAAATACCTAAAAGGGAATTACTAATATATGTGAAATAAGAAAATAATATTGTCATACTATTATCGGCTATATCAAACAATCGATGGTCTATTTCAATCTGTATGTCATATAATATTAAGAACCAACCTATCAAGGGGCAACTTGCGTCTAAAAGACATCTGGACTCCTACTGGTTGCATATGAACATTTGAAAAAGATTTTAGGTTAGAAGTTAAAACTTGGCAATATTTGAGAATATGTGATTTAAATGTTGGGTGCGTTAATTGTTAAACATCTTTGCGATTTTCTATGAGATAGAAAATACAGTGTAGAATAGTACAAAGTTAGCATTGTTTAACTTATTGTATCAAATTAATCAAACTTTATAAATTTCGCCATATCTTTATAATACACTATCATTGAAAGAAGCTATAAATTTGGGGATACAGTCATTATCTTCTTATTACACAAGATTCAGTACATATAATTAAGAATAAATAAAACAAAGGATTGTCCAAAATCTATCCGTTATTCAGTTTACCTTTAAAATTAAACTACTTCTTCAAAACTACATAACTCACGGTAGGTCCAAGCTAGGTCCGTCAGTACCACTATGCAAATCACTAGTGCCCAGAATATTACTGAGGCTTAACTCTGTACCCTCCTTCGCAGTAGCATCTCCGACAATTAACACAGCCTTCAACACAGCCAACACAGGTCCTACGTGTATATTCCTATGAGCGGCGGCCAACAAATGGCGGTCACAGCTGAGTCGGACGCCTAGAGGTGGTCTGGGTGCTGTCAGAGGAGGGGAACCAACTGAATAAAGACCCGGTTGAGGACCCTCGGCTGTTCGGAACAGTCGCAGCAGCAAGTGGCAGGTAAGTCTCATGCCACCTTCTGCCCGTCCTTCGCCATTGTCCAAAGACTTGACCTAAAAGTATTTCGCTAAAGATGTAATTAATTGAACTTTTATGTGTACCAATTAAAAATACAGTGATAAAACATGTAGAAGGGTAATGATTAGAGGTATTCCAATATTATGATCGTGTTTTATTTGTTGCCGGGTGAATCAATCAATCAAATGCTATTGGATATGTTAAAAATGAAAATTTTAAACAGTGTAGTCATGTTACGACAAAAAAAATCAGATAACAGGAAAAAGTGGGCTAAGATCAACATTGTGTTATGGTCGCCATTTTGGAAAATGGCGCCAGACGTTGGGCTTTTATGCTCTTAAATCACTGCAGGTAACAAATTTAAGGTTCACATAGATAGATCAGATAACTTTTTGTCATAAGATCTTAAAAAATATATTGGCATTGAATTAATTGTAGATAGTTAGTCTTTGGAAATTTTTTAGTAGGTTTAGCTCTACACTATAACAAGTTGCTTGTATTAATTTTTTAAATTTCGTTAAATGACTGAAATATGTAAAATAATGTATTAATTCACGAATGGCATGAGACAAGATCACAATAATAGACTACCTAAACCTGAAGTAAAACTCAAAACATGACACTAGGAGAGAAAAGTTGAAGAGGAAGTAATGTTCACAAGACACATTTATGTGGATAAATGGAACAACACATACATTTTAAATAACAATGTTTTCCTTATTATACTATTTAACCGTGCATACATTGTAAAAACACATGTAAAGAGAACAAAGAACACCAAACAGCAACACATTCACTACTAACGTCTGCAGTAGGAGGCATGTTAGCAGCTCCTGATTGTTTATCTGAAGGCTGAAAATTATTATGAATATGTAATTTCATGTTGAAAATGGACACATCGAATTATGACACACAATTGTTATATGAATATGAATATATTGAAAGTTAGACATGCCAAATTTGTTATGATAAAACTAAAACTATTTTTTTACAATTTTAAAGATTTTAATTTGTAATATGCAAATTAAAAAGCGTGCCGATATTTTAGGATAGGCAATATATAAAAATTTAAGTGGATTGTGCTTAATAAACATACACTGTGTTTCACTTTTCACGAGTAGATTCTTGTATTGAAACATATTTTGTGGAAAACTAATTTTGTTTCTTTTTTCGATTTAAATAGTTACACCCCCCCGTTTACGAGGATGCTGATAAAGAAAAAAATACCAACAGGAGTGTTTTACCCTATCTACACACTTAGATGGTAGAGATGGTAAATGCTGCCTCCCACGGAATGGAAAACTTATTTCTTTCCAATTAGGGTTTCTGACTGGAGACTGTTAGTAGGAACGAGATTTAAAATTTATGTGGGTCCATTGGAACCAAGAGAACACATGATCTCTCCACATAGCTTATTCAATTGATACAAGAAGTGAAAGAATTACTACAAGGAAGCCGAAAAGCTGTGATTGTTGCCTGTTTAAGAATGTAGACAGGGTCTAACACTCCTGTCGGTATTTTTTTCTTTATCAGCATCTTTGAATACGGGGATAAATGTCAAAAATGGAAATACAATATAAGGAAAATCAATTTTTCACCCCCTGGAATGGCAGATTCAGCCCCCAAGAGTTGTTAAGGTCCTCTACCTGGCATTACCCTTCCCCCTTTATTAAATCGCGACGAAGTTACCAACATTTTCTATATAAATACACAATGCAGTGTTGGTATAAAAACACGGTAAAAAGGGGTGGTTCTTGACCGCTTCAGGGGGTGTGCGTGGTTAAAAACTTTTTTTACTATCTTATTCGTGTTTAATTCCAGAGAAACACAGTATATGTTCCAATATGAACAGGTTTTGACACGCTGAGTGTTGAAATTTAATTTTCTTTTACACATTTGATATTACAAAGTCGAAAGTACAAGAAATATTGAATTGAAGTTAGATTATTTTCGGAAATGGCCAATTTTTGAATAATTATTGAATATGGCCCCTACATTGTGTTCAGGACCGGAGTGGCCTACTTGCCCCCCCCCCCCCCCCCCCCCTTTACATACTTTGAAAAACAAAACAGGAGAAAGAACAATAGTTTAATCAGAATATAAATAAAAATTCCCATATTTTTGATAATAAACAACATAAAGTTTAACTTCAGGCCAGGGCTCAGTGGCTTATTCCTTGGTGGCCTGCCTGCCTCGTCCGGCCCTGATTATGTTAAGAGGCTCACTGTCAACTAATTCAAAAGGAAAATTTAATAGTTACACAAACCTAGAGCTAATGGCTTAAAATACTATCAAATGGAATGAAATGTGAATATGGCCACTACTAAAAGAAATACTAATAAACGTAAAATAAAGAATTCATAGCTCACCTTCAGTAAACTGGGTAGCGCAACTCTTCCAACAAAATCTTCAAGAGAGAAGCAATGTCTTGCTATTAGGATGCAAGTGAATACTGCTAAGGCGTTATGTATACTAACATCCTGAAAAAATCAAAGCAAAACAAGATAGAGATATTAAGACATCTTTTATAAAAAATATCATCACTTCTAACCCACCCAATTTTTTAGTTTGTTTTTATATTAAAAAATACATATTGTTATGTGTTACGCCCCCTAGGGGCTGGAGGCTCATAAGCTCATGAGAAATAGCCAACATTAAGTAGCAATGGTGGCACGCAACTGTAACTGCAGTACCATAAAAACTATTATATACAAACTAAGAAATCAACATGTTGTGACGCGCATGCAAAGATCCACTTCTTCAATTATAACATAATTTAATTTGTTCCTTACTTGTATATCAAGTTGATTCAAAACATCTGCGTAGTAACCAGGGTGTGATAGTGGACAACAGAGCGCTAATAGAACTCCCAACCATTCGGATGCCAAGGAATTACAGCATGCAGTCATTTCGGCACACATTATTGCCAAATCATTCAGTCTTTCATTGTCTGTTTCACGACAGACATGTATCACAGCGTTGCTGACAAAGGAATATCTGCAAAAGAAAGCAATCAGTTATATCTATAGCTATAAACAGTATTTTTAAAGAATCTAGTATAGGATTGGTACTATCAGGAGTCGAATCAGATCTAAACAGTTATTTTAACTGTTGCTAAAGCAAATGCATAATAGAGTAAGATCCCAGAGCCCCCAGATCTACGTCATTTTAGCAAAGCTAATATTTTGACAATAAATAGTGTGACATGTGGTTAAGAATGTATGCATAATTGCTAGCTTGAAAGCGGGCCTGTTTTACAGATAACAGGTACAAAAGATACAAAAAAAAACCTTACCAACCTTCATTAAAGTATGATGGCTGGTTTTCATATATATATGTTTGACAGAATACTGTTAAAAACCAAGATTCATTATTGCCAGACACTTTCCGTGGGCTCTAACTTCCGCCAGACGCTTAAAAGCTCGAAAAAGAAACCCCAATACATTTTTTGTTGTTCTGTTTCAAAATAACGGTGAAATCATATCTACTACCAACTATGTAAAAAACGAAACAAAACATTCATTATGTTAGGTTGGGTATTTTTTGAGCTTTAAAGCGTCCGGCGGAAGTTAGGACCCACGGAAAATGTGTGTAATGAATGTTGTTTTTTAACAGTATTCTCAAACACATATGAAAACCAGCTAGAGAAATTGTCAATGTACGTCTACCAAGATTCTTTCCCGCTTCTTTTGAGACGGAAATATGAAATGTACACTGAGGCGTGAGAAACATATTCATAAGCTCAGCGATTCTCAAACTGTGTTGACACACAGTTCAAATCACTTTGACGACGAATATTATTTATTTCCGTGAACTAACACACTCTAAATATGAAAAACGTCTTTATATGAAATATTTAAGTTATTTTTAGTGGTAAATATTGGATATTCATCCGTCAAACGAACAATGTCAAACCACTAAGTCTTACCATTTTCTAGTACGTAGATATTACACGTTTTAGAATACAATAAATAGGATCGATCCTCAAGCACTTCCACTCTTTTTTTTATTTGATTAAACTCTATTAAAAGTTAATAATTTTCCTTCTAAAATTTTTATTTTATTAAACTGCGCCGCGAGTTTTAAAACTTTATTCTCCCCAAAAATGTGTCTTTTATTACTACTAGCGCATGTTTATCTCTAATAAAATAAAATCTACTTTCTTACGTTATATATTAATACACGAATGGTGAATCGTGCGTCGCGTCAAGTAGATAAATTGTTCAAGTGTTGTTTTAGTGTTTATGAAAACATGTCAATGCGTTGCTCTTTCAGAATTGTTCTAATTTATTTATATTAATACACGAATGGTGAATCGTGCGTCGCGTCAAGTAGATAAATTGTTCAAGTGTTGTTTTAGTGTTTATGAAAACATGTCAATGCGTTGTGTAACGAAAAAATAATTTTTTCGTTTAAGCACCCGTGCTAAATAAATTTGAATTACCCGCCGAAATAACGACCGGAAGTCAACAAGTGCGCAAACGCGGTAGAACGATCATTTGAAATATCCCTGCTAGTTCACTTTTGATTTCGACCTAGGTGAGTAAAGACTGTTACTTGTTCTTTAACGAATTTTCACGTTTATTTCTTTAATCCTTTGATATTTTGAATATATTTGATTATTAAATGATGTCATATTATTGAGTTAACGTTGCTGTATAGTTATTTTTGGGAATTAAAGGATATTCCGTATAATAATTAATTTTATTAACACACATGTCTGTGTGATGTCGGCGTCCATTTGGACACATGCTAATTCATTAATTATCGCGGCAATTTTGTATTTTGTGGTCGCTTGAGACACAATACCGTGGTGTTTTGTCATTATTTAGATTATTTGTACGAGGATTAAACTCGGAAATTAATCAAAGGATAAATTAGAATCTTTGTTTCTTAATCGTGTGTAGACAATCTTATCTCATTAAAAGTCGAAACCTAAAGTCATTTTGTCGCATTTAGTTAACCTCGTGTTAGTACAAGAGGTTAAGATATAATTTTTTATTAGTTAATTTTTTTTGGGAGATTAAACCCATAATTTTGTTTGCTATATTTGTTACAGTATTAGTTTTTTTCAGATAGTAATTCAGATATTTTCTCTCTAATTCTAACTAAATTTTGTTACCTTCATTCAAGTTTTTGGTCATAACCAGTCAGCCATTTTGTAAACGGCTAAAATTTCATGAGAGTAGATGAGTTTTCTTATTTATTAATTTCATATATTATATTAATCAGTAGTTTATTCATACATTTTCAGTAGTAAAGTAAAATTTTATCAAGACTCAGGTTTTTTATTAAATTGCTGATAGTTTGGTTTTGCAGTGACCTTCGTCACCATAGTTTTTTGTAGTTTTCTTGTATCTCTTTTTTCCCCCCATTTTAAAGTTTTTATATTATCAACTGGTTCTTTACATTCCCCTTTTTCATGTAAAATCCTGGACCAAACCACCATTGAAGCAAGGCACAAGGCATAACTTGAATATTTGGAGTTATCCTAAAAGTATTGGATACTATTCCGACGCAGCGTCTCCTGGAAATCAGCGTTGTCAGGACCTGAATATTACGTCCTTCCCGGGTACCCGTGGCCATCTTCAGGAACAGACCTCGTCGGGATTCCACGTCTCCGCTAAGCTAAGTAGCCAAATTTATGTGCAAAATTCAACTTTTGGTCAGAAGATAATTTGTAAACCAGTTGATCGTTTCATTGTAATTTTTTTGTTAATATTCAAATTTAATTTTTTTTCTAAACTAAATTTTTGTTGTTTAACTAATTAAATCAAATTTCACCATTAATATTTCTACTAAATTGTAAAGTGTTGTAAAATTTTCACTCTTTTATACTTATGTTAATATATTATTTGTTTTATATTTGATTTTGATTGTTTTCTCCCCCTGATAAAGTTTGCAAGAGTGTTATTTACTGAATACGCTGGCGTCCAAATTTGTATAGTTTATTAAAGTTTTGTTTGGTAAATTTGACAAGCAAATAATTGTTAAGAAACAAAAATATATAACTCTTCTCGCCACCTAGTGACCCTCGACCAGCCCTGAGCTAACTGGTTGCTACGCTTTCATAGCTTCCTCGGCAGCCAGCTGAGAAGTTGTGGTTGCAGTTGCTCTTTCAGAATTGTTCTAATTTATTTGTTTTAAAATTATTGTTAATTTTTTTAATACTTATTTTGTCAACCAGAATTTTTATTTATTACCGCTAAAAGAAAAATAATTTATTTTCGTTATTCTCACAGAGATTTCAGATTTTTTTTTTTTGTTATACGAAATATTTTATTTTTACTGACATCGTTTCCCCTACTAATACTACGATCATATCCTTTCCTGGCAAGAAATGCCCAAACCATCCCGTGTTTCTTGCTGGACTGTACCAATATTAGTATTTGATTTCTTTTTCTGATCACTCATTGTTATTGACTGAATTGGGCAATGCTTTTTTTATTATCAGTTTTATTTGTGCCCGAACCTATGTACCTACAGTGTCCGTAATAAAGTTGGCTACATATGGGAAAAATCTGTATTATTGAGATTCCTAAAAAATACTATATTGGGGGTTCGTTTCTTTTTTTACATGCAAATACCTTTATTCAACTAAAATACCTAAAGTTTTTGTCGAAACTAATCAAATATTTGTGAAATAGACACAAGAATTTATGTTTTTTTTATATAGTAATTAACGGTAGGGGTAAAATTTGCACTTTTATTTTCCACACATTTGCTTCAAAATTGATATATGGGGTCCTTGTTGTATTCTATATGCACTTTTTCTATATTAAATTTTTTGATATCTTAACAATTTGACCCATTTTTCGGTACCACCGTCAACTATTTTTTACAGCCCTGCCAAACCGGTGATCACATGATATGTGTCAAAATGTAACTTTTTGTTGTTGGACATGCATAAACGAACCACCAATAGAGTTTTTAGAAATGTCAAATATACAATTTTTCCCCATATATAGCCAACTTTATGGTGGACACTGTATAATCAGAATTCCGGTGGACACTGTATAATCAGAATTCCACCAAAATTATGAAGTTACTAAATTAATAATCTTAATATTTTATGATATCTTTCCTATTTCTTTTTAATTATTTAACGACATCACTGCTGAGAACTGTTTGAGAACTACTGGCATTTCTTATGCATCAAATAAAATCTTAGTTCAGACGTTTTAGCGGCCACGACACAAGTCAGTTTAAATTGTACCCGACTCTATCATACTTTAACGTAGGTTAGTAAGGTTTTCTGGTACCTTTTGCATCTCTTATCTGTAAAAGGGCCCCGTTTTCCAGCTAGCAAATATGCATACGTTCTCAACTACATATCACACTATTTATTGTCAAAATATTGGCTTCGCTTAAATGACGTAGGTCTGGGGGCTCTGGGATCTTGGACTATAAGAGTTATGCATATTTGAATGTTGTGCCATTTGCAGATCTAGTTGCAAAGTGTTTAATGTCCTTTAGGAATAAAATTTTTTGAGGGTTTTTAAGATGCTACAAACACCAATAAACAATATTTGTATACAAATGACAAACTGAAGCTTGATTATAAATTCCAAAAGGTGCAATATAGTGAATCAACGTGGTTCACGTAATTTGGAAATGAACTGTTATGTGATTGGATGTTCCAATGCACATTATAATATTGTTACGCACTTACGCCCCCTAGGTGCTGGTAGCATTAATTAAGTAGCAGGGATTACAGGAAACTGCATTCATTATTAGCATATCTCCACACCCAATCAGTATTCACTTTATGGAAACCTCTAATGTATTATCTCTGTGCCCCATTTCTGGGGCATTAGTAGTACTAGTTTTCTAGAAAAGGAAGGATTGAGACTTGAGACTGCTACATTGTTTTAGATACCTCCACTACGTGGATGTGGAAGTAAATATATTATCAATTGTTTAGTTTGTAACTTTAATTTCAACGTACCTGTTATTTCCATTTTCATTCAATTGTTTAGCCAAAACACTATCAATTCTACCTGCCCTTCTAGGACTTAAAAGTAATTCCTGCATATATTGAGCATTGTAAACGTAGTTATTACTCGGTGTGGGTTGAAGAGCAGTATACAATGCTTGCTTTATTTTGGGGTATGCATTTCCAAATGGCTCAACTGTATGCGGTTTGGATTTAAGAAGGTTACACGACGAATACAGGTCATAGAGGTGTGCAAGGATACACCGTTCGGCTGAACTACAATCTCCTGGATTCGAGACATGCTTCACTACTTTACAGAGACCTTCGAAAACGGCAGATGTTTGTTCTGGAGATACTAAAATCAAATTAAGAAAAAGCACATGAAACGAAAATATGGCTAGTGCCAACTAAATGATAATATTAATATTAGTATTTTATTAGATAAACCAAATGGCCATCGATACCTGTGACATTTAATTTAAGCAATTACTGTATAAAAGGATTTGCAGATCTACTTACACAAGAGACAGCAATGATATCTTCTTAAAACTCCAACCACGTATAAGCTTAAAGATGTAGTGTAGTTTCTGCTCAATACCGAATTTTTATTATACAACTGCGTTTCAACCTCGGGCAATTCCTTCAGGATCTGTATACAAACATCGATCAACCCATAGATATTCAACGCTAACTCCATCAGATCGAACAGGAAAGCGACATGCTCTTGAACCGGTAGATAATTCGAATTTCCGGTCGCAAAAGAATTGAGCATTTCGATCACAGTTACACTACACTGCCACGTTACCACATGCTGGTCAAAGTAGCTCAGGCTCTGACATTTCTGAGTGGTAGCCTCAAAATTAAACTCGTTTCTCGAATGCTTCTTCACCTTCCCACCTTCGGCAACGTCTACGCTGAACTTCTTTGAAAACAACTTACAAATCTCCTTCGACATTTTCTTTACAGTGTGACGAGCCTCGTCTCTTATCTTACCAACCCCATAAAGTAAAACGTGACGCTGGTTGCAATCGTGTTGGGAGAATGGATCGTCTTGACACAAAGGAAAATGGGTGGTGTATAACAGGTGACGTGAAGGTTTAACCTTATATTCATTGTGGTCAGTTTCCATTGGAACGTGACCCATTGATGAAGGAACGTGTGGATGGTGTCCATGATCGTGCTCCTTGGGACTATCCGGAACATCCATGGAGTTCTGTTGATCCTCTTTTATGTTCTGGAGGATCTTGTCCAAGTCGTGGTCTATATTCGCATCGTCATAGTCCATCGCCTAATAAAAAGTTATGTAAAATAAAACCAACAAATGTAAAAGGAAATCTAAAAAAAATATAAATTAGCCTATTAACACAAGGATTGTAACCATGTCCTAAAAGAAGCACAAACTGAATTTATAGTAAAAAAATCACATACACTGTTTTTTTAAGCATTATAGTCTATAATTCACACGTTGAAAAAGGTGTTAATTCTTGAAATAGCTCTTAAAAATATGAGTGATAGCTCATTGGATTCGGAATGGCGTCTAGAAAAATGCATTAAAATGTTTTATTAGCACATAAAAAATTGCAAAAGTTATAAACAAATTAAGATGAAAAAAAATGGCATTTAGATTTTCGCTTATAACTCAAAAACTATAAGCGATAATGGAAATCGGGAAAAATATTCTCAAAGAGGAGAAAATTTGCAATAAAAAAGTCCCAACTTCCGGAACTCTATCTCCATTATTTATCATTTTAATTTAATGCTGAAAATAGGATTCCGCACGACTGCTGCAGGATGCGAGCGCCGCCTCAAAAGAGAGTACATCACATAAAATCATTTTTTTATACTACTAAATATCAATTAAAAAATTTGAAAAAATTATGGCGTATTCGTAACACTTCAAAAAATAAGGCCCCATTGGAAAAAAATGTTAAAGTTTATTTTTCAACAAGTGAGGCCATTGTTAACTAACGAAATTTTCTGGTACCTCCGTTATCATTGGAGACAGAATTTTTTTTTAAATAATTGGCCTATAAAATTTTCGCTTCTTGGAGCCCTTCTTATAGATATACTTAACAAGATCACATTATAAAAGTTTTTAAAAATTTTTTATTTTGTTTATTATAATTTTTTAAAGTAAACAGAAAATTAAAAACCAAAGTAAAGTTGTATTTTTTTTTTAAATTCATTATCATATTGCTATTATTACATTGACTAAAAGCATTCATTAACGTTAAAAAAAAATGTTTTATGCCATTTGTTTATAAGTTGTTTATAAACAAATTGACTAGTTTTATATTTAAAATATTTTTTTTAAATTTTATTGTCTTGAGAATATTATAATTTTTAAATAAACATTTTTTTCTTAAAAACATTATCTTATTGTTTATAATCGTTTTTCTTAATTATCCATCATTTGAATAATCAGTTAAGAAATTATTTTTTTCTTAAAAATCATAATTGGCAATCCTCAATAAAGTAACAAAAACAAAAAATTGTTTTAGCAACAATTTCATTGTTTATTAATTTAACAATTTGTTATAAACAAATTCTGACAATTCTAATTTTTTTTTTCCTAAATCTTAAAAAAATTACAAAAACAGTCAAACGCAACAACATATTGAAAAAAAAATTGTTTGTAATTTTTATAGCGTTTTTCAATATTACACGATACAGAAGTTGAAACGGGCACTTGATTTGTCAACTAAAACACTGATATAACTTTTAAACTATTAGAGATATCACAATAGACATTCAGGTCGTTCTTATAGAGGATTAATTAATCTTTAAATGAGTTGACTTCCAAGTTTGTAACTATTATTAATCAGGTATTATGCGCATTTGTTTATAAAAATTAAATGTGTTTTCGACGTTTTTGAATCTTTTATGACTTCTAGCTTATCAAATAATGCAGATATGGTAATGGACCTTCAAGGCAATTAGATAAAATTTGATAAAATATCTGAAAGTTGCAAAACATATTTAATTTTTATAAACAAATGCGCATAATAACTGATTAATAATAGTTACAAACTTGGAAGTCAACTCATTTAAAGATTAATTAATACTCTATAAAAACGACCTGAATGTCTATTGTGATATCTCTAATAGTTTAAAAGTTATATCAGTGTTTTAGTTGACAAATCAAGTGCCCGTTTCAACTTCTGTATCGTGTAATATTGAAAAATGCTAAATACAAACAAATTATTTTCAACATGTTGTTGCATATGGCTGTTTTTGCAGTTTTTTTAAGATTTAAGAAAAATATTAGAATGTAAGAATTTGTTTATAACAAATTGCTAAATTAATAAACAACGAAATTGTTGATAAAACATTTTTTCTTTTGGTTACTTTATTGAGGATTGCCAATTATGATTTTTAAGAAAAAAATAATTTCTTAACTAATTATTCAAATGATGGATAATTAAAAAAAAACGATTATAAACAATAAGATGTTTTTAAGAAAAAAAAATTTATTTAAAAATCATAATAGTCTCAAGATAACAAAATTGTAAAAAAAAATGTTTTAATTATAAAACTACTCAATTTGTCTATAAATAATGTATAAACAAATGGCATAATTTTTTTTTTAACGTTAATGAATGCCTCTGTTCAATGTAAAAATAGTAATATGATGGCGAATTTGAAAAAAAAAAATATTTATAACTTTACTTTTTAATTTTCTGTTTACTTTAAAAATTTATAATAAACAAAATAAACAATTTTTAAAAACTTTTATAATGTGATCTTGTTAAGTATATCTATAAGAAGGGCTCCAAAAAGCGAAAATTTTATAGGCCAATTATTTAAAAAAAAATTTTTGTCTCCAATGATAACGAAGGTCCCATAAAATTTCGTTAGTTAACAATGGCCTCACTTGTTAAAAAATAAACTTTAACATTTTTTTTTCAACGGGACCTTATTTTTTGAAGCATTACGAATACACCATAATTTTTTCAAATTTTTTAATTGATATTTAATAGTATAAAAAAATGATTTTATGTGATTTACTCTATTTTGAGGCGCCGCTCGCATCCTGCAGCGGTCGCACGGAATCCAGCGCGGATTTCCAGTGTTAAATTAAAATGATAAATAATGGAAATAGAGTTCTAGGAGTTTGGACTTTTTTATTGGAAATTTCCTCCTCATTAAGAATCTTTTTTCCGATTTCCGTTATCGCTTATAGTTTTCGAGTTATAAGCAAAAAACTAAATGCCATTTTTTTTTTTATCTTAATTTGTTTATAGCTTTTGCAATTTTTTATGTGCTAATAAAACATTCTAATACATTTTTCTAGAAATCATTCCGAATCCAACGAGCTATCGCTTATGTTTTTAGGAGCTAGTTCAAGAAATAACACCTTTTTGAACATGTGAATTAGACTATTATTACTATTTGGAATTAAATCTATATTTTTGTGTGCCATGATAATATTTGTTTCATCTGTGTCGGAGCCATCCCAAAGCAGTGTGCTCCTTTAAGCACACTCGAAGCACTATCGCGCTTAGGAACAGGAACCTACAACTTTTCAAAATCTATACTTAACATGAGAGAGAGACTGAGACTGTGCCCCTGAAAGTCTCGTTCGATCTTGATCTTGTTGCATATTTTTTTAAAGTGATTGTCAATCATATATTTTTCTAACAATGAAATTGTGTAAATCAGAATACAGAATTTTACTGGAAAACGCTTAATAATTTTACAGGATAGGATAAAAAATATGGCAGTATGACTTTGTGCAGGAGAACTGTGTTTCATAAAATTACAAACTCACCTCCATTTTAGTGTGATGATTAGAAATGTTGTCTGTAGTTTCCTCATGACCCAAGAGATCACCTCTTGATATTAAAGTACACATGTAAGCATCATGCGAAAAAACATCTCGACGAATTAACTCGGAAAAAAGATGCACCAAATTTGAGAACGCCGTCTTTTTCTAAACAAAAGAAAATTTATGTTCAATTTTTTAATGTTTTCCCTCATAACGTCAAGTAATGAAACAAATCAATAATACCAAAAACTTTTACGGTACAAGAGTAATAAACTAGATCACATATTACCATAGTGCAGTCATCCGGTGCTGGTACAGGAGCATCATTATCTAAAAACTTCATCAACAAGGACTGGAACATTGGTGGTCCTCCAGGAATCGAACTATTTGAATCTTTATCATCTCCTGGGGTTGTTTCTTGGTCTCCTGTGGTATTTGTGTCAGACTGTCGGCGATCTAACAGGGCAGCAACTGCAAGAGCCCTATGCTCCCCTGTTCTCTCTGGGGACACTGCCCACTCACAAAGAAGCTTCACTACTGCATTCTCTTGATCTGCATTTCCGCTGAATACCTAAGGACGATAATTATTGCCCTTTTATGAGATTTCATCAAGATATACATGATATACTTTGGAAATGCTAGATACCTCAGTAATATTAACTTTTTTGGAATTACTGTAAGCACTATTGAAAATACACGGGAAATTCAAGAATACCTTAGAAATATACCGAAAAAGAAAATTACTGTCTTTTTTTTCTGGTGAGAAATCCTCCTTGGGAAAACACCACAGAAATACTGTAACTATTACATAAATGCTTGGAACCATGAAATAAAACTTTTGGACATCTTTAGCTTCATTATAAAACATTAAAAATATATTTTTCTTTATTTAAAAATTTAATAACTTTTCTCTATCGATGGATTTTGTTAAAAAATAGGGTTCTTCTTCCAGTCGACACTAACTTACTGTGCAAATTTCAAGATAATCGGACTTTTCGTTCTTAAGTTATCGTGCATACAAGAAACGTGACAGACGGACATTTTGAAAGTTGTTCAGAATTCGATCACCAACCAACGCAGTGATATGAAAATTTTTCCGCTACGAGCAATACTACTACCGCTTTTAGAAATGTGCTGATCGAATGCAATCTTCGTTTTGTATTTGCGAAAAGTATAATAATAAAGATGGGAAGTTCATTTTGGGGCAATAATAGACGACATTTTAAAGTAAACTCAGAAATACCAAAAATGCTGTGGTAATATTGAAAATACTTTGGAAATACCATAAATAGTAAAATTTTTGGAATTACTAAGAAGTACTGAAAATACACGTGAAATTTAGGAAATAGTCCAGACGACAGGGCAAAAAAATTTAATTTTTTTGACAGATTGAGGCGGTAGCGTTTTTTTTTTTTTAACAGCTTTGTTACGAGGTCAGGAATAACATATCGAAAATGTACAAACTGCAGAGGTACGGAACTATCCTCAATTATGCATATTAGGTACCAAAATCGGATTTTTGTGTAATATCTCATTTTCTATCGATGTCACACTCCAAAGTTAAAAATATCCAAATTCTCTATTAAAAAGGTTATATAAGTTATTTCTCTCAGATCAATAATTTCCGAGCAGTAGCCGTGCAAAGTTGAAAAATTCTCTGTAAGCGCTGGGCTTTATAGCTCTGTATTTGGTCAAAGCGACTTTTTATGCTATATACTAATAATTTACATTAGAGTTTAGACCCAAAGCCGCAATAAGTAATCCCGCATAAAATTGAAATATTTTGTTACTCTGTGGTCTGAAGGCAGTATTACTGCCTTCAGCACCAATAATTATTAAAAATTAGATAGCAAATTAAAAATCAACCTAACTAACTCTACCTACAGAAATCACATGAAAGAATGAAATCATTATAGGAAAAAGAAGGAAAACATTATTTCTACCGTCAAATGAAACCTAAATTTGTGAAAAAATACATTAAATGTTACAAAATATTTAAAAAAAACGTTCGGTGTGTGCAAAAATTAAACCCGAACCTCTCGCACCCTAAGTGAGAACATTACCCATATGCCAACCAAGCACCTAACAATCAGCGCTATAGCACGGAAAAAATATGTTGAAAGGCAGCACAATAACCAACCAGCACTAATGTGCATGCGGGATTATTTGTTGCATTCTACAATTTTTGGGAATTATTTATAATTTATTGCACCTTGTTGTTGATAATGATTATCTCTTCTACTACAATGGCTATTTTTGACGTGCCCCACTGTTCGTCGCATGTCAACTAACTTCCTCGAGTGACAATAAGGCACTTTACGCTTTTAATACAGAAATAGCTATTGTATTCTCTTAGTTAAAAAAAAAGATGCCAAAGTTTCCCGTCCCCAACATTTGGCACCCTAGACTGGAGCCTACATTGCCTACTGGGAAGTCCGCCACTGTATTTTTAAAAATGAATTATTTAAAATTTGTTTGCTTATAGTAATGAAACATATTCATTATAGGATTTTGCAAACAGCGGAAAGAAAAACTAACATTCTTTTTAACTTGCTTAGCATAACCAGAAGTCAGGTTATCGAAGGAATGCAAAGGTTCGATTAATATTTTTATATATAGTTTTTCTCTTAGTTCTCATAGATAGTTTTTCGATATGCTGTTTGCAAAATCCTATAAAGAATATGTTCCGCCACTGTATGTTTAGTCAATACAACTATGCACATGCACTCGGATCGTTAAGAATTAATTATAAATAAGGTTGTTGGATTTCATAGAACTCTTTTCACTTACTTTGGCATATAAAGTATCTAAGGAATTAGTCGCATCCATTTTATCAAAACGATGCCGATCCAGAGCATCCAAAGCTGCTAAAACACGGGTGGTAACAGTCCCTAAAAATCAAATGTATAAATTTTCCTATCATCAAACGGTATAGTTAATTCAACCACCTGTAGATGATGCCTGCCACTTATCTGTACACCAGCGACCTTCAGCCTTTTTGCTTCTTTCACGAATGCAGTTCTCTGCTTGAAGTATCTGCTTCCTGTACGTGTTCATATCACAGCGAGGAGGTACAGGTAACATGGATGGAAGAATTGGTAGATTGTCGAGGGGAGAACCGTGCCAGATAGTTCCCACTCCAGTCCCACACCAGACTAGGGCTGTTGGGCATTCCAGTGAAATAGTTTGAATTGTTGTGCTTAACTGCAAAACTGAAGATGAATACGCGTTTAGGGGTTTATTTACCTCTGCTTACAAAATTACTGAAAAATCTTTTTACTGCTTGCAATCAGTTGGTGTGTTCCAACCTCAACATTTCCTAGTTGAAAAATCGATATGTAATAAAAACTGGCGTCATTTCATATCGCCACACTTCCGCAATTAATAACACAGCCAAAACTTGGCATTTTGTATGATATAATGTCCACAAAAGAGTTGATAAATACCCTTTATTAAATTCAAAATCAAAAAACCACTAATTTATAAATATATTATTTAAATAGAAATATTAATTCTTCCCCACTCACTCACCACTTGCGCCCATTTAATTTAACAACCATTTTCAGATATAAAATTCAGACTATTACCTATATCTCGATGATGTGGACAGTTCTGATATTCGATTAAAGTGCTCTGCATTGGATTAGGAGGTACATTTTCTTTCTTCTCTTTGTCAGTATCTTTGGGTTCAATTTTTGTTTCACTATTCGGAGAAGTTATTAAGTTAGTCTCTGCAACATTGTTCAACATATAACCTAACTTCTTGGCACACAAATGAGCTAGTCTTCTAGATAAAAGTTCCGACTGAACAAATTCATCCAAGTATTGAATAGTCAGCGGTAAGAATATTCTTAATATGCCATCATCGGCTGGTTGGGATTTTTGTTTCTCTAGTAATTCTATTATCCAGCTTAATACTTCTTGGCGATCCATCAGACCTATACAGATTTAAATTTAATAGCAGAAAATTAAAATGAGACAAAATTACCTTCTTCATACATGTATTTTAAAAGTCTCATACAGTATCCCCAATGTCGAACGGCAAGTTTCTGTTCGGTTTCGTTTGTGTGAACAGCGTTTAAAGTTGCATTTGCCTGAGACGGTTTCTCGAGTTGGGAATAATACTCCTGCAGTTTCGGTATTTGATCTTTTAGGAATTTCAATAAAGTGCCAGTCCATTCTTAAAAAAAAAAAAGATTACATATAGACATGGATATAATTTGATGTCTTTAAACATTACAATTATATGTTTACAAACATGATTAATTGGCATCTTACCTGTAGTTGGATCAGGCATTTGCCTCTTTTTAATTTTGGCTTCCGACACAGCGACTGTATAGGCAGAGCTCAATTTTATAAACCATGCAGCTCTAATCATGGGTACCTGATATTCAGTGAGCATCATAAAGATTTCTTCTTTTTTGTTAAAATTTGGTGCCTTCTTAGATAAATTCATTAACGGCTTGTTGCCGGCAAGATCCTTAAACCAAGCTTCAATATGATTTTTGGTTCTAATTGTTGCTGGCCAAAAGTTATCTTTAGGATTAATTTGTTGTCTTTTACGCCCTGAATCTGGTAGCATGGAGAGTTCCTCCTTTCTAGCTATAATTGCATTGAAATATGCGCCGACCTAAGAAACATTTAATATCACTAATAAGTACTACACATTTAATTTCCATACTACCTTGCTTGCGGTAACATTACAATTTCTAGCGGTTCCAAATTCATCGCTAAGATGGGTCATAGTAGGAAATCCATGTTTTACATTAATACTGGTAAGTTCGTCTTCTTTCTGTTTCGGCTCTTGTGGATAAACATCTGGAGGGCCTATTCGAGGTTTCTTGAGAGGCCTCTTCTCATATAATAAACTGCTGTTAAACATTTTTGTATATAAAGGTCAACCTCCTTTATTTAAGCTGACGTTTCCCGTTTTTCACCCTAACTCAAGTACATTTTTATTTTCATCTTAAACTAGCGTCTCTTAAGAAGAGCACGTTAAGTACCTAGGTAAACTACATTAAATAAAATTAAACTGTTTATTAAAAACAACAAATGCGTCATGCGACATGAACAACCATTTTTCTTTATTGACACTTGACACCATAGATTATAGATAAATCTTGACACTGACACTACCCACTACCCAGGGTTACCGTTTTCTATTCTACCTACATTCAGAATAATTCCGATCACAGACTACCAAAATCTACTAACCTAAAATTAGATTCTACTAAAAATCTACCGCCATCTGCCGTAGGGCGGCAATATTATGAAACAAGTCCTGTTTAGGGGACACCTATATGTTAATATTTGCCGCGAGTTAACACTTCGACCGCTAGATAGAGCAGCACTACTTTTAAACCAAAATAGTAATGAAAACATTGAAAACTAAATATTTACTAAAATAAAAAGAAATATTTATTGAAATAACAAGCAAACAAAAATTATGAAATATTTTGAACTAAAAATTCATACTTTAAAACTTAAGCCTTACCTAACATGTCAGAATTAGGTTTAAACTTAGTACAGTTTCCTAATTCCGATATACCGTGGTAATTCTAGCGACATCTATCGGAAAAGGACTGAACTTACCTAAAAGACTGCACCAATTGTCTTCATAGTCAATTGCTTGAGTTCGGTACCATCCCAGTAGGTGCCACTTATATGTTACTTGCTCAAATTATTATAGATGGCGATAAAATATAGCATTAAAATGGGACTCAGAAATCTACTGAAATCTACTAAAATTATTAATTCTACTAAAATTCTACTGCCCACCCTCATTTTTCTTGAAATCTACTAATTTAGTAGGCAATCTACTGAAAACGGCAACACTGCCACTACCCTATCCTTCCTAACACCACAGGACCGCAGCAGTGAACTCTATAGGTTTGTTCATTTGTGTTGATTTAAAGCAGCTTGAAGCAGTTATATAAAGATAGTGCTATCACAAATAATGTGAGTGTGAGAGAGACAACTTGTTTCAAGTTTGCTATAAATCAACACAAATGAACAAACTGTATGGGGACGACCACAGAGACAGAGTAGGTAGAGAGCCGGCTGTATAGATTTCCTATGAATAAGATACATGAAAATTTTTATGTGAGTGAGTAAGTACTTTTTATTCCTTCTTCAATTCTTTGGGACTTCCTGCCACATGTATGTTTTCTTTCTAAGCGGTGCTAGGGGAATCTACAAAATATATCACAATTAACCAGTATTTTACTGGTAAAAAACCTCTACGCCTGTGACGTTTACGTCAAAGGATCAGTTAAAGGTTGGTTTTTATAAATAAACAACACAAATAAGTATAAAAACTTGAAATTAAATATTTCGCCGACGTTTCGGAAATCTATTCTGTTTCCTTTTTCAAGGCTTTTTTTGAAAAATCTTTTTTGCTGTGTATGACAAATACACAGCTCTAAGAATGTTTGTTATATTCAATATCCATAGATACTTACTATTTACATAGAACTGTTGATATAGTTAACAGTTTTTTAGTTTCTATACAATGTTAAGTTTGTGAAGTTCTTCTTTTAACATTGGTAGCCAAGTTGTACAGACATCTACGGAACAATTCGACACGCAATTATCCTCATTCAATAATATTATCGCGGATTCTTTAATTTTTCTTTTTTTGCTATCTGCCTCTTTTGTTAAAATTTTTGCCGAGTCCCAGTTTATTCTATGTCCATTCTCCCACGCGTGTTCGCAGATCTTGGACCTCTGAATTTCATTTTTTCTGATATAATTTTGATGCTCGCCCAATCTTACACTAAAAGGTCTGAATGACTCACCCACGTATTGTTTGTTGCACTCACACGGAATACTATAAATGCAGTTTTTTGAATTTTGCTCGTGGTTTGTTGGTTTCGTCTTTGTCAGAATAGATCTTAAAGTGTTGCTTGTTTGAAATACCGTCCTAATATCAAATCTATCACCGATGCGGCGCAACTTTTCGGATAATCCGCATACATAAGGAATTAACGCTGTGTAACGTTTTTCAGGTTTTTGTCGACCCTGATTATTTTCAATATTTATGAAGGTTTTATCGACAAAACCCCCACGGTATTGGTTATTAATAAGAACTTCCTTTTTTACCAGTAAAATACTGGTTAATTGTGATATATTTTGTAGATTCCCCTAGCACCGCTTAGAAAGAAAACATACATGTGGCAGGAAGTCCCAAAGAATTGAAGAAGGAATAAAAATTAAGATAATGCCACAAATAACATTTAGACAATATTTTGAGTAAGTACTACCACAGACATACAGGGAGCCACTTTTCATTTTTGCAAATTTTGCCCGCTTCATGGAATTCTGACGTCACTTCCGGTCACGATTTACGCCAAAATATAGGTTTTGGGTATACAGTGAGATTGTAGTGGGCTGCCAGGGTTAATTTACCGCAACCCTTAGACATCCGCCTCGATTAAAGTATTTTTTTTCTCTTTTCTTAAGCCATCGAATACATGAATTATTTTTTTTAAGTTAAAGTATGTACAAATTGCTGTTTGGAATATATAGTAGTTCGCGGTGAATTTTACTTCTATAAACTGCTATTTGCAATGTTTGGTATTTCGTGCTGAATTCCAATTCAAATTACTATTTGGATTGTTTAGCAGATCACGATGAAGAAGAGCTCCTTCTACAAATTGCTACTTATGTAAATAATATAATAAATAATAAACGCAGTGACAATTATATGCGACGAAACGACGAAACAGTAACCTTTGTAATTTGTCCATGTTCAAACTCTCTCAGAAAATAATCAAGAAGTTTGGAGCAAATACAATACTAATTTGTTTACCAATAACTGGATGAACTTTGAGATATTTGAGAAAAAGACTTCAACCCAAGAAGAAGAAATTTATTTTGTCTACCTGTCTTGTTGCGCTTGCGTGATGATGGACGAAACCGATTCTTTTTTTACACGAGGACGTGTAAATGAACGTTTCGCCGGAAATAGTTTTGTAAAATAGGGAACAATGTCTGATGTATCGAGTGAAAAGTTATCAAAGAAGTAAGTTCCTAACAATATTTTGCTAGAAACAACCTGCAGAGCCTTTACTTTTTAAAGTTTTTAACCTCAATAATATGATGCAAACTATCTCCATTCTGAGGAAACAGTTTTTTTCTAACAGCTCGAG
Source organism: Stenurella melanura (assembly GCA_963583905.1). Taxonomy (NCBI): domain Eukaryota; kingdom Metazoa; phylum Arthropoda; class Insecta; order Coleoptera; family Cerambycidae; genus Stenurella; species Stenurella melanura. Next base: position 10,277,190 of record OY757311.1, read on the forward strand.
ATTATGTAAAATAAGTAAAAGGTATGTACGTAAATTGGAGATTATTACTAATTAAATTTGTATTTATTTACAGTGAATTGAAGAGGAGATTGAAAGCTGAGCAAAAAGCTAAAGAAAAAGCTGAATTGGCTGCCCAACAGCCGGTCCAAGTTCATAAACCGAAAGAGAACAAGGTCTCCGAAGAAGACATAAATCCAAATGAATACTTTAAACTTAGAAGTAGTGCAATAGCCAATCTCAAAGAACTTGGTGGTGACAATCAGCCCTATCCTCACAAGTTTCATGTGTCAACTTCCTTAGAAGAATTTATTGAAAAATACTCTGGTTTAAAAGAAGGCGAAGTACTAGAAAATGAAAAACTTAGTGTTGCAGGCCGTGTACATGCTATTAGAGAATCCGGATCTAAATTGGTCTTCTATGACTTACGTGGTGAGGGTACTAAGATTCAAGTAATGGCTACGGCAAGACAATACGAAGATGAGAGTAAATTTGTTGACGATATTGCTAAAATTCGTAGAGGGGATATAATAGGAGTGCAAGGTGTCCCGACTAAAACCAAAAAGGGAGAATTGTCTGTGATGCCAAAGAAAATTAAGCTATTATCGCCTTGTCTTCATATGCTTCCTCATTTACATTATGGGCTGAAAGATAAAGAAACTAGGTTTAGACAGCGGTATCTGGATTTAATTTTAAACAACCGTGTACGTAAAATATTTGAAATAAGAGCTAAGATAATTGCATATGTCCGAAGGTTCCTTGATGAACTGGGATTTTTAGAAATTGAAACACCGATGATGAATATGATAGCAGGGGGTGCTACTGCCAAACCTTTCATTACACATCACAATGAACTTAATATGGATTTGTATATGCGGATAGCTCCCGAGTTGTATCACAAAATGTTAATCGTTGGCGGGTTGGATAGAGTGTACGAAATTGGTAGACAATTTAGAAACGAGGGTATAGATTTAACACATAATCCGGAGTTTACTACTTGTGAGTTTTATATGGCTTACGCTGATTATAATGACTTAATGACGATAACCGAATCCATGGTTTCGGGAATGGTTCATAGCATTCATGGAAGCTATAAAATCAAGTACCATCCCGAGGGGCCAGATGGAGAAGAAGTTGAGATTGATTTTACTCCCCCTTTTAAGCGTATTCGTATGATTCCTGCATTAGAGGAAGTGTTAAAGGTGCAATTTCCCCCGACAACAGAAATGGGTAGCGAGAGTACTAATAAATTTTTAAGTGATCTGTGCCTCAAACATAACGTTGAATGCCCCGCACCTAGAACAACTGCGAGGTTGTTGGACAAACTTGTGGGGGAATTCATTGAAGAGCAATGTGTTAATCCAGCCTTTATTACGGAACATCCTCAAATTATGAGCCCTCTGGCTAAGTGGCACAGATCGATCCCTGGATTAACAGAACGATTTGAACTTTTTGTCATGAAAAAAGAGATCTGTAATGCTTATACGGAGTTGAATGATCCAGTGGTTCAGAGAGAGCGGTTCGAGCAACAAGCTGCAGATAAAGCGGCAGGGGATGACGAGGCTCAGTTGGTAGATGAAACTTATTGTACCGCACTCGAATATGGGTTGCCTCCTACTGCTGGCTGGGGAATGGGCATCGATAGATTAACCATGTTCTTGACGGATAACAATAATATCAAGGTAATACGATCATGGTTTTTTAAATTATTTTAAATGTAGTTACATCAACGTGAAGTTACCAACTCGCTTTTCTTAATAATAATAATAATAATAACAGTTCTTTATTGGTTACAAAATAAATAAATAACCAAAAGGCCATCGACCGAAGTCCTTCAGCCTGTGTTTTACAAAATATAAAGTTGAATTTCAAAGTTAACAGAGGAGTAGAATCATTATTAATAGTTACTATATTATACACATGGAGTAGAAAAAAAAAAAAAAAAAAAATACAAAGTCATTTTGAATATTAAAGATATGTAAAAGAAATATAAAAATTTTATATATATACATATACACATATTTATATGCACACATATGTGCATACTATATGTTTGTTGGTCTCATCGAGGTTAAAATTTCTTGTATAGTTCTTTCAGGAAATTTGTGTCTTGAACGGACGTTGTCTCTTGGGATTAATAAAGGTGCCATTATTTCCAGGTTCTGATCTTTTCTAGTAAAATTGGTGGAGAGCTTCAGTAGTCGTTGACAAATAGGGACTATTTTGGTTTTTTGGTACAGAAGTTCATTGGAAGGGTGATGCAAGGGATTATTGGGGTGGCGAATTTTTGTGATTATTCGAAGAGCGGATGTTTCTCCAACTTGCATATTTTTTAGGGCTGGGTTTCGACAGTTAAGATAGAGGGTATGCCCATAATCTAAAATTGGTCTGCATATAGATTTGTATATCTTGATGGCCGCAGTGAGTTTAATTCCTTTGTTTTTATAAGTTAGAGACCTGAAAAATTTAGCTCTTGAAGTTATTCTGCGTTTTACTAATTTTGTATGGTGGTTTAGGTTGAGCTTCTGGTCCAGATGGATTCCTAGGTATTTGACATTGCTTACTGGTTGAATTTGATGTTGAGCTAGGGTTATGGTAGGAGAATAATTAGACGGGGTGTGATTGAAAATCATTAATTGTGATTTAGTGGCATTAATTTCTAATCTCCATTTATTCAGCCAGGATTGAGTGTTGTCTGTAAGTACTTGTAATTTTTCTATGGTTTTAGACAGCGTTTTTTCATGGACTGTCAGAGCTGTGTCGTCAGCATATTGTAGCAGGTATGAAGAGTGATTTGAAGGGCATGACAGTATATCGTAGCAGTATATATTATAGAGCAGGGGTGAGATTGGAGAGCCTTGCGGTACACCCTGATTAGCTGTGAATTCTTGAGACGTGCAGTTGTTTATTTGTACAACTAGTTTTCTGGATTGTAGGAAATCTTTGATGATATGTATTAGAAAGTCTGGTGTTTCTAGTTTCTTTAATTTGAAAAGGAGACCTTTATGCCACACACTGTCAAAGGCTTTTTTAATATCTAGAAATAGAGTTGCAGTTCTTAGATTGGACAATTTACTTGTTTGGACGTTAGAGACGAGAACAGTGAGTGGGTGTAAAGTGGAACATTTTTCCTTGAATCCAAATTGATGTGTCGGAATTTTGTTTCTGACAACATTGAGAATTTTGTTTCTTAAGATTTTTTCAAACAGTTTTCCAATCACTGGCAGAAGGGTAATTGGTCTGTAATTGTTGGTTTTTGAGTGGTCTGAATTGGGTTTAGGTATAACCACTATTTTCCCTATCTTCCATTCATCTGGGAATAATGTTTGTGACAGGCAATATTTGAAAATTTTAATGATATGTAAGTGTATGTTATAGTCAAGTTTTTTAATAACTATCCAAGGTATGTTATCAATTCCCGGTGCGGTGTTCTTTTGTTTCTCTAGAATTTTAAAATATTCCTCCTCTTCTATTTCTGCATCGTCATTTAAGATATTATGAAAATAACTATCATACCATTCATTCACTGCTTCAAAATTTTCTAAGTTGTAGTTAGGATGGTCTCTCTCAGTATAAACTTCTTTAATTTTATATGAAAAAATATTTGCCTTTTCTGCATCTGTGTGAAACTCTATACCATTTTCTTCAATCATTGGGATTTTATTAAGAGCCTTATATTTAGACAATTTATTAACTTGTTGATAAAAATTTCGTCCTTGTGCTTTATTAATTTCTTCACATGCTTCCAACCATTTATGACTACGATAATGTGTTATCAGTTGATGAATGTTCTTATTATAGTCGTTGATTTTTCTTTTGTAATCGGGAATGAGGCTTTGACGATATTCTCGCAACATCTTTCTTTTTGTCTTAATTAGTCTAATAATGAATGGAGGTAATGTATGAGAGAAAAACTTTTGTCGATATGTTGGTGTATTGCGTAAGATAGTTTCATTTAATGATGCGTTAAAGTAGCTAATTTGTTCGTGTGTAATTTGCTCGTTTCCTATTGATGCTAAGTATCTATTCATTTCCTCATTAATTTTGTCAATATTAGTTTTATTGAAGTTATACTTAATCGGTTCCTCTGCAGTAACAGCCTTGTTTAAGTCAAAGTTTATTTTAATTGATAAATGATCCGAACCCACATCTGGAATGACCTCCACTTTTATAATATTATTCGAAATAGTTTTCTTAAATAAGAGAATATCTGGGGTGGAATCGTTATTGTTTGGCATTAAAAATGTAGGGGGTGTGTCAGCTTTAATGAAATCGGAATTCCCAAGAAATTGATTGAGTTACAAATATATTATATTATATATATATATATATATATATATATTACAAATATATTATCTTCTATATTGGATGTAGGGTGAATATACACAACAAATACATGCAGTATGTCTTCCTGAAAGGGTATCGTGAAATGAGTGGCTTCGTTAAGTGGATTATTTACTCTTGGACGCTTTTCTTATTTTCCCTTATTTTCCTCTATTTAACCCCCCACACTTCATCGGAGTTAGCGCAAAATATAATCTAGTTAGATCTCGTCATGATACATATGAGTATTAAATTTCAAGTCAATATCTGGAACTTTTCCTAAGAAAATCGTTACAGACCGACCGACCTATAGACAGAAAATTATTTTTCCCTCAAATTTATAATCTCGACATTTTATGACATTCTAAGCCTATTTCAAGAAAATATTTTAGAATTTTTTTTACAATTACTGTATGTGGGTGTGGAAGTAACAGTATCCACGGAATTTATAAAAGTAGTATAAAGCTTTATTGGAAATTCCAATTGGCTAACGACCGAGGTCTTCCAGCCTATGTACAATACATTATTTTACAATCATATTAATTTTTTTATAACAAATATAACACTTGTGTTTATACTCTTACAAAGAAAAAGAAAAAAATTACATATGTATAAGTAGATGATTATGTGTATTAACAAATTAAATTAATAATATCATAGCAATATAAGAGATTCGTAGATTGATTGTGTAGGGAATATTCTTTTAGGAGGAATGTTGGGATTGGTTTGGTGAATTAATGGATTTATAATTTCGATGTTAAGTGAATTATTGGCAAATGTTTGTGATAGTCTTTTGAATCAGGAGAGGATAGGTTCAGTATGGGTTTTTTGATTTAGAAGGTTGTTAGAGGGATTATGCAAGGGGTTGTTGGGGTGTCTAATCTTCGTAATTTTTCTCAGACTGCCTCTCTCTCCTACTTCGGTGTTGTTTAAAGCTGGCTTCCGACAATTTTCAAATAATATAAAACCATACTCTAGTATTGGTCTACAAATCATTTTATATATTTTGCAAGCTGTTGTGTATCTATTCCTTCATTTTTATAAGTTAACGATCGAAAGTGTTTGGTTCTTGCGAATTGCAGGAGATATGCGTTGTGGTCAATATTCAGTGGATGTTCCAGATTGTAATTATATATGTCGTAGCAGAAAATATTGTAGAGTAATGGAGAGAGAGGAGAACCTTGTGGTAAACCTTGTTCAGGAGTAAACATTTCGGACATTTTGTTTTTAACTTGCATATGAATAGAACGATTTGACAGGTAGTGTTGTGACAGAGGGTGTTGTTGACAAATGATGTGAATAATTTAAATATATTTTGTTAATGTTTTGAAAATCAAAGACGCATGCTTCCAATCGACTTTGGTTAATATCAGATCGACCGCCACAGGGTTTTCGCGGCTCTGTGCAAAAAAGTGCCTTTTTTTATAAAAACCAAGCGTATTTTCGATTGAAATGTTGAGGGTAGGTTTAAGGACTATTAAAACTCCAACGTGTGCAAATTTGAGCCTATTATATTTGAACCGGTGTTATGAATTTTTGAAAAAACGTGCAAATTTAGTGGTTTTTTGCAATTTGCGAGGGAACCACTGGGCCAATTGAGTTCCATTGGGGCTCATTTTGTTAGTTATTTTATTGCACACATTTGTTACCTGAAAACTTTTTTCGTATAAATTCAACTGTTCCTTTAAAACGCGAAAAACCATTTTTCGCGACCTTTCGCAATTTCTTTTGCAAATTCCACCGGATTCTTTTTCCAAAATAATATCATCTTTTTCCAGACATCGCAAACTACATGTGAGTATTTTTTTTGCTTGGTGTAAAACTTATGTCGCCTACATTATTAAAGCTTTATTAGAAAATATTTTCATTCATGTTGAAGCCACAAAAAAGTATTTTTGGAAAAAATTAAACAGCCTTCAAAAAAACGGTGAAAACTTATAAAATAAAATTGTTAATTGGACCTATTCCTAGCGTTGTTATTGAGGTTGAACAAGGGGCTTGAATTTTTTCGAAAACATTTTTTTAGGCAGATGAATTCTTCAATTTGATTTTTACTACTTTTAAAAATATGTTTTTTAGGAGGTGTTGCTTTTCCCTGCTATGAAACCAGATGACCCGAATAAGAATAGAGAAGAAAATGCTCTGAAGGAAGAGCAGCAATAAAAAGTATTGTTTCTTTATAAATCGTATTTATTGTACTGTCATCATATTTATTTAGAACCACATTCATTATTTTATGTTTGTGAGTGTTTAAAATCCAATAAAAGAATAATAATTGTACAATTTGTAGTGTAGTTTTTTTTTAAAGTTAAGTGACCCCCTCCATCTTTCGTATTTTAAATAGCCCCACTATATTTGTCACTTTTTAAGTCATTTAGCTTTTCCCATAACAAATCTTTCACTTTTAAAATACCTTCATAAATAAAATAAATTACATACCTAGTCATGTACTTCTAATATTTCTTGAATCGTTTACTTATGTATACCACGTATGCCTAAATAAATTTGATTTAAAATGTTCATGCTGCGATCGAATCGGCTACTTACCATCTGTCAAAATAGTTAACAGCAGTTTTCGAAGGTTTATCCAAGAAATAATCTAGTTTTTACATAATTAATTCCAATAGTTTCATCAACAAAATTAACAAGATACAACTGCAAGACGTATCTTAAGGATTTACACTAGCAATAAAAGTTTGGGATTTATAATAATGAATTCAAAAGATTTAGTTTGAATATCAAGGTTACTAAATTTTACATGAAGCAAACTATGAGAACTATTTTCCAATGCATTGTATTTTTTGAGTAATGTGGGAGGACTATAATGGGATACTCCTTGTCCTCTTTTATTGCCATCGGTTCTCAAGTAGGTTCGAAACAGATAAGTATAGGGATACCCAGACTTTGACATAATAGTACCTATTACACTTGTGAAGTAAAATTTTTAGGGATATGTATCGACGAACAGCTTAATTGGTGTTGTCACATAGACAACCTTTTTAAGAAGCTATAAACGCAACATGTTATGAGTGCTATCAAAATATGTAAACTTATTAACATTGAAAATGGTGCACTTTGCTAACTTTGAGTCGAATGTTAGATATGGTATAATATTCTATGGAAGTAGTGGAGAGTTTGCTAGAGTATTTATAATACAAAAAAGGGTTTTAAGGATGATTTTAAACCCAAGTTGTAAAGAATCTTGTAGAAATAAATTTAAGGAAAACAAACTGCTAACTGCCTCAGCCACTTATATACAAGAATGCTTGCTTTTCTTTTTAAAAACGAAATCTCTGTTCCTGAAAGACAAACCCAAATATGAATATCCAACTTGAACACTGAATTACAACTATCCCATCGCCTTACACTTACTGAAAAAAGTGCTAATCATAATTGTTTAACAAACTTCCACATGTTCAACATCTCAAGTGTTAAGTAAATTCAAATATCAAATTCATGATCTATTAATGAGAGTAGAACCATATAATATAAATGAATTCTTAACCCCACAATTATAAATGTGTTACAGTTACTCCGTTATTCCTATTGTACCTTATTTGTGATTTTGTCTTGTGTTATTAAATTATTTTACAATGTTTACAGTATTTTTAAAATGCATCTATACAGTATGTATTATTCTTTTGCAATACTTGTATGTATTATACAATATATATTTAAAATATTTGTTATGTTTCAAGTACTGAATATTTCAGTACCTGTTTCGTGTTGATGTTAATTAATTTTATGTAAATATTTGATATCTAACATTCTGTCAATAAAAATTATTATTATTATTATTAGATACATGGTTGATACCTTCCCAGATACGAAGATTGCAGATGTAGAACTATACCATTTAGTACTACAATTTTGCGTGCAATTATCCAACACATTCGTATATATATATATATCAGATAGAGACATTATTAATCAAGTTCCTTAGAGATGGTAGGCAACAAAAGTAATATGAGTAATTTTCTTACTGTTGGAAACTTTACTAAATAACTCGAAATGTCTTTTAGTCATTTACCATTGGTGCACGTATTTGTATCGAGCAATTTTTTTTTAAATTGATTCATTGCCACTTTGTAATTACAAAAATACGATCGGCATATAACCTGATTAGTGGAGGTCTAGAGGCAGGCAGACATTTTGAACATGCAAGGTGTCTATTTTAAACCGTGGATAGTAAATATGAAGCCGATTTTTATTTTTTAAATAAATTTAATTTATAAATGTAGTTCCCACAATTAAGAAAATTTACATCACTTTTGCTCCAATAAGGCAAAGAATTAATCAGGCATCTAGCTGATACAAATGCAGGTAATTGTACGTACATAAGTGTCTCCTATACAGATTTAGATACATTAATAACTAGGAATAATGAAAATCAGTTATAATTTGATATATGCAAACAAGACACCCAGCACCTTAAAGTATATCCCTAATTATTCGCACCGGTCCCTAACTTTCCTATTCATTGTCTATTATATTTCCCTCTGAATGAACAAAGATTTGCAAAAGAGAGTTTTAATCAAGGTTATAACAATGAAAACCCTATGTATAGTTGACAAATTAATTAGGAAACACAGATTTAAGAAAACCTTCTGTAACACCCCGATTTTCCAACCGAACTTAAGCTTACAAATGTATCAAGGAGTCTAGGTCTATATATTGATTCAAGTATAAAATTTACTAATTAAGAAATTTTTGGCTAACTTAATATTAACTTATGCAATGAAGATATTCTAACAAAACTAAGACGATCTTATGTGACGCTCTTGTCTTATCTCATATAAACTATGCTTCAGTTGTGTATTTCCCTTTCTTATGCCAAGTTGATGTCCATCTATTACAACGGTTACAAAATAGTTGCTGCGTTAGACTAATTGGTGTTATAAAAAAGTACGATTCTTAAATTTGAAAGAAATGGCTGGTTTAATATTAAGAACAGAAATATTCTCAACAACTGTTCATTTTTTCATAACATTAAGCCACCTCCTTATTTGTACAACAAAATTACCTACAGAACAGAGATGTACACTGTCGTGGACAATAGAAATAATAGAACAGCTCTTTTTCTAGTGTAAGCAAACAAATAATAATTCACTTTTAAACGTTATATGTCTATTTAAGTACTACAATTTTCTCTCTCTGGGTCTAGTAGAAGAACAGAGTTTATTTTAAATTCATTGAACTCAGCCCTAATCAATTTCTATCTTATTTTATAATAATGTAACATCATTTTTTGTGGAATATAATAAAATCGATCATTATTATTAAACACGAATAAACAAAGAATAATTTTGTTCTTAAATAAAAGACATTTTCGATAGTGAATTTTTAATATTCTAGTTATATATGTAAATTTCGCTGTAAATATTCATTAAGTAATAAAAATTGGTATTTACATTAAACACATTTACTTACATTCACTAAATTCCATTAGTAACTGCTTACAGAAATATTCAATGTTTGTTATACTTATGCCTACAACTAAATGAAAAAGGTTTTAATTTGAAAAATAACAAAAAATCTTTTCATCAATTTAAAATGCCATAGAGAGATAATTACTCATTTGCATTATATTTTGGCAATTCCCGCAATACAACAGCTATTTTGTGCAAAACATTTTTTAGCATGATAGTTTCTACATCATTAACAAATTTCTCACGCAGAACTGAGTCACAGACTATGAAGTTCCTAAACAAGTACAGTAATGTTTTATATGATTGTTTTGCTTCCGTTAATAGTTAACAACATATGAATTGTCATATATATTTATTAATTTTCCTAATTAAAGCTAAAGGCAGTGATCATACATCTTCCTCTTCCCCAGTTACAGGTAAAGTAGAATTGTAATGCTCCCCTAACCTGTAGAGATGCCTATGGTACGTTAATGTTAATTCTGGTCCTTTGAATGCTTCGCCTTGCACAGTAGGAGGGCCATTCGCTTGAATAATTTTTATCGGGCATTTTAAAATATTAGAAAGAGCCCTAAGTTCTAGCTGACCGCCCCACAGTTTTGTCATAGCCACATCTTTACAATAGTTCTCGAATTGTTCCTCACTAACAATTTCCGATTCGTCTAATTCATTATACATAAACGGAAGAAATTCATCTTTATTTTTAAGCATAAAGTCAGCAGTTATTTTACGTAACTCGTTCACTGAATAAGTTGGCCTCTCTGTGATTTGCAACTGGTGGTTTATAGCTAAATACAAACAATTACCATCTGCGGGTATACTATGCAGCTTTAAATTCGCCGATCGAAGAGATTGCTTAATGGTATTTATTTCTAATGTTCGAGGGCCTTCTTTGTTTTTCTCTGCTTGTTCGGATATTCTCTTTTCACGCTCCTTTGCCTCACTTTCCTTTTTATTTCTTCGTTTCTGCGCTCGGGATACACGGTTATTTGCTGGGGTATCGGCTTCAGGTAGATCTGCACTTTCGCAATCATCGAACGGCTCTGTGCTTTGGTCTCCTTCAGATGAGTTAGGTTGAAGCTGATCAAGTTCTTGCCTATGTTTTTCATCTAATTCATGTTCCAGTTTTGCAATTTCTTCTGTTATTTCCTTCTTTTTCTTCTTATCACCCTTTGGAACACTTTTCTTTAAACCTTGCACTTTCGATTGTAAATCTTTCTTTTCTTGTTTATGTCTACTTAATAATTCTTCTTCAGTCAGTGTCATATCCCCAGTGTCCATTTTCTATTAATCTAATCAATACTGCTTCGAAAATAAATTAACTAACGCTAGGGAGACACTTTTAAAATTAGGTTAAAAAAAAATTAGGTTAGAAAATTTGCTGCTTGAATGTGGTATGTTCCCAAAATAAAATGCTCAGATTTTCCAACCAACATACAAATTTTAAATATGGCAAAAAAATATAAACCTATTTTCCTTTATAAATTTCAACTAGGTACGTTTTTAGCTTTCTAAATTTTGAAAAGTAGTAAATATTCTACAAGATAGAACATTTAATAGAATCGATTATTCTGAACGTACTATAGATATAAATATACGAGTAGGTAAACCAAACCAGCGACTAGAAAATTAAACCTACTCCTTGACCAACTTTCTTCTTTGTATTTTATCTATGCTCTCTTCTCTTTCCTCTAACCCACTGAACTATACATAATAAATGGAAGACCAATACAGATATATGCGCGTGAACAAAATACTTCAATCATGCGATTGAAGGTTCCCGGGATATGCGTCGCCGCAGTCGAAATCTAGTTTTAAAAGTATGTTGGAGCTTAAGTCAGAATGCTTGTGGGGGACGTTATGCGCCAACGCAATTTTTCTTTGATTTGTCTCCTATGGCGGGAGGTCTTAGATTAGTGCAGAATTTCAGAGCCGGCGTCAAGTAATCCTCTATAGTGTGTTTATCGCTTGTTGAAATTTAAAATTCAATAATTGTGTTTTGAGCATGACAACTTTTATGTTCTTTAATAAAAATTAAGACATACGTTAATTATATATGAAATGTCAATCTATGCAAGCATATTTTTGATGATTTCTGAAAAAAAGACAAATTAAAAACACTTGCAATAAAAATAGAGCCGGCTCTGGCTTTCAACACACTGCGAATGCGCCCCTACCGGGGGTCGCCATACTTGCGCGAGATTCAATTTGACACACAAATAGGTATAGACATTAGCATTCCATTTATATGTATAGTTCAGTGCTCTAACCATGTCAGTAATTTGATGTGTATCTTCAGAATTTTTAGTCAATTAAAAGAAGAAATACACTGACTGAAGAATTCCATGTTAAATAGATATCGGCCAAGAGAATAGAAACATATATACTTACCTACCTATACGGAAGGAGAAAGAAAAAATGTGGCAGTTTTCAGAGGAACCAGAAATGTTTGCAAATATGCAATAGATATTTCTGTTGTCTCCAGTACATCAATTCCAATTCTATTTTGTCGCATATTTTTTACTACAAATGTTGCATTTGGTCGTCTATTTTAAACAACCAACACGTTGGAATGTCTGGAATGGTGCTACCAAAGAACTATTGGAAAGTAGCTTTAGTGAGGCCATGCGCCTAATAAGCATAAGACGCGATAGATGGCGCGAGACTGTCGAAGATGCTATACAGCAAAGTGAGGCCAACTAGAACATTACATTAATCAATATTTCAAACAAAATTGCTGGTAGCTATGTTTCGGTTCTAACATGAACGGTGCTAGAAGAGTTCCCATCATACGCCTTAAAGATATAGTCATGCGTAGTACACTAAAATTCATAATTTGGTAAACTAAGCAAGACCGAAACGATTCTAGAACTGCGAAAATTTAGAACCAAAACTAACCGTGTGACAAACCGTTCTGAATCCACCTTTGTACTTTCATCGCAAAAAATGGACTGATGATTGTAGTTGAAGGTCCCTCGTTAGGTCGTCACTCGTCACTGTCAATTCTTTTATTTTAGGTTAAAAGTACTAAGTCCTGTAAACAGTTATTTAACGCTAGAGCAAAGTCCATTTTTTTTATTTTAGACTGATTTTGATTTTGGTTAGTCGGGTTTTTGTGGTTAGGGAGAAGTGGTGTGTGTAGGCTATAATTAGATTGAATTGGATTTGACTTGTATTTAATAAAAATGTCGTGTTTAAGACTGTTTGGGGCACTATCTAAAGTTTCGGAAAACGGTATTAAATTCAGCACAAAATGTACGTACATTTTATTACTTACCTATGCAAAATTAAGTAACTCTGAAACCTAATTGATTTTTTGCACTTTGCACCTTACACCTGAACAATTAATTTTTTTTTTTTTTTTCAGTTAATGTAAGATGCATGTCTACAGTCCAGACGAAGCATTTCAAACTAAAAGTAGTGGACAATGTTGGAGTTATTGTAGTGGACTCACCAGGAGTGAAAGTAAGGGTTTAACTAGGGCTTTAGTGTTTTTGTTAAATCCAACCGCAGAGAATGGAAATGCAGATTGAAAAAAGATTTAATTTATTAGCTTGACAAAGTAAATCAACAGATATATTTTGTTAAATACATAACACCTACGATAAGTACATATATTGTTTAAGACACAACTAATCTTCACCGGTTGTGTGAAAAAATACAATTATGAGGCAACCATCGGGTTTTAATTGTTTCTTGAGTATTTAATGATTAATAACGGCCACTTGCACCATTTTCATTTTAAGCGATGAATAAGTAATCCAGGTTTAATTTTTAAACCAGGATTACCCCTCATCTTGTTGCACTGGACTCATTTTTTTTTCGGTTTACTTAGGTTGACAGTTAAAGTGTGTATTTAGGGGAATTTGGTATTCTGCTAACTTCTCTATATACAATTATAACCTTACTTTTATTGACATGTTAAAGTTAAATATTTGTTCATTTGTTTTGTTCCGAGACAACTCTGTTTCTGTATATGTTTCTGCTATTTACTTTTTTACAAGATTTTTATAAATATGAAAAACCATAATAATACTAAAAGAAGGCCTCAAAAGATAATATAGCTAGCAGATAAAATGTATACTTAATAATAAAAAAGAAACAAAAAGTAATTGCAATCTATTAGGTATATTTTTTATATTTTTTTTTATTTACTTCATGGAAAACTCATAATAATGGCAAAAGAGCAAGATCCGCTAATTTTCCACTAGATGAAAAATTGTACTGATAAATACAGCCACAAAATATGAAAGTATCGGAGCTGATACAAGGTAGGCTGCTGTACTATCGCTGTTATTAGAATATAAACAAACTTCCTCATTCTCAATGAGAGTAAATAAAAATGCAAGACATATATTCTTCAGTAGCCTAAACCTCCTGAAAAAGTTCAGGTTATCTAAATTTTTAAAACATCTTTTACACATTTTTCTAGGAAATTCGAAATCTATTATTTTAATTATATCTAAATTGTCATAGAAGATATTATCTCGACATTTGTAAATTTGTGTGAATTATAAACATGATATAAACATTATAAACAAAATAAATATCCCTTTCTAACAAAGTGTCAAAACAATGAAAATATACCAAAAACTGAGGTTATGAAACTACAATTAATTTTAAACATACTTTAAGTGACCGACCAACTTTGGTGGTTTAAATTAAACCTGGTTTAAGCCGATTTAATCCAATATTAATGAGCGGTGAAACAAAATTTTATATTTAACGAAGGTTTAGTGTTAATCCTCTGAAAAAAAAAAAAAAATAAAAATATGGTGCAAACAGCCGTAAAAGTTTCATAAATAATTTGTACTGCGGTCATGTTGACAAATCAACAAAAATTATCAAATGTCACTTTTTTACAATTATTTTTAACAGCTGTAGAAAAATGTAAGGAAATAGGACAACATGTAAATGCAGAACTTTCATTAATTCAACACTATGTTATGTTATATCATCCGATGTCGAGGCAATTTGAATTTCCCTCTTTTAAACCATATAGGTTAACTCCATTAATATATTCCAGATTCGAGATGTGATGAGGGAACTCCTAAAATGTAGAATATAAATAGAATTATAATAAATTCACTAAAATTCACTTACCATAATATGGAAAAGAAATAACATTTGACATGTGAACATGACAGGCCTATTCAAATATATAAATAAAGCATTATATAAAAGTAAGTTCAGCAAATAACGAAATGTATAATAGATAAAGAACACCAACAATTAATTTTATACAAGAAAAACGTTTAAAAAAGCACTAAAAACACTTTAAAAACTCAAATCATTTTACATTGACACAAATGCAAACTAGGTTATTGTCCACCAAGCAGCTGTGGCGGCCATGTTGTGACGTCAGCTGCTACTGCTCTATGGTATAAAAATAGCTCTTCATGATTATAAATTATAAGGGCCGGTACTTTCACTTAAGTATAAATAAACTTTATCCGGCGGATAGCTATCTGAAGGATAAGATAACCAGAGCTTGCTATCTGTAGGATATCTTGCATCCGTACTTTCATTCAAGTAATACCCTCGGTTAACAATTCGTTGGATCTGATTCTAGATATTTATCAGAGTCAATGTCGCCAACTTAACTTAAGAGAAATATGCAAAAGCCATATGCGTTGAACAAAAATAAAATAAACTCCCTATTACTGATTGCCTCTTATGACATTTGAGTCATTTTGATAGTTTATCGTTATTATTTATTATACATTAGTGATTACCTTAGTCTGATTTTTTGTGTCTAATAGTAGTAGTAGTCTACATAAAATGTCTAAATTTCTAAACAAAGAGTTCTTTTTATTGTATACTTTCAGAGGTTGGTTCTTAGTACCCAGTACTAGGTAGTACTTACATACAAAATAAAGAAAGGTAAACGCTTGATTTTTTAGTTTTACAAAATTTTATTCACATTTATCGAACATATGAAAGTACAATTAACAAAAAAGGTATGTCGCTTTCATATTAAAATATATTTAAACATATTCACATTTAAATAACATTTTTTGTTTCATGTAATATGCTTCTGTCGGTTAACTTGAAAACTATTTAATGATGCCGTTGAGCCAGCAAGTCTCGAAAATAATCTATAAATGGGGCTCGAACACCAATATCTTCGTCTTCTTCTCCAGGTACACCATTTGGTTCTAATTCCACAATGTTATTGTCATCCATAAAGTTATTGCCATCGTCAAAATCTTCTTCTTTTTGGTCCACCGCTATATTATGTAAAACTGCGCAAGCTACAATTATCATTTGGGCCAACTCAATTTTACACCTTATTCCTATAGATAATACCGGAAATCTTCTTGTCCATATTCCAAAAAGACGCTCTATACTATTCCGTGTCCTAATTTGCGCCTCATTATATAGATGCTCGGCTTCACTATGAGGTCTATCCAATGGAATTAGAAGGTATGGCTGTAACGCATAGCCTCGGTCAGCTAATAAAACTCCG
The DNA here is from genome assembly GCA_963583905.1 of Stenurella melanura. Lineage (NCBI taxonomy): Eukaryota > Metazoa > Arthropoda > Insecta > Coleoptera > Cerambycidae > Stenurella > Stenurella melanura. The sequence continues at coordinate 10,293,405 of OY757311.1, forward strand.
TTTCCCATCTCTCTATTTTGTAGCCTCATTTTAATACTAGAATTTTCAAAAATATGACTATCGTTAGCAGACCCTGGCCAGCGACTAACTAAATCAATTATTTTTAGCTTCGCACTACCAACAACTTGACAATTCAGAGAAAAATATCCTTTCCGATTTCGGAAAATCTCAGCATTATCGCCTCCAGTAGATATAATCTTCACGTGTGTACAATCTACTGCCCCTATAACCATTGGAAAATGAGATAAATTATAAAAATCTATTTTTGCTTGCTGTTGCTCTTCCTCTGTTTGCGGCAGATGGACATTTTGTGGAAATAAATTACATAAAGCATTTATTACATGTTTTATTATTCTTCCCGCCGTGGTTTTGTGTATGCCTGTAAAGTCGCCCATAGTTACATAAAAGTCACCACTGGCGAGGAAACGCAAAGTAAGTAGCACTTTATCCAATGTACTAACAGCACGTGCTAAATTCCTAAAATAAAATAACAGAAAATAGAATAGCAGAAGGTGTGCACTGTTATTGTACTAAGATTTCACTTAGTTATTATGCAAAAGAAGACTCCGTTTATGGTCTGATTGCTTTGTACAAAACTGATGCTTACCTTTCTGTTCGGTTACGAAGGGCCTCATCAACTAGTTGTAATATAAACATAACAGTAGCTTTTGAGAAACGAAATCTGTTAAAAAACTCAGCATCATTCCAATAATTAAAATGGTCAATTCTTGGTCTCAAGTTGTATTCTTGTTCGGGATATATATCTTCAATAAGATCAATTAAGTAACCGTCTGGGTCATTGAGTAGATCAAAATCATCAAAAATATCCATTCTATATAAAAAGAAAACCTAATGCTATAATTATCATAATTATAATTTTTCTGATGATATTTATCTATTACTATTTAAAAAACCCTACCTAAAATCTTCTTGAAGACAGCAAAACAAATTTCAAAAGTTTGGTTTGAAAGCCGACAATCTTAAAGTTACGACAACAGAATAGCACTGACAACAGCGACAGTTGTCAATCAGAGCGCAGTCTCATTGGCGGAGCTTCTTTTATCCGATAGATAAAAGCGTTAATCGTCGGTCTGGGTACCGAATAGTTTATCCTAGGGATAAGCATATTTATCTGACGGATATCATTATTTGTAGGTGAAAGTACCGATTTTTTGCTTATCTTCTAGATAAGACTTATTCTAAAGAATAAATGTCGCTAACTATAGATGAAAGTACCGGCCCTAAGAGATGTAAGTAAGTATAGATACAAATAATTAGGTATTTTATTTATCAACAATCTAGTGACCTAACACTAGTGTTTTAAAATGACAAATGTCAGTGTACCTAATTTAAAAATATTTCAATAACTATATAATGACCACAAATGCTTTAGCTGTTGGTTCCTCGATTGTGATTAAACGAAGCGACGGTAGAATTCAGCCGGCTATAGTCTCTTTAATAGACTACGATTTAAATTGTGTAAAAGTAGAATGGTTTGAAAATGGAGAAACTAAAGGAAAAGAAATCCATTTTAGTAATATCAGTATATTAAATCCCGACTTATCAATTATTAAATCTGTTAAACGTGATAATTTAAACGCAAGCTGCTGTGAAAATATAGATGATACTTTAGTTAACAAAAACAAGAGGAGAATCTTATCAACTGGTCAAGATTACCGTACACAGTCTGCCAAACCTAGACTCACCCAAGGTTTTAACAATGATCCATCAGATATCAACAAACTAATAGTAGAAGGCAAGAATTTACAAGCCGCGAAAACAACCAGAGCAGCTCTCGAGAATATTTCCAGATTTAAAGAAAGTGCTATTTTAAAGAAATTAAGTAAGTTAGAGAGAGATAGAGTCGAGAGGCGTAAAAAACAGGCTGAAGTTAAGGCTGAGAAAGATGAAATTTGCAAGAAAAATCAAAGTAGTCCACACTGGGAACTCCACAAGATGATCTCTGAATATCAAAAGACAGTTGATTTTCGGCCAATGACGAATAGCGATGAAATTGTAAATCATTTGATAACCGTTGCTGTTAGAAAAAGACCATTAAATAATGTCGATATGGAGAAGAAAGAGATTGACATTTTAACAATTCCCAATAAGAATATGTTAATCGTGCACGAGCCCAAATATAAAGTGGATCTGACAAAGTATTTAGACAATCATGTATTTAAGTTTGATTATACTTTCAACGAGACCTGCTCTAACAAAATGGTGTACAAATATACTGCGCAACCACTAGTCCAAACCGTATTTGAAGGAGGTTTTGCTACCTGCTTTGCCTATGGACAAACAGGTTCAGGAAAAACCTACTTGATGAGCGGAACTTTTGGTCAAAAACAAGGTGAGCAAGGCATTTATGCCCTAGCAGCTACGGATATTTTTCAGGAAATAAACTCCATCAAATATAAGCATTTAAATCTTATCGTATCCTGCAGCTTTTTCGAAATATATGTAAAGAAAGTTTTTGATTTGTTGAATAATAAGAAAAGCTTGAAAATTTTAGAGGATGGAAAACAGCAAGTGCAGGTTGTTGGTCTGACGGAACGAATTGTAACTGGTGTGAGTGGAGTGTTGGACATTATTAAACAAGGAAACGATGAACGAGTATCAGGTCAAACGTCTGCAAATTTAAATTCTTCTAGGTCTCATGCTATTTTTCAAATTTACCTACGATCACCAACCGCGCCGAACAGAGTGTATGGAAAATTCTCCTTAATCGACCTAGCCGGTAATGAACGAGGAGCTGACACTTTTTCTTCGTCGAAGATAACCAGACTGGAGGGGTCCGAGATTAACCAGTCGTTATTATCGCTTAAAGAATGTATCAGAGCTCTGGGTCGGAAAGGTGCTCATCTGCCATTTAGAGGATCCAAGTTAACGCAGGTTTTACGAGACTCCTTTGTCGGTGCCAATTCTAAAACGTGTATGGTTGCGATGGTTTCTCCAGGCGTCAGTTCTTGCGAAAACACATTAAACACTCTGCGATATGCTGATCGCGTAAAGGAACTTGGTGGCAGTGGTGATGCGCATTTGAGCAAAACTGGGGAAGATGTCAATGATAATATCACTACTGTGTTTAGTACACGTAGCGTGAACACAGTCACTAAGCTAAACAATTTTGAAAGGGCATCGAAAATCAAACTTGAAGAAAAAATTTTCAATCTGCATCACAATTTAGTGCAAAAATTATATGATTGCGCAAAGGAAGCCGAGGATTTGCTAAATTCTTCCAAGGATGATGTTGAAAAGTATCACCTGAACTGGAATTTATTAATAGAAGATACAGTGTCATTTTTATTGAGATCTAAAATATGACCTTGTGTCTTCTCGGACTTTATGTACCTATTTTAAAATATATTATACTTTATAGAAATGTACTTGTCTTATTTTGATATTATGAGTTATAGTAATGATCCAAATATTAAAGAATTATATAAACACAGCAAAGAAGCCGATGCTGAAAAAATCAAAGCAAAAAAAAAAGATTATCAAGGCAAAATAAATGACTCCTCCAACGTTTCAAAATAAATTTGGAATATTATTAATACCAATACTGGTAGAATAAAGAAACCAGTTCAGATTGGTTATATAAATATACAACAAAAAAGTTATCTATTATAAATTCGAAATTTCCAATTCCGTTTGTAAATACTACACTGAAAATATTGAAAAATTATTAAATAACACTTATGGTAACCTCTCTGGGGATTGTACTGTTGGTGTAAAGTGCAACTCTTCTTTGTTTTTTTAATGATATTAGGCCGGAAGAAATATCAAATGTTTTAAACAATATGCAAAATAAAAAAAGCACAGGTTTTGATAATATTTCCATAAAGGTACCTACTTAAATATATATCCAGATTCATTATATACCCTCTATGCTTCATTTTTAATTTATCTATTAAACTAGGAATATTCCCTGATAAACTGAAATATGCTTTAATAGTACCAATTCATAAAAAAGGTGATACTGCACTATTAGAAAATTACAGGCCAATAACATTGTTATGCTGCTTTTCCAAATTATTCGAGTGAACACTCTATGAATACAACTACTTTTGAGTTTACAAACTTTATATATGATGTAATTGACAAAAAAAGCTAGTCCTTGCTTTATTCTTCGATCTAACCTGTGCCTTCGACTGTGTTCTAGCCAAATTTATGTCAAAACAATACATGCATTAGGTATTAGAGGATCATTAAATAAGTGGATTATCTCATTTTTATCGAACAGAAACATTTCTGTGAAATTAGGTGACACCATATCTAATTCCTGCAACCTTAATCTTGGAGTTCCTCAAGGGAGTGTACTCTCTCCTTTGCTTTTTATATTATTTATCAATGATCTGGAATCTCATATTTTAAATAAATCAAATCTATATTTAACAATGTTTGCTGACAATACCACTATTTGTATCACCGAAGAATCCGTCGAGTTACTTGAAAACATCACTAACAATTTACTGGTTCTCTTTTATGACTGGTGCTCTTCAAACAAGTTAGTTATCAATACTTCTAAAACTAAATATAGGTATAATATTTCATAATAGAATTGTAGAACTGCAAAACATTACTCTTCAGCTTAATAACTCTACCATAGAAAAGGTCACAATACTAAATTTCTAGGGCTCCACATAGATGAAAACCTGTCCTGAAGAATACACATTAACCATCTAACAGCTAAATTAAATTCTGCGTATTATGTAATTTGCAATCTTAAGTCTGTAATGGATGTTGAATATCTCTTAAATATTTATTACTCACTAGCATACTTTCATATGAAGTATCTTATTTTGTATCGGGGTCAAACAGCAGACTTAAACAAAAAAGAATACTTAGACTTATATACTCATATGCTCCGCTGGAATCCTGCAGAACTATATTCAAAACAAATAATATTCTAACAGTCACTTCCATCCTTATTTATGAAGCAAACTTAGTTATGAAAAACAATTTGGAATTATTTCACCAGCACAATAGTATTCATAATCATGACACAAGATTCGCCAACTATATATAAATAATTTTCGATTATCCCTATATAAGAAAAGTGCGCTATACACTTGTAGTACAATATACAATAAACTGCCAGAATCCCTAAAAGTTACCAATAACGTAATCAAATTCAAAAAGAAATTAAGTTCTTTCCTGAGCGCACAATGTTTTTACTTCCTAAGACAATTTTATGAATTTAGTAAAATACTTAAGATTTGCAGAAGAATTAACTTTATTAAATTGTAAATATCTGTACAGGTCCATCTATATGTAATGGGCTTGTTCCATGATATTCTTTTTATATGGTTTTTATACTTTTTCATATAGTACTCGATATTTTCAGTATGCACTTAAAATTTCGTATTATTAACATTTTCCGTTCTCGAGATATAAGGAGTTGAAATTAGTAATAGTTGCAAAAACCGAGCGCTCAACTGTGACGTCACTATACGCAAGTGACGTAAGAAAAGTGGCTTTCTGGGACCTTTCAAATTTAACCTGAAAAGTTGAAAAACATGGAATTTTCAAAAGCTGGCAACTAAATAAATACTTTGAAGTTCGTTCTATGTCTCTAAGGAAAGGAGAAGGTCGGCGATGAATCCTAATCGTAAATTGCATGGTCAAAATCGAAAATTTGTCCCGACTTCAAAAACACTTATAATTATAACAACTAAGGAGCATCAAGTTTATTGAGATTGCCGAGTCTATGCATATAGTGACGTAGTGCCTGGCCACGCCCCATTTTCGCGAGGTGGAGATTTGTAATAATTTTTAACATACTAAAAGTGCGAATAAGATTCTGATTTTTTGCAGATCCATTATTTTATACTTGCACTTTCGATTTTTGAAATAAAAAAAAAGTGCTGAACAAGCCCATTGTCCCTTATACAATTATGTGTTTTTTTTTTGTATACAATTTTAAATAGTTGTATTATTATACAAAATATTTAAGAATTTCTATAACTGCTGTGACGTTTCATACCCTTGTAAGGCATATATGAAATAAAGTTATTATTATTATTATCTATCAATAACTATTATAAATATTTTTAATCGATTGAAAAAAAAATACCAAGAGACAAAAGATGCTTATTTTTCTCCAAAAAATGAGCCTGAATATTTTCAGAATTTTTATGGAGCATTTAAGCAGACCTTCGCAGATGTTCACAGTTTCAATCGCCTCTAGATCAAAAAATCGAATTCGGTTGGACTGGTGGTCAAAGAGAATTTTAATCAGGGGCCCAGGAAAACATTTTCCCCAAGTTTCAATCGACCACAACCCATTTTTACTATAAAAAAACTGCGGAGTTCTTTATCTTTGAGGTCTTTTTGGTACATTTTTCTACTAATTCTTCACTCGCTGCTTTAGTTAAATTTACTTTCAAAGAAAATCGTGTATGAGGTAGACTAATTGGTATTATTTACCTAATTGGAGCTAATTTCAACAAAAATGTTTACTGGGATAATTCTACTGCCACTGCCCGTGGACCAAAAAAACGCACCTATAGTACCTTAATATCCAAAATTATCTTAGTCAAAGTTGGCCATGAAATTAAAAATTGCTGTTTTGATTTATGTCATCGTTTTGTAATAATTATGTCAATCATTTTTTGATTGTCAAAATATGATGAGCAGTTCTGTTGAAGTTTTCTTTTTTTCTGATCTTAAAATCAGTGCTTGAATTATTTGAATTAGGCTTTCACCACAGAACACAAAACTTCCCATTTTCGGACTAATGTGCAGTTAATGGAATTTGGGAATAAAGTTAACGTTTATGTTTGGATAATTTTCAGTACTTCCCTGACTTACCCTGCAATACCAAAGGATTTTTATGCACGTCTTACTAATTGTGTTGATATGTTTGACGAAACTGGCTGTGTAACTCATAAAAGAAATAAATAATGCCGTTCCGTAACATAATATGGAACAAGTACCTGTAAAACCTTTAAAAAAGTTGGACTTTCTTATGGAATATTGAAACATATGGATTGATTGTAAAGGAGCATTCAGGCATGCACCCATATAAGATGCGTGATATCAATCTCTTTTGCTGACATACCAACCCAGACGTCTTGCATACGGACAGTAGTGTTTTAATAATTTAATGAATGCCGAACTTAAAATTTTTTTCTGATGAAGCACGGTGTCATTCTTCGGGGTAGGTCAATTCTCAAAATATGCGAATGCGGAACCCCAACAATTACACGAACTTCAGCATTGTTATTTTCAGCAGGACAGAGCAACAGCACATACAGCAAGTGAAAATATAGCTTTATTTCGCGAATTCTTTGATATGCTGTTGATAAGTTTACATATCATACACAAGTTGAGTTTCCTCCAAGGTCACTTTATTTAACCATCATGGACTATTTTGTTATCCTTTACTTGGAAAATAGAATTTTTAAAACTCCTGTACCTAATTTGCAAGAACTGGAACACAGAAATAGTTGAAGAATGTGCAACCATAACACTACTAATGCTGCAAAGTGCTTTTCGTTGCATGAAGAGGCACATAAATTGAACATGGCGGGGCGCAATAGAGTAGTACAGAAGCTTCTAAATCTCATGAGCTGTGACCTTCATATGCGCAGACATAATGCCTCCCGTCGGCTCAGTTACACTTCTTAAAAAATATTAGATTTATCGTTTACAATTTATCCCAAGCTCTTATTTATGTATACGATAAGGTAGCCATCAAAATATACTTATAACGCAGAATAAACTTTGCCTTTTGCGCAGATTCTAAAACACTTCTAGCACCATATGGCTAACATAACCTCAAATTTTATGTTTTGGTAAGTTTATCTTCATTTTTAATGTTTTTATTTGCATTTCTAGATTGGATTCAGTGTAACATTAATCAACTCTCAAATATTATACAGAGAATTTATTAATATTGTTGGCTTTAAGAAATGGACTCTGTTATTTACAGGTTGGAAATCCAACCTATAATTATTAACGGTCTGTTTTTAATATTCGGCGAGATTAGAAAATTATGTTTATTCTATATGAGAGAGAGTTTATAAATGTTACACCACACCTAGTCTAGAAATGCGAATACAAACATTAGAAATGAGGATAAACTTACAAAAAGGTAGAATTTGAGGTTATGTTAGTCACATGGTGCTACTACTCTATTTCAAAAGTTTCTTTAAATTCGCTTTTTGTTAATACAAACGTTAATAGTCTTTTATTTACTTTATTATATTATCTCTGGAACTTGAAACATGTGCACATTATTGCAGATGATGTCAGTGTAGAACGTAACTTGAAAAACTTACATGATCATTACAAAAGGATGGTATCAGCTAAAATAGCAATTTTCAACTCCATCACCAATCTTTACCAAGATAATTTTTAGTACTACGATAAATAAGTAGGTCCTAATATCAGTCCTTGAGGAACTCCGGCATTGATAGTTCGGAAGCCAGATACATCTTCGAAACAAATCTGCTGAATTATATAAACAAAATTATTGTTTTCTTATTTGTATGAATAAAATTTAAACTTTATGATGTAAAAAAGAATAATCTATCAATCATTCTCAAATCGCAGTATTCAAATTTAATGTGATAAATATGTACAATATAATTTTTTTATATAGGTTAATTCCTTCAATGAAGAGGTGATGACCGAATTCAAAAACTTGCTTCCGCAAATCGAATCTAACTCTCAAATCCAAGCATGCGTTTTAATTTCCGGAAAACCTGGATGTTTCGTGGCTGGTGCCGATATTGGCATGCTGGAAACTATGAAAACTGCAGATGAAGCTTCCCAGTCCTCCAGGGAAGGCCAACGGATCCTGGCACAAGTTGAGAGTAGCAAGAAACCTTTTGTTTCTGCTATTCAAGGATCGTGCCTTGGTTTGGGAATGGAAACCGCTTTAGCCACACACTACCGTATTGCTGTCAAAGACAAGAAAACTGCGTTGGGTCTGCCAGAAGTAATGTTGGGACTTTTACCAGGCAAGTACTAAAATCCATTGAACTAATAGCAGTCAAGCCGAATGTAGTTTTTAAAATATAGTTGCATAATGTATAAAATAAGCATTTGATGAAAAAATATAGTAATTTATATATTAACTAATGAATAATAATAATAATAATAATAATAATTTATTCATCCAAGGAACTTGTACAGTGATAGGATATGTCACAGTATATGATGCACTGAAAGTGCATCTCAGAATTATAAAATACAATTTCAAAACAATACATTACTAAAAACGTTTTAAAATAGTTCACAGCAAATTATGGTAATACTTTCCTATCACAATATACGTCAACACATTAAAATTTGTGAATTAAAATGTTTAGAAGATACGTTTTCATGGAAAATCATGCAGCAAAAACTCTCTCTCACTATAGAAGCAGTGAGTTAATAGCAGTTTCTTTACTTTTTGTTTAAATGTGTTGGTGGACAGATTTTTATATTCGTCAGATAATTTATTATATAATATGATCCCTTTGTATTTTGCGCACTTCTCAAATTTAGATGTTCTGTGTCTTGGAGTTTCAAGTATATTTACATTCCTTGTATCTTAATGGTGGTTGTCATCCAGTCAATTATGGTTATTGATGTTTTTGTGTGTATGTATTAATATTTGATAAATGCATATGCATGGGAGTGGAAGTATGCTATAATGCTTAAATAAAGTAAGTAAGTAAGTAAGTAAGTAAAAGGTCTACATGATGTTCTGCTATCGACATTGACAAGAATTCTTACTGCATGCTTCTGCATTATGAACACTCTCAGGGTTGCGGATTCTGAGTCCCAACATATCAAACAGTATGAAATTTTTGAGTGTATCTGGGCGAAATAGAAATTGGAATTGTCTGTTGAGATATTGACTCTGCTAATGCTGTGTATACACTTTAGTGTCAGTGAACTCATTTAGAAACTGCTAGAACTGTATTCATTAATATTCTGTACAAGTCAACTTAACATTGTGATACTAGTAATAATTAGTTTTTGTTGAAGAAATTCCTGAAGATTTGCCGTTTTAACGAATTTTGGAGTTTAAAATGCATACAACTCTGCAAATATGCGTTTTACAAAAAAAAATTACAATTATTTATGTATTTATGTTTTAGGTGCGGGTGGTACTCAGCGTCTAACTAGACTAGTTTCCATTCCAAATGCATTAGATTTAATGATGACGGGTAGACAACTTAAGGCTGACAGGGCAAAGAAGTTAGGAGTTGTAGACCTTCTAGTAGATCCTTTGGGCCCCGGGCTGGCTGAGCCTGAAGTAAACACATTACGATATCTTGAATCTATAGCTATAGACGTAGCTAAGCAACTGGCTGCTGGTAAATTGAAAGTTGAGAGGAAAAAGGGACTTACTGATAAGGCTTTGCAATATGCATTAAAGTATAATTGGGTGAAAGATCAAATATTTGGAAAAGCCAAAGCACAAGTTATGAAATTGTCTGGTGGATTATATCCAGCACCTTTAAGGGTAAGTAAAATGTTTTTTTATCTTTAATTCATTATGGTACAGGAGCCAACACGCAATTCCCTGACACCGGAGAGACATTATTAATCCTGTTCCTTAGAACAAGGCAAATAAAGAAAGTGATATCAGAAATATTCTGGTGGAAACTTCACTATACCGGGTGAGTCACGAATTGCGCTCGCCCCGATATTTCCTAAAATATTTGGAATAGAAAATTGAAATTTGGAGGCCTTATTACACGACTAAAATGCCATCTTTTCAATAAAAAATCAAGTTTGGTGCACATCCGGTTTGACCGGAAATGCCCACAACTTTCGATTTTTAAATGGAACACCCTATATATTTTTACATTTTTGGAATCTAGAGGAAATTTTGAATACAATACATCCATTTTGGTCACTTTTTGATAAACATTAAAAATTTTATTAAAAAATCTATTTCTGAATCCAGAGTGCTGTGGTGCCCAAAATATATTTTAGTTTGTGTGCTACGTTACTATAAAAATAAAAAGAGCAATATGATTGCATTACTTAATTCTCTAGAGGCATTTAAAATTTTTAAATGTGATTTTTACCCACTAACTCGTTTTTTTTAAATGGGAATTTAATCGTTCACCAACATTTTTAAATTTATTGTATTCAAAATTTCCTCTAGATTCCAAAAATGTAAAAATATATAGGGTGTTCTATTTAAAAATCGAAAGTTGTGGGCATTTCCGGTCAAACCGGATGTGCACCAAATTTGATTTTTTATTGAAAAGATGACATTTTAGTCGTGTAATAAGGCCTCCAAATTTCAATTTTCTATTCCAAACATTTTAGAAAATATCGGGGCGAGCACAATTCTTGACTCACCCGGTAGAGTGTGGAAGAGCCAAATTGAATAAATTTAGTATTTCATTTATTGTCCATATTTATAAAAAATTCTGAGACATGCCGATTTTGAATTCTGAAATGACATCCTACAACGTACGAATTTCGTCCCTAAATTCAACCCCTCCGAGTGGCAGCAACAGCCCCTAAATGTTTACATGGGAAGTGGGGGCTTGTGATACCTCATTTGAAACGTTCTTTTATTTGCTATTAAATAATGTTATGGTTTTAATATTTATTCAAAAAATTAAAGGTACAAAAATTAATTCATGTAATTCACTACCTACAGCAAATTAAATAAAACTTAATTTCAATGTAGGAAATGTTCAAAATGAGTTCCTTGAATGTCTTGGCAGCATCCTATATGTAAATAAAAATGTCTTCTAACGTTTTCTTACATTTGAGGCGTGACCGACCAAACCACATCCGTTATTCTTCTTCTTATGTCAGGTATGTCGCATGGCTTAGTTTTGTATACCATACTTTTCACATATCCCCATAGAAAGGAATCTAAGGGTGTAAGATCAGGAGCGATCCTCGCCTCCCTATCCACCGATTTGGAAATGTTAAGTCAAGGTATTGCAGGACATCGATTCGGTAATGTGGTGGTGCTCCATTCTGCTGGAACCATATTACATCCGCTGGAACTTGTGGGTTTCCTTGAGCAGGATATAAGTTTGTTAAAGTTGGCAAGACATTATTTTGGAACAGAGCTAAATAATTATCTCAATTTAAATTGCTATCAATGAAAAATGGACCAGTGACATGGTTTACAATTATCTCCGCCCAAACATTAACCTGTTTAGTATTTTGCATATGTAATTCTCTCATCCAGTGAGGATTTTCATTAGCCCCCCAGAACATTTTCTAGTTGGATAACATTGTTATCTTGCCTTTGCATCATTTGTTCACAAAAATATGTTCTTGTATAAAAATCGTCCTCACTAAGCTGCTGAGTTGGGGTCAGTTTATAGGGATGCATTTTATTTTTTTTTAATACGCGAAAAATTGAGTAAATGTCAAACTAATTTTTTTCAAATAATTAACTTCATTTATAAATTAAGTTTGAAGAAAAATTCTCACTGTTCTTGTCTGCCGTCCTTTCCTGCATTAATTATGTCTCTAGCTGTTACCAATGTGTCAGGTAATTATTGCACACTGGCCTATAGTTTTAGAATGAGGTTATGTATAAATTATTTTTAAAATTATCCAGTAAATTGAACGACAAGTCAAAAAGTGACACAACGTAATTCTTTGTTTCAGGTCTTAGAAGTCGTACGTACAAAACTAGATAAAGGTGAAGCGGCAGGATTCGAAGCAGAAGCCAAAGCTTTTGGAGAACTAGCCATGACCCCGCAGAGCCGAGGCCTCATAAGTCTTTTCCGTGGACAAACTCAGTGCAAGAAAAACAGGTTTGGCAAATCTCAACAGCCCGTTAATACTGTAGCTGTTCTGGGAGCAGGTCTGATGGGAGCCGGCATTGCTAGTGTGTCGGTGGATAAAGGATATCAGGTTATATTAAAAGACACGACTACTAATGGACTGGCGAGAGGAATAAATCAAGTGCAAACTGGTCTTGATGGTGCTGTAAAGAGGAAGAAAATCTCTGGGTTAGTTTAATATTAGATTTAGCTCACTGAACTTTACACAGCAAGTGGAATGCTAGTATAGGCATGACACTTCTATTATTTTCACTATGGATTGTAACACAAATAATACAAACAATGAAACATTTGACACGTTGCATATATTAGAACAATCTTCTATTGAATATAGACAGAACGAATTTAATTAAATTAGACTACCAAACAACTGACACCAAAATAAACTTTATCAAAAACGAAAAAATATTGGAAACAGCATAAACAGCAAGGTTCTTGGGCGTTCAAATCGTTTATTAACTTGACAGGAAATATGTTCATTGGTTAGCAAAAAAGTATCAAAATATTGTTATACATGTTTACACTCCTTCGTAAACACCCCCAAAACCGTGGGTTCGGAAATTATTACACGAGGTGCTATTAATATTATTTATTAACTTAGTATTTACAATACGTAATATTACACTAATATAACATTAAACACCATTTATTACTTGATACTTCACTTCTAGTTCATCTCTCTGAATTTAACTGACTTTCCTCCGTTGACTTGGTCACCTTCTATACCCCACAGATGGTCTCATGAATATTTTGGTCCCTTCTGACATAGAAATCTCGAATAATCCATTTGCATTCTCGATTAACACTCCTAGCACCATCTCTGTAGTGGTAGTTGAACTTTACAGTACAAGCTTTTAAAGAACGGTGAATACATACTATTAATCTAGTTCGCGAATGTCACTGGGATGGAGTAACAACATGCTCATTTGCAAATACGATTTATTGTAATTTTCTGGGCTAAGAGCACAGAGGCAGACAGAATATTGCAACAATGGTGTATAAGAAACATCTTTAATTTAGAGCAAACTGAAACGTGTAGGCACAAATTTAAACAGAATAAAATAAGATTAAAATTAAGATATTCAATAAAAATCTCTATGAACCTAAGATTGTTAACATTGTATCTTTAAAACAAAGACTAAAAAATATACTAAAAAAAGGGCCTACTGTGCTCTAGATGAATTTTGCTGTGATATGAATTTTAAAAATAGCTTCTCTCGAGAGGGTGAAGGTGTGTTCAGGGCCAGAATCGAGGCCCGGGGGTAGTGCATACAGGCTCCCCGCTCCTCGGCATAATTTCGAATTATTTCTCTATTTTCTACACAAAAAGTCTATATATTGCCTCTTATAATTTGCAACTATGACTCTCTTGCTTTAACCAACGCAGATGCAATCAAAATTTACATGTACATCTCTAATTTTTCCAAAATTTTGAAAGTTCAGAAAAAAACCGGGCCTCTCAAAAACTCCGGGCCTTGGAGAAAACAACCGCCCGCCCCCCTCTCGTCGGACCTCGGTGTGTTTGAGTTGGGCAAGAACTGACTTGGCATTGTAAATTAACTCCACTATCGGATGAAATAACTCGCTTATTTTCATCAATTCAAGCTCGTAACTCTGGTGTTTTAAAAGATTAAAAAGTTTAAACATATTAAACGAATCTTACACAAACAGTTCAGGGACCATTCATAAATCACGTGACTTGTTTCAATGGCACAGAATTTCCTCAAAGCGTCACAAATGATATTGGGTCAGGAAGGGGTCTATTCATATGTCACATGACAGAAGATATCATATCAGTTACGAATTTTTTACCCCATGTTCCTATTCGAAGTGACTAAGTACAAATACATTTTTAATTTGTCACTGTCAGATCACGTTTTTACAAGGTGTAGGGGTTAACCGTGATGAACAAGGCGGTTCCCCCGAGGTGAGGCCTTTCCGTTGCACTATGGTTGGGTTGACACCTGCGATTATTCCTAATGCAAATAACTCGGGTGCAGAATTTTTGATAGTCATTATAGCCAAACCAAGATTGTGCCCGATATTAAAAAATTTCAGGATTTATAAGTCTTCCTGTGGAAATACTAAATCTTAGGATGAAAACCATATTTAGATTCGTCAGGATATCTTCCAAAGTAAAAATATTTTTGCAGGACTGACTGTATTTTTGGTCTTACTTCTTCTTAAAAAATTGCCCCACCCCACTCGCTAGCAATTATATGTAGAATAAAAATAGTAATTAATGTTGTATTTTTTGTTAATATATAGACTCGAGAGGGACAGATTTATGGCGAATTTGAACCCCACTTTGAACTACAATGGATTTAATAAGGCTGACATAGTAATTGAAGCTGTGTTTGAGGACATTAACATTAAACACAAAGTCATAAAAGAAGTGGAAGCTATTACGCCAGCTCACTGTGTGTTTGCCACTAACACAAGTGCTATTCCCATTACGAAAATCGCTGCTGCCTCAAAAAGACCAGACAAAGTTATAGGTATGTATAGTTGTTGTGTTCCAAATATTAATTTTATGTATAATAGTGTATATTACAGGTCTTGTACTCCAAGACTTCACTTGCATGGAAGTAAGTCCCATAATACGGAGTCATAATAGATAAATTTTGTATATCTATGCAAGTAGAATAGGTATGACTATTCTCGACCATAATCTTTTGCATAGAGGTTTGTTAAAGTACTTTTTTCAAAACACACTACACACCATTTTGTAATGTGTGTATTTTCAATAAAGTGTACAAAACACTTTTACAGCACTAAATCACTGTTAAACACTAGAAGCACGTGACAGACACGTCAAATAGAGATTATCGTAATAAAGCCGAACCTATATATTGTTTCCAGAAATATTACAATTGTTCATATAAAAGCTTAATAGACTGACTGGCCCATAAGGCCCATATCTTTTGTTTACAATTCAAGCATAGAACGTTGGTCTAGAACTCTCATACCTATTCTACTTATGTATGGGCTTATAACTAATTTTGTTGTCAATATACGAAATGATTTAGACATTTTATAATGATAGGTTGAATATCTATTTGAAATACAAACACAATTACTAATTTTGTAGGTATGCACTATTTCTCACCTGTGGAAAAAATGCAGCTGTTGGAAATCATCACGACAGACAAAACGAGTAAAGAAACTACTGCTCTAGCCGTAGACGTTGGCCTGAAACAAGGCAAAGTTGTTATCACTGTAGGTGATGGCCCTGGTTTTTACACCACAAGAATCCTCTCAGCCATGATGGCCGAATCTATAAGACTGCTCCAAGAAGGCGTTGATCCCAAAGACTTAGACTCACTTTCCAAGAAGTTTGGCTTCCCTGTGGGCGCAGCTACTCTTTCCGATGAAGTCGGTATAGATGTTGGATCCCATATCGGCCCTGATCTCTATAAGGTAAATATTTATTCATCGAATTTTTTCAATGGCTGATGTCTAATGAAACAACATTTTTCAACATGTTTCATTTATTTTATGTGCTCTAAGTGTAGTATGGAGTGGTCCGATTAGCTCATGATCCAAGAGAAATATTGTTATTATTAAAATAAATAAATTAATATTAAAAACATGAAATTCCCACCAATCACAGTAAAGTCAAAACCTTTCTGCTAACTGCATTTACTACTTGATTGCAAATAAATTTTAATTTATAATGTAACTTTATCTTGGTGTATAGGTACATATAAATCCCATATGCGACACTGAAAAGGACAGCGATATTTTGTGCAACACTAGCAGAGATACATCCAAGTTAAATAGCTGAGACTCATGCGCATATTGTACGGTGTCAACTAAACAGTTTAGCTGCAATAAAAGATTGAATTTCGTATAAGGAAGTATACGATGTAGATAAATGTATTATATAATGCAGATATAATTATACGATTAAAATCCTCTATTATGAGGCGCCATGTGGGACAAAAACAATTTCTTGCAATATATATAATATTACACAATATATATAAAAAAAATCATATACCTATAGAGATATTTCCTGATATATATACCGAGTGCCACAAGTAAGTGGCTCACCCTTATACTTCCTTTATTTTTGAACTTATTCATTTGAAATTTGGGGTGCATAAACTGTAAAAATGGATTTTTGGACATGAAAAATGGTATGAGACCATTTCCGGTTTACCCGGAAAGGACCGCAACTTTCGAATTTTAAATGGAACACCCTGTATATTTTTACATATTTGGATTCAAGACATAATTCTGAGTATACCATGAGAATTTCGCGAATTTTTGAGTCGATATTCAGTTTTTTTAAGCATTTTAAGATATTCGTCTAGAATGCTTTGGAATACCAAAATTTGTTCTACGGCATGTAAAGTCCAAGGTAAAATTATAATAATAATAATAATAATACAAGTATTTTATTGGATAAACCAAATGGCCATCGACCGAAGTCCTTCAGCCAGTATTACAAAAAGTTACTATATACATTTTAATAAGTAATAATAATAATAATAAGGTAATAATTTAGGTACTTATTGTGTAAAAAAAAAAAAAAAAAAAAAAAAAATTATATTCTGGATTTGCTTCATGACATGTTCAGTTTTCCAGTGCCAGGGACAAGAGAATCTCTTGGAGTGTCCTTGTAGGGTATTTGCATTTGGGCCTCGCTTCTGTTCTTTCTATTAAAAGTGGTTCTAGGTGTTCCATGTTGTGTGTTTGTTTGGCAAATTTGGCAGAAAGTGTCGGTATTCTTTGGATGATTGGCAGAATTTTGGTTTTGTTGTAGAGCAAATCATTTGATGGGTGATGTAGCGGATTTGCGGGATGGCGAATTTTTGTGATAATTCTAAGGGAAGATGTTTCGGCAACTTGGATGTTTTTTAAGGCAGGATTTCTACAATTTAGGTAAAGGGTGTGCCCATATTCTATGATTGGTCTGCAAATTGTTTTGTAGATTTTGGAAGCAGTGGAGATATCGATGCCTTTATTTTTGTATGTTAGTGCCCTGAAGTGTTTCGCTCTGGATATTATTTTCCGTTTTATTATTTTTGTGTGGAGATTCATATTTAGTTTATTATCCAAGTTCATGCCGAGATATTTTGCATTTGTTACTGGACGGATTATACTATGGTAAAATTATAATTTTTCATTTAATTTCATTAATAACCATTTACGAAGCCTCCAAAGTTGAACATATCACTTTTTTATCGAAAACTTTTTTTTTTTTTCAAATGGGAAGGTGGTGGCTCATTGTGTTCAATAAATTATAGATTTTTTTTTTTCTGAATTCATTGATATCCATTTCAAATCTATGCTATTTGTTTTTCTATTTTATTTAATTTGTTAAAAATAAAAAATCTACACAAAGTAGTGCCTCACCCTATAACTTTTTTATTTTTGAACATATCAAAATGAAACTAGGGGGCCTAGGGTCATACAGAAAACTGCATTTTTTGACATATGAAGTAATTTAATACCACTTCCGGTTTCGCAGGAAATAACCCTAACTTCTGATTTTCAGATGGAACGTTGGGTTGCGTACCCTTGTTTCCCGCCGCATTTTCCTTTCCAACTTCTTAAAATAATGTCGGGATGGACATATTCTTTCTGAAAATCTTTCATTATAAATTTCGTGTGTACGCTTTCCATTTTTACAATATTCCCTGTAAATAAGAAGCATGTCAACTTTTTCATTATTTGTATACACCATTATTGCAATATTTAACTAAAAGTTTCAATTAGAGAACTGTCATTTCATTTATTTTGTTTCTCTTTTAAAATGCAAGGGTAACTTGATGCGAAATTGCAATAGTTAACTAAAAGTTTCAGTTAGAGAACTGTCATTTCATTTATTTTGTTTCTCTTTTAAAATGCAAAGGTAACTTGATGCGAAATGTTTTGATAGCCGTGTAACAATAACTGTAGATGTAAAATACCACAAGTACAATCTGTTTTTACAGTTTTTTAAATAAATGTTAATAAAAACCCAAGCATAGTGATATAGATGGATTCGTAGAAAAGAGCAATTTAATGGATATAAGGAGCCACCACCGTCCCATTTGAAAAAAAGAGTTATTTCAAAAAAACTGAATTACTTGCATTAAAATGCCTACAAAATGGTTAATAATAGTAACTATGTATACATTTTTTTTTTTGTACAATCTAAAATGACAAAGTACCTACATATTTATTTATTTCATAGCAGTCTACATTAAAATTTATAATTGCTATAAAAAATAACAACTTGCCATAAATTTATAAAAATCACCACACATGTTCAAAAATTCATTCTAAATCCAAAAATGTAATAATATACAGGGTGTTCCATCTGAAAATCAGAAGTTAGGGTTATTTCCTGCGAAACTGGAAGTGGTATTAAATTACTTCACATGTCAAAAAATGCAGTTTTCTGTATGACCCTAGGCCCCCTAGTTTCATTTTGATATGTTCAAAAATGAAGGGGTTAAAAAGTTATAGGGGTGAGGCACTACTTTGTGTAGGTTTTTTATTTTTAAATAAATTAAATAAAATAGAAAAACGAATAGCATAGATTTGAAATGGATATCAATGAATTCAGAAAAAAATCTATAATTTATTGAACACAAATGAGCCACCACCTTCCCATTTGAAAAAAAAGTTTTCGATGAAAAAAGTGATATGTTCAACTTTGGAGGCTTCGTAAATGGTTATTAATGAAATTAAATGAAAAATTGTATTTTTCCCTTGGACTTTACATGCCGTAGAACAAATTTTGTTATTCCAAAGCACTCTAGACGAATATCTTAAAATGCTTAAAAAAACTGAACATCAACTCAAAAATTCGCAAAATTCTCATGATATACAAAGAATGTTGTCTTGAATCCAAATACGTAAAAATATACAGGGTGTTCTATTTAAAATTCGAAAGCTGCGGTCATTTCAGGGTAAACCGGAAATGGTCTCATACTATTTTTCATGTCCAAAAATCCATTTTTACAGGTAGTTTATGCACCCCAAATTTCAAATGAATAAGTTAAAAAATAAAGGAAATATAAGGGTGAGCCACTTACTTGTGGCACCCGGTATAGAAAAATTCCATATATATAATGTTTTGATATAGACTTTCAATTTCACTAACTGCCGCAATAAAATGAGGGCGCCAACGCTAAGGCTGGAAGTCAGCTGTAGGTAAGCCTGACCTATAATAATAAGATAAAACTGAAAATATATATATATTTTTTAAATACCAGTGAATATGGACATTACTGAATACTTATTTGAATGTATATAGATTTAGAAATATGGGAAATAGAAAATAGAACTTTTGCTCTTAGGTTCAGTACGCTTTATAAGTACCACTCATACTGGCCTGTAGCTAGGGGTGGGCCAGGATGGGCTAGGTCCGTCCTAGAATAATTTTTGCCCGTCCTGCGGCGACTGCAGAAAATAATTAAAACCACAGTACACCCAAACCACAGTTGGTGAATGGAAATAATGTTGAGAGGACGTAGACCAAGTTTCAACTGCAAAAATGGTACCCCATCGAACACCTAAAAATGAAAATGTGAAAATGATTGAACATGATTTTTACACGTTTTGCAAAACGTGTAAAAATCATGTTACGTCCAGCAGACAAGTGAAAATTTATTAATTGTTATTTTTTACGAATTTTTCAATTTAGATGAAAAAAATTATTTTACTTTTTAAAACACCTACTTGAAATTTACACAATTTGTGGTAAATAATGAACCATTTTTGAAGAAATTTGTCTGACTGGCAATTTTTGTTAATAAATTAGTAAGACTTAACTTGTTGTACATAACTTTTTTTCATGAAAGTGCACTTCATAATACCTCCCTGATTTTTGTTTTAAAATAAAGTTTAAGCTCTCTTCTATCTATTACAGCTTGTCTGCCTGGCAATTTTTGTTAATTAATTCCTATAATATTTTGTGTTATTAATTAATGATTTTAATAAAGGTACATTTCATAACATTTCTCTTTTACATATAATTTGAGATCTCTTTTATGCATGAAAATTGGTCTGTCAGCTCGCAAAAAGCCTAAAGGAGACCGACCGCGTCTGATTAGTATACCGCCTGCGTTAAGTCGTGCATCACACAGGACTGGACTTCAAATGTATTTTCAAATTCAAACAATAAATTAACGGATTTGAATACTTGTGCAATTGTTTCTCATTTTCATCGTATCATGATGTTCTTTTTAACAATTTTAACAATTACTGCATAGGCAGTAATCATTCATAAGTTAGTTTTATTTTTGTATTTGTACTTTTTATAACTATTTGGCCATTTATTGTCATTTACATCTGTAATAGGATTATTCAGCTGGGGGATAAATCGAGTATTATTATTATTATCATCCTTATTCTAAAAGCACAGCTTTTTGCTGGCCTCTTGTACATTCCAGGGAAGAATTTCTTATTATTATTATTATTATACATTTTTTATATTAAAAGCTGTTTCTGTTAAGAAATTTAGATATCTGTTTTTTTTTGCGGGGTTATTTATATTTGAAAATAACAATGAAATATTTAGGCTCACGGGCCCCCTCTGAAATTTTGTTTGCCCGCCCTTAAAACAGTTTCTAGCTACAGGCCCGCACTCATACTCATGATTACTTACTTCTTCATATAAACAACACAACACAAATCACAAAACATAAACCTTGACAAATTTTCAAAAGCTAGGCTATGAATTATTGTTATGATTCTACACTATATAGTGACGGGCGATATATCACGAACTGTAATTTAATCACTGATATTAAGAAATCACAGGTAATGACTGATAATCACGTCATAAAGAGCAGTTGGCTGAGCGCCCTCATTTTATTGCGGCAGTTAGTGAAATTAAAAGTCTATCAAAACTTTATATAGGGAATTTTTCTATGTATATCAGGAAATTGTATCTTTATATATGGATTTTTTTATATATTGTGTAATATTATATATATTGCAAAAAATTCTATTTTGTCACAAACATCGCCTCATATTCTATTACCTACTTGTGGTCTTATTTAGTTTAAGAATTTTGTGTACTTTTGCTAGTGTTTACGTGATAAATAAAAATATACTTTTGTAAAACAATATTCTGTGCATTATTTTCATTGACTACCAACGAAGGAAAATGTGTGTATGTTTTACAAAAAGTATACTAGCAATACAACCGGCAACACATTTTCTCTAAAATATGAAGTCTTCCTGTCCAAACTGGCAACGTGTCGCATCCACAGTAAATGTCCGAGGTCATCGGCGGCATTTCTGCTAGATCAAAGGAGTGTCGCGTATGGGATTTATATGTGGTATAAGCCATTGACTATGTACAAAAAAAAAGAGGAACCAAAGAACAATTGCGTTAAAGGGTTTTTATTATTTCATCCATTAGTTAGTGACCTAAAAATGGCAAAACCACAAAATGCTATTAAGTTTAGGGGTGCATTTTTGAGAACGGGGAGAAAAGCGTGGTTTTTTGTTTTTTTTTAATCTAAGTGGAATTCAAAAAAATTACATGGGTACTTTTTTGTAGAAAATTGAATTTCCCATGGAAGTAGCTTTTTGCTCGAAAAAACAAAATCTTTATATGAATTATAAGCATAAATAAACTTGTAATGATTGAGCCATGTTAGTTTATTTTCAATTTTCAATCCAAGATAATTACGATATTCTACTTATTTCAGCAACCAATTTTCTATATTAATATTTATATATTTAGTTTATAACCTGAAATTCCTATAATAGTTCAGGTCATCATTAACAGAATTTTCTAAATATTTTTGTATTTGATTTATGTAAATGAGACAATATCGTCAAAGTACGTAATATTTTGCTAACAGACCAGCTCTGCTTAAGTTAAGAACATAAATGAGATAAAGTAGCGGGCCCAATACTGAGCCTTGAGGGACTCTGCATTTTACAATTTTTAATTCACTTTACTCATTTTGCTATTTGACATATTGACATCTGTCCTTCAAGGACAATCTAATATCCCCGTTTGAGGGACTTCAGTTATTAAACTTAATAAAGTATATTGAATAATATAATAAATCAATAAAATGTCTTTTGTAGTTATATTGTCTGGGCTTAAAGCACAGTTAACTTTTAGTTTTAACTATGATTCTCAATTTTCCATATTAGAATGTTCATTTTCTGGGTTCTGTATATATTTTCTATATTTTAGGCATTTGGGGAGAGATTTGGTGGTGGCGATCTTGGCATCATGCGGGACCTTGTCCAAGCTGGTTTTCTTGGTCGTAAATCAGGAAAAGGTATCTACATTTATGAGAAAGGCAGAAAAAGCCGCGATGTGAACCCTGAAGCGTTGGAAATTTTAAAAAAATATTCGTCGGCACCAAAAGGTACCTTTGATGATGAAGCTAAAACTATGAGACTGGTATCAAGATTTGTTAATGAAGCAGTTCTGTGCTTGGAGGAGAAGATTTTGGCTAATCCTTTGGAAGGAGATATTGGTGCTGTTTTCGGTCTTGGTTTTCCCCCATTTACCGGTGGTCCATTCAGATGGGTCGATCAATATGGAGCTGCGAAGTTAGTTACTAAAATGGAGGAATTCCAGAATTCGTACGGGTCACCCTTTAAACCAAGCCAAACCCTTTTGGATATGGCTAAGGATCCCAGCAAGAAGTTCCACCCTAAATAAGCTTAAGTATTAACGATGTGCCTTGTTATATTCTTGTTTTTTTTTTACTATATATAAGAATACTTTTATACTAGCGATTATGAACGTATACAATATTATATTTTTCTGTAAATAAACTTTATTGTACTGGTTAGCTTAACACTTTGTTGATTCTGCCTTCCTTTGCAGTGTGACTATATGCGTAATAGGGTGGTTCTAGTGATACAGAAAATTTTGTATCACTATTCCGTTAAAATAAATGTGCGCAAACTTTGATTTCAGTGAGACAATTGCACGAGGCTTCATTTTGGGTTCAAAATGCTAAGCATATCTACCATATACATTGAAAAATCCAGCCTATTGATAACTACAGGAAGTTGATGTAATACAATAGTAATAATAATAATAATATTTATTGGTCCAGTAGATTACACAATAATATAGGACAAGTCAAAATTCAGTATAAGATACATAGAAAAAAAAATACATATACATAAGATCAAGTAGATTTAAGTTACACCATAAACACTTTAAAGATAATATACAATTAATAAGTAAATAAAATGTATATTTACACATATACACATGTAATTATAAACATATTTTCTCACATATACAATGTAATGTGCATATAAATAAATATGATATTAATAATAATAATAACAATAATAATCTTTATTTCACATTATGTTACATTTTACATTTATAAAATTATAAATAAACACAAAATGAAAAGGCGTCAGACCAATTACATTGAATTGTAACCTACTCTTAGATTAGATGGCAAGGATTATCTAGAACATTTGTTACATATTAGCCACTTATAAAATCATTTATGCTATATGGTTCAAGATCAACTAACATTTTTCTAATATGCGATTTAAATAGTTTATGATTTTCCAGTACTTTTATGTTATCAGGTAACTCATTGTAAAATTTTATACACATATAATGCGGACTTTTTTCTGTCAATGTGAGGCGATGTATGGGGTAGTTTAATGACATCGTTCTAGTATTGTATTGATAGTTTGTTATTACGTTAAATCTGTCTCTATTAAAAAATAAAAACATTAAACATTCATATATGTATAAAGCATAAACTGTCATTATTCCTTCCGATTTAAATACATTTCTACAGGATTCATTATAGTTAATTTTTTTAATAATTCTCAATATACGTTTTTGAATTACAAATAACTCTTGTATTTGATTATCCCTTCCCCAAAAGATGATTCCGTATCGTATAACAGACTCAAAATTTGCAAAATACATTATTCTAAGTGTTTTCTCATTCATATATTTACTGACCAGTCGGATTCCGTAACAGATAGAGTTTAGCTTTTTTGATAAGTGGGTTATATGACATGACCAATCTAAGAATTCGTTTACATGAATTCCCAAAAATTTAGTATTCTCTACGATATCTGATTTATCTTCATCTATTAAATGCGTTGGTTTTTCAATTCTAGACAGTTTTGTTCTAAAAAGGATTATATTGGTTTTTTCCTTATTTATAATTAGCTTGTTTTTCATAAACCAGTTGTTCACATTTTTCAAGAGATCTTTACTTTTTATTAAAATATCTGGGATGGTTTTACACCCCAGTATCTAATTAGTGTCATCTGCATAATTAACAATGTTTTGACTATATCCATCTGGTACGGATCGCAGGTCATTCATAAATACTATGAAGAGGATTGGTCCTAAGATACTTCCTTGTGCGATTCCCATTTTATTTGACATGATTTTCGAGCTGTAATTGTTTCCCCCTTTAGTTATATTCACTCTTTGTTGTCTACCACTTAAGTATGATATAAACCATTGTAGCACATGCCCTCTCACTCCATACATCTCCATCCTATTAATAAGCAACTCTTTGTCTATACAGTCATAGGCCTTTGAAAGATCTAGGAACATTCCAAGGGCTAACTCGCCATTTTCTAAATGCTTCAATACTGCTTGAATAAATTGAAAAATAGCTGTCTGTGTTGATCGCCCCTTCAGATACCCGTGTTGACTATCACTAAATAAATTGCACTTGTTCATAAACCTCACTAAGCGATTGCTCATAATTAATTCAAAAAGTTTTGAGAAACTTGGTAATAAACTGATAGGCCTATAGTTTTCCATATCTTCTGAATTTCCCTTTTTATACAGAGGTTTTATTAGTGCTATCTTAAGAGCATCTGGGAATATTCCGTACTTAAAAGAGTTGTTTATCATATAACACAATACATTACTTATGTCTCTTATTGCAATTTTTACTATGCTACTCGGGATCTCATCGATTCCACTGCTGTGTTTATTCTTTATTTGTTTTGTTAATTCACAAATTTCTGATACTGTTACTGGCGTCAAGTACATGGATTGGTTATTTTCTATTATGTTATTACTATAAGGGCACTTTTCTAAATTTTCTAAAAGTTCAGGAATCACAGATAGTAGATATTCATTATATTGATCAGCTATCTCTTCAGCATTTCCCTTCATACCAGAGTCAATATTGTTATTAGATTTTCCAATGATTTCATTGCATATTGCCCACATACATTTTGTTTTATTATCAGAGTTTTTAATTCTGTTTTCATATTTTTTTGCCCGTGTTTTTATTAATATATTGTCGTATTCTTTTTTTATGCTGTTGTAAGTATCCTTATACCGATTGTCACATTTTGATATGGTCAATAAAATATCTAGCCTCATTTTACAATTGCTAAGTTCATCCTCTTGTGAGGCGTTATTATGAAATGACTGACGTGTCCTATATTCTCTAATAAATTTTATAGGGAAATGCTGATTAAATATATTCTTAAAACTATTCATAAATCTAGACCATTGCATATTTATATTTGAGGGATCAGCACTATATACTTATTTATTTATTTATTTATTTATTTATTTAGTTTCACAATCTACAGATTAATATCCATTTACAGATTGCACCTACACTTAATCTACACTTAAACTAGTTACTAATTACTATAATTTTACATACACATATTTTTCGTACATATATCATTAAGATAACTATCAGAACAAAATGTACACTATGTTAACAATAATATTGAAAGGATGAACACACTAATATTTATAAGCCTAATTTAACATATGAGGAATAAAAAAAATAATAATAATAATAAATAAATTTGAACTAAAAATTTATGCAACAGGAAGGTTATCACATATGTGTTTTTTAATATTTAATTTAAATCTATAAAATGAATCACTAAAAATATCACAGCAATCTTGGTGTAAATTAAAATTAGTACACATCATATTAATTGGAGAATTGGCAAGATAATTCTGTTTTGGAGTGTTAATTAGAAATGTTTTATAAAAAGGAGTTTTTTGCACCGGTACACAAAATTTAAGTGAACCCAATAACCATTCATCAGGTGATTTTGAATTGACAACTTTATATAGATAACAGATACTGAATAAGACACGTCTATTAGCTAAAGAAAGAAGGTTGTATTGCTTTAGATTGGGCAGATAATCACTATTACTGGGATAGTGTCCTGTTAGTATGAACCCACAGTGTTTAATAAATTTTTTTTGGATGTTTTCTATTGCTTGAATATATTTAATATAGTAGGGATTCCAAATTATACTGCAATATTCAATTTTTGACCTAACAAAACTGTTATAAAGTATTAATAATGTTCTCTTATTTGTAAATTTTTTAGCATTTCTCAATACGAACCCAAGGTTTCGATAAGATTTATTGACTATGTCATCTATATGAGCGGCAAAACACAATTTAGTATCAAATTTAACCCCTAAGTCAGTGATGTCAGTCACACGAGTCAATATTTCATTGTTCACTGTGTAATCGTATGATATTGGATTTTTTTTGTAAGCATATGTCATAGTTTTACATTTGCCAATGTTGAAAGGAAGCTTATAAGTGATTGACCATTGATATAATTTATCCAAATTTAATTGGAGTTTTATGCAGTCCTCAGTGGACGATACTTCTTTATATAATTTAATGTCATCTGCAAATAAGAGAATGTTGCATTCATTTATGCATTCAGCTATATCATTGATGAACATTAAGAAAAGCAAGGGACCTAAATTCGATCCCTGCGGAACTCCAGAAGTCGCAATGTACTCTTTAGATTTGTAGTTATTAATTAGGACATACTGCCTACGATTGCCCAGATATGAAGCCATTAGTTTTACAAGTGCTGAAGATATAGAGAAATTACTTAATTTGGACAATATCACTTGATGATCCACTTTATCGAAAGCCTTCGCAAAGTCAGTATATATAACATCTATCTGGCTGTTTCTTGATAATGCTTCCGAGGTATTTTGTACAAAGCTAGTTAGATTACCACACGTTGATTTGAAACGCTGGAATCCATACTGATAAGGGGTAATTTTGTTTTTGACTGCGTTGTACATATATTTATGAAGTATAGACTCGAATATTTTAGATATGTTAGTTAGAATAGCAATAGGTCGATAATTACAAATTTCATTTTTTGAACCTGATTTATAAACAGGACTTATTCTTGATTCTTTTAGTACATCAGGAAAAACACTCGCCTTAAGAGACAAATTGAATAAGAAGCATAATGGTTTAGCTAAAATATCTTTACAACCTTTTAAAATATATGCAGGTATCTGATCATGCCCTACTGCTTTACCACACTTAAGATGGTTAATTGCTTCATAAACATCTTGTTCATCAATAGTTTTTAATACAATATGATCACTCATATTATTGTAATTAGTATTTTCAGTAAATGTGCTATTAGACTTAGTGAATACTGATTGAAAATGATCAGCAAATCCATTAGCAATATCCGCGCCGTTACTTAGTTTGTTTCCATTATACACCATTTCTAGAGGAATACGGGAGAAATTTTTCTTAGATTGTATGTACTGCCAGAAACATTTGGGATCATTTTGTATGTTATTCTCAACATTTGCAATGTATTGACTGTAAGCTGCTTGAATATCTCTTTTTATTTTTGATCTTAAAAATTTAAAGTCCTGCAAATATTGAGGCAGACCAGTTTTTTTGTAAGTTACCAGATTACGTTCTTTTGCTTTTATATCTAGAATGATTTCTCTAGTAAACCAAGATGGATATTTCCTTTTTTTTGACAGAACCTTAGGTACGCATTGATCAAAAACATCATACAAGATGTCATAAAATTTATCAAAAGCCTCATTAACATCATTAATTGCATACAATTGATTCCAGTTAGTGTCATGTAGTAAATTATAAAGTAATAGAAAGTTGGCTTTTTTAAAGTTGTAATACTTCCAACCAATCTTGCTCTCTTAAGGTACCCAGAAAATCATCTTTATTCTTATCTAAGAAGAAGCGTTTATACTTAAAATTGTTATTTGTTGTGTTTTCGATCTTAAAGATTATTTTCTGTGCAGTGTGGTCTGATACAAAGTTTTCTAAAATTAAAGTTTCCATAAAATCTGAATTAGTAAAAATATTGTCAATGCAGCTAGATGTATTATGCGTTATACGTGTATTATGAAATATAGTTTGTATTAACCTAAAAGAATTCATAATTGAGATTAACTTTACTTTTAATTGATTTTCTTTAATTAATTCAATATTAAAATCTCCTGCTATAAAAATTGGTTTTTGTTCCTCAAAAGTTTGTACCAATAGCTGCTCAATTTTATTTAAAAATATACCACTGTCCCCTGTAGGTGGTCTGTACACTGACACGAATATTACGTCCACTTTTCCCAGTTTAACTTCTGCTGCTGCACACTCAAATACACCACTCACCGATAAGTCGTTTAGTTTAGGTCTAACTTTACACTTTACATTTCTTCTTACATATATTGCCGAACCTCCGTGTTTACCTTCTTTTCTGCAAAATGCTGTTGCTAACTTGAAATCTTCAATTGCCAGACGGCATATCTGGTCTTCTGATTTCCAGTGTTCAGAGACACATTAATTATTAAGTACTGTCATTTATTTATCGCATACATAAAATGTGTGGAGTTAAAAACCTGTCACATCAGAATATCTCGTTCAGAAACTGGCTAATTGAGTAATACGCTTTTGAATTAACCTTTGAAGTAGTTTCCACAAAACACTAAAGTACTGACACTCGCCGAACGTTTTGCCAACCATGTTAGCATCATCTGGGGATGTGTAAAACTAAAAATGTGCTTATATTGATACTAAAATGATGTCATGGTTCAACGAAATCAACTAATCACTTCATCTCTAGCTAAACTCTGTCACGGTTCAATGGTCCGTGATGTAATAACCAAGTGAACTATATATAATAGGTCCTTTGCAATTTCTAAACTTTCAAAAACATCCAGTTGTCTTATTTGTTTCATGCTGGGGGCATGTTGAACAGCATTAGAATTTTCAATTTTATAGATGACAAACTCACCACACATAGTAGACGACTCCCAAATCTAAAGCTTAGGCTGTCCAGAAGATGGTTACAAATTTGAAAAAACACAGACAACATCCACTACCCATTGACATTGCCAGTGTTGGAACTGGGGATTGAGCGCAGTGCACGATAGTCTGATCACTAACGTATCAGCCGGCTGGAGATGTGCCACATGTTCCTTGAATCTTGTTATAATAGAACGTTTCGTTTGTCCGATGTATTTGAAATTATAATTCAGCATTTTTTTAAATTTTAGAAATCGAAAGAAGAACACTTTTTAAGACAATTTTCAAATTTTATTCGAACATATAAGCCCTTACATAAATTACCAAAGTTGGATTGGGTGAAAACGGGGCGGAGTTTCACGTGATGTCACTTTACATATGCTGATCGGGCGACAGTCGCGATTTTTGAATTTTTTGCCTTGAGGTTAACCCTTTTTTGCATATTAAAATTATAATTAGGATTAGTATACCGGATCGGATTAGGTATAGACCGTACCAAACTTATAGCAGTTTAAGTCTTAGAGTAGTATTACTATGAGAAGATGCTCGGGGCGGAGCTAACGTGCGCGAATATTTTTACCAGTGACACATCATCTGGGGTAGAAGGATATATAATAATTGTAATCAAATTTTCGAGGTCGAAGAGCTGTGTAATGTAGAATATTAAAGCCTAGTCACACTCTGGTGTTTACTTATTTGTCCCTGCCTACAGGTCTAAACTATTTTAAGCCTTTTATAAAATGAAGAGTTGGAGCCTTTTAACTAAGTTACACCTTCCAAATGTTATTGAGCTTGTGAATTGTTCGATAGCCTTATATAGTCCTCTGGAAGATGAGGCTGTTTCTAAGAACTTCAAGTCCTTCATAAAGGCGTTAAGCTCGAACTAGAGAGTGCAATATTTTTGAATACTTTTAAGGCATCAGTACGCCATCTGTGAGAGACACTAGTAGTACCTACGACTGTTCTAGAAACTGTTACATTGATCTAGACTACCTCACGAAGATGGTTCAAGACTTTACTAGAAATGTATGGAAGTTTGCTGAAATGCTTCTAGATGCCCTTTGTAAAGTATATAAGCCAATGTAAACACGCAAGAAGTTTTTAATGAATTGAGTTAAGATAATTCGAAAAAGATGCAATAAGTGAACAGTCGAGTGTAAATATCAAGTATAATAGATATTGTTAAATGTTGTTTTAGTCAGCACACGTGTATTTTAATTAATAAAAGTATTGTGAGGTTTTTTTTATTGCCTTATTTATTTAAACGTCCTGGCGAAGTTTAGCTAGTGCTACTCTACCACTTAACCAGGACAGTGAAATGAGATACGGTCGCTGATTGAACCGACAGACTCGACCTGCACTGTACCTCAATAAAGTGTTTTAATGTTTATCTCTTGTTATAATTTTTGAACCCATAGATTTTAAAGGGAGATTTCCTAAGGGATGGAAACACGCGACTATATTTTTATCTATTATGATTTATGAGCTACTCGCTCGCGCACCGGCGTAAAAATGACCGTTTTCTGTCACTCGTCAAGTGGTCCGGGTGTGACGACTTTATTAACAATTGAAAGAAATCGGTGAAGGTATTTACACAGAACTTTCCTTTTTATTAGATATTGTCTGTAATTGTTTATTTGTGGCATATTCAGATTTTCTTACTTTTTATTGGGTATTTTGCCACTGAAAAATATTTAAAAATTTTAATGAAAAAACCTCTGCGCCAAACGGATCAGACAGAGGTTGGTTCTTGAGTACTTGACTGTTGTTGACTCGGCGAAGATTTTGGAAAAAGAGAGCAACGGAACTAAAAGAAAACTTAAAGAATCCGCGATTATTTTATTAAACGAGGATAGATGCGTTTCTAATTATTCAATAGATTTTCGTACTAGTTGGTTGCCCATCCTTAGAGACGAAGTAAGTAAAAATAAGATAAATATAATTTAATGTCTCACGTGACTATGGAAATACATAAACAAAGAACTGTCATGGTTGACGGCCAAAAAAGTTTTGAGAACGGAAGTAGATTCTCTTCCGAAACGTTAACTACCTATAGCTTTGATTTTCAGTTTTTAGTTTATAACATTGTTCTAGTTTATATATTTTTAGGTGTGAGACTTTTTGAAACAGTCAAGTACTCAAGAACCAACCTCTGTCTGATCCGTTTGGTGCAGAGGTTTTTTCATTAAAATTTTTAAATATTTTTCAGTGGCAAAATACCCAATAAAAAGTAAGAAAATTTCCTTTTTATTATTTATACAGAGTGGTCACTCCAAGAAATTATTAATTAAGACGGGCATAGGAGTATAATGGCTGGAATGTAGTTATCTCGATTGCTACAAAGAATATCTGATAACTTTTGGTTAAAAAATGTACAGAGAAGTAATCCAACAGAAAAAGGTGCCTAAATATGTAAGGTTTGCGAAAATACTGCTACAAATTGCCACCATAGTTTAATTATTTCTTAGGATGACCACCCTGTATATTTTTCAAAGTATAATAAAGAGTCTTCCTTACCAATTATGTATTCTCTTTAGGCGGTCCACCCATATTTTCCAGAGAAAGTCTACCGATTTCTTTGCTTGCAGTAGCGTCAACTATCTACCAAATTTTACTGTTCTCCGTCAAATATTTGAGATATAGCACCAACAGACAGGCAACAGATCGACAAACGGACGGAATCGAAAGTCCTTTATTATTAGTATCGTAATGCCCATGATTCGAAATGTGAAAATTCGAAGAAATCTTGGATTTTCACATTTACTAATAGGCGAGTCTGCCTGGGGTAAAAATGAGGTGATTTTACAAATTTTGTATACCATTTGAGTTAGCAACGGATTCTTATAGGAAAACTTCCACTGAAAAATTTTCCTAAACCGCGAGCTTCATGGTCAAATGATTGTTTAAACAAAATTATTTTTCGTTTTTATTTAATAAAATGAAAACGGTTTGACGGATCGGAAAAAATCGTGATTCAATCGAAAGATATTTGTAATACGTGTTGTTTGGCGCCAGGCACAACTCATTTTGTCAACCTGTTCATTTGTTATAGTCAAAATAAATTTCTTAATTAACAAATTGATTACCCCGAAACTAATGAGGTCAGGATATTATCTTTTTCAAAATACATGCCTCTTATACCAGAGAATAAAACATATTTTTTTGGCCCGATATCTTCAATGCTTTTTCATTGTTTAAACAATTGGCATAATTTGTTAATTAGCAAATAACTTCTTTTTCGAAAGTTTCATCAACTTAAAACCAACTTTTAATGATAAATATTGATGTCGGGTATAACCCCCATAGAAGTCTGCACGAATGCAACTTTTTGCTTTTGTTTATTTAAAGTTTAAATTAATTTTGCAAATTAACAAATGGAATATTTCGGCTCTGGGTAAGCGTATCGAAATGGGGGTTTGCGCATATGAAAGTGCTTGGAAAAAGGAAAATTTTGAGACCAGAAAGAACTTGATCGGATAACCGGAACCGGAAATAAAAGTGATATTGCGTGAGAGGTTCTAATTTGTTTATTAACAACTTTTAGCACACGAGGTTTGGTGCAAATGAAAGCTAATAAGTTTTTCCATCAACCACAAAAAGTTCTACAAACAATATTCAATCCCTGAAGAGTTATACGCGTTTTTGAACCTTAAAAAAATGTCTCACGCAACGTGAAAATAGTAAGATTTGACGCACAATGGGGTGGCGGGTTGGATCCTCGGTGTGGGCAAATTTTTGTTGTTGTCAGATTCACTAATATGGTATATTCTTTGGTGTAAAAGGCATTCATTTTGCAAAAGATAATGTCCTGACCTCATTAGTTTTGGAGTAATCAATTTGTTAATTAAGAAATTTATTTCGGCTATAACCAATAAACGGGTTGACAAAATGAGTTGTGCCTGGCGCCAAACGACGTATATTGAAAATACCTTTCGATTGAATCAAGATTTTTTCGGATAAGTCAAACCGTTTTCATTTTATTAAATAAAAACGAAAAAAATTTTGTTTAAACAATTATTTGACCATGAAGCTCGCAGTTTAGGAAAAATTTTCATAAGAAAATCTTGCTCAGCGGAATTTTTCCTATAAGAATCCGTGGCTAACTCAAATGGTATAGAACATTTTTGGAAAAAATCCCAGGCAGACTCGCCTATAAGTTTGTGATATAAGAATAACAAGTGAAAAAAACTACATTTTGATATGCTTTTAGTCCAATTTGTTGGGATCATTCATAACATTTTTAGCAGAGGGTCGCAAGATGACTCAGTGCTTTGACATGTTTTATTTTTCTTTTTGCATTGACTAAAGTAAAAGCTAACTACATTTTGAAACACGGAAAGGGCATCGGTTCTATTTTTATTTAGTAAATGAAAATAAGGAAATGAATGATGATATTTTAAATACAACATTACAATATTTTTTTGCACCTCTATCGCACGGAGAATTTATCAATTTGTAATATTTTTTTAAATAATTCTTTGGAATGCATTTTCGTAAATAACTCGTTTATTTTAAGTTTTTCGAAAAAACTTTATTTCAGATTTTTTGTCCAAAAAGGTCCGTGCCTTATACTGGTTATAGAGATCGATCGACGGAATAGTTAATTTTCGATTTTTATTAGGAAACTCTTCGGAATTTGTAGAATATATTAAAAAAATCAAGTTTTCCAGGATTTGTAGATTCGCTTTTGTTTTATCAAATTTCTCACAAACGTCAACTAATAGACCTAATCAAGCCCTATAATTGCCATTTTTGAAAATCAAAATCGGACCTTCGGTTCGGGAGTTATTAATTTCTTTGAAAAATCATACTCGGCCCTGGAAAACATACTTGCGGTCAACGGATTCAGGCCGCCAGCAATAGGCTTGATTTGTGGCCGGGTACCTCTGATCACACCAAGTCTCATCGAAATCGATCAATATTCTGGACAGTTATCGTGCTTCCTAGCCCGATTTCGAGAAAACCAGTTTTTTGCAAAAAAAATCAATTTTCGTTTGTTTTTCGACATAGCCTCTGGTATACTTATTTGTAGAGCTTTGCCAGCGGCACTATTTCTTTTTTGAAATGTCTCGATCCGACTACCCGTTATCGAGTTATTCAATTTCTCCCGAAAAACTCGAAACGTCTATATCGGGTACTTCCGGTTTCCGAACGGAGCCGAGCTTCCGGCGTTAAGGTTTTCTAAAGACCTCCTATTAACCACCCAAGTTTCATCGCAATCCGAAAACGGATTAGGGGGGCTGGGCGTGACAGACAGACAGACCGACTGACCGACGGACGGAATTTTCTAAATTCGCTCTCGAATCGATAGATATGACTTTCAAATCGATCCGACGTTTTTTTCGGGTTTCGATGGTCCACCGGAAAAATGCTAAACGTATACTACATTTTTTTTCAAAATGTAGTAACAAGTGAAAAAAACTACATTTTGATATGCTTTTTATTCAATTTGTTGGGATGATTCATTACATTTTCAGCAGAGGGTCGCAAGATGACTGAGTGTTTTGACATGTTTTATTTTTCTTTTTTTTTTCTTTTTGCATTGACTAAAGTAAAAGCTAACTACATTTTGAAACACGGAAAGGGCATCGGCTCTATTTTCATTTAGTAAATGAAAATAAGGAAATGAATGATGATATTTTAAATATAACATTACATTATTTTTTTTGCACCTCTATTGTACGGAGAATTTATCAATTTAAAATATTTTTAAATAATTCTATGGAATGCATTTTCGTAAATAACTCGTTTATTTTAAGTTTTTCGAAAAAACTCTATTTCAGATTTTTTGTCCAGAAAGGTCCGTGTCTTATACTGGTTATAGAGATCGATCGACGGAATAGTTAATTTTCGATTTTTATTAGGAAACTGTTCGGAATTTGTAGAATTTATCAAAAAAATCAAGTTTTCCAGGATTTGTAGATTCGCTTTTGTTTTGTCAAATTTCTCACAAACGTTAGCTAGTAGACCTAATCGAGCCCTACAATTGCCATTTTTGAAAATCAAAATCGGACCTTCGGTTCGGGAGTTATTAATTTCTTTGAAAAATCATACTCGGCCCTGGAAAACTACTTGCGGTCAACGGATTCGGGTCGCCAGCAATAGGCTTGATTTGTGGCCGGGTACCTTTGATCCCACCAAGTCTCATCGAAATCGATCAATATTCTGGGCAGTTATCGTGCTTCCTAGCCAGATTTCGAGAAAACCAGTTTTTTGCAAAAAAAATCAATTTTCATTTGTTTTTCGACATTGCCACTGGTATACTTATTTGTAGAGCTTCGCCAGCGGCACCATTCCTTTTTTGAAATGTCTCGATCCGACTACCCGTTATCGAGTTATTCAATTTCTCCCGAAAAACTCGAAACGTCTATATCGGGTACTTCCGGTTTCCGAACGGAGCCAAGCTTCCGGCGTTAAGGTTTTCTAAAGACCTCCTATTAACCACCCAAGTTTCATCGCAATCCGAAAACGGATTAAGGGGGCTGGGCGTGACAGACAGACAGACAGACAGACAGACAGACAGACAGACAGACAGACAGACAGACAGACAGACAGACAGACAGACAGACAGACAGACAGACAGACAGACAGACAGACAGACAGACAGACAGACAGACAGACAGACAGACAGACAGACAGACAGACAGACAGACAGACAGACAGACAGACAGACAGACAGACAGACAGACAGACAGACAGACAGACAGACAGACAGACAGACAGACAGACAGACAGACAGACAGACAGACAGACAGACAGACAGACAGACAGACAGACAGACAGACAGACAGACAGACAGACAGACAGACAGACAGACAGACAGACAGACAGACAGACAGACAGACAGACAGACAGACAGACAGACAGACAGACAGACAGACAGACAGACAGACAGACAGACAGACAGACAGACAGACAGACAGACAGACAGACAGACAGACAGACAGACAGACAGACAGACAGACAGACAGACAGACAGACAGACAGACAGACAGACAGACAGACAGACAGACAGACAGACAGACAGACAGACAGACAGACAGACAGACAGACAGACAGACAGACAGACAGACAGACAGACAGACAGACAGACAGACAGACAGACAGACAGACAGACAGACAGACAGACAGACAGACAGACAGACAGACAGACAGACAGACAGACAGACAGACAGACAGACAGACAGACAGACAGACAGACAGACAGACAGACAGACAGACAGACAGACAGACAGACAGACAGACAGACAGACAGACAGACAGACAGACAGACAGACAGACAGACAGACAGACAGACAGACAGACAGACAGACAGACAGACAGACAGACAGACAGACAGACAGACAGACAGACAGACAGACAGACAGACAGACAGACAGACAGACAGACAGACAGACAGACAGACAGACAGACAGACAGACAGACAGACAGACAGACAGACAGACAGACAGACAGACAGACAGACAGACAGACAGACAGACAGACAGACAGACAGACAGACAGACAGACAGACAGACAGACAGACAGACAGACAGACAGACAGACAGACAGACAGACAGACAGACAGACAGACAGACAGACAGACAGACAGACAGACAGACAGACAGACAGACAGACAGACAGACAGACAGACAGACAGACAGACAGACAGACAGACAGACAGACAGACCGACGGACGGAATTTTCTAAATTCGCTCTCGAATCGATAGATATGACTTTCACATCGATCCGACGTTTTTTTCGAGTTTCGACGGTGCACCGGAAAAATGCTAAACGTATACTACATTTTTTTTCAAAATGTAGTAACAAGACAGAATTACTGTCTGCTAGTCTTAGTGATACTCGGGAGCACGTCCTCTACATGTAAAAAATGTAACTTCAGATAGCCAAGAGTCTGACATATAGCCTCCATTTAGAATTTTTCGAAAATGTTAATTACAAAAGTCTCAACATTTATTTCTCCAATTCTTTGGGACCTCCTGCCACATGTATTTTTTCTTTTTAAGCAGTGCTCGGGGAATCTACAAAATATCACAATTAACCAGTATGTTACTGGTAAAAGTCTCAAGAGTGTCAAAACTAAAATCGTTGGTATTTCGACTTAAAATGGTCCAAAAAGGGTCCACAAAGGTGAAGTCTACGTTTTTTCTTTCCGACGAATCTAATGTCGTTTGAATCTCATTATAATTTGCATAATTAAAAAAGTTATTGCAATGTTTGTTACTTGCAAATTTAATTTTTTCAATTTATTGAAAAAAAAATTGTTGAATAAGAGTAGTTAGAACTAACCAAACCATGTAATTTCTCGCAAAAATTATGATAAGGAAGTGCCTTGGTCCAAAGTTATAAGCAAATTAATATTTTTTTGCAATACGTCATATTTTGCAAAATTTTGCACTTATGATAAAATGGACAGTCTCTTTGGTAACTATTGAGGTGTATGCAAACACATTTTGAGCAATCTAACTGAAGAATTCTTATGGTTATGTAACTTTGAATACAAAACTCAAAATTTGCAAAAATTCGCCAGCTTTTGCTATGTAAAAATAGTATTTATTATTCAAGCATAATGGAACCAATTTCCTTTAAAAGTACATATATTTCCGAGTAAAATGAGCTTTGGAAAATTCAAATCGGACGATGTAAAGAAAAAGGCTTATAAACAATTATGAATTTTGCGGTAATTTTGCAATAACAAATTTAGCGGCGGGCGAATTACATCAAGATTATTTTTCCTGTAATGTGGCAAATTTTTTTTGCTAGTTTTACCTGTATCCTCTGTACTTTCTTTTTTGTATATTCTTAGTATTTATAGTATTCACAGTAATCATGTAACTATTCATATATTTATTGTAATTATAGCGTATCCAATTTTATTGTTATATTACCATAATTTATATTATTAAAAATCTGTATGGATCCCATTCAGTAATTGGTGTAATACTGTTGAATGGTGTATGTTAAATAAATAAATAAATAAATAAAAACAATCGGCGCGCTAAGAGCAATAACACTTTTATAAATTGAAGTCACTGGTCTACATTTATAAGTAGGTAGGTAGTTTCTGTTTTGGAAAATGGTACTAAACATCGACATTTAAATTACCTAAAAAAATTGATTACGTTTGTTACTCCATTAATATGCACAATATAAAAAAGATTTAAACAAAAGATATTTCATTACTTTTTAGGAATTTGATTTTTTGTATTTCTCGTCCATTGGCGAAGCTAGTGTCGTTGTGTGCGTTTTTTTTGTCGTGTAATTAATCATAATTACTACACCGGCGACAGTATTTATGTCCGATGACATATTGGCTCGCAATAAAACCTTCTGCTCGCATTGTCTCGCGATGCTTCGTGAACTTGCCACGGTCGGTATTAGTGTTTCATTACATTTTCTTCAATTTGCTTTTTTAGGAAAGGAACCCGTTCAGTATTGTGTAAATTGTAACTACTTACTTACTTAAAATTACTTTAAATTAATAATACTCTAGGACTGGCACCTCCTCCATTTTTAAAAAGAGCTGTGTTATGATATGAACCCTCCTCCTAGTCTATTGTGAATATATACCTAACTATACTAACTACAGTTCTACTTAAAAATGATACGCCAAGATACATAATTTAACATTTGAATTGGTGTTTCAGGATTGTGTAAATTGTAACTACTTACCTACTTTTTACTATAAATAAATAAATAATCCTCTATGACCGGCACCTCCGCCATTCTTAAAAGAGAGATAGTTTTTATATGAACCCTCCTAGTTTATGTCTATGTGTAATATATACATAATATACTAAGTTCTACTTAAAAATGATACGCCAAGATATATAATAATTGGTAAACAATCCATTTTTGGAAATGTTCTTGACGTAAACTCGAATAACAAACACTTAAGGGGTTAAGATATAAAACATTTGCAAAGAAATTTTAGCAAATAAATGTGTAGGGTAATCAGATTTTGGTGGTCTAGCATCGTTTAAAAGTTACAAGCAATTTTTAATATAATTAGTTCTCATGAATACACACACACACATTATCATTCTTTTGTATTATTTTATAACTCAGCACCTAATATAAAATGTCCAAAACAGTCAGTTCTGTATTCTATGCACGTACAAAGCATAACATTTAAGTTTTAACCAATATAATACACCTAGGTAGGTACTTCATATTTCTCTTTTCTCTATCGTCATTTATGAATGACAGTCATATAAGTACTTACGTATATATAAATATGAATAATATACAAACACTTAAGAGAAACTCGTAAAAAATATAGTAGGTACCTACCCTGCCGAAAATTCCAAATCAAAACATTTACAAACCAATATAAAGATCCATGCGAACCTAAGAGGTTCCATGAGTTGCTTAGGTTTCTATAAGGGTCTGGTAAAGATTCTCATAACACGTATATGTGAATCTAAGAGTTTCTATTGTGATTAGGTTTAATGGGATATTTCAAATAGAAAAGTATACTGTTTTATCAATGTATTTACAATTAAAGGCCCCTTCGACAGAACGAATCAGTTATTTCTTAAAGAAATCTTATGAGTCTTTATAAATTTTTGTTCCTAAAGGGAAGTATACATGGCAATAAGGTAATCCATTTCATTGTATTATATTGCCTAATGGGGATTAATAAGTAATAGTGGTTAAAAGTACCAATCCGGCATACCTGATTTTGTATGTAGTGAAACTTATAAGCTATTCCAGAAAAATATTGATCAGCTTTGATGTGGTGTCTCACAAAGAAAAGGTATTGTTTTATATTTGTATTTCCAATTAAAAGTCACTTCTTTAGAATCAATCGGTTATTTCTAAAAATATCTTATAAGTCTCTATAAAAATTTATTGCTAAGGAAAGTATATTAGTGGTAATAAGGTAATCCATTTCATTGTATTATATTACCCAATGGGGATTAATAAGTAATAGTGGTTAAAAGTTTCAATCAGGCATACCTGAATTTGTATGTAATGGAACTTATAAGCTATTCCAGAAAAATATTGATCAGCTTTGATGTGCTGTCTCACATAGAAAAGGTATTGTTTTATATTTGTATTTCCAATTAAAAGTCACTTCTTTAGAATCAATCGGTTAATTCTAAAAATATCTTATAAGTCGCTATAAAATTTTATTTCTAAGGAAAGTATATCGGTGGTAATAAGGTAATCCATTTTGCTGCATAATATTATCTAATGCAGACGAATAAGTAATACTTCCTATAAGTTTCGATCACTTCCCTAATAGCACATGGACGTCCCGAAAACGTCCCAAGAACGTACTCACAGGACATGAAAACGTCCCGAGGACGTACTCTACCGACGTAAGACGTACCGAGGACGTTTGAGGGACGTTCCGTGTCAGCAAAACGGGGTGTCCCGAGGACGTCCCACCCAGGACTTATGTGGGACGAATGTAGGTCTAGAGAGGACGTCCTGAAAACGTTGTTGGGACATACTATGCAAAACATATAGGTACCTCCCCCTCCACCACTTTTAAGGTGTATTCACAGCAGAGGGTATATTTATGTTCCTTTTTAGGTTTTCTAACCACATGCATTTCTTTCGAAATAGAATCCAGTGATTGGATTCTATTTCGAATGGAATAAATGTGGTTAGAAAAGCCAAAAAGATAAAAAAATGACAATATATAATTACCATGTAGAAAAATTATTCAATTAGATTGATTTTAATACTTAGTACTTTTATTTATCAACACCAAATGACAAATTTATGCGAACATTTTATTTCTATTGTGCTATTGAAAAATAAGTTATGGCATTTGTATTTTTTTTAAATTAACTTCTTACTTACAAATTCAAGTGTCAAGTGTCAAAAATACAATTTTTATGGGATTTAAAAGTTATATATTATAATACCTAGTACAGTATAATATAGTTATATATACATTAAGTCATATTGAATATTATAAGAAATAAGCCAAGTATGCAATAAAACGTAAGATAAATGTATATCTCACCTTCTCTTAACGTTTTGCACACTTCGTCTTTTTATAATTATCTTAGTTTATATTATTTTCTAATATTCTCTCTTTTTTGACACCCTCTCTGTTCTTTCTTTTGCCCTCTTCAATCACGATGTAATAGCCATTTCGGTGTCCTTCCAAGACTTTGAAGCGTTAGCGACTGCAGCAGCCCTGTGCAAATAAAAGAAAAATTAACATTTCAGATGAAATCTTGGCAAAAAACATTAAGACTAATATATGCCACTTGATGGCAAGCTTATATTTAAAATAAATTGTTATAATTTTCTTGGTGTCCTATTTAAAAAAAAAATCACAGTTTAAATGTGAACATTTTTTTTTATTTAACTGACTTTTGCATTTGAAAGGTTCCCTTGTTCATTTAAAAAATTTAAGAACGCCTCTTTATATGAATGATCGATTCTACAAATAATACCAAAGACCGCGAGAGAAGCAGAAATATATTTTGTGACTAATGCTACCGCAGATTAATAACATTATTATAAGTTTAACGTTATATTTTTTGCCAATATTATTACAGAATTCAAGTAAAGAAAATGGCTATGGGTTAAGATGCATTAGGATTTACGGTTAGAAGCAGGTTTATTAGGTTGAACATTGATGATGTATAAAAGTTTTTGTACGTACATACAGCATAATTTCAGAAAAATATAACAAATAGGGCATATAAGTTACAAATTTGTAAATTTTCCTCAAAAAGTACCTTTATTAGTTTTTTCCTTATATTAATTTACTGAAATCCCTAAATATACTTTACAAGTTTGTCGATGTTTTCTGGCAAATGTTTTTATTACTCGATGTATCAAACCTTACCTATTAAAAGTTTCATCACCTCCACTTGTTCATCAGAGATGTCGAACCATATATAACACTTCGTTTAACACACTGCATGAGTATAGGTACTTCTTTTCAATTTTTACTTCCCTCGCATACCGAAGGGAAGTATTGTATTTATAATGTTTAACCAACAATCTTCTTTTAAGTGAATAAGTTCGCTCCATGATAAACAACTAAAAACTACATACTCAGGTTCACAGGTGATCTCCCATAGAATTTTAACAGAGCCAAATAAGGTGGGTGGTAGTATATTTATTATAACCTACAAATAAGCCGCACCAAATTTATCTAGAATAAAATATCGATCTAAATACTTATATATTAATAAATCAATTAAATAGACTTACCTGTTTTTGGTACTTTCTTTTGTAGCCGTTAAAAGTGACTAGTGCCAGTGTGCGGAAGAAATAAAAATGCAAAGAATTTATATAAATTCTTTGTAAAAATGATGCAATCCATAGTTTGACATTTGACAGCAACTGAGTTGAGTCAGGTTGAGTAACATTACATAAGCTCTGCTTAAATATTGCGGTGAAAATTGCTGTAATATAACCGAAACTCATGAAAAAAATAGTTGAAACGAATATAAGATTTCTGAAATCAGAAAAATCAAATTGACAAAATTTAAATGGACCATGAAATATGAAAATGTTTTGTTATCAAAAGAAATTTTGTTAGCAAAACTTTTTAAGGATTTTAATTTCATTTTTACAGTTTTTAATTTCCTTTTTTAATCATATCCTCATCTGCTCAAAAAAAACATCACTCCTAGAGGTTATTTCACAAATGTGTTTAGGTTTGTCTTGACTAGACTCTAGCAGGATGTCCTCAAAACGTTTTATTCGGAACGTTTTAGGGACGATAGCAAACGGACGTCCCTGGGACGTACCATGTAAACCCGGGACGTTCAGACCAAACGAGGACCTAAGTGAACGTCCTGGGGACGTTTGGTGTTATCAGGGTTTGCATGTGGTATAACTTAAATTGTATGTAACAGAGCTCACAAGTAATTCCAGATAAATATTGATTAGATTTGATGTGGTGTCTCAATTAGAAAAGATTTTGTTTCGTATATGTATTTGCAATTAAAAGTCAATTTTTATAGTTTTATAAATGTATTTACCCCCTTCAATAGAATGAATCAGTTATTTCTTAAAGAAATCTTACGTCTTTATAACTTTTTGTTCCTAAAAGGAAGTATAAGTGGTAATAAGGTAATCCATTTCATTGTATTATATTACCTAATGGGGATTAATAAGTAATAGTGGTTAAAAGTATCGATCCGGCATACCTAAAATTTGTAGGTAATGGAACTTATAAGCTATTCCAGAAAAATATTGATCAGCTTTGATGTGGTGTCTCACATAGAAAAGGTATTGTTTTATATTTGTATTTCCAATTGAAAGTCCCTTCTTTAGAATCAATCTGTTATTTCTAAAAATATCCCAGACAGCACGCCATGTCTTATATAAAGACATCTTTTTTATGTGCATATTATGTCTGAACGTCTGAAGACCTTAAAGAGACATCTTAAAGACATATTTTTATGATTTTATAAAGACATCTAAAATGGATGTCTTTAAGACGTCTCTTTAAGGTCTTCGGACCTGCATTTCAAAATTAAACTTAACTAAGTACCTACATAAAATTGTGGAATGTATTAAATATCTATATTTATATTTATTTTACAAAATTTTTGGGAATGCAAATTTTAAATTAAAGATAAAGAATAATCATCATTAAATATTACAGTTTAGACAAAAACAATTTTAGTTAAATTATTAAATTTGATTTAAATGCCGTGCATCTTTCTTTCTTGTGTTTGTCGTTTATCTTTGTTTAGCGAAAGATAAACAAGGACAACGGATTATCGTGTGCGTGCCATACATAGCCGTTAAGTGAGCATGCTCGTTAAGTGTACTCTAGTCGAGACCTGACGTTCTACGGTTCAGTCGTCAGTCCTTAAATAAAAAGCTGAAGTTAATAAGCATGCTTTAAAATATGTCTATCAAAGAATTAAACTTTTAATATAATTCTACGAAATATAGCGCATTCTAGGTATTATAGTGTAAATCTATTATTAGGCAATCCAACGACCTGTCATTTGTCAAACATAATTCAATATGGCCGCACACAATGTTGATGTTAAAGTACTTCGTTTTGTTATTTTTTACGTGTTCATAGT
Organism: Stenurella melanura; assembly: GCA_963583905.1. Classification (NCBI taxonomy): domain Eukaryota; kingdom Metazoa; phylum Arthropoda; class Insecta; order Coleoptera; family Cerambycidae; genus Stenurella; species Stenurella melanura. Next base: position 10,338,234 of record OY757311.1, read on the forward strand.
TGTTTTTATAGTTTTGTGAGACTGATTTGTGTTATTACAAGCATAATGCCTAAGAGTTGCATTGTAGTTAGTTGTGGGAATCGAGCCGACAGGGTTCAAGTAGGTATTTACTGTAGACCCTGCGATTTCCAACCACAGGTTTTCAATGAATAAAAACGAATTATCCAGGTGTACGGCCCTATGGATAGCTGCAATAAAGCGAGATGATCTCACATCAGAATCAAAACTCAAGTACCAGAGAGTCTGTAGCAAACATTTTATAAGAGGTAAGTGAATTAATACATCGCGCCTCCATCGAAAACTTGACCATTATTTTTCAATGGCCTTTTATGAAACATAGTTTCTACTTCCGCGCTAACGTGTACCTTGTCCTTTTCAGGAAAACCTGCTTCTTTACTGAATGAAAACCATCCTCACTGGGTTCCCTCACAGAATATGGGGCATATGTGCCCCAAAGGTCTAAAGTGGCCAAATTATGTTGAAAGAAAAGAGAAACGGGACAAGAAGAGCAAGTTGTATGGTGGCTTCACGTATTGCTGGTGAAAAATTTTTCAAATTTTAATTTTGGTATGTGATTTTTCCGTGTTCTTCTCATTAAACACCTCTTGCTTTGTGTGTGATTCTAGTTTATTTCAATCACATCACGTTGTGAACAAGGTTATATCTAACTTTTATCCTACAATATAGTGACAATTTTATTACTTCACAGCTTTAAAATGAAAAGGACAGAATTGAATAAATATTATGTGCGGGCTGAGAGCGTAGTGTAGGAAATGACTGAAATCCTTCTGAAGAACCTGACAGCATGATCAGTGAAACGTCAAATTCGACAACCACAGCAACACCTGGAAGATACCACTTTCAAGTATGTTTAAGTAATATACTAACTTTAACCTTTTACAAAAGAAATTATTTTTGCAAATTGATTTTCTTATTAAAAACATTCCTACTCACTTAACACTCCAACCTCAAAAAAAGAAGAATAATCATAACTTTTTTACGTGTTTGTAGGTCCATTTTTGCAGTATTTTATTTTTTCATGCAAAAATGGTGTACTTCCATGATAAACAAAATATTCATTAGTAGTTTTCTGTACCAAAATTGAAATTATTTACTAAACGATAACATAAACTTTTCTTTTAATTTAATAACTTAATAATTTTGTTTTTAAAATTGAAATGAATATAAATAATCAAATTAAAAATAGCATAATTTTAATATTTTTTTAATAAGTAACCATAAACATACTCTTGTGAGGAAAAAATTTTTTCCGCAAGTAGGAACAACAAATCAAAATAAGTTACGTTATAGCCATGGTAATCTGGTGTGACATTTTTAACAATTTTAATACCCATATTCTATTTATAAACTTGTAATAAAATATAACCTAACTGCTCGAATTTCCATGGCTATAACCGTACCTTAGGAAATATATTTGTAATATGATATAAGTCAACATAAAATATTTTTGTTTAGATTCAGTAGCAGCAGCAGGACTTGAAAAGTCTGTAAAAGATACTGAACGAGCAATTCAATTATGGTTAAGAAGAGCATCGGACCGACGAGCAAATATTATGAAAAAATTTTAAGTCATTTTGTATGTATTAATATTTGTATTTTCCGAAGTTTGTTCCATATTTTCTTTATAGAATGTTGAACATTTTTTTTATATAAAACTATATTTTGTCCGGTCTAAAGGTAAATTGTTTTTGTTCCTCGTATGGTAATTATGCTCTTGATCATGACTCTTAAACAGTCCGTAGTTATTTTTAATAAAGATTTTAGCCTCAAGGATGTATAAACTAATTGCAGTAAGTATTTTTTTCTCAATAAAAATGTTCTTGCAACTATCCCTTTGTTTTAAATTAAATATATTTCGCAGGCACTTTTTCTGTAATATCAGAATTCTTTCTACATGTCTGGAATTTCCCCAGAAAATAATCCATTAACTGATTGTGGATATACCATTCACGTCAATAAAGTGAAGTAAACATTTTTTTTTTCTATTATATACAGGCAGCAACACGATGGTTTTGAGTTATGTAGGCTGGGGAAAAATCGAAAAAAAAAACTAGTAGACCGTTTGGAGTTTTTGGTAAGCTTTAGTATATGTATTCGAAATACTGGAAATGCCATGGTCAGAAAAATCTCATTGGCGGTTCACAAGGCCGGGAAATTTCGAAGAAAAAAGAAAAAAAGTAAGCAAACTATACCAAACTTGGAGCAGATTATTTCTTTCAACATGTATTTTGTTGGAAACATTTGGTCAGAAATGAAGGGTTAGCAACTTTTTAGTAATTTGACCCTGTTTTTAAAATTGTGTTGTCAAATTACTAAGAAATGGCTTACCCTCCATTTCTGACCGTATTTTTCCGACAAAATACATGTTGAAAGAAATAATATGTGCCAGGTTCAGTACGGTTTGCATCCAATATATTTTTTTCAAAATTCCCGCCCGCGCGAACCGCCAATGAAATTTTTTGACCATAGCGTTTCCTGTATCTGGAATATGTATAATAAGGCTTACCAGAAACAAATTAAATCTTTACCTGCAAATGAGAATGTGAACTAAGGTCTTACCTATCTGGTATCCTCTATAGTTAATTGTAAATTGCTGATCCCTATACCGACTTCAGACTGATAGTGAACAATAAAAATGGATATGTAAAATCCACATAAATACTCGTATCTTTATGTGACTGGATTAATTGTGTATTACTGATTCATATTAATTCAATTCATATAGAAAACAATTGAAAAATTAACGCATATTCCTCATAGAAACCAATACTTTTTTTATTTTCAAAAAAGTATACAAACTTATAGCCTGGCAACCCGGTATATGTTATAGTTAATTGTTTATTGCTGATACACTAACAGAGTTCTGGCAGATAGAAAACGTTGAATATAGGTAAGTAAAATTCAATTCAATACTGTTGAATTGCATATTTGTATGTTACTACATAAACTGTTAGGAAGCTGTTGTGTACTTCCAACAATTCAATAGTAAACTGCTGTTTCACAAACCAACTTCAAACTTATATAATTTTTTTTATAAGTCTCTATGTGGAATTTTCAGCAGGGTACCTACAAACAATATTACCTAATTCCTCTAAAACCTAATAGAACATAAATGCATGCTGTCCTATATTTATTTAGCGAAGATACCCATGAGCATGAGATGTGTTCGCAACAATCAAACATTGCGATCGTTTTTTGTTTCTCACGCCATGTTTAGTTGTTACGTGTTGTGATTCTATAACGTTATATTTTGCAATTTTTCGCGTGATTCTCCCTCAACAATAGTTTAAAAAAAATGTAATTATGTGATTGTGAGACGTGCAATTCGTTAATATTTTGGTTCTTTGTAAGATAGGTATGTAACAGTTTCTGTATCCATGCAAGTATTAACTTTGATGAAAACATTAACCTGGAGTTTCAGTTTGGAATTTATAACTTTTAGGAATAGACTTACAGAAGTAATTACGTATATATTACATCTATTATCTATTGATAAAAAGTTAGCCTATCAAATTACAAAAGTCAGAATACAACGCGTTTTACGGTTCGGTTTTTTATTTAGTTATTGTTCGTCCAGCGCATTCTTCGTCATTTATATAACCTCTACAAAATAAAATAAATGATATAATCGATCCAGTATGCGGGATCCAAATATGTAATCAGATTTACGTGGCCTAGCGCTGCTTAAAAGTTATGAAATAAAATAGGGCGCGTGCAAAATCTGACAGCTAACGAGAGTGGAGGGCATATAACCTCAATGTTCCGAATTAATTATCGTGAAATTCGCTGTTTTCGTTTGCTTTTTTAACTTTCTTGTCCCATCAGTTATTGAAATAAACATTTTTAAGTTTAGTTATCATTAGATATAGACAATTACGTGTTTTGTACAATAATATTTCCTTTAATTTGGCGTGACCTATTTAATACGTTCTAGATAGTATAGCGCGCACTTAGACAATACCTACAATTATTTATTAGGAAATATGATTGCCCTTGAACGAATTTGCCTAAAAACTCTTTTTTAGTGACTTTCTGTGATAGGCGAGTCTGCCTGGGGTAAAACAGAAGTGATTTTACAAATTATGTATACCATTTGAGTTATCAACGGATTCTTATAGAAAAAATTCCGCTAAGCAAGATTTTCTTATAAAAAAATTTTCCTAAACCGCGAGCTTCATGGTCAAATAATTGTTTAAACATAATTTTCTTCTTTTTTATTTAATAAAATGAAAACAGTTAGATGGATCCGAAAAAATCTTGATTCAATAGAAAGATATTTCCAATACGCGTCGTTTGGCGCGAGACACAACTCATTTTGTCAACCCGTTCATTTGTTATAGCCAAAATAAATTTCTTAATTAACAAATTGATTACTCCGAAACTAATGAGGTCAGAATATTGTTTATTTAAAAAAACATGCCTTTTATACCAAAGGATATACCATATTTTTTTTGGATCGATATCTTCAATACATTTTGATTGTTTAAACAATTGGCATAATTTGTTAATTAGCAAATAATTTTTTTTCGAAAGTTTGATCGACTTCAAACCAATTTTAAACGATAAATATTGATGTTGGGCATAACCCCCATAGAAGTCTGCACGAATGTAACTTTTTGGTTTAGTTTATTTAAAGTTTAAATTAATTTTGCAAATTAACAAATGGAATATCTCGGCTCTGGGTAAGCGTATCGAAATGGGGTTTGTGCATATGAAAGTGCCTAGAAAAAGGAAAGAAAGAACTTGATCGGATAACCGGGACCGGAAATAAAAGTGATATTGCGTGAGAGGCTCTAATTTGTTTATTAACAACTTTTTGAACACGAGGTTCGATGCAAATGAAAGCTAACAAGTTTTTCCATCAAAGACAAAAAGTTCTACAAAAAATATTTAATCCCTGAAGAGTTATAAGCGTTTTTGACCCTTAAAAAAAATATTTTCCACAACGTGAAAATAGCATGATTTGACGCGCAATGGGGTGGCGGGTTCGATCCTCGGCGTGGGCAAATTTTGTTGTTGTCAAATTTACTTTTTTTTCGTGCAATAAAATATTTCTTATAATAAAATAATTTTTAAATTGTAAAAAACGCTATAAGTAATGATTTATTCTTGAGAACTTCATTAAATCCGTAACTCTCGAGCTGATGCTTTGCACTTACTTTGTATGCTCTACATTTCTTATAGTCAAAATCATGGAACTCCCCCTCAAATAAAGTAAAACAAGCCTTCTCTTTCACAGAAAGTAGTAAAAGAAAAAAAACAAAAACTACCGACAAACCCTCGTTGGACAAGAACAATCATATGTTCGTTTCAAGATAGCCATTTATTTAATGAAAATGGCAAAAAAAATATTTACGACGGTTTTAAAAATTTCTCAGAAAGTAAAAACATTTATTATCATAAAAAATACTTGCTTAGATGAAAAAAAAGCACATTTGACGAAAAAAAAAAAAATTGCCCACACCGAGGATCGAACCCGCCACCAAATTGCGCGTCAAATCTTACTATTTTCACTTTGCGGCAGAAATTGTTTTAAGGGTCAAGAAACGCGTATAACTTTTCAGGGATTAAATATTTTTTGTAGAACTTTTTGTCTTTGATGGAAAAACTTGTTAGCGTTCATTTGCACCGAACCTCGTGTTCAAAAAGTTGTTAATAAACAAGTTAGAGCCTCTCACGCAATATCACTTCTATTTCCGGTTCCGGTTATCCGATCAAGATGTTTCTAGTCTCAAAATTTTCCTTTTTCCAAGCACTTTCATATGCACAAAACCCCATTTCGATACGCCTACCCAGAGCCGAGATATTCCATTTGTTAATTTGCAAAATTAATTTAAACTTTAAATAAACAAAAGCAAACAGTTGCATTCGTGCAGACTTCTATGGGGGTTATACCCGATATCAATATTTATCGTTTAAAGTTGGCTTGAAGTCGATCAAACTTTCGAAAAAAGTTATTTGCTAATTAACAAATTATGCCAATTGTTTAAACAATCAAAAAGTATAGAAGATATCGGGCCAAGAAAAATATGGTATATTCTTTGTTATAAAAGACCTCATTGTACAAATTACTTAAGGATTGCCATTATATTATAGATAAACAAAATAAAACATATTAAAATGGAAATGGTTTCGGAGCAATCAATTTGTTAATTAAGAAATTTATTTTAGCTATAACAAATGAACGGGTTGACAAAATGAGTTGTATCTGGCGCCAAACGACGCGTATTGAGAATATATTTCGATTGTATCAAGATTTTTTCGGATCTGTCAAACCGTTTTCACTTTATTAAATAAAAACGAAAAAAAAATTGTTTAAACAATTATTTGACTATAAAGCTCGTAGTTTAGGAAAATTTTCCATAAGAAAATCTTGTTCAGCGGAATTTTCCCTATAAGAATCCGTGGCTAACTAGAATGGTAGAAAATTTTTGGGAAAAATCCCAGGCAACTCGCCTATGAACATAAATGAAGTTTCCTACCATTTCGTTCCCGGTAGATTTTTTGAAACTTCAAAAAATTCATTGCTTTATGATAAATTGTTTTAAACATATTATAATTCGAAAAATGTTGAAGTCGTTGATTACGAATCTAATATTTTAAGAGTATAATAAAGAATTTAAGACCAACATTAGACGTTGTGGATAAAAAAGTGCCGGTTTTCAAAACATAAAAAACAATTCTTTTTAAATATTTCTGCTCCTTTCCGCTCTTCTTTGGGGATGATGTGAGTCGTGTTAAATGTATTTCCAATGAATACCTATTGAAAATAGATATAATTCTTTACAGATTGGGAGAATCGTATTTTGTATAAATTACAGACCAATGAATCCTTAAATGAAGAAAATTATTTTTATCTTTGAGAGATGGTGAAAACATTGCTATATTGGCCTGAATTTGAGCATTTGTTACTCCTATTTAGGCCGTTCTAACAATGTTCCCTTAATTTCTAAGCAATAAGAATTTATTTTCTTGTCACTTTAGGATCCAAAAATGAAGTTTTAAACATCCATTCACTTTACACTAAGGGACAGAAAGTGACACTTTTTACACATTCTCCTTTCAAATTAAGTTAATTTGCCGAATACAACAATGTATGCAATACCCATTGAACCACATTAGAATTTGCGAAGTTAATGCGTATCATAGACAAATGGTTACGAACGTCCTTTGAAGAGCAGACAGGAAAATCCATAAAATTTTATCTAGTACAACTCAAAACGAACGAACTGTGCATGGAAACCTTGAATAAGTGACGGTAATTCGTGTTGGATTGTTTTGAGGTCAGTTTTCCGAGCCCCAACGGCCGAAAAAAGCACCAGCGGACTCGCGACGTGGACATCTCCGTCGGCTAAAGTGGCGCCGCGCGATCCTCCAACTATGCTGCGCGTGCGTCGCGACGCCGAAGTTGGCGTCGAGACGTCCGTACAGCTGGGCCCGGGGGACTCTGGGCCAGTACCGCGTCGACTTTTTCGCACGACGAATCGAAATGCCGAGCTGATAATAAACTATCAGTATCCGAGACACCGAGAGTCCAGAGTGTGCGTGATGACGATGATGAGGCCCAGAAGTGGCCGAAAGTGATCAGTGCGTGTGAGGAGCATGCAACAGGGTACACAAGTGGGAGACAACGGGGGGACCGCCACGTCCCCCGCGGCCACCGGAGCCACGGGAACGGCCACCACCAGGAGTCACGTGAACGGTGGCCGCTTCGACTTCGACGACGGTGGCACCTACTGCGGCGGCTGGGAGGAAGGCAAGGCGCACGGCCATGGAGTTTGTACCGGCCCTAAGGGACAGGGAGCCTACTCCGGTTCGTGGCATTACGGATTTGAGGTGTCAGGAGTCTATACTTGGCCAAGGTAATTTTATATGGACTGCTGTCTATGGTGTTTAGTGTGACCACACATTGTCGTTTGTATCTCGCTCTCTGGTTTGTTATAATTTACCAGAAGTTTGACGAGAACATACTTTAGTTAACATCAAATCCCTACCAGCTGGCCTAGCCAACTTAAATCCCGTTTGTAAAATTAGATATATTATTATGTAAATATCGTAGAGAATGTCACAACACTCTCTAAGAATATTCCTGTAATTGTTTAAGCTTCAAACAAGCTTGTGAAGAACTTGACATATTAAGGATGCCGCTTGTGTCAAAAACAAAACATTACCTGAAATTAAGGTCACTAGTATTTTTCAAGTGCGTACGAATAAAAGTCATTATATCCTTAGATATTAAAAATGTTGTGTACATATATAACCAAATTTTTTATTATTGACCTTGGATGACTTCGCCATTTTCAGTTTCATTTAAAAGCTCGATAGCTTTACGATTTTATATCGGCATTTATACTGAAAAAGTCGTTGACATTCTCCCATAAAAATTTGACCAATTGGGTATGGTTTGATTTACAAAAAAGCTTGCTTTATTTTGACTTTGAAAATATATTTATCTAATGGAAGGTTTGTTGATTTTTGTTTTATGTTATGTTTATGTATTATCAATAAATATTACGCACCTACATCCGTTAACCAGCAATTAAGTAAACGTTATGAAACCTGCCGCAAATAACTTTTAATGACTTACTTACGTTTAGATTAATATTAATTAATGTTAGTTACATTAGCCGAGGTCTCATAAATCCGATTTTCGATGGTATGAAAGTTTTCCTTCAGTGGGATTAGGTATATGATTTTCCTATTGGTAGAATTATAGGAAATTAATTTGACAGGCTGTTATCATTCGAAAATTTTAACTTTTATCTGGCATCGGAGAAAATTTTCCGGCACCAACGATAAAAGTGAGGTTAAGATTTAACCTCACTTTTATCGACAAACTGCGTTCCCAGATGTTGAAAGGACAAAAAAGTGGTTGAAATTATTTTAAATCTGATTACCAGCCGAATTTGATTAAAGGCTGATTATTAACTTTCACAAAAAATACATCTTAGTGATAATCAGAAATATTTTAATTAATTAGGAATTCAATGAACTGTTAAATACTGTTAGAACTAGATTTACAAGAATTAATAACGTATAAGTATTCATATTTTTTTACAAAATTCATGTTTAAAATTTCTTTTACCTGGAAAGTTTTCCTATTTGTCACTTATATAAGTTTTTAACTTCTTGTCAATTATTCTTTTTGTCATAAAGAGTCCTTGCTGCTTGTGCCGCCATATTGAAAAAATGGCGCCAAGAACGAGAAATTTTCGATAATTTCTTCAATTCCTTTTACGATAAGAACATTTTATAAAGTTAGTTAATGTTCAAGTTAATGTTGTTCTACTAAAATGTGTAAATCGCATTGCTAAGGAATTCAAAAGAACTATTTTTTTGCTATGCAATATAGTGGCATTGAATATACTTTTAAAATGTTTGTAAATCCGTTAAATTTTTAAGGTAAAAGAAAATTAAAAATGTAAACAATTTCCTTAAGTTTAATTTAACCTTTGTACACTTTGTTCCGCGAAACGCTTATTAATCAATAATCAGAATCACCGAAAAATCAGAAAAGCAGAAAATTTTGGGACTCCTGGACTACAACTAATTGTGGGATAATTCTCAAAAAATATTTTAGACCGAGGTGAAGAAGGACTGGAGAGCTGATCAACCCCTTAAACAATCTACAATTTGCAATCTACATTGACGTTCTCTCTTTTTACGTTAAAATCCTCCAATAAAATCGGTATCTAGAATTTAAAATTTATCTTCTTTTCACTTGATAAACTGTATCTCGGAAACGAATCGTGATACCGAGTCGGAGTTTGCGCCATTCGATTTCTCATTCGATTTTCTACCGGAAGAGGATTTTTCTGTTCCATGATAGAAGCCCTTTCTGAGAAAATTCGATCGGGAAAACGTGTAGACTCGGAAGAGTCGAAATTCTCGTACCCAGATTTTGTACGTCGACCTCTCGAAAGCCGATCCAGATATCGATCTGAGATTTGGATCCGACGACATTCTCGTTGTCTAGAATGTTTTAATTTTTTTTTTTGGAATTTTAGGAGAAACTTTCTTTTTCCGAAAAAATGTTTACAGCCTTCATGCATGTCTTACTTATTAGATTTTTAGAGAAAGTCTATAGTCTTCGGAAAATTCTAAAAAAATTCATGCACCTCAAGGATAATGAGAAGAATGGCTGGTATGAAGCGCAGATCGATATCTCAGTATTTTTCTAATTACTTAGGTAATTTGATAAAATAAAAAGCGCTCCCAAATATTGTACCTAACACCTTCTACCATTTTATTTTATATCTAGATCGAATAGTTTGTTTTAATGGTTAAAAATGGGCTATTTTTGAGGAAAATATTTCGTTATTTGTTCAATTTTTTATAGCTATAAGTTTGTGTAGAAACATCAGATCGAGATGCAAGAAGCAAATTCAAGATATTTTCGTCAGCTTCAATTAATGTTTATTACCTATATTTTTAAAATGCATATTTTTCGAGACATTACAAAAAATTGAGAAATTTGCGAAATCACCAAATTCTTTCAAAAAAGTGATTTTCAAACACGTGTAGCAAAAAACTATACGGTAAAAATAAAGCTCCTTGATGGTTTAACTGTAATGGTATCCTTGAAGAAACTAGATAAATTAACTTATCTCTGGACGCCTTAAAAACTTTTTCTACTCCCTACATAGAAAATACTATTTTGCTCCCTCATTTCAGGGAGCAAAGTGGTGCTTTTCCTCCCTCGGGAGGAAAATACTTTGCTTCCCTAGGGAGGAAAATACTTTGGCTCCCTCTGGAAGCAAACAAGTAAAAACTCCAAATAGCCGTAATAGTAGTGTATAGACTTCTTTTTTGATACACAAACTTCCTAAAAATGTATAATTATGCTTTTCTTTGAAATACATTTTTTTATTACTTATTTTTATTTATAAAAATTGAAAACAGTTTAAATCAAGGTTTAAATTAACATCAGTAACGAAATATTGTTAAAATTTATGGTACAATTAGTTAAATTACTAATGGAGATTCCTCCTGAAGAAATATTGGCTCTGCTGGTGGAAATCACTTCCTGTTTGTTGTTTTCCAAAGTCTTGGACGCGGATGAAGTACTTGTAGAAACAAAATTTTCAAAAACAAGACAACGTTTTTTGGTACTTGAAGTAGTACTTTCTCCCGTAATTATTTGGCTGGCTACCTCACATTTTTTAGAAATACAATCATCTAAGTACCCTTCTGCTACTGCGTTTGTTCGCCATCCCCCATGCCTTTTTAGAGTGAGAATGTCACTTCCAGGATTGACTAATAACGTAGCTGAAGTACGGCGGAAACTGTGTCCAGTATAGCCTTTCGAATCATCCAGATTTAAAAATATTGCTATTATGTATGGAATTTTGGCAATTGTGTTTTTGCCAATTACCTGGTTTGTACATTTCCCTTTAGCATAAGTTACAAAAAATCTAGAATAGCATGTTTTAGGGGACCTATAGTCCAGATATTTTCTATACACATCCAAGACAGATACGTTTAAAATCTCTTTTGTTATTGTAAATGTCCTTTTGATATTAGTTTTTGCACCACCAAAATATCGCCTTTACCACTGATATCCTCAAGTACCATATTAACTAATTCATCGCTACGGCATGTCCCAGCAATTCCAAATATAAGCACGACCTGAGAAAGGAAAATGCACTTATGACAACTGCCTAAAATGTCACTTAATTGTCATTTTATATATACTTTCTAATAGTACGGGAGGCCGTAACCAAAAAAGCCTGTTATTCCCTAATGGATATGACGAGGTTTAATGGGTAGTTTTTTACAAAACAAACAGAAAATCTCTCTTACAAAAAGCCCAAAAATGGGGCGATTAATTGGGAAACAATTTTCCGTCCGTAACAAATCATGTCATTTTTTTTTCATCGCCTAATGTCCGTTTTCAGTGGAATCTTGTAAAAAATATATAAAATAATAAGAATTCACACAGAACGGACATTTTGCATGGGGCGAAATCGGTAAAGTGAGAAAGGAGAATGTAAAGAAAATGCGTGTAAAAAAGTTACTCCCTAATGGCTAATTTTTGTTTTAAATTGAAGTATACACCGAATACACGAGAAAAAAATGCTAAACGGACATTTCTCATGGGGAGTATTCACATGAAATGAAATGTACAGGGATCTGTCGATCTGTGATACAGCGCGACGGCATCTGTATTTAGTGCTCTGCGTGTGCGCTCTGGCACATGCCACTCCACCCGGCACGGCGGTTGATGCTTGGAAAGACGCTATACACAGCCAATATCTTGACAAGAGTCTAGAGAGACCGAAATGCGAAAGCTTCGAGCATACCTTGTAAATGTGTAATAAATTCGTGCAAGTGGAGAAATGGAAATATTTCCTGTTATTTTGTGGAAAAAAAGGCGGGGGGACACCCCCATTTTTTTTGTCTGCAACGCTAATACTGCCTGCGGCGCTAATAATTATTAACAATTAGATTTCAAAATAAAAACCTACTAACCTAACCTAAAGAAATCACACGAGAGAATAAAATTATTATATAAAAAGAAGGAAAACCTAAAGAAATCAGAAAAGAATTTGTAAAAAATTATATTAATCGTTACAGAATTTAAAAAAAAATTGTGCGGACATATTAATTTGAACCCGGGACCCTTCGCGCAAATCAAATCAAATCAAAAACATATTTATTAAAAATTTAAGAACAATCTGTCCCACCCGAACACCCATGTCCGGAGCCAGCCGAACATCTGCAGCCGTAAGCTAAGGCGTAACCTATGCGCTAACCATATCGCTGGAAGTAAATGCTAGAGCAAAGAAGAAATACCCTTCGATTCCTATTTGGGACTGGGTGAAAATTGAGATTTTTTTTTCTAGCCCGACGGAAATCGATTTTTTTTAGCCCAGCCTCGTTGAAAATGTCCGTTGTAAATTTTTTGGCCTTTTTTAAACAAACAAAAACCGTTTCCGACAGAGAACGGACATTAGGGGGTAACAAAATTATACCGAGAAATTCTTCATATTCAAAATTTAATTACAGACAAACGCCCCACTTCAAACGTCCGTTTGTATTTTTTATTTACTTAAAATGTTATCAAATAAATAATAATTTTCTTAACGGACATTAGGCGATTAGACCCCAAAAAAAATTGGTATAAATTTTTTGTTCCGACCTCCAGTATTGTTCTGCCTCACTACAAATTTCCGTTACCATGTTCTGTGTATATTTTTCATGTAAATAAAGACACACAATACGCAAACGGACATTAGGGAATTACATTTTTTATCTTGTATTTTTTACGTTTTCAATAAATAATTAAATAGTTTTCGCCCCACTAAAAATTTCCGTCACCGGAGACTTTTTTGTTGGCTATGTCATAATCTATCAATCTATATGGTCGTGATTCGTCAGGCGATCAGGCGAAAATCTTGGTTACGGCCTCCCGTACTATAATAACAAATGCTGCGTTACGTTTGTATTTATTATTCGACAATAAAGGCGCGTTTACACCAAAGTTGCGGCAATTTGTTGCTTTTTCTACAAAATACAGCAACTTTTTCTGTCTTCCACTTGTGGAGAGACAAATCTTCCACTAAATTTTGGTTTTCCGCGGAGTGTCGGTAAAGATCAAAGAAAGTTGACAACTAAAAGTGGAGGATTTGTTGCTGCGCGCTTTGTGTAGGAAACTAGAGGAGAACTGTTCCCCCTCCACGCGCCCCGAACGTCGGGCGCTAGCATCCCCCCGTCAGTGCACATGTGTACTTGAGCTGCAGGTGTTGTCGGTAATTTCGTGTGTGTTTTCGTTGTGTTTGTGTCAAGATGGAAGGCTGTAGTGAGAACGAATGGACCAGGACCATGTCACTGCCACTGTACCTATTCCTAGCCTTCAACGAGGGTTTTACCCAATATCTTCGGGGACCTCTTGTACAGTGGCTGGCTATGATGACACAGGCAGCCGCGGCAATAATTGCGTCTTCTTCGTCCGACTTCCTTGACACTACTGCCTAACCTATCGCGACAATTCTTTGACAACAAGTTTTTCACTTGTTGCTCTAAATTTGAGAAGAGCAACTTTTAGTTTTCTACAAAAAATCTTCCACTTGTTGCACTAATTTGAGAAGAGCAACTTTTAGTTGACAACTTTTAGTTTTCTACAAACAATCTTTTGTCAACTTTTAGTTGTCAACTTTGGTGTAAACGCGCCTTAACGATCAATCTTACTTTCATATGTAAGTAAGTTTCATTTGGAGCTTCTGCAATAAACTTGTTGATATCCTTCCTTGAAAAAGTGTTGACTTTCTTGGCTTTATATCCAGCAGATTTCCCTTTTAAAAAAGCTACTAATTTAGGAAATTTAATGTCGATATTGTCTTTAATTTGGAGTATAGATCGCAACATGCTGTATTTGCTCCATAATGTTGAAGGCTTCAATCGGCGCATTTTTTGGAAAAGTAAATAGGACCACTTCTTCACATATTTTTCTTATTTGCCTAGTCTCCATCCAACATTTAAATAGCAAGACTTTAACAGTCATAAATTTAACGAAACCACGTTTGCTTCTTCTAGAATATCTTGTGGAACTTCATCCTCACATTCGGAATACATTATTATAAACTTTCTGGAAGTTTGTTTATTTTGAAAACAAGAAGCAACCTTAGCAACGTTCCATGTACTTTGATTTTTAAAAATATTTACTTATCTAAATACCTATTATTACATTTTGACAATTTGGTTTTTTGATTGTCATGCATAAGAAAATATAATAAAATATATGTAAAACCAATGTAAAAAACATTGTACATGGTCGTAGAAAAAATCATATGTATTACACAGGAGCAAAGTGCCATTTCCTCCCTTGGATATTGATCTATCCGCGGAAATTATGCACTTTTCTCCCTTGTCATACAAATAGCTATTTTCTTCACAATGACTACAAAATATTATATGTTTCCCATAATTTCTACCAGATTCAGTTATAAGATGCGGTACTCCACTTAATTTTTCCTATACTAATCTTTTTTTAAAATACTTGTTAGGATCTGATTTTTCTTGCATAGTTCATCATACATCATAGACAATATTTTTTGCGTTCGTGTATTACATTTTTCATTAAACAAATACTTTTAATTTGGCTTGGGGGTCCTAATCAATTTTCTGCACAAGAACCCTATGACACTCCTTGTTCTGCCACTGCATCTTAACCTATGGCCACACTGCCAGGCCGACATACGCCAACAGCCTATTTTGTTGCGAGTTCTGTTCGACAGGAATTAATTAATTCCGCAAAGTTCTTGTAACGAAGAATTTTCAAAAAGAGACTTAGCTCCTGGACTATAAGTTAGTAGAGCTAATATAGGTAAAAGCCTCGAATATCGTCATCTATAATTTTACATAGGAAATTTATAAACAAACTTCATGCTAATGTGATTACGTGGGATATCTTTTATCTCAAGAAATAATCGATATTGGTTATTATTTTACGCTCATCGAAATCGAGTATACATCGCTTCATCAACATCATTAATTGCTTAGTACAGAGCAGTATCTCTACCTCTTTTGATCAGCGAATTTTTATTAACAAATTGGCTCATATAATCGTCCCTGCATCGTGTTCCATCTTTCTACGAAGGTGACTTATGGTACAGGAGCTTGCGTGCACATTTGTAACAGCTGGAGACATTATTAATCATGTTCCTTAGAGCTTGGCAGTCAAAGAACGTGACATGAGAAATGTTCGTTTTTTATAATTTTTAATTTTTGTCTTCATAAAATAAAACAGTTACAACATCGCGGATTTCATTTTCTGTGAAATGTGATTTTTTTCATTAAACTCTGTATTTAAGCATCCTTGAGTATGTAAACAGTTATAATTATTAAATAACAATTATAATTCTTAAATAAAAATAACATTTTCAAAAAAAATGGGCAGCTACTGAAAACGACTGGAACATCCTCAGCAAATGTTTGCGAACATTCTTCCATTTGGTTAATAATCGGGTTTGTTACCGCTGATCTGTGCCATACAGGTCTCCGTCCGCGGATGGTAGAATGTATCACGGCAGAATTAGGATTTCAACAATGTTTTAAAAATTATAAAGATATTTGTAATTTTATTTTTTATATGATTTTAATAAATTAAGGGTCTTCATTACTAATGATGTCATTTTGTTAGGCAGATACTTTCAAAACTAGATTAAGCTTTAACACATTGTATTGTTAAAATATTTAAAATTGTCAACCTCAAAGCCAGGGTTGGCAAAAATCGTGTTTTTTTTATTTTAATAAAAAAATACGTTTTTTAAAATTTAAAACAATTCAATGTGTTTTAAACATGGATTTTTAATTGTTGAAAAAAAAACATGTTTTAAACAATAAAAAACATGTTTTTAAACTTAAATTTATACGGGCGCGTCGACCCAATACATTGTTTATTCTCTAAGCCATGCCCATATTACATCATAACAAGACGAGGACGATACTTGACAACGGCTCGGCCAATTCGGTGTAATAAATACGTCAAGTTGTGCAACAGTGCAATAATTGTTTGGTGATTGGTTATTGACTACACAGGCACATAAAAAAAAAGTCGAGTGGGAGAAGGCAGACCTAAGTATTCCCATGAAATCTGACCTGCTGAACACGAGTCCGATGTCCCACAGGAAAGCGATAGAAATCGAATGGCAAACCAGGCATCTCTGCGGTCCTTCGTTTTCGAGATAGAGCAGCTCAAAGTCACCGGAAGGAAACAATTTGTTTTTTTCTTACTCCTCGAGGCTCTATATCGGAAACCAAAAAAACCATAGAATTCTAGTTTGCGCCATTCGATTTCTCTCGCCATTCTACGTACCTCTAGATTTTTTCACATTTTTAGCTACACTTTCATTTTCTCGGGCATTCTTACGGTGTTTTTTTTTTGAGGTTAGGAAAAATACAAGAGCCAATCGGGCAAAACGGACATCGGATTCGGGTTCAGTAGATCAAAATGCATGGGAATGTCAAAGCTCTGACTTTGACATCAACTACGGTGTACCGTAGACTATGTAGATGAAATATCATAATATTCAGAACGATCCGCTGTCACAGGACTTGAACAATCCTTTCTAACGGAAAATTAACGAAAAAGAGTAGAGTATGAATGTTGTTGAAATAAGAATACCATCTACTTTTGAAAAGTATAATAAGAACGCATACAGTAGCGGAAAATAAGAGAGTTTATGTGTAAAAAGGGCACTAAGTGTCACCCAATCTGCACCAGAACCTTTTCATCTTATGTACGGTTCTAATATCTCTTGTACTAAATTCCATCAAAATCTTCACTAATTTCGGAGCTATCGTGTCCCCATACATGCATACAAACACATATTTTTTAAAAACTCCTTCTCCCAGTTCTTGGGAACGCAAAACGTAAAGACCTGGTTTTATTTCAATCTATTATTACCAATGGCAGTATCCTCCTGCAGTAATTAGTAGGGAGGTTAATCAAAAATAAAGGGACTGCCTAATGAAAATGTTTTTTTACATTCTTAATATGTAGAATCTAATAGGGGAACCGAAGAAGCTATAGGTATAAAGTGTAACAGATGTTCGGTCGCGACCGCTGGACGCAGGGGTAGTGCCATCGAAGTGACTGGTTTCATTGTGTACGCTGGACCTTTCTGCGTCGTATAAAAGTGGTTCGGACGTTCCACGATTACAGGGTTGGCATTGAGGGAGGAAAATGTTGGACCTTTACATTTTGACTATTTTTATAAGACTTTGTAGATATTTAAGTGCACTATAAATGAATTTCGCGTGAAAACTGAGTTTTTCGAGACACTTAGGATAAGGGATAGAAGTAGCAAGTCGATATATAGTTTTCAAGGTGTTCAAGTTTTTCAGGTGAGAAAAATGAAAAAATATAAAAATGAATTTGTAGATAATAGCGAGTGTTATTAATGCTTTGCGGCGAATTATGTAATTTTTTCTGTTAAGAACCTATAGGGTTCTAATTTTGGTTACAGTCCTAAACAATCAAGATTCTAGGAACAGCGATGTGTTGTACAGCAGATCTACTTTGGTTTCTTTTGAATCGTTTAATAAAATGTACACTGCATTTTTTTATATTGAATGATGACCGTTTATAATAAAGAATAAATATTTACATACCGGCTGAACATTTATTTAGAATTTATGAGTTTAATGACGTAGGTACATCGTATATATAAACATTACGTTATATACCTACTTTTATCCAATTTCATATATTCAATAAAATCTATTATTTCCTTTTCTGCAGTTATTTCCAAAGCACTAGTCAGTATTTTCATTTTGACCTTTTCATCTTGCTTCTTATTTTTCGATTTGGCACATTGCCAGAATCATGTCTAAATAACTAGCACCTGCCACAAATAAAAAGATATTTGATTTGTCAAGTTTAGTTTACAAATCAGAATAATGCAAGCAATGAAATTAATTGATTGATTGAGTGATTGATTAGTCGGTGTACGGTAGACATTGCTGCCAATCCCGGATATACGTCGAATCATCTATGTTTATTCGGTTTGGATTTCCAGCAGCGAAAGCTACATGACGCATGGTGTAGGAATATAGGATGAGAAGTGTAGGTGTTTGTAAAGTAAACTTCATATTTCTAAGTCAGATAAAAAATTTCAAAGCTTTGCCGCCTATTACCACTAGGATAGAGCGGGGCATGGATTAAAATAAGAAATTAAGGGAAACTCGCCAGTATCAGTTATAATTTCTAATAATTACGCCACTCACTCCTAAAATATTTTACGATCTAACGGTCACTACTGTTTACTTAATTTTTTACACACATACATAATGCTGTAAAAGTTCAAGCACTTTTATGGCCGAGTTTTATGGCTTTTTTTGGGTGTCTCGCGCCGTGGGTGTCTCCTTTGTCGGGAATTTTTTATTTGACTTAGAAATTGAAGTTCACTTTAAAATGCTTATCGCATTTTGTCCTAATATAGAGTGATTATGCTCCACTTTTAAGTTTATGTCCATGAT